>CP097504.1:51782152-52382152 GCA_023547065.1 Musa troglodytarum
AAGCCATTCATGTATCAACTCAGCCTGTGGATGTGAGTCATCTTTCACAAAGAACTGGTGAATTCTCTTTTCAATCTCAATCCAGCTGCAACCAGGGTTCTTCTTCAATCCTCTCTCTTTTACAGTAGCACGGACCTTGCGCACATCATCCCATCTCCCGACAGACGCGTACATGTTTGCTAAAGTTACATAAGTAGAGTGGTCATCTGGATCTACCTCAACAAGAAGCTTGGCAACTTCCTCCCCCAGTTCCAAGTTCCTGTGCAAACTACAAGCTGAGAACAACGAACCTAACAATCCCGCATCAGCTCTTATCTCAGGTGTGCTTTTTTTCAGTACACTATAAGCTTCATTTAGCCTACCCGAGCGTCCCAGGAGATCTATCAAGCAGGAGTAGTGTTCTATGTGGGGTTTGATTCCATATCGATTAGTCATTTGATCAAAATAATGACGACCTTCATCAACCAGTCCTCCATGGGAGCAAGCAGTGAGAACTGCAAGGAATGTGACATGATCCAGTTTTGTTTTTACTTTCTGCATTTCATGGAAGAGCTTCAAAGCTTCAGAGGCCTGGCCATGGGAGCCATAGGCCATGATCATGGAAGTCCAGGACAAAATATCCTTTGTAGCTAACCTGTCAAAAACTTCTCTTGCTTCGCTAATGGCTCCACATTTTGCATACATGTCCACAAGGGTGCACATGACTATCTCATTGCACTCCAGACCATGGTTGCTAATTTGCTTATGGATCTCTCTGCCCTGCTCCAAAGCTGCTAATTGAGCACAAGCAGATAGAACACAGGTAAAGGTGATAGCATCTGGTCCAACCCCATATACTCTCATACCGTGGAAGAGCTCGAGAGCCTTGAAGTAGCAGCCTACCATCACATACCCTGAAATCATCACATTCCATGAAACCACATTCGACTTTGGCATCTTCTCAAAGACAGATTCTGCATGCCGAGCAATTCTGCATTTGAAATAGAAATCTACAAGAGAACTGGCAACAAAAATATCAACCTCTATACAGTTCCGTACTATGTAACCATGAATGAACTTTCCATGTTGTGAATTAGAGCTTCTAGAGCAAGCCATTAGCAAGCAGCTTATAGTGGTTGAAGTGGGTTTAACACCTTCCTTGGCCATCCTCCTAAAAAGAATCAAACTCGAATGGCTATCTCCTGCTGAGGAATACCCGCCAATGATTGAATTCCAGGAGACCACACTCTTACTCGGAATCTGCTCGAAGACATCTCTGGCACTCTCCAAGCAACCACATTTGGCATACATGTCAACGATGGCAGAGCTGATGAAAGCATCCAATTCGAAACCACTCTGGTTCAGCTCCTCATGCATCCTCCTCCCCCGTTCCAAATCCTCGAGCCGAGCACAAGCGGAGAATGCAGTCGTGTACGTCACACAGTCCGGCTCAAAACCGCATCTTTTCATCTCCTCGAACAACTCCAGCGCTTTCGACGCCTGACCGGACTGGTAGTAGCAGGACATGACCGTATTCCAGCAAGCGGCATCCTTGTGGGTCATTTCATCGAACAGCTGGATCGCCGACGAAAAGCGATCGCATTTTGCATACATGTAGACCAAAGAGCTGGAGATAACGACGTCGGCCGCAAAACCGGACTTCATCAGGCCGGCGTGGAAAACCTCGCCGTTTCGTGCGGCGCCTAATCCGGCGCACGCCTTGATGGCGCTCGGATAAGTGAAGGCGTCGGGCTTGAGGCGGGGGGAAAGGAGCAGCAGCTTCTGGAAGAGACAAAGCGCTTGTGCGTGCAGCTGGCGCTTGGAGCAGGCAGAAAGGAGAGCATTCCACGGGGAGACGTCGTCGGAGGTGTTGGATTCGAGGACCTTGAGGGCGGGGTCGAGGAGGTGGAAGGAGAGGTAGAAGCCGACGAGAGCTCTGCAGAGGAGGGAGTTGGACTGCAAACCGAGCGAAACAGACTTGGCATGGACGAGCTTCCCCAAAGCCAACGACTGGGCGTTGGTGGTGGCGGTGGCCGCTGCGATGTTGCTGCGGCAGAGAGCTTTGAGGACCGCCGAAAGCTCCTGAACGACCATCGGCGGCCGACAAATCGTCGCAGGCTTGACGAAAGCCGCCAACTTTTTGATCTCTTCGGTCGGTCAATTCTAGCGCTTCGAGTCTGCTCACCGCGGAGGGAATAAGACAACAAAACTTGAAAATTCCGCGGCTTTGGACTTACGCTGGACCCCCTCCATGCACGCAGTAGCAGACGGTTAGACCACCCTCGGTTTCGAAACTCACGTGGCAATTTGAGCCGACCCAAACCCGCCCATCCGAACACACGTTAGGTTAGGCGATCAATCCGCCCGAATCTCCAAGGACACGTACGCACGTCAGGAGCCACGGTTTAATTTCGACAGCGGCACCCCAAGTTGCAACCTGACTCGGTGCACGCTCGGTTCGATCTCACCGTGTGAATTCAACGCAACCCGGTCAGGCTCAACCAAGATTGGATTGGCACGGAGTCGAGAGATGACAACTGGCAGAAAGCATGGGACCCATGTGGAGCCACAAGCCCACGTCGCATCTCCAGTCACTCAGCTTCCCTGTTCCAGAGTCGGACCCCACATAGAACAAGGGAAGGTCTACCGGATGGTGACCCGACCGTCGGCCCACCTACCTCCCCACCCAACCCAAGCCGCCGGTGAGTACCAATTGGTATGCACGAATCACGATATTTTTCTTAATCCAACAATTGGTGTTCATAGGGAGAGAAGAAAAAGGAAAGAAAATAAAAGCGGGGAGTTGGTTGGGCTTTTGCTGTGTCTATAAAATCAATCGCCTATTAGAGATCCTTTCGCTCCATACCAAACTGGTCTTTGTTTGCGGGGAGAAACATCTATCAAGGTCTGGGCTTCTCTTCTTTCCTGATCTACTATTGTTCCTTGTCACGAGACAAATCTTTACATCGATTATTGTTTCTTCTGTCTTGCGTCTGAAAATTTTGGGTAGATCTGCTATCTCAAATCTCCGATGGTTTATATATTGTTTTTTGTTTTTCTGTGGTTTATCTGGTAGAAAGATCCAATTTTTGTGTGTGATGCAAGACTTGTCTTTTTTGAGGATATCATGCATTAGATTTGTGGATGTTGAATTTGTTATTTGGAGCGCCTGTGGAACTTGTGTAATTAGAAAGTTAAAAAAATCGATTCATGCTGCAGTCCTGGAAGGCAGCATGTCCATGATTTAGGGAGATTAGAACCTAGATGTGGGTCCAAATGACAATAAAGTTGTGATCTTTTTGTCTTCGGGTGATCCAAGACAAACTATCAAGGTTGTGCTGTTTTAGAAGACAAGTCCTTCGGAAAGATTATCCGTTATTGTGTGTAATTGTGTTGGGGATTCCTCGTTTAGTATTTAGAGATCTTTTCAGATCTGTTTGGATTCATCTGTTCACCATTGCAGGGAGTCCGCCATAGTGATTCTTGCTTATTGTATTTTCCACACTTGATAATCTGGTGGTGCTTTGTTTACGTCTCTTATTGCAGGGAGTCCGCCATAGTGATTCTTGTTTATTGGAATCATTTGTTTCCTGTGCTTTTGTTTGGGATTTATGACAAAGGGTTGGACTTTTGGTCCTGACAATTGGACTTTGTTCATGGTAGTAGCATGTGGAACATTGATCTTGTGCAACTAATTTCTGTTATTGATCCGCTGAATTATGTTTCGTTGCACCAGTCAGTCATTAACCTAGTGGTTGGTTCCCCTATATATCTTGCAAAGGTTTTGGGTGTCATCGCTTGTCAAAGTGGTGTAGAAGTATCTGAGTTAGGTGTGTCTTTAGGTGGGAGACTATTTTGTCAGTTAATCAAGGAATTTCCCCTCCCTGTTGTTAATCAATTTACATATACTAACTATCAAATTAGGTCTTTATTTTTCAAAATTTTGCTTGATAAGAATTTAAACTATTTGCTTAAATCTTTATGCTGTAATAAGGATGGAGTTTGTCATGTGTGAGGTTGTGATCTTTATTTAGGAAGCTGTATAGGTTGTGTATAATTGTTCCTTATGATTCTTAGACCTGTGCTACTTTTGGGAGTATCCTTAAGGAATTCCTTTGTGCATTGTCATTCTGGCTTATTCTAATATATACATCATCTATTTTCTTTTATTATATCTTCTTTCTTAAAGTGTTTTGATGTAGAATGAGTTTATTAGGTCTTCTTCTTTCCATCGTTAAGAAATTGTTGAAAAAAATTACAGAGAAATAAAAAGAGGTAGAAAAACAAGAACAGCACTTAAGGATGGTGCCTAGCCAACTTGAATTGGATCATATGATATATCTATATGGTCTAACTTTGGTTACACAAAAACCAAATTCATTTTACTAAATTTGTGTGAATCTTTTTCTGTAAGTACGTTATCTTATTATACTAATATATTCTTCTATATAAATTAGTTTTTATTTTATTTTATTTTTTTCATGCAATGGGGATGACCATGTCTTTCATTGACTGGCTACTAAAGAAATTACATAGTGGTGATTGCAATGATGATTAAGTTGAGTTCATTCAGGCAAATTCTCTCAACTCTTTGGTTTATGTATTAGATCAGAAATGGTTGTACAAATAAAAATATTAATTCTGATTTTTGTTGATATTAGAGACACAAGGGTAAGAAACATAGGCAATCAAATCATCCCTCAGTGGATAATATGTTGGTGTTGTTGAAGTATGATCCTCTACTGGGCATGTAGAACTGGAGTTGATCCAATGGTGAGTGGGTGAAAGATTGGTTATTGGCTTTGGTACATTCTCAATTTAGGATCATTTCTAGTTATGGATGGTTTAGTTGTGATTAGACTATTATAAAGATGATTTGGGAGCCCGCCATTTATAAGTGGTATCGAAACAATGGATGATTGCAATGTCGGAACCTAATGGTTCCTTTAAGAAGGTGTAGTTTGAAAAGGTTCTACTTTAGTTACTAAGGACAACACTGTAATTCCTGAGACTAGGGATGACAACTTTTTCTTGTTGGCCTGTTCAGCCGATACTTATCCAACCTGAATAAGGAAATGTGGTCTGAGTATTATTCTTGTCGAGAATCAGGTCCAAACGTATAGTTTGTCTGGGTATTGGGGTTTGGGTCCAATTTTAGCCATTCAGACACACTAGTAATGATAATTATTAGATATTGCTTAGGTCAGGTTCAGGCTTGAACTTATAATGTACCAAGTTTTCTTCAAAACATAGACTAGTTCTTTATAATATGTTTGACGAACAACTCAAGTTAAACCAAGTCAGTTCCAGGTTGATTGAGGGAAAACAAAGCAAATAAGCATGTACATGTCTGCATTTATTATCTTTGTTAAAAATTCAGATTAAATCAGGTCAGATTTGGATTATTCAAAAACATCTAGTTCAGTTTTCGACAAGCACTGATCTCTGGAAATCAGGTGAGTCAATTCCATGCTTCATAGTTTTACAGTTCGTCTCGATGTAGTTTGTTTTGAACCCCATTTAAATCGAGTTATTTGCCACCTGAACGTAAGACAAGGAGTCGCAAGTTCCCTTCTTATCTCTTCTCTCTCCTCATCTGTCTCTCTTTCCCTCTCTTCCCTCTGCTCTTTATCTCATGTGATAGAGGCATGAAATGCAGCGAAAGTGGTGGATAGTATAAGAGTAGAATTCCGCTATGTCCTCCTCCCACTCTGACTGTTTCAACTGCAGGAGGCTGCCACTGTTCATCCATCTTGTTTTCTTCCTCATCCACTTATCGGCTAATCTAACGAGTCAACTTTATATAACGTTGCTTAAACATTTTCATTTTGTTGTTTGCATGATTTTATATGATCCGTTTTTTTGCATTTAGAATTTTCATTATCCATTTATTTCACCTCATCTATATATTTTTGTTAGTTTGATTTTTTATCGAATATTTTGAATCTTGTATCTGAATGAGTTTCATATTTCTTTGTAAATGTTCTGTAAGATTGTATATTTTAGTTCTCAGTGGCTAATATGTAGATGTTCCTGATCTGTATATGGAACAGCATGGACGATGTATCTTTATGTTAAGTTGCAAAAGACTTTCCTTGAAGCCATTTTTTATACATATTGAAAGGATACTTTGAATGTCTCTGTTGTGACATCTGAGTTTGTTAATGTATTTGTTGCATAAGTGATAGCTCTTAGGTTTGAGTCTGTGTGTTAGCATCATGTGTGCTATTTAATATAATGAAAATATATTTTAATTTTTATTGAAAAAAGGATACTTTGAATAATTTACATACCGCAATTTTGGTTATGATGCTTGGTTTGGATTAGCTAACAACACGTGATTATGTCAGTCTGCTAGCAGTCGAGAATCCTCAGCTATATATTAGATCTAGTTCTATCCTGTCACAGTACCAAAATTTTCATTTTTCTTGTGCATGTAATCTTATTTAGTCTCATTCTGATAATCCCACCTCTCTATCAGGTGAAAGATGGCTCTAACAAGGATTGGCCTTGCTGGTCTCGCTGTGATGGGTCAAAACTTAGCCTTGAACATAGCTGAAAAAGGCTTCACTATTTCTGTATACAACCGGACCACTTCAAAGGTAGATGAGACTGTTGAACGTGCCAAACGTGAAGGAAACCTCCCAGTTCATGGTTTCCATGACCCTGCATCATTTGTCAACTCAATACAGAAGCCCCGTGTCATCATCATGCTTGTGAAGGCTGGTGCACCAGTTGATCAAACCATAGCTACACTCTCATCTTACATGGAGAAGGGCGACTGCATAATAGACGGGGGCAACGAATGGTACGAGAATACAGAGAGGCGTGAAAAGGCCATGGCGGAACTTGGTCTCCTTTATCTCGGGATGGGGGTTTCTGGTGGAGAGGAGGGCGCAAGGAATGGCCCTTCTTTGATGCCTGGAGGATCATACGAGGCGTACAAGCACATAGAAGACATCCTTCTCAAAGTGGCTGCCCAGGTTCCAGATAGTGGCCCCTGTGTTACT
Organism: Musa troglodytarum; assembly: GCA_023547065.1. Lineage (NCBI taxonomy): Eukaryota > Viridiplantae > Streptophyta > Magnoliopsida > Zingiberales > Musaceae > Musa > Musa troglodytarum. The sequence goes on from CP097504.1 coordinate 51,789,142, forward strand.
TATATAGGCAAAGGAGGTTCAGGCAATTTTGTCAAGATGGTTCACAATGGAATCGAGTATGGAGACATGCAGCTTATCGCCGAAGCTTATGATGTGCTGAAATCTGTAGGAAACCTGTCCAACCACGAGTTGCAACAGGTCTTTTCTGAATGGAACAAAGGAGAACTTCTTAGTTTCTTGATTGAGATCACCGCAGACATTTTTGGAATAAAAGATGATAAAGGTGATGGGTATCTAGTGGACAAAGTCTTAGACAAGACTGGGATGAAAGGTACCGGCAAATGGACCGTCCAGCAAGCTGCTGAATTATCAGTGGCTGCTCCAACAATTGCATCATCCCTGGATTCCAGGTTCCTTAGTGGACTCAAGGAGGAGCGGGTCCGAGCTTCCAAAGTGTTTCAGTCTGGTGGTTTCGGTGACAGTTTGGGAGGTCAGCCTGTTGACAAGGCAAAGTTGATGGAAGACGTGAGGCAAGCCCTCTATGCCTCGAAGATTTGCAGCTATGCACAGGGCATGAACCTGATACGAGCAAAGAGCATCGAAAAGGGGTGGGATCTTAAGCTGGGCGAGCTTGCAAGGATATGGAAGGGCGGCTGCATCATCCGGGCCATCTTCTTGGACCGTATCAAGAAGGCTTATGACAGGAACCCTGAGCTACCGAACCTGTTGGTCGACCCAGAGTTTGCAAAGGAGATTATGGACCGCCAGGCCGCTTGGCGCCGGGTCATCTGCCTCGCTATCAACCACGGCATAAGCACTCCCGGCATGTCGGCCAGCCTGGCCTATTTCGACACCTACAGGAGGGAAAGCGTGCCTGCTAATCTAGTCCAAGCTCAGAGGGACTACTTCGGGGCCCACACCTACGAGAGGGTTGACGTGCCGGGCTCCTTCCACACCGAATGGTTCAAGATCGCAAAGCAGTCCAAGATCTGAAGTCATGCGAGAGAGACACTCGTGTTTTCGGTAGCATGGCTTTTTGACTTTTGCCACTGGGGTAATCCCCCCCGCCTTTTAGCAGTCGAAATAACGTCCCGTGTCAGGACCAGAAAGCCAACTTAGAATGTTGGATGTCTTCCATTGCCTTTTCTATTGGCATTACATTTAGAACGAAGTCGGATCGTCGATCCAGGTCTCATGTTTGCTTCTCTTTCTTCTTACCTGTAGTGGATGAACTCGGTGATTTAAATCGAATCCGCGTTTCTGCTTATGTTTGATTGGGAAATGGCCTCTGTGTAATGAATCATCATCTGCTACAGCGTTCCCTGTTAGAACACCAGGAATCCACGAGACCCAAAAGCCGTCGTGCCTTTCCTTGCGTCGGTGAGCAGTCTCACGAATGCTGAGAGAGCCAGATGTGATTATTATGTTAGAAGCTCCGATGTAAAACATAATTCTCGTCAATAAGAGAGGGTGTAAATTATAACGTTTTTACACGATTCAAAATAAAACTCTATCTTAAATGTTTTGGGGATATATATATATATATACATTAAATGTTTCCTTTTTTTTATTGTTTCTAATACATTTAATCCGGGTGAAACTTTTCCAATGCCGTACAAAAGAGAGCTCTTGAAGAACGTGACACGGCTGTTTTCAAGTCTTTTATAGTACATATTATACTTTTGACTTTTCTGACTTCAAATAGTAGACAAATCTGACACCGTGGGGGATCTTCGGCCACTGCATGTTTTGTAAGTTCAATTCTTAAGTTGACTTCTCTTTCTCTCGATCCTCTGATATCATCAAATTGACTCGGCACCTGCTCGTACTAAAACATACTAATTGGGTATACTTGAGATACTAATGCATTTCTCCTTGGAAGAAATAAATAAAAGGTCTGCGCACACCGTGAATGTAAAGCCTTTTCTTCGGTGAGGTTTCTACGACAATAAATGCTTGGATAATTTGTACACCATTTGTCAGATCCGGCGACGCATCAAGTGGACAAATTTGGCGGTGCTTATCACGCATTTCATCGTCGGCGGCCGCATCCAGTCAACTGGAGTGCCATTACGGATCATCAAATTCGATTCGTCGAATCCTTCGAAAACATCTTCCAACTCAAATCCTAATCCCACATGAAGCAGTCAACCCGGCACCGTCCCTCGCGAACTCAGCCATTTCAAGGAACGTGTTGGTTGCCCCCAAGACTATTTCTCCATCGTCGCTGTTGTCGATCTCCGATGCCTCACCCACCTACCTCGTGTTGCTTGTCATTGCACAGCTTCAGGTGGCATGAAGACCACGGAGCCGACTCTAATTTCATCTTGGCATGCAATATTTTATTCGCTTAGGCAAAACAAGTCATCCTAAAAAATGACAACCAGCATTCTCCAAGTCCAAATTCGAGCCGACGGCGCTTTCGTCTCGGCATGAATTTTGACCCGGGAATGTTGGGCCATTCTATTGTTTGCTTCTGCGTGTCGCAATCCGACCGTCGAATTCAACCAAATCAATTCTCGACTCGGTTGGGTAAAACTGAGATAAGTTTGAATTTTAAGCGTAGGTTTAGTTCGATTGAATCGAATCAAAACATTTGTTCAGTTAAACCGACACAATAAAATTTGTGAAATTGACCTAATATCGCTATTGACGTGTTTGGGCCGATATGAATCGGTCAAGGGCTTAAGTTTGTGAACTCGGTCGGACTAATATTTTTAAAATCAAAATCGGTTCATTCCGACACGAGTCGATTAATCGAATCGAATTAAAATATCGCATGTATAACTTTCAAAATAAAAATATTAAGAAACTAGTTTGGACTTTGAACGTTCTGGGTTCAAACTTTCTGTTCGATTTGAACAATCATACTGATAAGTAAAAAAAAAAGGGTGCTATTTCCATGCTTATTGGAAAGAAAAAGAAGAAAAAGAGACTTCCGAGCTTTGGGGTGGAGGCTGAGGGGAATAGAAGAGTCAATGCCTTCTTCATTCAGATGGGCGTACAGTAACCGAGGGTAGGTGGGCGAGGGGCAGTAGGCGAGTGGAAGGAGACTGGCACGCTGCGGTAGAAGAAGGTGAGATGAATCTGAGTTCGCTTCTCCACACATCTCTCGGTTTGGTTACCACGGCTCCTTCCATCTTACATTCGCTACCGACCCCCCTTCGCTTCTCCCTATTTATGCGCACTCGATCCTTCTGCTACGTTCAAGCTCTCAGCCACTGCTGCATTCTGAGAGTTCGACCGTGTCAGAAAGCGAGCATCCACCTCAGAAGCTGTAGCAAGGCCCTTGTCTGGCATCCATTTCGCGCTTTGAATTCTCACGTCCCTCTCATTGTGTCGGGAGAAGGCAGCAGAGCGAAGGCCTTCTCTTCTTCTTCTTCTTCTTCTTCTTCTTCTTCCTTGGTGTTGTATCTGGGAAACCATGATCTCTCTTGCTTCTGAAACCCAACCACAGATGGCCAAACCAAGCCACCCACCCGAAACCCAGCCGCCGGAAACGATCGTGTTCCGGTCGAGGTTGCCGGACATCACCATCTCCAACCATCTCCCTCTCCACTCCTACTGCTTTGAGAAGCTCCCCGAGACGTCGGATGCGCCCTGCCTTATCGCGGCCACCACTGGGAAGATCTACACCTTCTCCGAGACCCACCTTCTGTGCCGCAAGGCGGCCGCTGGCTTTTCCAAGCTCGGGATCGGACATGGGGATGTCGTCATGGTCCTCCTGCAGAACGCTCCTGAGTTCGTATTCACGTTCATGGGCGCATCCATGCTCGGGGCCGTCACCACCACCGCCAACCCGTTCTGCACTCCGGCCGACATCTTCAAGCAAATCAAGGCCTCCGGCGCGAAGCTTGTCGTCACCCAGTCCGCGCACGTCGACAAGCTCCGCCGCGGGGACGAGGGGTTCCCTAAGATCGGCGACGGCTTGACGGTGGTCACCACAGATGAGCCTTCCGAGGACTGCATGAGCTTCTGGGAAGTGCTGGACTCCGACGAGACGGCAGTCCCCGACGTCACCATCGATCCGGAGGACCCGGTCGCCCTGCCATTCTCGTCGGGCACGACGGGGCTGCCCAAGGGGGTGTTGCTGACCCACAAGAGCATCGTGTCGTCCATATCGCAACAGGTGGACGGCGAGAACCCGAACGTGTACCTGAACCGCGACGACGTGGTGCTGTGCGTGCTTCCCCTGTTCCACATCTTCGCCCTCAACTCTGCGTTGCTCTGTTCGCTGAGGACGGGTGCGGCGACGATGCTGATGCCAAAGTTCGAGATCAGAACGATGCTGGAAGGGATACAGAGGCACCGGGTGTCGGTGGCTGCGGTGGTGCCACCGCTGGTGCTGGCGCTGGCGAAGAATCAGATGATCGAGAACTACGACTTGAGCTCCATGAGGATCATACTCTCGGGTGCTGCCCCACTGGGGAAGGAGCTCGAGGATGCTCTCAGAATCAGAGTCCCTCGGGCGATCCTTGGCCAGGTCAGTTCTCTCTCTCTCTCTCTCTCTCTCTCTCTCTCTCTCTCTCTCTCTCTCTCTCTCTCTCTCTCTCTCTCTCTCTCTCTCTACGCGGACCAACCTTCTGCATGCGTGCATATGCAGGGCTATGGAATGACGGAAGCAGGGCCTGTGCTATCGATGTGCCCTGCGTTTGCTAAGCATCCGACCTCTGTCAAATCCGGCTCCTGCGGCATTATCGTAAGGAATGCCGAGATGAAGGTGGTGGATCCGGACACCGGCTTCTCCCTCGGCCGCAACCAGCCCGGCGAGATATGCATCCGGGGGCCTCAGATCATGAAAGGTACGTGGAAGCCACTCTCTCATCCTAGACGAACAATTCTGATCTCGGTTTCCACGTTCACAACCGCCCGCGTTCCATGACAGGCTACCTTAACGACGTCGACGCGACGTCGAAAACGATAGACGTAGACGGCTGGCTGCACACTGGAGACATCGGCTACGTCGACGACGACGACGAGGTGTTCATAGTGGACAGAGTAAAGGAGCTCATCAAATACAAGGGCTTCCAGGTAGTCAATCCATTGACATGCACTGCATGCATGTCCTCTTTCTAACGTAGGAATGACCCTAATACGCTTTGCCGGTGGTCGTAATTAATGGGTTGAGGATGTGCGCGCAGGTGCCGCCGGCAGAGCTCGAATCCCTGCTCTTAAGTCACCCCTCCATCGCCGACGCCGCCGTCGTCCCGTAAGTCCACCGAGCTTCTCTTGACTGTTTGCTTCGTGACTCTTATCGGCAACGGTCTTATCGATGACTTCTCACGGCCACAGGCAAGAGGATGAGGCTGCAGGTGAAGTCCCAGTCGCCTTCGTCGTTCCAGCCAAAGACTCGGCCATCAGCGAGCAAGCCATAAAGGAATTCATAGCCAAGCAGGTAATTCTAATAGCTTAATTTCCGTGCGTGTACGACACGTCCACTTATGAGGATCCGAAATATCATTCAATATATTTGAATGTGTTTGACAGTTTCTCGTAAGATTCTTTAGTTTATCGTAAGATTCTTTGCTCGAATCTTACCCTTGTCAAAAAATAATAATAATAAATATCGAATCTACGTGATCGGATAGATTTTGTCTACATCCAAAAACAAAATATTAAATAAGAACATCCCACCAAGATTTAAAGATACGCTAGTTTTATATAGTAACATCACATTAATTAAAAACATGGATATATATAAAGACTTTGTCTATATCGAAGAAGAAAACATTAAATAAAAATATCCCACCAAAATTCAGAGATATGCTAGTTTAATATAGTAAAATATCATTAATTTCCAAGATTGTCTTGCCTTATATAGAAGATTTTTCATTGTGAATTATTTTTCTCCAAAGATAGTTGCTCCTAATTGCATATCATACGAAACCAGGCTCGAGAGAATTAATCTCCTCTTTTTTTCGTTTTGGTGATGAACAAAGAGATTGTGTGTTTGTTTATTTCCTGTTGTTTGCGTTCGTGACAAGAGTTAGGGTTGCCTTTTATCATGACTCGTTGATGAACATATACGTACGTGTGGCTCAGGTTGTGTTTTACAAGAGATTGCAGAAGATCTACTTCGTCCATTCCATTCCGAAATCAGCAGCAGGAAAAATACTGAGGAAGGAGTTGAAAGCCAAGCTCGCGGCTGCTTCTAAATAAGAGTGTTCTCGCCATGCCTCGCTTTGCTTTGCTTCAGCGCAAGTGTCTTCCCGACGCCTATACGTAATTGTTATCTAGTGAGGGTTTGCACGGCCAAATGCAACCCTAGTTGATGTAGCTATGATCGCTTATCCTTATCGTTAGCTATCTACGGCCAACCCACTCCAAAGAGAGAGGGGAACTCTGATGTATTGCATAAAGTTCATCGTCCTCCGATCAAGTGTTCTCGTGTGATGAGAGTCCGCTACTATTTCAATACGAACAATTGAAGTGATGGTCATGGTTAGCTTTAATATTTTGGATGGAAGTGAAGGAATACATGTGAAGAATTCAACATGGTAATTTTCCCCAAAAAAATTATAGTATTTTTCTACTACGTTACATTACGATGTTTTTTCGGTACTACCAAAAATATTATAACTCAGTACAAAAATATCATAACTAAAGTTTTATGAGGTTGATTCCTGTATATAATACTTTTACAATCATATAGTTAAAGCTAGTATCAAAGAATATTAAAAATTATCATAAAAAAAATTTAATTATAATATTTTTATATTATGATACGATGTTATTATAGAAATATTAAAATCAAAACACCCACAATTTGAAGTTTTTGGATCATAATCACACATTTTAATAAGGTTTTAACTTTTTATCCAATTATCTAAAATAGCATAACTTAATTTAAGATCGGTGGCCATGCATGACCTAACGTTAGATGAATTCAAACCCTTCTAGAAAATTATTGATACGTTCTACAAAAAGTACTCCTACAACAACAACAAAAAAAATAAAAAGAAAATAATAAACATTATATTTTTTAATTCAATTTTAACCAAAATTGCCGGTCCATGAAGACCACTAAAAACCTTCGAAAACATCAAAATAAAGCATTGCTACAACCTATAAAATAATTAATTATAAAGGTCTCGTGCAGATGTAGCAAATAATTAATTATAAAGTTGTACTGTTTCGATTTATTTTTTTTATCCAAAACAAGAAACTTGGTTTTCCATCATTTACTACCTAATATTTATTTATTATCGCAGGATTATATTTGCACTTTTAGTTCTTGTCGTTATCAATAATATTCAAATAAGGGATGACATACATTTACATTTTTCATTTTGTTATCTAAAATATTATCATCTCATCTAAAAATAGTAGTGATTTCGTTAAAAAAAAGTTACTCTTTATGGATTTTTTTCCCTAAATGTATCCTAGTTTTTAGTTTTTTTATTTAGTATTTTTTATAATATTTTAAATATAAATTAATATCTCTTTCTTCTTTCTAACGAATAAAACCATAAATAACTATAAATAGGATATTCGATATAATGCTTATGCATGTTTATGCAATTTAGTTTTGTTCATATTTTACATAATATATAGAAGACTTGTAGTAGGCTTGATAGCTCTATTTTGATTAACTTTTGTAATCATTTCAAGCTTGTAAATACATGTTGTATATAGTCATTATGCAGAGGCAAAAATGTCTAAATACAAACCATCCAAGTAACTATTTTGAAGGTTTTATAGCTCCACAAAGTAGGACGAAGTATTAGCCAATACAACACCCAAGAGTTACTAAGTGACATATGATTGGATGGGCCTTTGGGATAGTGTTTGAGGTTGGTTCGTTGCTTTATTCTATAACAATGTCGTATGAACGTGTGTGGGGACTTTTGATCATAGACCGTTTGTCGTGTAATCATTCAGAACTTACAAAATCTATGTTTATAATTTACATTGCCTATCAAGTATTTGTTTAGATGACTACTTGTTGAATCTCAAGTTAAACATTTTTTGAACTTATTTTTTCTTTTACAGATCCTTAAGGGATTATAAGAGGTTTCGGGGAGGCTGACCTTTTACGGATGGACATGCAAGGATGGCATACGACATAGAAAAAATTAATTAAGTCCATGATAGATGATATCAGAGTGAGATAAGTACACTTAGAAATGCTTAGTATTGAAACGCAGGGGATCTAGCATGGTTGCATTGAGGACAGTAAGCACATAATAGTGGAGGCCATACATAGGAGTTACATTTTATTTTTCCATCAACTAAGGGAAATTGCTCGAAGAATACAAAGGTATTGAAATATATGATCAAAAGGGGCAAGTATGCGATGACGAGTCTAGCAAGACAGCTATCTAAAACCAAGCATCAATTAGAATGGAATGAACTAGGAGTGTCACAATGCCGTAGAAGTAGACATACCAATCGTAAAGAAAGGGATGCAGAAGCAATATGACAGATAATATGACCATAAGCATGACAACGCTATAGTACCGTAGAGGCAGAACTTTCGTGGAGTCAACAATATTTTGCTCTTATAAAAGGAGAGAGCATGGTTATGAGAAGGGGTTGAGGAGGTGGAGAATGCAAAAACAAACTTTAAGTATCAAAATAAGGCTAAAGGGTAGATGCCCGTGAACTTCATAAGACTAGTGTCAATGGGCTTCTCATCAAAATAGCTGAAAGTGAGATACTTTAGCTCGATGCAGAAGTGTCAACTAAGAAACAAAGTAGATAGTATACGATGTTATGCCTTTTCTACTCAAAGGAGTATATAGTAGAAATAATAGAGAAGATAGTATAATCTCAGAGGTAACTAAAACTATTGGAGACTTGCTCTAAGTCTGGGCAAAATTTTATTCTTTTTAAATAAGTTCGATAACAATGAGGAGGCGAATCATAGCTAACTCAACATAAAGAGTGCAAACACTTTAGGTGCTTTGGAAGTATGAGTAAAGAACAGACGAAGTCGAATAACTTTATCTTCTCAAACTTGATGTATAAACTACAACTCTCGATAAGGTGGGCGAAGTCGAGTAACTTTATCTTCTCAAATCTCAAAAGAATGGGTGAAACCGAATACATAGTTCTCTTATTTAGTAGAGAAGTCTATATATGTTCAAAGACCCTTTGAAGAAAGTGAAAGATAATAGTTATCAAATTCTCATCAATGTTGATCGATTCTACTAAGAGTAGATTATTCACTTTATTTTCCATCAAAATATTAATTGAAAGTAAAAGTGATGCAAACACTAAGTATAAGAGGAATCAATGAACAAATTTTATAGAGGAAAGACCTTAAAAACTTTAAAGTCTACAAAGTGATGCTTATTAAAACTCTAACAAGCATTCACTCAATTCAAGCAGCACAAGATATTTGAGAGATTAATACATAACAAAGAATGTATTTTTCTTCATATGAAAGATCCGTATGAACTAACAAAGATCGACACAATTCAACTGACCCCATACTAAAGTTATTGGTGAGTTAAAGTAGTATGGTTGATCAAAGTTTGACTACTCAACTACAGTAACAAAGAGTGGCTAAGAGCCAAGAGGAGAGTTGCAATTAGAGTAGAAAATTGTAGATTCACAAAGACGAGAAGATGCAACATCCGCAAAGACTTCGACGATGATGTTAAAGAAATAAGTGAGGGCGAATGTCATGGAGAAATTGTAAATTAGGTGTTCGATGTAATACTTGTGTATGTCTATCTTTCGATTTTATTTATAGGCTTGGTAGCCCCATTTTGATTGGTTTTTTTTTTTGTCATTTCAGGATTGTAAATACAGATTATGTTCAATCATCTTGTAGAGACAAAATTACCTAGAAACAAGTCATCCAAATGATTAATTTTAAAATTTTCTAGCTTTGTAAAGTAATACAAAGTGTCTATCATCGTAGCATCCAAGAGCTACTCGGGTAACTCATGATTGGATAGACTTTTGGAGTAATGTTTAAGGCTGGTTTGCTGCCATGTTCTCCGATAGTTACCGATCCTTATGGGACATAAAAAGTTTTGAAAAGATTGATCCTTTACAAACATACGAATAAAATTGTTGTAAGACTTAAATAATTCCAACCTAAGTGTCTTGACACTTTATTGCAATGATAGTTCAATCGTAATCAAAGCGATGGCGATACAGTAACATGATAAAGGCGATCGGGACGAAGATAACGACGATCAGACTTCACGAAGGGGAAATGATACGACTCCAACAAAGCTAAAGCAGCAGGGTGAAGATAACGAGGCCTTCAAAAATGTCGGAAGTATTTAAAAGATTTGAGAATAAAGAAATTGACAGCTCCTTTCCAAAAAGATCAAAAACATTTTCAGAAAAATCACCCAAAATAATATAAGCATGCGATTTTTTTGTTTTTTCCCCCCAGAAAGCATTTTGGTCCAACCCAAAACATATGGGTAGGCTCTATCAATTCCAGGATACATTTAAATTCTCTAGTTCTCTGCTTGCTGAACTCCAACTGGCACTCACAAGAAATATGTCTTCATTTACATTAAAAAAAAAAGAAGCAAGTTTCTCTGTTCAGTGCCGTAACTCTGAAACCAATTTAAGAAAGTAACGGGAAACCAGATCAACAGAGGGTATGTTTTCCAGCTTCCTATGATGACAAAGCATGAAACTTTGAAATTTGTTAAACAGAGGAAAAACAAACACCACCATCAGCCGCAAATTTTTGCATACAAACAGGAGATTAACACCTAGAAGGTGATCAGATCACCCTTTTTCTCCTGCCGCTTCTTTTTCGGATCCTGATCCTCGGATGTGCTGCCGTCCTTCTTTCCAAAGATCATCTCATCGAGGTCGTTTAAGATGTCGTCCTCTCCACCCGGGTTGGTTCTTGAACCTGCTGGTTTTCTGATGAGGGCATCCTCTCTGCTGGCTCGAGGAGACTCATCGGGTTCCACAGCAACTGGTATCATGGCGGGCACGGGTTCAGACTGAACCACAGGAGGCTTCTTCAGCTCTTCATACTTGGAGAGGACTTTCTGGAGTTCATCATTCACGTTTAGGGCCTCAAATAGTACAGCTTCATCATCACCTGCTGTCTCAACAATTCTTTGAACAGTGTATTGACTTTGTTGGCACTGCTGGAAGAGGGTTTTTGTCAAGTCATCCTGCTCATAGAGAGAATATTAGAGACCGACCAGGCAATCTCATGACGCTATGCCCAAAGAGATTCCAGGATAAATGACAAAACCTGAAACTCACATGACCAAAAAGTCTGATCTCCACTACCATTGCCATAGATTCATCAGATAGTCTAGTGGGACTACTAGAACATGCGATATTTGGTTTATTTCACTGGTTCATGCTTGCAAAGCTATTTATTTTTAAGTTTCAATATGATAACGTGAAAAAAAGAGTTATTCCTTAGCCAAAGAAGTATGCACAAAATTTTTAGAGAGGAACATTGGAATTACGGCATTTTATGGATCTTAGATGTGCTTCAAATCTGCTCATTGTACATTATGATGTCTTTTAAGATTCTCTGGTATAATAGTAAAACGTTCCATTTATCAGAAGATTAAAAAGATAATCCTAAATAAAAAAGGACATCAATCTTTAACATCTTAATATCAATTTGTCTATATGTTCATTGAGTGAGAAGATGATCCAAGTTAAGAACTCAAGGTTACTGCAATGCCTAGTTCAAATAAAGAACATTCTTTAGAAAACATCTGCCAAGTAAAGAAAAGAAAGAAAAAAACTCTGTTTAGGCAAACTAAGCTATCTACATATATTAACTGAATCACCACACCTTTTAAGACATAAATATATATAAGTTGTATAAAAGCATATTTGCACATATGTAGAAGAGAACATCTGACAACAACTCACTCTGTAGATTAAGTTCGTTTCACACAACATGTCAGTCAAAGTTTTGGTAGACATTTGAAGGATCTTAATAATATTTGTTAGGTATGAGTCTAATCAAGTCGATTTGTACCATTAATCAATACCAACCGAATCCAACATTAGCAACTCCAAGCGCAACATAATGTTACTCTTAAATTAGACACCTTAAGCAATTTCAGTTTAGAATGCCCAAAGTAGGTTACAGGAATCTGACCAATTGGGTGCATAGCTAAAGTATTAACATATTATTCATGTACCCAAAAAAATACAAGCCTAACATGGAAAAGCGCTCTACTAGAGAAGAAAACAGCAACAAAGGTAGAAACCCAAGTGGAACAGAAATCAAATGAAACTAGTGTAAGAACAGTGATTTAAAAAGCGTTAGGTGCCAAAAGGCGCTAAGGTCTAAAATCGCCTGAGGCGCTAGGCGCTCGCCCAGGTGCTAGCCCGAGCGAAGCGAGGCGCTAAAATATAAAAATAAAAATTAATAATATTAAAATCCAAACAATATATTATTAATTTAATAAATAAATAAATTCTGTTAACAGTATACTGTTAACACTTAACAGTATACTGTTAACACTTGCTAATAGTATACTGTCGAAGGCTCGAAACAGAAGGAAAGAAGGAAGATCGAGCCTGTCGACAGTGGCAGTAGGTGACAGTAGTGGGAGCGGCGAGCGACGACGATAGCGGCAGCAAGAGACAACTCGAGTGGGTGCGGCGTGCGATGACGGCGAGCGCCAACGGCGGCTGGAGTGGCGAGCGACTGCGGGAGCGGGAGTGGTGAGCGACGGCGAGAGCGGGAGTGGCGAGTGACGACGGGAGCGAAAGCAGCGAGCGACGGCGAGAGCAGGAAGCGGCAGCGGGAGCGGGAGCAACGAGCGGCAACGGCAGCAGAGGCCAATCACGGGATTAGGGTTGGGGAAAGAGGCTGTTATCGGTGATTTAGTTGGTTCAATCGAACCAACTAAATCACCGGAGATCGAACCAGAACTAAAATTTTGGTTCGGTCACCCGGTTTAACCCTGACGCTCGCCCGAAGCGCCCAACGCTTCCTGGAAGTCAAGCGAGGCGCTCGGGCCTCGCCTCACCTCGGGCGAGGCGACTGTGTAAAGAATAACAAACCTGGACTGCTAAATAGTTACCTTCAGTTCAAATTGTTGGACTTTAACAGTTTATCATGATCTCTGTTGCAAGCGTGCTAGTACAAAACAGAAGCCCCTCAAACACTAGGTACACATTAACATATTGCACATACTTGGGATCATTACAGTCAGCATACTAGTTTAAAGTTATCTTACAGCCATTTTTATGCTGTTTATACAACAAACTAATTCAAAGTAAAATAATTCAATTAATTTTTCCCGACTTCATCAGTACATATTAACATAACCATATATGAAATTAAGAATAAAAAACTGAAGCATAACAAATCTAAAAACATCTGCAGAAAGATTGATGGGCCTGGAGCTGAAAGAAAACAGCTCTGGCATCTATCTGTAAAATTTTCAGCAGAAATTTAAAGAAAAATTGCAGAAAAGGAAGATATGTAAGTAAAATTCTCCAAGAACTCCGATGTAAACAAAGCTTATTTTTTAAGTATAGGATAAATCATCATGGACTAGCATTGCCATTATGAGACATAAGTGACAAGAGAAGAAAAAGACAGACAGAGACTAGGTATAGTACAATATTAATCCCACCAAGAAATGCCCATTTAAAATTCATTCTTTCCACCAGTTAAGGTTTCACACAAAATTATTCAAAATTTTCATCGTGTTTGATCTCTTAGTGGATGAAAAGACCTATTAAACTGGGTTCAAGATCAGCCGATGTGATGTTGTTCTCTCTTTATACAATCATAGAGCTCAGGAAGGTAGTCACTAATCTCTGGGTTTTACTTGGATTGCAAAATTGTAAAAATATGGAACCAGGTTATATATTCAGTTGTCTCAGATGTTCCATCATTTGCTCCACTCTAGTAATCTTTCACCTATTCTAGGTCACAGTAATATCAAATTTCAAATGCACTCTGCTGATAGTAAAATTATGACAATATCTTCAAACATACAGAACAAGAGACAAATTAATTTCAGAACAATTCGATATAGTAAATCTTGGAGATGTTTTGACATACTTCCTGAATTACTAGGTAAGTTTTGGTGGTCAACAAGACAAAAATACATACCACCTGAAGACAAATTGCCATCTAGATCAATGTCATTATGAAAAGAAAAATAATATAACATAAACCTACCTCCTCTATTGGAAAAAGGTTAAAAAGAAAGCTTGGATATAAAATTATGTGATCAAACTAAATCACCTGCAAAGCTTCTTGATGAGGTGAAGAGGACAAAACTGTTGACAGAAGTTCGATACTATTGCGGGCAACATCAAATGTCTCCTTTATTTGTTCAGCAGTAAAACTATGCACGGGAGTATCATCATATGTCTGCTGAGCCACATTGTCATATGCTTCTTCTGTTTCTGAAACTGACCCTGGAGGTGTAAATATTGGAGCTAAGCTTTCATTATCTCGTCCTGGGAACTGAACACCTCTAGATTTCAAGCTCTACAAGAGGCAAACAATCCATCATGAACCTGAAACCAATCAATCCGACATCTAGACATGGCTATGTCCTCATAATTAAATATCAAATGATTCATCTGATCAATTTGCTCAGTGTATTGAAGAATTTAAAAAGATGACCAGAAAGCAATTTAGTCTATAAATAAAGCAAGAGAACATTTAACTATCAATAACAAAACTATACTATAAAAGAAGATTAAAGAAAAGGAGGACATCATGCTGAGAGACTGTCTACATACTCTTTAATTCATAAAGCCCAGGTTAACGAGTTTGCATCTAGTTTATGAAAGCAAAATATTCATGACAAAATGCAAAATGAAATTTTAAAAACAGTGCATAAAACTCATATAATACCATGCTAAAGTACAATTTCTTACAAACTTAACATAGAGTGCAGATACCAAACTTTCTCGCACAAAGAGTGATATCGATGATGAAAATGACATCTATCATCTTTTCGCAATAAGTATAATGATGACAAGCTATGCATGATATAAAAAGCTTAACAGTAGACCCAGGCCGGACAATGGTCCATAGGAACAAATGCTTAATTAGAGGTTGCCTGGAGAATCATACATGATGTCCTCAACGAACCACAATTTTAGCTACAGGTGCAGGTTGAGTGGTGCTAGAAAGAATTGTTCTGATCTGCAAACACTAAGGACAGCTGCCATATGCCAACTATTGATGTAACTAACCGGACGTGAAACTTATAATGGAACTAAGTTTTCATAATTGCCACAAGATATAGGCATTTTAACTCCTGGAGTTACAACAGAACAGGTATAAGAGTGTTATTGAAATTGCTTTGCACTTCTGATATAAGAAAATCACAAGTGTTTGTGGTAGGACTTCAGTACCTTGTAAGTTTCCTCATAGACTGGCAAGTACCGAAGTTCATCCCCAGACTCTCCCCATGCCTCAATCATATAAAGAGCCTTATTCCTGTTATTCACAATGGTCTGAGGATCATCAATAAGTTTGACCATCTCATCAAGCACCCGCTCTGCAGCAACCTCAGAAAAAGCTTTCTCACAATTTTTCACGCAGGTTTCAAGAAGGACCAAAGCAAGATACTGAACCCTAGGATTCTTCAACATGATTCGTTTTTTGATGCCACGGATGAACTCAATGCTGTTATATTTTTCGCTGTTAATCATGTCACAGATCTCCAGATTGGCAGACCAGTCAGGTCCCTCTAAGTTCTCCGATGTGGCCTCCTCCACAATCTTTTCTGCTTGGTTCTGACCTTGAAATAATTCCTTCATCTTAAAGCTCATAGAGCTCACGCCATCTTTCATCTTCCGGCTCACCTCCGCCCCACCAATCTTCAGACGCTCACCAAGGGCACTGACTTTTTCCATCAGATTGTCGCTCATTTTCGTGCTCCAAATTGATCTGGAAAAGCAGAAACAGAAAACTATAGATTAAATAAAAGTTCAACAAAACAATTGGAGGTTAGCATTCTTCGAGCACAAGATACAGGATGAGAGATCAATACTCAGATATAATGGAGTATGGACACAGTTTCACAAGCCTTTATTGAATATCCAAGAAAATAAAATTCTTCCGTCCCGATGAGAAGCCATTAAGAAGTTTTAATGGAAAATAAAAACCAATGCATGTTGAACTAAAAACCATAAAGGGAACAGGGAAAATAAACAAAATAATCAATCTCACAGAGCAAGAGAAGCAATCGTCAAAACTCGTACAAATCCAACTGCTACTGGTGGATAGAATTGCTGTTACAAGAATTAATGGCAGGCTGGGTTATTAACCTTCTTCCCCCAAAACAAAACAAAAAAAAGAGAGAGAGAGAAAAGAAAACCCATTTCAGGAAGGCATCAAAGAACAAAAGAAGAAACATAAATCGTAATACTAACCATCACGATGGAGACACGCCCTTATACTGTCTAAACAGCATCAGTCCTATCTAAAGACTGAAGTAGAAACATAATCTAGGGTTTCGTGAATACATCATACTTGGTTAGTATCATGTTTCCCTCTTTTTATCCTTCTCCTTAAGAACGGCAAGCAAAATTTTTACCAGGAAAAGGCACAACTGGAGGAGCAAATTACAATGGGATTCAAAACGACTGAGTCAACAAAATCGAACACGACATATGGAGATCGATAAACGATAAACGGATAAGAGATCGGCTCTTTACCAGCCGTAACGAGGACCGGAATCAAAGATCAAAACAAGAGATGGTGGACCGAGCAATCAGAATGTTCGCGTGCTGCGAATCGAAACAACCAACCAGATCGGGCAGGGAAGGGACAGTAATTACCTCGAGATCGATCGGCAACGGAGGTCGGGAGGAAAGGGTGCAGAAGCCCAAAGGAAAGGAAAGGGAAGGGTGAGTTGTTGCCTTCGCCTCTTTTTCTTTTCCGCTGTCGCCCTTCCTCTGGTTCCCTTTCGCCGCTGTCGCTGCTTCCCTCACCCTTTTCGCCGTGGAGTCGAAGTCTTCGCCGCTGCTTTTGTGTTTTTCTTCCTCTGCTGATTCCCGATTTTGACCTCGAGCAACATCTTCTCCACGCACCCACTGAAACTACCTACGCGTGCGACGAATGGGCAAGAAAAGGTGGAGCCCGAACGGGACGCACCGCGGAGTGCGGTGGGTAGACGAGGAGGGCTTGTTACCATATAGACGTCGGTGCCGGGCTAAAGTTAGGCAGGAGGCGATGTTGGCCGTTGGATCAGCCGCGGCTTGCGATCACGAGCCATTGGATGCAATTAGCAAGAGGCGACGTCGGCCCGCATGGGCCGGCCCAAAAAAAGGGTGAATCCGGTGAAAGGCGGCAGGTACATTATAAATATGGAACATATACATTATATTCATTATATATATATATATATATATATATAGCTACGGTTGGTCATAAAGATTAGGTAGATTTCATTATACGTGCATGTGGGTCCAGTTCACGTCAACTCCGTCGACCGCAGTAGTTCAACGGCTTCATTCGGGTGGCGTTGAGAGTGTTATTAAGCACATGTTATGCTGCTTCTACGAAACCAGAACTGAAGAGCCAAATAGATTCGTTTCAATATTAATGCCGATTTCACGAACGCAGAATATGTCCGAAATAATCTTATGGAAAGGAGCTGGATACGAATACAATAGTATTTAGGACATGGTTATACGAAAGAAATTTAAAAAAAAATAGGAGTCGAGAATTTTATGTCCAAATAGAAGATTTGAAGGCTCTGTTAGGGAATATATTAATGTTAATTTTAATCTTGTTGTTACAGACGTGGGCATAATAAAGCTCCTATTATTCTTTTTCAACGGTGAATGATAAGGTGAACTTGTCTATCTCCTAATAGATTAAAACCCAAGGGACGTAATACGGGCCGACGATAGAGAGTAGTAGCCTCATGATAAAAAACCTGCTTGTGCCCTCCCAAATCGGTTCGCACAAACGATAGTCATCCGATTATCGTCGACAATCGTCAAAACTGACAAGTGGCATCTTTATAATTATATTTTACTCACAATGTGTCCCAGGAGACTATATGAATCGATCATCTACATAAATATACTATAAATGGATGTACGAGCTAATCCCTATCAGTCATCGATCTCCTTTCGCTAATTATCCAGGTATAAAAGTCAAACTCCAAGCTCGAATAAAGGATCGAACACGAATCCTCTATTGTTCCAACCCCACAAAACTAATCTTACTATCATAGGTGTCAGGTTAGGCTCAGATTAGACTGGAAAACTCATACTCCCACAACCAAACCCCCTACAATGATGACCTCTTTTGCAGGGTTCACGAGGAGACAAGTTCTATCTCGGTTCAACCCCCGAACCCCGAGGCAGCCAATACCCACCCTAATTTTACCCGAGACCTACCTCGAATGATCAACTGTTATCTCGAAATCATATTCGGTATTAGGTCATGGGTCATCTAGATAACCTTAGGTCTTCGGGACTAAATCAAGTCGTGTTAATTCACAATCAATTGTATCCAAATAAAAACTTACTCTATAGGAAGGACAAATAGAGAAGGATAAAACATAATTAATTTAGGCAGGTGGTTCGGTCTTATATGGTAAAAACCAATATCTTCTATCAAATCATAATTTTTTAATACAAAAATTTTAAAATAAAGATGAGATAATTAAATTATATGATATTGATTAATTTTGATTAAGATATATTGAAGTTCTAATTAAATTTTGATTAAGATTATCATTCGATAAAAATAAAAAGGAAGCCTCCTTGTTTTAGGATGGAGACCTCTCTAGTTATCTTTCCGCCTCTCAAAAGATCTCTTAACAAAAATATATACAAATCATAGAATAAAGATCTAAAATATATATGCAGATCATAGATTAGAGATAATATTCTCTCATCTCTTGTTAATCCTTATTATAGTCATGCGAAAGAGCTGAGAAAAAAAAAAAAAAAAGTCTAGTTTGGCAGATAGTGTTTTCCTACTGATCGAATTATGGTGCATTATCAAATCAGACAAAAGTAACATTAAAAGGTACACAAATCTGATATTAATATATGATTACTTGATTTCAATTATGACCTTATATTATTTCTCTGTTGCATGCTAATAGAGATTTCAACTTAATATCTTTCTTAACTATATCAATTCTTTTTATCTTTGGCAACTGTTACCTTTTTTACTTGCTTGTCAATTAAGATCTTTATCAATTAAATTAAATTATATTGAATGATGTATGATATTAAAAACAATTAAATTAAATGATATTTTGAACCCTCAAGCCTTATATACTAAGCAAATGTCCCAAGTGTAAAATTCATCAAATAAAATTTTAAGCAAGAAAGCTGGCTACGTGGGTCAGGTATATTGTGAGCCCTCAAACTCTTATTTTTTGATAACCAAGTGATAGAAAAGTTATCAAAAATCAACACATGACCAAGATCCATGTCATCCTCCTACGTATACAAGAGTTATTATATAATAAAAAAATACAAACTATCTTCTCATCGATAAGAAGGATAATTTTCTCCTCCTTTATAACAAGAAACAAGAGAAGAATCACAAATTTTCTTCTTATCCTTCAAAATTATAAAAACACTTTTGAAACAATGAGAAAGAGATTCTCTTTCGTTTTTCGAATTATTCAAACCCATATTTAATATTTCATATTACTAATTTAAGCATCAAAATGATAGATCGGGAAGCATTTCTTGATCCTAGTTTAGCACATCGGAAATATAATACTTTTATCTCGAAACCATCTCAGATCCACCGTAGAGCCATCTTCGATCCACTTAAGAGCCATATTACAACCACCTCGGATCTACTTCGAAGCTACTTCAAAAACATTTCAGATAATTTTACGTATACGATTCTTGATCACATTAAGCTACTTGAGACGGTAACGATTTGATCACATCAAGCTACATAAACAAGTTGATCAGGAGAAGTCTCAATGGGAGTTATATCAAGCTATTGACTTTACTGACGACTTAGTTGAATCGGCAGTAAAAGAAGACTTTGTGTTCTTCTTAACATAATGAATCTACGCTATACATTTGGAAGCATTAGGCTCCAAACACCACAACTTAAATCCTTTCGCACCAAAAGCATAGCTAGGAAAAATATGCTCATTAGCTCTCAATTCTAATTTTCTTCATTAACACGAGTATACGTAATACAATCAAAATTCATCGACCTTATTAATGGTCATGAAAATTTTTAGACCAAATTTCTGTTTATCAAGTAGATGGCCGTAGAAATTAACTGTGCTCACAATTCATCTGTCAAACTAATATGTGCAATTATTTTGCATGCAATAATTTAACCATGTAATATATGCTACAAGCTTGACCGCCGTCTCCTCACAACCTTATTTATGTATCATCTTTATTCGTGTGCTTGCCATGTGGGTCCCGCTTCCTGAGAAGCCCAGTCCGTCAACGCCACATATTTAAATCGGGCTCGGGGGTCGGTCAACATTTATCGGCACGATGCGATGTGGTCGTGTGGTGTCCATCCAATCTCCACCCAAACGAACCGTTTGCTCCTCTCCGTCTGTTGGTCAACCTCTCGGTAAAACTCCGATGGCCACGTGTTCGCTTCTGGAACGTCAAACACCCGGTCCCCGCTCTTGGACCAAGTAGCGGATCCGGATGCGGAAACCGATCAACGGATGAGATCCAATCAATGTCGATTGCACGTTTTGAAACTGGAACTTAGCCGTCGGATCGAGGTATGTCGGCGGAGTTACGCCGTTGGCTTTTCGCGCAAGAAAAGCCGGACGGACTGCCGACCGTCCTCCGCTATTTGTACTCTGCCTTCCCTCTGACGTCCGTGTCCTCCATCTTCCCCTCGCGTTCTCCCGGATCGAGAAGGTGCGGAAATCACCGCCCCCGGCTACCGAGATCGGATGAGAGAGAGTGGCCTTCCTGCAGAGATGTATCACCTAATCGCCTGCCTTTTCCAATTTAGGTATCCGTCCTCCCCTTCCGCTCTCGATTTCCTATCCTCCCTTTGGCTTGATCCCTTTTTTTTTCCCTCTTTTTTGTGTTGATCCTGGTCCTGGATCAGGGTTATGGTTTGTATGAATCCGGGGGATAAGGAAAGCTGTGATCTTTGTTAGTGATTGCCTGATTGGTCTGGAATCGAGTGATCAAGTGATCTTTGATGGTATTTGGTATATGGTGATGATGCGTATTGATCAAGAGGGTCAATTCTCTTGTGAATTTGACATGCATGACCGTTGATTCCCTGCTATCTGGGATTGCCTGAATTTTGTCTGAAATATTCTGTTGGTTGTTGCTGGTGTTGGAATTTGTGCTACATCTCATAGTATCAATGTTTGCTGCCCATCCGTGGAAAGAAAAATCAATTACTTGAATTAACATAGCATTTTGTTGATGTTGGATGATTGTTCGTGCTTGATTCCGTGTAGAGACTGCTTAGGATTTGTGATGATGATGTTTGCCTTTTTTTTTTTTTTTGGCAGCTTCAACTTTGTCAGTACAGAAAGAAACGACTTTGCTTGTCTGATTGGCATCTTTATGTTTTGATCGAATTCTTGCCATTTATTGTTATTATCCGATTTTATCTAAGATGGATGATGTTCAGATGCTTGAAAAGCTGTTTGTATTATTTATAAGATTGTAATCCGTGGTTTACTTATTCACTATAGTTACATGTTAAATAACTTATTTAAAAGAACTGCATGTAGAGATATTTGGGGAAATCAGCAGATGTGTCAATGCATCTGATTTGTAACAGCAAAGTTACTTGGATTTTGCAGTCAGGTTAGAATACATGATACTGGTATGACTAGTGCGTAGCCTTCTATATAGTGTGTGGACTGTGGTGGTGAGTGGAAAATGCAATAAAGCAAGGATATTTTGGGGTTGTCACCCTGTTGTGGATTAGGTTTTAATCTTTGTTGACTATGAATGTCTCATGGAATTAAGAAAGTGCAGTGGCACATTTTTAGCCATGTGGCTGTAAATAATGGATCCTTTGGAATGGTAATTATGAAACTGTACATATAAAGGGATTAGTTGGAGAACATAAATCTTCAATGTTCTCTCTTTATAATAGCAAACTGTTCAAGATTTTTGATAGACCAGTAGCTGAGGATGCAGGGTGTCAGGGACAGAAAGGAAACATATCTTCTTTCCGCTTGGCCTGTATTCTGATTTGACTCTCTTGATTCCTGTGTTGCAGATGTTGATATGTGGTTTCTACATTTTTTTCCAAGATCATTCATACAAAGAATTAAACCCTGCCGCTTCTCTTTGGTTGCCTATTTTGGCATACCATCTAATTGTGCCTTTTGTGGTTATTGATTGTTATTGTAATTATCTCTTTGGCTGATCAAACATTGTTCATATTACTATTAGAATGCCTTCATACTGGTGGTATAGGTCACAAGCTTTTATATGTAGCTATGAACCGAGGCTTGTACTCATATATATCAAGTTGGGAGTTGTCTTGCAGGTCATTAAAATGAAAGAAGTAAAGATGAAATATGAGTTTTGAAAGATTGGTGATCTTGTTATTGATCATCTTCCTTTCTTGATGTGCTTAACTCATTATGATTTTTTGTTGCTGTTGTCCAGACTCTTCTTTAAATTTTGGTTATCAGTGTAGCTCGCAGACATGACACTTTCTAGTACTTAGTGATGATACATACAACTTTAGAAGCATCTCAATATTGGTTATGCCCAAAAATTTACTGTTGTGGGTGGGTGATCTTACATGTCATAATACACTTGAAAATTGTGGTGGAACAACAGCATGTGAGTGTAGATATAAGTTGAACTTTTCTTGTTCTTTAACTAAGAGAAGACTTGTAGATATGTGTACAAATGGATAGTTTCCATTTTTCAATGGCGTAGACTTTTACAATGGCTACATTAATGCATTCACTGGAATTATCTGGTTTTCTTCCTCTCCTTGTTAGAAGCATGATGATTAACTTGATATGTCTTTATGTTCATATATATAACAACATAGAAATATTTTATTTTTTTTAATTTATATTTGGGATGCCTTCACATCCAAATTGTCCATGATATTCTGATCTATAAATGAATTTCAAATAGATCCATAAGTCTTCTTGGTCCATTCTGTACAACTTAATAGCCACACTTCTCTATTTTTTTATTTGATGTGCTATTATTTGGACTAAATGCTTATTATTTGTCACCATTATTTGTATAAAGGAGAGTCTTTCATCACTGTTCATTTACATGTTTGTTACTTTCTTTGGTCTGATCTGATTATTGCCACTGAGATGTAACAACATTTTCCATCGATATTATTGCTATGCAGCTTTTGTATATTTCTTTATTTTTCTAGGTATTCTAATAGGATTTCTGTATAAGTGCATCTTCAGTATTTTGGATGCTTTTGCAGGGCAACCTTGTTCACTGTCTTCCCAGACATGATATTTTCTGGTTATTTCCCAGTGCACGGTTTCCTGTTATTGTAAAAGTTGGCAGGCTTTGTGGAGAAAATTACATTGATAAACATTAGTCAGTGGTTTGCAGCTATTTCTGTGAGTAAAAATGGAGTATTTGAACGTAAAGGTGTTGGATAAAGGCAAAAACTGTGATCTCAAGAGAAAGAGAAATTCTGATGTTTGTTCCATTGATGTTGGCCATGGCTTGGTAGCACATCAGCCTATTGTAGGTCAATCCTCTTTAAGGGCCTGCACGAGAACAAGATGTACAACCAACCTACGTTGCTCTCCTGAGAACCATATTCTCAAGAATTATCGCAATTTCACAAAGAGTGGGTTACCCCAGCAGGTTCTGTTTTATGAGAATGGTGAATGGAAAGATTTTCCAGCAAACATTGTCAGTTTGGTGCAGGAAGAATTTAAATCAAAGAAAGCAATTACAGAAGTAGGTTATTGGAATCAGCAATGTTTGTTAGATTTCATTCACATGGTTTGTGTAGTTCTGCATACAGGTCTGAAGCCATTAGCTTGGATTGATGATCATGGAAAATGCTTCTTTCCAGAGTCATCAAATAGATGCCATCACTCTGACAAAAAAAATCAGGCTTACATGAGTTCTGAACCAAATGGGACACATGGAAACAACACTCATTTTCAGATTTCCATCAATGAAGCTGAAAGCTCAAGTTCAGTAGCTGATGATGAGATTATGTCTAATATCAAGAGGGTCAAGTGTGAAGAAAATTTTGTCAGTCATCAGAATATTTGTTCTCCAGGCAATGAAGTAGTCGGAGAAAATGAACCGGGTTCTGTTTTCCCTTTAGATATCCCTGCTTTTGGAACATTTCAAGCATCTACAGGTGGTCATTGTGTTAGTAGAGCGGTGCAGGATATGTTACTCCAAGGGTTGGGAATGTTTATTGATGCAAAGGATATTGTTGGAATCCTTAGGACTCCATTGAGAAATGATTTAGGTTTAGTTCGGTTTGATCTTTTCCAGAAGCAGGTTGAAGTCACTAAAATGGCCCGTGGCAATGCAAATGTCCGCTATGCATGGCTTGCTTCTTCCAAGGATGCAGTGGAGGATATGATGTTACATGGAATTCTGAAGCAGTCTATGCAGAAGTGTCTTTATGGTAATGGCATTCATCTCGCCCCTGCAAATTGCTCCAACATCTGGTAAGGTTTCACTTTGACATAACATTCATCATGTTTGTGCACCTTCAGGAATACCTTATATTTTTGTCAGGGAAGGCTGTCAATAGTTTCTTATCCTGATTGCTGTCTGCTCCTGTTTCTCTTCTTGGAATTTTTTTATCAGTAGTCCATTGTGAAGAACTATGACTTACTTGCATATGCTCTTTACAGTACCAGCTACTCTGATGTTGATGAAAGTGGCGTTATCCACCTTATGTTGTGCCGCGTTATAATGGGAAATGTGGAACTTATTCACGCTGGATCTGAACAGTGTCAACCTAGTAATGAAAACTTTGACACTGGTGTAGATGATCTTCAAAAGCCAAAGCATTATATTATATGGGACATGAATATGCTTACCCATATCTATGCAGAATACATAGTGACTTTTAGGGTGACCTCCAAAGTTAAAGGTAATGCTGTTAGTGTGCTTTCTTTGCATGCCTATAGCTTTCTTTGCATGCCTATGGCTTTCTTTTTGAAAATCATGAATAAGGTTTTCAAAAGATTGTATGTTTATGTGACTGCAGAATGTTTGCTTGGGAAGGAAAGCATGTATAATGTATCTGCCCTCAAAAATTCTAGTACATCTCACTGCTTATTACAGGTGTGTTCTACAATCAGATATTCCTCCATATTTTATAGAAACTCTGCACTTGGAATGAGGTTTGAGTTGAGAAAAGTCTGGTTGTTCCATAAATAGATTCTTTGTCTGAACACATGGAGATTTAGGATGCTGAAAGTTTATGTATTGCATACATGTCAGATATGTAGTATACTTTTGGATACATGTTAGATATTTTAAAACTGTAAATTAATTATCAAAGTTTAGACACTTCTAATATACTTAGGTGATATTGAATAGATAAATATTAGGGGAGCTTGTTTCTCTTGGATGTAGATTTTATATTATAGAGATAAATATAAGATTATGTATGTATATATATATATATTTGTGTGTGTGTATTGTATCAATAATCAAACAGTGTGCAGAGCGATAAAAAAAAAGATCTTTTAGCATGAGTTTTTGCTATCTTCTCTGTTCTTAAAACACTGTGTTACCAAAAGCGTGTGTGCAGAAATAATACTTAATTGCTTACTATTTATCATGATATATCAATACCTGTTTATAGATTATAGATAAATTTCAAGCTTTGTTGTATACTATTATATTATCAAACCATATCAGATCTGTATAAATATTCCATATCCATATCTGTTTTTCATGGCTATTGACATTTGTATGTTCTGGTGTTTTTACTATTTGATGACGGGAGGAAATCAAAAATTGATTTTAAGTACTTTCATTCTGAGGCCTTACTTTGTGCAGCTGATAATTCATCAAAGTTTGTATGACTGGAATGTTTGATTGATCATTTGTCAATTCTATTTTCTGTGATCTCCAGATTTAATATTTGCCAGTGCAGCCTTTTTTTCTGCATCTGAAGTGTTTTTTTGTCTTTTAGCTATCAGTGAATGCCTATTATCATTGTTGTTATTTTCTTTTTTTACTTCAGGATAAGACTTTTGAGCCATCTCCAGCCTTCGGCAATCATTCTCAAGTTCCTGTGTCAAGAACACTTCCAAGAATTCCAAGCTCACCATGGATGCCTTTTTCAATGTTATTTGCAGCCGTTTCAACTAAATTGCCTCAGGGAGACATGGACTTGGTTCACACTCATTATGATGAGTTTAAGGTCTAAACAATTCACTGACAAGTTGTGTTATTTAGTCCTGAGCTAATCTGGCCTCCTAAATAGTTACTTTTTTTTTATACCAGAAGAGAAAGATAAGCCGAATTGACTTGGTCAAGAAGTTAAGGCAGATAATCGGGGACAAATTGTTGGTTTCTACTATAATGAGGCTGCAACAGAAGGTTTGATTTTCTTTATTTTTTATTTTTATAAATGCTGCAAATGAGTGAAGCTTTAAATAGAATAAGCCGAGTCCTGTAACTAACCAAACCACTCTTTTAAGTTTTAAGTTTACACTTGCTGGTTTGTTTTGATCCTATTCCTTTCTTATTCACACTATTCAGTCCTAGTCCATGATAATGAATAGAGACTTTGGCTTGCTCAAAGAATTTTGTTGATGACTATTACTCCAGTCATCTTCCATGTCGCTCAACTTTTCTATTCTTTGTCTATGTACATCACCTTTTCCCTTCCTGTAACCATTTGGAGTCACTCTTGGTCTACTAGGGCCACCAATGAGGCAAACCAGAAGTTTCAGTGGAGCATCCTAGAAGTCGTGTCAAGGTTGCACTATGAATTTGGATGTCTTTATGTAATCACCGATGATTTCTCTCTTAACATAAATTAATTACTATAATTAATGTATTGCTTTATTATTAACTTCCATGTTTGTATATTATAGTTAAGGAAATAATTAAATTTAATTTCCTTAATCACATGGATAAGTTAGTAATCTTACTAATCAATTAGATTATTGATTGATTTATTTCCTAATAAGTGATGTGATTTTTAAGAAGTAAATAGTATACATTCCATTTTTATGTGTGAACTATAATAAATGAATATTATATTTTTATCTTTGTATGTGAAAGTAAAATAAAAATAAATTTAAAATAAAACTTAAATATTTACTTACCTTTTTGGGGAGATCTCATCTTTTCCTATATAAAGGGATACCTCTTCTCTCATTCCTCACCGAGCTTGACAATGAGAGGATTAAGGAGAGGATTTCCCGAGGAGATGATCTCAAGGAAAGAATAGCCGAGGAGAGGTAGGATCATTTCTCTTTTTTTATTTGCTTTGATTTATGTTTTGGAATCTTGATATTGGAATTGTTATAAATTTATGATGCATAATAATGTTTTAATTTCAAAATTTTATGATTAATAAATAATGATAATTGATTCGTGATATTAGAATGATTATTTGATTGATATTGATTTCTTAAGCTTATGTGAGTTTTAATATTGATTTAATTATTAAAATTTTTATTTTTAGATTAATGGTTCTAATTAGATATATTTGTGTTTTAAGAATTATGTGTGAATTTTTATGATTTAATTAGTTTTAAATTTAAGATTATGAATTTAAATTCTTTAATTCATGGATTTGAGTTATTCTTTGATAATTTAGATTTTTGAAATCTAATTTGATAAGAGAAATTTAATTGGGGTTTGACTTGAGTTAAGTTGATCTGTTAGACTAGATCGACTCAGCACATGTGGTTATGTTCGACCCTACCCATGTAGCTAGGTATAGTCAGCCCATGTGACTAGGCATGACCCAACCCATGTGACTAGGTAGGAGCCAGCCCATGTGATAAGGTATGACCTGACCCATGTGGCCAGACATAACCCAGCCATGTGGTCAGGTACTATTCAGTCCATGTGGCCATGTACGACCTGGCCCATGTGACAATGTACGACCCAATCATGTGGCCAAGCATAGGCCAACTTATGCGGTTAGATACGACCCAGTCCATATGGTCAAACATGATCCCAAATCATGTGTCTAGACATGACCCAACCCGCGAGCCAAGCATGGCCCAGTTCAGAGGTAAGGCTCAGCCCAACTTATGAGTAAGGCTTAGCCTAGTCCATGAAGTTAAGCCTGCCCAGCGATGTGATTAGCGTTAGACACATCATCACTCCATCTAGCCTATTGTATCTCAACTTAACCTATTACTTGGGATAGGCATGTGCAGTGCATGTGACCCGTTTGAGACTCAGGTGGGTTGGTTCAGTTTGGGCTAGCACTATATGATATAGTCCAATTTCCTTTTCTTTTATTGGTTTGAGCTCATTAATTGACTAAATCAGACAGGCTTGATCGGTTAAAGTCAGTTTATGGTGATTCTAGACTAACTTAACTATTTCAAACCTACTTGACCTAATTGAGATCAACCAAATCTAAATTAGACCAGTCTAGGGTGATTCCAGACCGGTTCTATAAGGATTTGAGATTGGTTCTGTTAGGTCATAATTGAATTGAATTTAGTTTAAGTCACTTGAGATATTTCAATTAGAGTTTTGGTTGATTAAGGACTATTGAGATATTGATATTTTAAACCTTTATGATTTGATGAATTTAAAGGTTTTATTTGAAGATCTCATTTGAAAATGATTATTGGTTTTCTACTTTTCTTAAGTTTATGATATTGAGATGATTGTTACAATGTAGCAGATGTAACTAGGCTAATGGTCCACATTAAAAGTGCAACCTGTGAAAGGAGCTACGGGTCCATCACAGTGTGGAGCCACCAATGGACATAGTCTAGTAGATCGTACATAAAACATGGTCTTTTATAATATTTGATCATACTATTTCTTGGATGTATGTATAAATGAATAAATGAATGTATGTAAATAAATGATTATGAATGTTTATGTATCCCTACCGAGGGCAGATATGGCGATTCCTTTCAGGTATTAGTGGACCGTCATACGTGATGGTTAAACGGTTCCTCCATCCGCTGTTGGGAGGGACGTGTTCCCACTTGGGCAGGTGAGGGATACAACT
This sequence comes from Musa troglodytarum, assembly GCA_023547065.1. Classification (NCBI taxonomy): domain Eukaryota; kingdom Viridiplantae; phylum Streptophyta; class Magnoliopsida; order Zingiberales; family Musaceae; genus Musa; species Musa troglodytarum. The sequence goes on from CP097504.1 coordinate 51,818,132, forward strand.
TCATTTGCTGTTGAGAGTGCGATATGGATTATCTCCATCTGCTGTTGGGAGGAATCTATCCCGTGGAGTATGCCTCTCCATCCGCTATTGGGAGAGTGCACCATCGGGTGTGATGCACGCCTTTGTTACTTAGTTATCTTGTATGTGTTGCATGTGGTTGATGCATGATTTTGCTTATTCCGTAATAAATTATCATTATTTTTCTGATGCATAAGTTTTATGATGAATAGATATGTTATTATTTCTTACTAAATTATTAACATTTGTTTTACGGATATTGAAGATTATTTTTATAATTTTTTCGAGGTTCCTACCGGCATGTGTAGTTGCTAATATGTTTTTATCTTATATTTATTTTCAGAGTAATATATAACTTTATAATAGATCTTAAGCTTGGGTGGAAGATACTTGTGACCTTACCAAGAAGATGTGATCCTTTTTCTAATTAATAGAATATTTATTATTGTAAAGATAAGAAATTAAATTCAAGGATGAAAAAGAAAAATAAAGGGGAGTGTATTTTGTAAATTATGAATAATAAAATAATGAATTATTATATTTTATAAATCTGGGATGTGACACTTTATCACCAAGGGTTGAATTTTCTCACTTGTGGTGATGCTTTCATCCTGAATCAACTTTGAACTCTATTTTTGGGCTTTTTTTTCTTGATTATTTGTTGACTGACAAGCACATATACATTTCAGATATAGCAAGTAGAGTGAAGTGTTATCTATCTAGCTATTAGTTTCCTACTTGTACACGATGCTTAGTCCATCTGCAGTGTCTCGTTGTGTCAGCCGAGCTACCTTATGCGTTGTATAATTTTTTTTATAGATTTCAACTCCATGCATATCCTGCTCTTTCAGTGTTTCGGCTCGATAATTTCTCCACAATACAACTAGTAAATCAGCTTACTTTTCTTAACAATCATCAGCTGACATCACAATTAGTAAATCTGATTTCCTATTTTGTTTCAGGCTTTTATTGCAAATGATTTGTTACCAAGGGTATCAAAGGTCTAGGCATCCTATCTTAGTGTTCTCATATACAGATACGAACAAGTTTTTATAAGTCAGTAAAGCAGGCTGTCGATATCTTACGACGTCTTTAACTAAAGTTTGCTCATTAGCAGTTTTTAATAAAGGAGCAGCCATGATTGTCAATATCGAAAGCAACTTCTCTAAAGTTGCTCACTAGGAGTATTTACCAAAGCAACCACCACGGTTGTCAGTATCTCAAATGACGTCTCTCACTAAAGTTGCTCATCGGCAGTATTTTTTTATATTTTTCTGAGTCATCATATTGCTATCTTCTCATGAAGTCATCACCATTTGATTAGAGTGTTAGACTATGGGATGGAGGAGTCTTTTGCATGCTGTAGTAACTCCTTGGTTCTGTTGTTCTCTTGCAGTTACCACCTATGGCCAGACACGAGCCACCAAAATCCTGGTATCGTAACAAGTCTTGACGCGGTGGAAGCATGGAGCTGTCTGTGTGTGGTCTTACAAGTCTCACTCACGGTTGAAGTTTGCTGGTTTTAGCACTCACTTCTTTCGGTAGGTTGATGATATAAGAAACTTGTTTCAAGCTGTGTACTCTTTTGCAAGTTAGTAATGCCCGTCTCTGTTGTATCATTTGGCTCGTTTGATGTAAATTGTAAACTGGGAGTCTTTTTGGCCTACCAGACGTATGATTTCTATGTGAAATGGCACCTTCTCTTTTGCATGACAAGCCTCCGAAAATTTTCATCTCGTAACAATGAGCTGCCTTGTTAGCCCAAATTTGTGGTGTCTTTATTTTGGAGACTGTCAACTGTCACAGCAAGCGGGTAAGTGGGAGAATTATATTCACGTCAGTGCTAAATGATCACGTTCCTAACGCAGGCAAGCATTTGCTATCTCAATCTGTAGATCCTTTACGTCTTCACCGAGGAGCCATCTGCACAGAATGCAAAACCACAGTATGGTCAAATCTGGATCCTCATGTGAACCCCGCCGTACAGAGCCAGCCCTACCTACATTAAATGCAAACCAGCAGGTGAATCATGTATACGTGAATCAAATTCCTCGCCCGGTTGCTGTCGTACTTATTCTAACTTTCAGCAAGGAAGAACGAGCGGAGAAGAGAGAGAAGAAAAGAAAGGGCGGGGACCAGAGGGAAGAGTAAAGAGGAAGAAGAAGCAGAAGAAAAAAAAAAATGAAATGGGAAAAGAGGAGTGTGGGTGAGTGTGCGTGCATGTACGCGTGAGACAGGGCCTTGAATGCGGGGCGGACAAGGAGTGGGTGGTCGCGTCGCCATCGCAGGCTGCGAAGCCCGAGCTACCACCCCCCCCCTTCCGTCCTGCTCGCCGATGTGATGGGACGACACCCGCCCACGCCTGCCTGTCTCCCTCACCCCGCCCATTCATCTGCCAATCATAATGCAATCGAGTGCCTTATCATTTATTTCCAACCCCCCCTCTTTCCTCCTCTTATCCTTCCTTGCCTTCCTTTCTCTTCCTCGCTTCTCGTGACATAGAAGTCTATATGCATGTGTAAACTTTGCAGGTGTTACTGTTCGGTGGCAGTGTGATGCATTGATTTGGGGTGACCGTTTCGGAACCGAGCGAATGAGAGCTTGCATCTTCCCATGTTATCGTCTTCTGCTGCAGCTGCTGCTGCTGCGCCTGCTCGATGTGAGTGAGTGAGAGAGAGAGAGAGAGAGAGAGAGAGAGGACGATGACACCGTTTTGAACTCCCCCGTGATTCTCGCATAATTGGACTCATATGATCAGGAAGGGAGGCAGAGATGCAGCATTGCTGCCACCGTTTCCAATCAATTTATTGCAATCTGCTACATGTACGTAGCTGACTTCCCAGCAAACCTCCAAATTGCTACCCAGACGCAGTATCTCTCCATTTATATGATATGTATACAATCTGTGTCTGACTGCTTTTGCGTATATGTTATCTGTAGACCTCGCTCCTCTCCAAATCCCATTACAATGGAAACTCTCTTATGTTCTCCGTTCCCCACCTAAACCCTACCATCATGACTGCCAAGGAATGAAACCACACAACTCAAATGTAGACGTGTTCTTCATTTTGTGGGGGATTTGAGCTCCCACAAATGATCCTTTCAGGCCCTCCACCAGCTTGCAGGCTACGTCAAGTCAATTCAGCGTGATGGTAACCTATTGATACCTCTACATTCCCTTGACCATCCTCACTGGCCTTTTACTCGTATTATATGCCACATCGTTTTCTCTCTCTCAGTCTTTGCCTTTGTCACCTCGCTCTCCTCCAAACGTATAACTATTCGAAGGAGAAAACGTTGTCATAAAATGAATCCCATCTTGGAATATATGCCAGTCTTGTACCTGTCTTGCTGCAGAAATACTAATGGAGAGAGAAACGCACAACCCACTCCATACCAATCACAACTCAAGTACGCAACCTTTGTCATCCCTTCTTTTCTCTTCCTCCCTCTTTCTCCATACGATACCTTTGATCATTTTGACTCGACCAGCAAGAGGACATGCTCGAACGGGCCCATGTGGAAGGAAAGCAAAAGATCAAAAGGTTGGATGTGCGCCTGATGCTCCCCTGTGTGTATGTAAAAGCTGTATGGGAGGCTAAAGCTACAACACAGACACAGAGAGAGAGAGAGAGAGCGAGCGAGAGAGGCGTGCATGCAAGGGGTTGTCAGTTCCAAACAGGCGAGCGAAGACATCTGATCTGATATGTGTGAAGCGGCTGCTGCCATGGACAGGATCTGACGTCGTCGTTCACTTCCACGACATGCAGGTTTGTCAGCATACATAAAGTCAGTTTCTTTCTCCGGAGCGACAGCCAAGTCGATGCAGCAGACGAGATGGCAAGGCATCATTCACCAATTACCTGTCTTTTCTTTTGTTTTCGTTTTCGTGAAGAACCCTAAATGCCTCTTGCAGTCCTCCATGAATCTTTAATTCTACTCGAGATCTTGGTCGATGTCATCGAGCGTCGAATTTGGATACACGCTGACGTCTGGGTCCTGCTGAATACATCCTTCACGGTAGGATGTGACGGGGAGTGAGAGGAGGATCCAAATATCAAAAAGAGAAAATACTTTAAGGTTAACAATCAAGAACACATCTATCAAAAAAATCGATAACTTTCTAATTACATTCATGGACAAAAATTAAAAGTATTCATCATGTGAGATTAATCGCAAGATCAAATTTCCCCACCTAAGCACTTGGATATCCTCTCACCCTCTCTAGATTCCTAAACAGCATCACACTCTCAAGGGAAGAGGATCACAAACTACTTCTCCTCCCTTTCGTATCAAAACCTAAAGATATCTGGAATATTTATAGAATAATCAAACATTAATTTTTAGAGTTTCCTTTCTTCACGAGAACTCCTTCTCGTATTCAGATTCTTTGTTCTCGTTGGAACTTCAAAAATGCTTATCAATCCAACTACGGAACAAAGACTCTCTCTAATTTTTCTTCTTTGTGGAAGCTTCCTCCTATCTTAGCTTAAAAGAAAAATAATGTTGTTGGATAAGAGATGACACGCCCTATTTTCTTATATTTACGACAAATGCAGATTGTTTATGAGTCTGACATCGTATGCGCCATACAATATAAACATCAACACATGACGTATTTAGTCACACAACATGGAAAAGGAAAGTGCATGGGCCACACATGCGACATTTCTTCCAACCACGTATGTGCTACTCCGCACTACATCCATCCATATATATGATCTCAAGTTTAGTACAGAATGGTGGAGGAATAACATTCTGTTTGATGAAAGATGCTTTAGGTGTTCTTAGCATCTCAAAGCAAACCACAAGTGGGTTAAGAGGAATTGGGCCAATGCACACAAGGTTAAAAGATAAAGACCAAACGAAGTCCCAAAGCATGCAACATAAATGATAGGTGCAAGTTGATTGCTAGACTCCATTACTCGGCTCTGATCTGCCTTCAATCTCCAGCTCTGCAACCTTTGATCCTGACGTGCCTGCCTTGCCTTTGCAGATACATTCATTCAATGTGTCTCACTGGAATGTAACCTGGCATTATGTTTCGGTGATATGGCATTTCTAGGAAGAAACAAGAAGAAAACCGAGCTGTTGTGATTGATCATTGACTGATAGTGTGCTCATTTAGCAAACAAATTAATCTTGATGAAGAACATTTGCTGAACAAAAGGAATGCCAAATAGCTTCTAGGTAGGATTTACAAACTCATGTTATCGAATGAGATGTCAAGTTATCTGTATTATTTTAAGTGAGCATCGGTTTTAGATTACTATCATCAAGTACTAGAGAATAGGAAATAAAATGGATTATGGCCAAACAAATTGGAATTAGGAAAGCAAGTTTCGGTCTTAAAAGAAATTAGCTTATACGAGGAGGAAAGGAAGAAGATATTGCGCATAAGGAGTTCTTATTCCACAAATATATGTGCTGACAACAATTTAGAGCATAATAACCTTTCACTTTGCACTTTGTCGGGGAACTATAAAAGCAAACTCGTGCATGTGCAAGCGAATGAAGTAACCCAATCCTTTCTTGCTTTTATGACAGTTCTAAGAAAAAAGAGAGACTCTTCTTCTTCTTCTCAGCCTTGACAGCTTGTATCAGTAGACCCATCCGATGTCCAAGTGGAGCATGGCCTCTGGACCTCCTCTTTCAGCTTTGAAAAGCTCTTACTCGCCCCACACACACTAATGTCCCCTTTTCCCTGCTTTGCTGACTCAATGGTCTCCTTGTCTTTCTCTCTTTCCTTTGATATGATCTTGGTCGCATGGGTGGTACCTGATTTCATGTGATCACATCTGGTCATACGATGTCTTGCCGGATGACAACTCTAGATGCAATGTGGCCTTCCCAAGGTAAACTCAAGATTGGGCTTGTCCGTGTTCCTCTCTGAGAAGCTTGACGAGTTCACGTCGGGCACCATCTCGGGTCCTTTTGATTGCATGTCCTGCGCAGGCAAAAAAAGTGGATGCCATTCTTTTCAGTCGCCATCTTAATTTTCTCAAGGAAGCGAAGGCTGCTTGTCATGTAAAATGATGGGATCAAGTAGTGACCTCGAAAGGATTTACGCTCCACGCGGTGGAATCGCTCGGTCTATCGAGGAAGCAGCCTCCCCTGCTGCCCAAAAACCCATCACCACACAAGATTTCCGCATCACTAGTAGTCCATTGCAAGATAATTCAAGGAAAGAAAGTTGTCTTTCACTATTTGCTTGGTGTGAATCGCTTGCTTTTCTCAGCTTTGCGCATTGAACTAAAGTTGAACCCCCCCCATGTGGTGCCCACTACCCATTAGGACAAAGTGCAGTGAAGTTTCACCAGGCTTAGCTTTAGCACCAAGAATGCAACCTCATGGAGAAAAGAAAGAATATGAAGTTGGTAGGCTTAGATACACAAATCTCCTAAAGAAAGTTGGGGTGTGCTTCTTGAATTTGGGGGCGGGTAAGCAATCTCTTTGGTCCTTCAAGCTACTCAAGAAGATCATTAGACCATTATGGGGTTCGATGTTCACCTGTTCCTAGGCAGATGGAACAAAGTTGTGGTCTTTTACTGCTTTTTGTGAGCACTTGGATGGAGACCAATATTATAGATAAAGAGAGAAATGAAGAGAACTTGTAGCTTTGCCTGCCTAAAGTAGATAGATCATTGGATCTTGGCACTGTAGTGGCAATATTTTTTATTATGTTATTCTGGTGGCATTCATACTTTTGAAGGCACATGTTCATTCAACCATCATATAATATTCTCTTTGTTCTTTCAGTGTAAATTTGCTGTAAAATACCTATTTCCGATCTATTTCATATAGGGCTGGTAGTTCAGAGGAAAGAGCATAGAGGAAGACAGAATGCAGCTATCGAAATGCATACATATGTTTTGAGTGTGTGATAGTTTAGTGTAAGATCTGAGATCTCCAGATGCATAGAGCATGTAGTTCTGTGGACACTGGAGACTCTTTGCTTGCTTTGGTAAATGAAATCAGGAGGCGATCTGGTGCCTCTTTTCTTTTCAAAATAAAAGAAGAAAAGTCTTCATTTCATTGGATATAATTGCTGCATATTGACATAAGAATTTGCTGATGTTCTTATTTATGCTATAAAGAATTCATTGCCTCCAGAGAACCTTCCTCTTCATTTTTGCTGAATACGAAGACTAAGCATACATCTCTGACCACAAAATTTTTTTTGCAGTAAAGAAATTTAACAGAAATAAACCAGATGAAGCGTATCATCACCTGGAAGCATTGCTCCAGAAGCCATAATCATTTGTGCCCATATCTTCAGTAGACCTTGCTGGTTGACTGGAAGCTTCTGTTCCCTGGATCTCAGGCAAGTTGTCATCAGAAATCTCTATAGGTTCATTTTGCCCTGGGACAAGGGAAATATGAGCTCGAGAATTTAAGCCACATCTTGATGCATTATACTGGCTGAAATAAGAAGCAAATTGGAACCCAAAGAAAGGGAGGAAAACCTGCGATACCAGAGGAAGCCGCTTGTCGATCGGTCGTCTTCACGGTCCGATACATCTGCAGTGACACACACAACAAGCTTCAGAAGAGTCAGCAAGACACTTCTATGATCAACACAGTATCGGATGATTTAGGGCATATCCAACACTTGATGTGGAGCACTTATTACCATGTACCAAAAACAGCTCCACAAAATAAATGGTAAGGAACCGGTGGCGGTACTTTTAGTATGTATCATTAAAGATTTGGGCTTGATTTGAGAAGGAATTTTGTGTTTTTGTCTCTATGATCAATAAGCTAGAAGCTCGCAGAACTTCATTTCTTACAGCAGGGAGAATAAACTGGGAAGTAGTTGACATCAAACAGAAGAAGAGGAGAAATCCAGCAAAGCTGAAACAGTATGGTGTCCTATGGCCATCGGAGACCAGTGTCGAAAGTAATCTCGGTACCTGTAGGTGAGACTTCACATGAGCCAAGGTGAGATCTTTGACGTCCATGAGCTCAAGAACTGACTTGGGCGTTGCTCCTTTCATCCAAGCGGCACAGCAAAGCAATGATTTCAGTACGCGGCAGCGAATCATGCCTGCAAGGGAGAAAGAAGAGAAGGATCCACATCTTACGCACTTTCATGGCCTCCCAGAAGCTCCACCGCATGGACGAAGCGGGCGTGGAGCGTGGTCGTCCACCGCATTCTTGGGGCTCTCATGCTTCGCTTCGCAGGGAAGCGCGGCAAGAATCTCGAGGTCGGCCTCGACAATCCCTGGGCCGCCGAGTCACATGAATGTGGCTGGTGGTGGCGGTGTTGCTGCGGTTGGTTCTGGAGGATGTGGAAGGCTGCAGGAGGGTTGTGGTACACGGGAATTCCCCTTATCGGCATTAGCAGACCGAGATCCTGGCGGTATCCTTGGTGAAGCACCGGGTGGTGTTGATGGAAGTGGAGGTGGTGGTGGTGGTAGTGGCCTCTGTTGGCGCCGTGGTTCTCCGAGGCACTTTGGTTGGCTAAGGAGGACTCAAAGCCGGCGTTGTCAGCCTTGGCCAGGGATGGAGCGGTGTCGCTTTTGTCGGAGGAGTCTACAGCTCTCCAGCAAAACCCTAAGTCAAGATTCTCATCACTCGTCCTGCTCCAGCTCGGTGTGGGCTTGCTATTAGGAGGACTAATTTGCAGCGACAGGTCAGGCTGTGCCGGGAAAAGCTCCATGTTAGTTTTCTTCCTGCCCCCTCCGCCTCCCTCCCTCTGGATCTTATCCTTCTCCTTCTCTACCCGGTAGCAGCACTACTTATATACAGGTTTGCTGCCGAATGATGCGAGAGCGTGAGCACACATGAATCCGTGTCTGCTGGGGGAAGCGATAACTTCTACAGGAGTCGCGATCAAAGGTGGGGAGAGATGAGTTGTAAAAGGACCGTATGGTGCGAGGTGAAAGTTGTGGGATTCTTGAAAGCTTTACAGAGGATAGGAGAGGGAGGCGTGCGTGTGAGAGGTGCGCTCGTGTGCATGAGGATCTTTAGGTCCATCCACTCCATCAAATGGGAATGCGATGGGCTTCCCGTCGGGTGGGTTCTTCTTCATGGACCTCTCCATGCATACGACTGTGACTTGCCTCTCCTGGAAACCCACAATGGCGGGCAGCACACCGACCGTATGATATACGATGCCCTCCCAGTGCGAGGATGGGCATGAAACAGCGAGGAAAGAGTGGGGGATGGATGATGCAATGAGTGTGTGAATCATAAAGAGGGTCCAACAGTACATGTGATGCGGATGGAATCATGTCACTCGTACTTGAAGACAATGTAAGGAGACGCGTATGGGTCGTCCAGCGCCTACGCAGATGGCATACTGTACTCCGACTCCTCCCTTCCTCGCAATACATGTCATCCACGCGGAGTGACAGCGCCGAGTCATGTCCATGTTATCTGTACTCACCTGTTCATTTTCCTGTGCCGACTTGGCTGCTTTCCCTCGATGACTATTCCTGCAGTCGAGCCATTAACACTGCATCCCTTCTTTCCTCCGTTCTGTCTCTATCTCCTTCTTTCCTTCTCAAACCCTAGCTAGCTTCGACACTGTGAACACAGTGGCGAGACGGACAGAGAGAGCGCTGATGTGTGACAGGAAGAGATGGGATTGTTTTTATTATGGTGGTGGTGGTGTTTTCATCTTGACATGGGGAAAGAGATATCATATCATGCATGTGGATCGAAAGACAGCAACAGCACGTACCAAATAGACGTGAGAGAGTGTGCTGCTCAGAGAGAGATGACCCAGAGCTTTAAATGCCCTTGTCTTGTTGGTGGACTTGTTTGATGTTTGCGCTACCTCATATGCTCTCACATGAGAAGCCATGAATTTGTTCGGTGGAATGGCGTGGGATAAGATAATGCCTCCCAGAATTAATTTGTTCTGTCACATCTGGTATTAATGCACTCCCATTCCTCTGTCTACCACATCGTGCATTTTAGTTTTATACACACCAAAACATTGGGCTTCCGAGAACCTCAAGATTCCCCCACCCACCAAGTTGTCCCGGGTTTCTCAGCATAGGGTTGTGCTCTTGGCGATTTTGCTCCAAAAACGAGACTGTGTGCGCCATGAATGGCGATTCTTTTCGGTGGAGTCGACCACCAGTGCGTGCCAACCCTCATGGCGAGATGATGCAGTTGCACATATGCACGTATAAGAAGAGGTAAGTAGGGAGGATTGAGGAAGAATTATGAGCGCTCGAGAAACAGGGCCAATTCATTGCTTCTGATGTGCGTCTTGTGGACGATATATTTAGTGGAGCCCGAGAGAAACACTACACCTCAAGGCTTTGGTAAACGAGATGAGAAGTCGGCATCCCTTTTAATTAGTTTATAGATTGGAGACATACTAAAGCATACGTTATACTGCTTTGATCATCCTCTCCAAACATGCCCTGTTGGAAAATAATTCTGAAGGTGGTAGGCCTAAAACATCGATAGAGAAGAAACAACAGAAAGAAAACACAAAAGAGAAACGCTACATCATCCATGGCATTCCAGATCTGTGCTCGCACTTCGGAGTTCTGCTACCTTAGCCACGGGCGAAGCAACACGAGAAGAGCTCGGGTGGAGATGGCTCTTAGCATATTCTCTATAGTGTGGGGAAGGTAGCGTCAAATTGGTATTTTCCAATCCGTATCTGCGCTCTGGGATGAGGTAGATTGGATTCTTAGTTCTGCTCGAATATGCATCACCAATAGAATCCTGCGACTTTTATCCCAGAAAGAACAAAAAGAGAAGGAGAAAGGCAAGAACGTACGTGCCTCGCCAGTCCCGTTAACGGAGACAGCTTCTTCCAATTACTTGGGTGCGATTACGTTCGAGACCCGTCATCATACGGATTCTTTGGGGCCCATATGACACGATCTGATTCTTCGCCATGATGACCTTAATATGCCAGTCTTGATGTCTGCATCAGAGCTTTAATTGTTCTATCTGAAAGCACGGAAACCACATCCAACTATTGTGACGGCCGTAGAATTGTCTTACCTAAATTCTTGAGGAGTTCCAGATGTGGCAATTGGGCCAGCAGAGTGAATAAAATAGTTCACGGAACAAATCTATTCTCCTTTATCCTTCCCTGGCCTCTCTTCCATGAATCAAATCTGCAAAGGAAGAAAGAACACAGCATAGATCAGTATTACAAATGAAAACATCGAGAATTCACCTGTTAGGTTTATGGCGAGGAATAAAGACGCCATGATTGAATACTTTGGTCAATCAAATCTAAATCGAATATTTTGAAGACGATGCTTAAACAAGCTTTTCTTACGATGCCTACGCACTCTTTACCCCATTCACAGTCAATTATAATCGGAACCGGGCATCTACGAGTGAAAATACAAGCAGGCAAGTTCAAATGAAATGGCTGTCTGGTGCTTCAAACTCCAACTCTCTCTGATGGCTTCAGGGACAAAACAAAAAACAAAAAAAAATTCAATCACATGAATATAACTCTTATCCGCCGAAAAGACAAAATGTTCAAACCACATGCACAAGTTCGTGTGCAACTTATTCAAGTGCCAAATGTAAGAACTGAATCATGTGAAGAACAAAGTAAATCAGAAACTTAGCAGAATGATCATTCCTGACAGTGGAATAGTACCCGAGAAGAAATGATCCACCAATATACAACTAGTATGATACAAATTCTACTGTTGCTCAGCATTAGAGAATAAGAAATGTGGTCGAGAAGAATCAAGTCGTGCCAGCACCTCATTTGGAGGCCTACACAAAGAATCAATTGGGTGAGTTGACCTGTTCTAACTCATCTTGTTAATTGATAACTGTGATTAGTCCAACGTTGCTTTCTATTATCAGAGACCAATTAAATTCTGAAGTTAGCATCCTCCCGCCACAGCATGCTTTTATAAGGCATGCCAACTAGTATATTTGCCCCCTGGAAATCTACTGCCAGAATCATCTCGTGCAACTGAACCACTAGGAAAAGAAGGTCCTCTAACTTTTAAGCGTTTTGTCCCAAGTTCGATGGATGGCGAATTTCTGATGATGTCCAACGAGTTGGATTGAAGACCATCCCCTTTGTTCTGATTCACTTTTCGTTTAGTAACATCACCAACAAAGACTTCCCGTCTGATTTTGAAGGATTTTGGTACCATTCCTTTAGAGCTCCTGCCAAAAGCAGGTTCAAGGTTCTCAACAAAATGACCGACTGGAGCAGAATGATCTGCCATGGAAAGATTAGAGACTGATGGTGCCACATGCAGATGCCTTCCTGGATGGACCTTCTTCAACCGTTTTAACCCCTATCAATAAAAATCACAATGTAGACCACGGTAGTTAATAAATAAAACAAAGAAATTCAATGTGAAGAAAAAAAAAACAAACAAACAAACGAGTGCTAAGTGAAACAATTAACCAAACGGAAATTCAATGTGAAGAAAAAAAAAAAAACAAATGAGTGCTAAGCGAAACAATTAACCAAACGCAAAGAAATTCAATGTAGCACACAACAGGAATAAGCAATTCGAATAAAGTTCAAAGCCAGAACTTAACCACATAAAGTGCATTTATTCACTGAAGTTACTGTTTATCTAAAATCTAGGCAAATCAGACAAGCCAGTGCACAATATAGTGCTGCTGCAAACACCACATTGAATCACCTTAAATTCAGGAAAAACTCTGAGATTCAATCAAGCATGTGCAGAAGGCCATAAATGGGGACGGAGATTTTCAGAGATGATGCTCATGATAAGAATATGCTGGACAACATAAAAATGAATTTCAAAAGAGGTACATAACAAACTAATTATCTTAAAACCTTGGTGGAATCACAAGTTTAATCCATTTTAGTTTCAAGATTCAAGAGTAATATAAAATGAGTGTGTAATATAGACATCTATAGTGTCTGTCATTGGCTGATGTTTTTTTTTTTTTTTGCTTGATGAAAATTTAGTTGAATTTTAAACTTGAATTATAAAGATATGCTAAAAACTAAATAATTTAGATTTAAGTTAATACAGTTAACATGATGCTAAGAAAAGAATTGAGAGTGTAATCAAGATGGACAAATGACAAGTTCTTGTGAATAAAAGACTTGGATAACTTGTTCATCAGAAAGAAGAGGTTAAATTGAAGCATTGTTCATAAATATAAGCAGGTCGTTACAGCGAATAATTTTTGCTTAATCATCATTTTTCTTTCAAGTCAAAAGAACAAAAAAATAGTTGCAAAGAAGTTATGCTCTATTTGGTGGGCGTTAAGCAATAAGAAACAATACATACAAAAAAAGAAACTGAGACAAAAAATATTGAGATGAATGTGAGAAGAAATGTTTTCTTTCACAAACACTTAAAATAGTGTCAACAAAGGATAAAAATATCACTTAAGGTGATGTAAATATGTTAAAATAAGATTTATAGATGTTAATTAGGATTAGTAATGTGAGAAGAGGTGGAGAAAGACCTAAAAGAACCTTGATTTACCTAAAGACAATGTTTTGAATATCGGACAGGTCAATGTGTACCAATTGGTATTTGCTGGTTCAATCAAGTTTTGGTATCAAAACTTATAGATTGATATCCATAGATATCAATTTATTTTTATTATTTTATTCATTTAAAAAATAGTACTATGTTACATTATACCTAACGAAAGTTTGACAAATCAACATAGATTGATCATATTAGATATTTAGTGTAGAAAATGAAAGAAGAAAAGATAGTAGAAAAAATTACTAGAACTACATGTGAAATTTTAAAGATTATAATAAAAACACTTTTAAGAATAAGATGAAAAGGGGGGGGCGACTTGGAATTTAGATGAGTATAATATTAATATTATAAAAACTACGGTGGGCAATAATATTAGGAGTTTAACAAAAGTGATTCTCAGTGAAACTAAAAGTAGAGGTGTGGCCTTAAGAGAGAGCTGGGTGGTGGTGTAAAAAAGTTCAAAAAATATTTTTATTACAAGATCATGTTTTAAAGATTGGGCAAATTATAAAAATGAGAAAAAAATTTAAAAGATATAAAGAATCTAAATAGAGACTAAAAAAGCTATGAATCTGATAGGATCTAAAGTTTATGATAATTTTTATAATAAAATAGGTACTTAAGACGATCAAAAAGATATATATCAAATTACTAAAGCTAGGGAAAAAATGTATAAGTATTTAGGTTATATTAGATACATTAAAGACGAAGATTAAAAAATACTTGTTAATGATAATGAGACTAAGGAAAGATGAAAAAAATATTTTTATAAAGTATTTGATGAATATTCTACATAAGACTTAGATTTAATGATACATAATAGTTGTAGATTTAATAATCATAGATTTATTCGGTAAATTAGAGTTAATGAAATAAAAGACGCATTAAAGAAGATGAAAATAGCTAAAAGTGTGGGGCCTTATAGTATCTCTATTGAGGTTTAGAAAAATTTAGGAGATAAAGGAGTAGCTTAATTAACTAGCTTATTTAACAAAATCATAAGACTCGAAAGAATACCTGATGAATAAAGAAAAAAAAATTAATGCCAATTTACAAAAATAAGAGTGACATACAAAATTTTTTAAATTATCGATGAATTAAGATCATGGGCCATATTATAAAAGGAAAGAGTTATCAAAAGTAGGATAAATCTTGAAAGAAATATTTCTAAAAATCAATTTGGTTTTATGCCTTGAAGATCAACCATAAAAACTATTTATTTATTAAGATATAAAGAGAAAAAAGATTAAAATATAATTTTTATTGACTTAGAGAAAGCCTATGATAGGGTTCCTAGAGATTTATTACGGTGGATTTTTAGAAAAAAAAGTTGTATTCACTAATTATATTGCTACTAGTGTTAAAACTATCGGGAGTGTGTCATGAGTTTTCTATTAGCATAGGATTACATCGAGGATCCACAGTAAGTCTCGACTTTTTCATATTGATAATGGATGAACTTACTAATCACTTACATGATAGACCTCCCTAGTGTCTATTATTTGCGGATGATATTGTCTTAGTTAATGAGAACCTAAGTAGGATTAATTATAAACTTAAGCTATGGAAGCAAACCTTAGAAATTAAATGTCTTAGATTAAGTAGGACTAAAACTAAATATATAAAATATAACTTTAGTATATCTAGAAATAAACAAAAGAATATAGTTAAATTGAATGAACAAGAAGTCCCTTTTAAGTATCTTAGATTAATTATTTAATAAGATGGAGAGATCAACGAAAATATTATTTATAGAGTAAAAACAGGATAGTTAAAATAGCAAGGGAAGTCAGGAATCTTGTGTGATCATCAGATACCTTTGAGATTAAAAGAATTTTTTTAAAAGATAGTTGTGAGACTTATACAATACTTTATGGATTTGAGTATTAGGTGATTAAGAAAAAATATATACAAAAGGTTTGTGTTGCCAAGATAAGAATGTTGAGATGGATGCGATGAGTTATTAGGAAAGATAGAAAAAGAAATACTTTTATTAATGAACAACTAAATATCGTTTCGATAGAGGATAAGATGAGAGAAAATCATTTAAGATGATATGATCATATGCTGAGGCGACTTTTGAATGTGATAGTAAAAAAATATAAAATAATTAATGTTAGTGATACGAGGAAAGATAAAGAAAGACCTAAAAGGATTTTAATAAAAAAAATATAAATAAAGATTTAAATAATGAACTTAACTAAATATATGACTTTTTACATATCTCAATTGCAGCTAAAGATTCATGTCGTCGATCCTAAATAGTTGGGATTTAGGGTATTGTTATTATTGTTGTTATACTATGTTACATTAAAGTAGTATCAACCAATCCAATAGATTATGTTGGATTAATATCTTTAATCATTCCCTAAAGAGTGGGAAAAGATCTAGTTAGTGAACACCAAATACTTGGAACATTATGACATTTTGTGAATGTTGATTATATAAAACACTTACACCAAAGTATTTGCTTCCTTATGATTACAACCTTCGAATGAGGCTAGAAGTTGTAAACATCATGATTCAACGTTGTGCATATACACTATTGCACCACTAGCACTCAATTTTACGATGTAAGGACCATTCCATTAGATTATGACCAAATAATTAAAAAAAATCAATAAGATAAAAAAAAATAGTTTTCTATCTTCAAGGTGTGACAAGAGTCAAATCATTAATTAGGAACCAGATGAAGTTTCCAATGCTATCAAATCGAAAGGTGCGATAAAAGATATAGCAGATGAGTCACAAGAGTTAGTTTTATGCCACACTCCACAAAAGTGGCATGCGGCATGCTAGCACAGCACTAGTATGATGGGAAAACTGGCCAGTGGTGCCTTTCTCCAATCCAGTGTCATGTTAGCATGCTTCCTTGTGGATACCATGTAGGCTGAGTATGTGGCAGCCTTAACAAGTGTGTGGGGGTAGTGCATGTGATCCTTGATCTTGATTGCACAAGATATAGTAGTCCTCGTAAACTTCTCAATGGCACAAATAACAATAGCTTCCTTCATTAATGTATTCAGGGACAACCATGAGCTTCTCTTTTTCCAGCTTTTTCAATAAAGAAGATAAGATCAAAGAATTTCTGACATCTATATAGGCAAAAAACTTTGACAAAGCCAACCTCTCTTGCAATCCTATTTACATATATGCTAAAAGCATTTTTTAATAGAGACCCAATATTGTGGTCCTAAAAGAAACCAGACAATGTCTGGACCAAGGTCCGCAATACCGTACCGTACCGATGTACCGAGAGTTGGTCGGTACAGTATGTACCGATATGTACGGTTGGTACGCTATGGCATACCGATGGTATCATGCTAGGCCGTACCGATCGGTATATCTCGGTAAAAGTCAAAATTTGGGGCGATCTTGGTGGTACATCGGTGCCGGTCATGCATCGGTATCGGTCGATCGCGCATCGCATGGCGTGCGATCCGCGTCTGCGGTATCCTCTCGGCGGTATGTATTCGAATTGCATACCATGGTCTGGACAATGATATCCATCCCAAAAATATGCTGGTTAGTTACTTCATGTGAAGCAGTTAATGTCTGATTGCACGTTCTAGTAACTAGAGAGTTACACAAAGGTACAATTCATGAAAGAAGGTCAGCATCCATGAAAATGGAGCTATAAATTAATATGTTGAAACACAACATACATTTTAATTACTACTACTCCAATTTGCTAGATAATCCCCTAATGGGAGTTTAATAAAAATTTCCTTTTGAAAAAAAAGGTACAATGTAGATGGTCCCATCTTATCCATGCAACTTTAAGGACTTTGTCCCTTTGGTTTTTCTATGCTTAAAGCAGTTCTTTGCTGCAACAAATGTACACTTCAATTCAAAACCACTTCTAACACATCACACAAGAGACACAAGACAACAATAGCAAAATAAACTATTCATTGACAAAGCCAGTATTGAAAATATATTATCTCATAAATAAAATTTCATGTGATAATCAAAGACTGCAAGAAGGCATTAACTATAAAGATAAACAAACCTGTTGTTCACGGAGGCTACAGCCAACTGCATCACTGGCAGATCTTTTCTCTAACTTGATTCCAGACCTACGCTTAACTCTAAATATTTCAGAGTCAGATTCATCCTCTTGCATAACTGAAGTATCAGTAGAACCACCTTGATAAATAGCTGCACATCCATCAGGAACTAGAACTACAGATTGACATGAACTGGGTGGGTTGGTGCAAGATAATGTTCCTATATTAGGTTTTGCACAGACCTGCACACAAAATTGGCAAATGAATAAATCTCCCATGAAAAACATAAATCTGTCGACATCCAATACATGAACATAAAGAATGAAATAAAAGCTGCAACCAAATGCCTTACATGCAATTGAACTCCATCTGACCTGACAGATGATGACACTGGTCCAGAAGACACAGATTCTAGAGTTCCATACTCATTGTAATCTTTAACTTCAGAGCTTGTTTCAAATCTTATCTCACAATATGGAACATAACCATCATTTTCAGCACTGTCGAATGAGCTAGACCATAGATGAAAATCATTGCCTTGCTGAACCTGCTTCTGAACTTCGTCTAGTACATCATTGTCCTGTTCAAACTCCCGCGATATAGCTTCCAATTTCAAAATATCTCCCCTCATAAATAGAACACGATCAGAACCACAGTGGCAGCTCCTAAGCTGTTTAGCTTAACAACATAATAAAGATTGAACAAGTCAAATCATAGTGAATAAGATCCTACATGGAAAACACATTGTTGTCTTCAGTTTAATTTCATACCATGGCGGAGACAGATCGGTTCCTTGTTGCAATTACACTTAACATGAGAAACATAGCAGTCACGTCTGCAGATGCTACATAGTACAGTCTCGGTATTAAGCCATGCACGAGTCCCTAACTTCATAAGTGACCAACGAGCACGATGCTGGAAGCGCATTAAGTTCACAAAAGAAAATTTAATGCAATGTTGGGAGACAAAGTCTTCAGTTGAAGAGACAGGACTTTTAGAGTCAGAATTTGATAATCTCTTGGAAAGAGACACTGCTTCCTTACAGAGGAGTTCCTCATGAGGGAGCAATGGTATCCTATTGAGAAGTGCATATCGTTGACTAGCCACAGCACCCATTGGGAACCAATTACCAATGGCAAAATTCACTGCTTCACCACAATTGAACCCTAAAGATTCAAACAAGGAAAAAAGCTTTCAGAAAGCTTAGATCATTATGAGATAACATAGTGAAGGAAGTACATGAATGCCAAAAAGAAAAAAAAGAGAATGCCATACTAAAAGAGGGCTGCAAAGCCACCTCACCATGACTGAAGCCTGCATGATAAGCTTGAGGAAAGGTGATAATAAATTCTCCAGGTTTCTGTACAGCTTTGAAAATGGGAACATCATGTTTCAGTAGAATATTTGGAGGAAACATTGTGGTCTTTTCCAGAAGAACATCAAAAGCTGCATTCTCTCCTTCGCCTTGCAAAATATCAGAATCATACACATGACTTCGAACCACTCTTTCAAAATCTGGTGCAGCGTGGCCTGGAATTCCATACCAGGTTTTGGAAGCTCCACAATGATGATAACTAATGCTAAAGATAAATTCAAACCATAAATCAGTCAACTCTTTGATCTTACACAAATAAAGGACACAAGTTTAGATATCAAAGTTCCAGTCAAAACCTATATAGATAGTGATCTTCAACATGCCAAGCAAACATACTAAAAAGCATCCCAATGTAGAGCATGGGGTCAGTTACTCCCTGCAATGAACCAGCAAACAGTTTCAAAAACCAAAAGCATAAAGAAGAATCAAAATGACAGAAAAGACGAATTTGATACTTACTGGAATTGCATTAACCAGATGCCGTAGTACAGACTTTGGCAGCCGAGAAAACCTCTGTATATAAAAAACAAATTTAAAAAGTGCAATTGGTTAACAAAACCCAAGTGCATCAATAATATTTTCTAAATTCAGATGAGTTCAAACTAATGCTTTTGTATTATAATGTGTGCCATACAATTAAAATAACGGAATAAATGCTCAGAAAATTCTAGGGTAAACAGGCAAAGAATTTCACTGATTTACATATAAATATCCAGAAATAACATACAGTATAGGATTAAATTGATGATTAAATTAAATCAAATTGATGATTAAATTTACAGGATTAAAGCAGTGAAAACCAGTTCGCCAGACATTGATGGTATTGCTAAAAGTAGACTTAAAATGATGGGAAAGGATCCATACAGCTGTCTCCAAATATTTGAGAAATAAGATTTTGCCCCAGAGGGAGAGAAAAGGGCAGAACATAATCACCTTCAAGTTCCAATTGCTTTGTCCAAGTTCATCTTTAGGTGATAATGAGAATGCACTTCCATCTACATCACAAGCATACTCAACAAACTCTGACTTGCCAAATGCAATTTCATGCCAAAATTGCTCTTCCACAAATTTAGCTGGAAGACATCCAGAACTTGAATATCTTTGAGAAAATACCTTGTTTCCCATCTTCTCAAATTCCCGAAATGTGTATTTTCTGAAACTCACCGACCATTAGGATATGCATAATATAAAGTTCAAGAATCAAATACCATTAGATAACTAACCTTCCACTCATGAAAAAGGTGACCTTGTCATCTGCAGCCCACTCAGCAAGACGAAGAGGTTGCACCCTTGTAGTAAACTTAAATCCAGCTTGCTCCTTCGTTAAGACAACACCAGCAGGAACTGAAGCACTTATAGGGGAAACAATCTTGCATATGCCTGAAGCATGTAGACAGGTTAACATAGAAGATAAAAAAGAAGTCATTCATTATCAAAGCATGAAGTGCACTTAAGTACTTCATGATCGACGTGATTTATGTACTACATAAACAATAGATCCATCACATGAACTAGATACTTCCATTCATTAGTACCTAATAGGTAGATATGAATCCTATGAATCCCATTTAACATATCAGATCCATAAGGCAAAAGCCTAAATTAGCTGGTAATGAATTTGGCTTCTAACACATTTCAAAATGGATCGATCAATCACATAGCAATACCTTATGGAATCATACTCTAGAAAAATAAGCATGTCAACATGACAAATAGTCCTCATGCAAAAGGGAACAACCTTTTGCCCATAACTATTATCGCATGCTTGAGTGCATTGTGCTTATAGCTATTTGGGACAGCTGACAATATTGTTCTTCAACACAAAAAGATCTAAAATTATTTTATTTTAAAACATATGCAAATTTATTGTAGTGTAGGTTGTCATTATGCTTTTGTTTATACGGATATGCAGATTGATTCATCATCTATAATTTACTCATGTTGGTATAGAACAGCTACAACAAGTAGTAGTTCCCAATAAATTGGGGCCAGCTGCATTTATTTCATTGATAAGTCTATAGAAACTCAGAGAAAATTTCTATGAAAAATAACATGGTCATTCGGTGATAAATTTTCTAAACACAAGGACTGCCTTCTGGTACCCATGGCAAAATGTATAGATATTAAATGAAAAATTTTGCAAATTACAATTTTAAAAGACTACATCATGAAACATTTGAAAACAAAAATAAGGGGAAAAAATCACAGCTTTCATGCACATTTGCATCAAGAAGACCTTGATGAGAAAAATTTGAGCCATCTAGAGAATATCAAAAGAAGGCTTTCCCTTTTCCTCGTCAAATTGAGAAATCATCAAGAGAGAACAAAGTAATAAGTCACCATAGAAACCACTTTAAGACAAAAAAACGAATGGATGGCACATGACTTTCAAATGGGAACAAGCTTTTTAAACCATTTTACATTACGTTCAGATGACAGTTTAGGACAACCTTGTATAAAAAAGCAGGTGCAAGCACAGTGTTACTTCACAAATTATCATTGATTCAAGAAAATAATCATACCATATCTTGAAGCAAGAGGTGCAATCTGTTGAATATAATCTAATGGGTTTTCAAAATCCTCCCTGGAAGGACAAAATACAGGACATTCCGGGATTTTTTCTATCCATTGTAAGTCAGACATGTCAAACTTTTTCACTTGGTGCTTGGAGAAAGGATCCTTTCCAGAACCACTGTCATGGGAAAATGCATTGACATTTCCATGAATCCTAGTACCACATGATGATGAAATCCTTAAGGCATCCCCTCCACTTCTGGACATTGTATTGACCGCATCGATAGCTTCAGGTACAATGCCAGACTTTTTCTGTTGAAGTCTTCTGCGCTTCAAGATTTTTAGTTCATTTTTAACTTCCCCAGACAAGCACGACCGTCCTTGCACCTGCTAAAAGATAAGAAAAAAATGACAAATTACAAGATAATCACATGGAGTTAAAACCAGACTAAACATCTTTTGTTTGTTCTTATAGGTACCAAAAGGCAATTATCTATCAAGCACGAAACTGTCTCCAAGCCAAGAAGTTATAATCAACAACCTTCGTATCAAGTTACCAGAGGATAATTGCAATTAAAAAAAACCCATTAATTACGATGAACCAGCCGACACGACAAGATAAGAATACTTGAAACCGAAATTTGGCGTCAATTTGATTAACTCCATGTTCATGATACCCAGAGTAAAGCTGCTCGGAAGGTTGAGCATGAGGAATTTTCATAATTAGGGGTAATAAACTAAAAATATGCCAAAAAATCTGAGTAAAAAAAAGCTTCTACAAAGCCACAACATGCCGGTTGAAGGTCGTAGTAACATATCAAAGAAATGAAACCCTAAAGTAGGCTATAAGGACATTGACTACAGTCCCAAAGGTAAACACCATTAAAATTCGCAGGTCAATTTGTCTCTGTCCCAGTGAGTGCATAAAGCAATATCATATATTCCAATATGAGCGAGACCAAGAAACAACTCGAGGTTGTACTAGATCTCCAAAAAGGTAAATTATTCTGAAGCATCAAGAACAGTTTGAAAACAAAATAGAGCATTTTCTTTCCAATTCCATCCTTGTAACAATCCACGGTGATAAAAGCCAGAAGGCCCAAAATTTATGACATATAAGGCCAGAAAAGTCGGAAAAACCTCGTGATTGCCGTCTGATACCGCAAGCACGAGCTAATCCTACAAGTCTCACATTAAAGTATCAAGCTTGAGCGCAATGCCGTCAAATTGTCGACACGTAGTTCAGCCATGGAAGTCTACATCGGTAAATCGACCACTCTTACAGCATCCTCTACAGGAATTCGGTCTATATTTGGAAATCCCAAATCATTAGCGAACAGCTAGAGGAGGCGAGGTAAACAATTCTGCTTTCAAGCATAAAGGACACAGTGACGAAACAGTGACGAAGTCAAATTAAGCAAAATAAACAAAGGAAAGGAAAGAAACCCAAGGCGGTGGTAACAGCGGCGGATGGGAAGTCGGTGAATCTAACAGTAACCCGCAACAAAAAAGGAAAGAAATAATTCCTCGGATAATATTACCAAAAATGAGAAGCCAAACGATTCCCGCGTGGAGAAGAAAACAAGAAAAAGAAGGAAGCGACGAGCCATCCAGAAACTCCTATCCAATTGAAAGAGGGAAAAGGAACGAAGCACTCCAAGATCTCCGCGTCTTACCATCTCATACCGATCCTCTACCGTCCGCCGTGGAATCAAAGAAGCCCACCTAAAAATGCCGCAATCCTTCCCGCAGCACGGCACCGAGAGAAGCCACGCTAGGATTAGACTCCCCCTCCCTTACTCCCTCAAGAAGAAAACGAAGAACGAAGCATGCGGTCGGGGGCCGCCGCCGAGGACGAGGAGGAGGAGATTCTCCGGGGAAGATGCGACGTTTTCCGGCGATGAGGGGGCGGTTTATCGGTTGGCGGAGAAGACGAGGTGAGGAGGCGGGGGCGGACGGGATCTGAACAGTGCGGAAAGGGAGAGGCGAGTTCTCGGAGAACCGGTCACAAGGAAAGCAGGCACCTTCTTACAATTACCCCGTAAAATATTATTGCTCCCAACAGCAATTTAATTCCATAATATTAAAATCGCATGGAAAAAGAGAGGAAGCGGTAGTTGTTGGTGGTTCGACCGAACGCCATTCCTGACGGAACCGTGGTTCTCCGAAAGTACATATTTACCACTACCCGTTTGCCTGTTTCTCCAAAAGACCATCGTAAATACCCTTCATGTCCAAGGGTATTTTGATAAAATCGGAAGAGTAGACCACGGGTTGTTGTTCCCAGACCGTGGGCGGTTGAGGTGGACCCCCGCGGTAACTGGCAGTTCGAGTCGGAAAACCGCCGACGCCAGGGGGGGCGCAGCAGGCCAGGTGGCGTACGGCAGCGCTCCGTGATGCCATCGCACTTCGTGCGGTCTCGGCGGACGCCCGGTTCGGAGTTGTCGCGTCACGGCTCGGGCGCGAGGGCGGCGGCGTTGCCAGTGGGAGCATGAGCTGGCGGTCCGGAACGGACTTGATTGATTGACGGCGTCACCGACTCCCGTGACCGCCAGTTTCCTGGTCTTCCAATGTTCCACGCGCCCTTCTTTTGTCCTTTCCTTCACGAGTCTGGACCACCGCCGGTGAGCGTGGCGCCGGGTGCGCCGTGGGACTCAACTGGGTCAGCAAGCGGTTCTCGGTGTCGAACCGGCGGCTCGGGTCATTCCTGGGCAGCGCCGAGTCACGTTGCGTACCCGGCGGGTCTGCTTTGTTTGGACGGGTTTGGGAACGTGACCGCGAAGTCCTTGGCTTTGGTTGGGTTCGGGTCGCGGTTCGTACATGTGCTTTCGACGAGGAATCTTGTGCGTGCGTTGGCGTGGTATTATCTAGTGGTGTGGTTGGCTCGTTCGGTGATGTGCTTCAGGTCGGGTTGGGCAACTAAACCTATAAGCAACGGTGCCTGCTGTCTCTCCATTACAAGTGTCTCGTCAATGTTAGAGACTCTGGAAAGGGTTGACTGGATTCAAATGATACTAATAGATTGATATGGGGGAGTGAAGTGACACAATTATTTGACATAATTAGTAAACCCTATATGTCCGTTGACTTTTCCGGACTTACGGAGCGAGCGGGTCAATGTGGGTTGGGACATGAGCTATGTAGATCTTATTTCAACCGTGGGAAACCGCGTTGTTTGATTTTGGCCGGTTGATTTGGTTCAAACCTGTTGTTTTAGAAGATACCGTGGAAAGTTTCAGATCTCGTTTTAACTGTGACTAAATAGTACTCATACGACCAATCAATCAAAATCTCTAAAATAGTTCTGCTAATATCCAATGAATTCACTCGTCTTTGTCGAGGTCCGTTAGACCAAGTCAGATAGCACGCGATGGTTGACTGCAGTGAGGATACGTGTAGATGGATATGTTGAAGAGGTCTTGGGTGCATGAGAGCCTTCCTCCTTTTTACTTGTACGTTTTCCATGGTGGGAGCGGTGGTTTAGGAAGGAGGCGATGGGAAGAAGGCGTCCACCTCACAAAGACGCTTTAGAGTGACGATGGAAGTCTTCCTCACGACGACGGCTGCCACACAAGGAAAAAGAGCAAGCAAGAGAATCCCACCACCACATCCTTTAGGTTGAAGCTTTGGATGCCGTCCGCCCTTCCCCATCCTGTTCCTTCCTTTATCTTCCATCGCATGCAACAAAAGATTCCACTGGAATTTGGGATCACAGACATGGTTTGAGTCGCCACAAGACGTTGGCACGGGGGTGAGAGCTGGAGGAGTCACATCGGGGAGACACAGGTGTCCGGCACTGCGGTCAAAGGAGAAGCTCGCAAAGAGTAATATAAAGGGAAAGGAAGGCGAGATTGTGGTCAAAATTCAAACTTGTAAGGTGGGACAATATAAGAAACAAAGCTTGCGAATCTATCATGCCCAACCACACACGGTGATCTAGAAGAATGGAAGCTTCCTTGTGCAGGAAATGGCAGGTAAATTCGTTGAAGAAGTCGTTGGGCTTGTTGCCACACATTTGTTTATTTATTTATTTTTTGTTTCCATGCGAGGCGCGATAGAAAAGGAAAATAATCATTTGAATTTTTAAGGCTCGTGGTGCCATAGTTTCTATGGATACCTTTTCTTTTTCTGTGAGTGTCAAATACTTTTTCTTTACGTGGAGACGATCTTGGTTCCTTGCTATCAGTAGTCCAATATTCTCATCAAATTTATTTATTGGTTTGATTTTGATTTCGATTCAAGTAAACAATTAAACGAGGGAGACAGAATTCGATCTTGCTGCACACTATCAATAGTCAAACGTCTTTATAAAATTTATTGTGCTGCATGATGCTTTGAAGCTTTAATTTTGATAAATTAGTTTGGTACGTCAGATCAACATTTTAATTATAAAAAAATCAAACGGAGGAGGATTGGCCTCCTCCGTTTATTCTATTTGAATTAAAATTGCAAATACCAAATGCATATATAGTTGTCACCTATCAAACCTGCAACTACTAAGGAAATATTCCTGCAATCAAACGCTTGCATTGTTACCATCTGTTTCTTGGTCGGCCACGAAATGTGGAGGTATATACCAGTATGCGATTGAATGGGCCGTTGATGGGCCGAAACCGCGGTTGCTACCTCGCCCTCGTCACTCTCGAGAAGGAACATAATGTGTTTGCTTCATCGCTTCTCTTCAACCATGGCAATGGCGTTTACAGTATCAACGATCACCTAATCTTCCTCCTCTTCTCTCGATGCCTATGCCCGCCTCTCTCCTCCTCGTATCTGGGACTAGAAAAGATTGAACAAATATATTATTCATTGGAATACATAGGGAATAAGTTTTGCTTAATCAACAAAAAATAAAAATATTTATGAAATCAGAATTGGTTGCTCTCTGTTTTTTTAGATTTGATTTAGCTGCCAAGGTAGGTGACTCTTCCACCTCTGCGAGCAGGAGACACGGTATTTGCATCAGGTAATAAATCCTTCTTCACTAACACAAGTTGCAAGAAAACAGCCCATGCAGCGTAGGATCACACAGAGAGGTTTGATATTTGATATCCTTCAGATCTCTGATTTGACTGTAAAATCTGTCTATGAGAAGTTCATCTATAGTGCAAGAACAGAAGCATTTTTTATGCATATATTCTATATATGAAGTTCAAGATACATGTGGCTATGATGAATCAAAGCAGCATCTTTGCATAACAGCAGCATTTTTGCAAGTGCAAAATTCTAACTTGATCACCCACAAGTTTGACTCAGTCGAGGGAAGGTAGGAGGAATTCGTCCAACGTCCCTGAAACTTGGGCATGATCTGATTAAAAGATACACCCTCGGTTGTGCAAATGAGCCAAACTTTCAACCCATGTCAATCTATCAAGACAATCTCGCGACGATCCGAACGGGATGGACAAGATGGCCCCTTGTGAAAGGAACATGACACCGTGTCACCATCCTCACTCTCAATCCAGGGACACGGTTGTTCGACAGCACCCCTCACCGGGCTCCCTTGGTCCTCCACGGCCGCAGCTTCCCTTAAGCCGAGCTCCTCCTCCAAGAACTCCAACCACTCACTGTCATTCCCTTCTCTATATGACTCCTCTTCCACCGCCATGGAATTGCTCTGCTGAAGTCCCTCCAAGGTCAACGAGCATGCATCGTCGCCCTCGATCATGCTCCAAATATCCGGATCGATGAGCACGTCAGGAACAACCTCCTGGTCGACGCCATGATTCATGGCGGAGAGTTCTGTCGAAGAAGCGCTTGATATGATCATGGTGCTACCGCGCGGTTCTTCATCCAGCATGCTCCACAAGTCCACGTCGGGCTCGATGGGGATCTCGATCACTTCGAGCGAGGAGTTGTGGGAGTGCAAGCATGGATTGTCCTCTTCCTCGTTGCTCTTGTTGTCACCTTGATCGGAGCAAAAGGAGGGGAGTGTGCTGGAGGAAGATGAGCTGAGTGCCTCCTCAGGATTGTTCTGCTCTTTGAATGCCAATCGCTTCTTCAAGTGCGTATTCCACACATTCTTTATCTCATTATCAGTTCTTCCCGGTAGGTGTGACGCGATTTTGGACCACCTAAACAAGATCAAAGCAAGTCATCGTCTCCGTGCCAGATGAGGATCGAGACTAACTTCGAGCTGCTACGTAACGATCATCAACAGAGGTTTCTTAGACACCAAGCATGGAAGTTCATGGTCTTACTTGTTTCCTAACAGCCCATGCAGCTTTATTACGGTGTCTTCTTCTTCCTTGGTGAAGTTGCCGCGCTTGATATCTGGGCGAAGGTAATTAATCCACCTCAAGCGACAGCTCTTCCCACACCTAAGCAGACCTTCCCAAACCAAACCGAGAAAGAAAGAGAAGGTCCATGTCAATTCACTAAGATATATACATGGATATACGAAGAGGAAATGGACGTGGGAGAGAGGAAAACAGACCTGCGAGTTTGGGCAGGGCGCGCCAATTTCCGTGCCCATGCTTCTGAATGTAAGCTATCAACCTCAGGTCCTCCTCCGGCGTCCATGAGCCTTTGTTCAGCCCAACCTTCGCACAGCAAGGTGCTCGGCCACGACCCATCTCGCTCTCTCCCTCTCTCTCTCTCTCGCTCGCTCTTTGTGAAGGACGTTTGCCTCGTGGCGAAGAAGAGTGAGAGTGTAATATATATATATATATATATACACAGAGAGAGAGAGAGAGAGGGGGGGTTTGGGGGGTAGGAAGGGAGGTGACCGTGATGACAAGTTGAGTATCACCAAGTTGGGTCCCACATTTTGGGTTGACTGGTAAAGAAAGATCCATGAAAGGCCATTGACGTGAGACATTGTGGACTCCGTTCCTATCCATCTGTCAACAAGAGCTACATCGTGTACACAGAGCACACCGTCTCCTTCACCCAGTAGAAGAAGATGGGAGTTAGGCAAGAGGCCACAGGCGGTCGGTTTAGTGTCGCAAACAAGCACTTTAAGTCACTGGATTCTGTCGGATGATTTCTCAGTCACCTCGACTCCCATTTCTTCCCGACTATCTCGTCATTTGGAGTGATGCAGACAATGACATGACACAGGAAGATTGTGCATCTTGTCGATCGCATCTCCTGGTCTCCTGATCTCCGGGGGGGGGGGGGGGTGATGTGGCGGGGAGGTCTTCTGTACTCCTTCATTCGTTGCTTTTTAGTGTTGGTTGGTCGACCAAAACAAGGCACACAGCAGGAACCTTAAAACTCTGTCTATGATCAAATTAAGGGCTCTCACGGCAGAGGAAAGAAAGCAGCGGCAGGTACAGATTCATTTAGCGAATAGAACGGAATAATTGCTATTGCAGGCTTTCTCTCCACTTTAGTGATTCGTTCAAGAAAGAGACCTCGCCATAATTGCTATGATCATTGTTTAATTACTATAATTTGTTTCAGATAAAATTCTTAATGTGAAGATTTAAGTTCCTCTGTTTGTCATCAAGTATGCAGCGTCTAGTTATCATTCAATGTGGACTGTCATCTGCTAGATTCATGCTTCAAGAACTCAGGAGAAACACTATGCGAATCTACGCAACGCAAAATGCTTCATAAGAATCACAACAAATAGAAAACCAGAAGAGGAAAAAGAACATTAATTTAAGTATTAGGAGACTGGAGGTTTCTGCTCTTTGAGCCTTCACACGTGAGCTAATTCCTACATCGCAGCATTCAACTGCGCAGCCATACTAGTCTTCGAGACTTTTTCTCAGAAGGAAAAGGTGGAGGAGCTCTAAAGCTTGGTAGGTGAAACCTTGATGCTTTCGGAAAGATGATATGTTTAGTACATTTCATCACAAACTAGTCTGATGAATTGCAGCTGCTTCGACTACAATATGCTCAGAGCAGCCTCAGAAAGATGAACCGAGAACATATATAGTGGAAGCCTTTTGTTTTTGGTCAAATGTCTGAGCTGCACTTTTTCTATCAAGGAAACAATATTTGACCAGGAGTATGAAACAGGGCGCCGGTGTCAGCTCAAGATCACTATAGAAAGCCCCACCCAAACTTAGAAAAGAAGATTGACCTCCACTCGTAGCTCAAAGCTCCATTACAGGTCCAAGTTAGGGTAACCAACATCTCATGGCCTTTTACCTCACCATCGCCAAACTCTTGACATCCTGCCATAGCTGCAGTGTGAATGTTTTCAGTTCAAGTTGTTTGACTCCCTTTAGGGCTTCTACCTACAGGTCACTGACATTTCAGCTAACCCTTTGTCCCGTTTCCAAGTTAGATTACTTGTGAGAAGGCGACGTTCACTCACAAGTAGAAATGCAGCGTACTGGCAATAAAATAGCTTTGGTCCAAAACGACATCATTAGAATACCCCATATGAACAGTTGAAAGGCGGGTGATGTCGATTGCGAACAGTAAATGCTTTGCTATGGGAATGGCTTTCACAGATCGCGTGGAGACGCATCTTCTATCTTTGAATTACTTCAGAAGTGGGCTACCAGCACTGATTCATTAGGTTTGAAGCTTTATCGACCTTCTGAAGGAGAAGTCGTGATGCATTTAGAATCAAGATAGGTAGGCTTAGGTACATCTTGACACCGATAAGATGCAGCAAGTTCTGCTAACAATGACTTGAACCAATGGAAAAGTTGGAAATGAACAGAATTCTGCATGCTTCACTGGTGGTTCTGAAAAATCCACTTTCTAATCCTGTTTAATATTTTTGTGTGGATGGAGAGAACTCATGGAATCCATAATAATCGAGAGTTGGTAATTGCAGTCACAATCTATCACACTCGAGGTGGTTGGAGGAGAAGAACCAGTGCTAAGATAACAAGCAGCTGCAGCTAATTACATGCAATGTGAGTAGGTTTTAGTTCTGGACAACATCTTTCTGCTGTTCCAAGTGTTGGTATCTCACGGCTCCCAACAAAACAAGAGCAGCAGCTGCTAATCATGTTTTAGCGTGAGAGATGGGGTGATTGACTGATGAGCTTTCACCCATGATTGAGAAAGTTAAAGACCACCGCTATCACGTAATGAGCACAGGTTTTCTTGAGCAGTGGGATCTGACAAGTTGTCAACAAAGAAAGCAAACTTCTTCGTAAAGAAAGGTCTGAAACCAAAGTCGCAGTTGAACTTTAGGTTGGTGAAGGAGATGGAAGTGTGTGCGTGTGGAGAAAAGAGAGGTGATCTTTTAGGGCGCATCCTGACCCAACAGCAAAAGTGAGGATGATGCATACAGGACCTCAGGGTTGCGGTTTCTTGATGGTGAGCTTTGGTTGGGTTTAGGTAGACCAAGGACTCGTCAGTCTAAATCTTTCTTGTCCTCTGCTGCTTTTATTGACATAAGAGTGGTGTAAGCCTATCGTAAGCTTCAGATCATCGCTGGCCACTGATTCACTATCGATATAGTGATGATTTACTATATCGATATCTACTTGAGAGTTTAAAATCTTTTTACATTTAAGATATTAATGATAAAGATGATATATCATGCCCACCTACAAAAGATGCCTATGTAAGCCAATCCAACACATCTAGCCTGGCAAGAAAGCTTTGGTCAGCGTAACCTAATCTAAGATCAAAATGGAGTAGATTAGGATTGAGAAATGGAGTATGGGTTGGGACTGAGAAGCAACATTTTCCGCTGTTGGACTGATAAGAGCTAAGATTATTAGCTGTAACCTGCGACGGCCAATACCATATAGCTTGTTTCTATGCCTTCCTTCCTCCTCATCTCAAACCATGGAAATCACCTTCGTGGAAAATATAGATGATTTCACCTTCGTGAAATCATCCGCAGAAACGTAGGCCTTCAAAGAGTCAAAGTAGTAGTGCAGACAATCACTTATAAACTGCGATCACTGATTTAAACTAAATTTAATTGATCACCCAAGTTAATGAATCGCCAATGGTCTTCCTGTTACTCGGCAATCGATAAAAGTTCAGTGAGATCTCAAAGTCCTTTTTTTTCTTCTTTTCTTATCCATTTCCAGTGGCTATGTCAGACAAAGTCAATCAGCAAAGAACAATTTTCTTGTTTCTTGATATGATGATTTGAATGAGAAGCCCAAGAAAGATGCTCTGAAACAACAGAGAGCATTTCACTGTATCCTCCGTTTCTGGTGGCTTTGGATCATGCTCTTGGATTATAGGCATAAACTAAGAAGGCCCAACGCCAGAATGTATAAATCGATCGACCAATGAATGATTCAGTAATCATCTATCACTCTCTAAAAGAAAAAGAAAAAAAAAAGGCTTTTTTACACACACAAAACATGGTTTTCTTACATGAAAGAAGCAATAATTTAGCAAGATCTTATACACACGAAACGGGGTTTGTGAATCCCTATGTACACGAGCCGAAACAAGCATGTCATCCACCTCCCTCCTCACTGGTTTCATCCGGTATCCATTCATATCACACTCGGGTGAACTATGTTGCGTGCAGAAACAGAGGAGAAGCAGAAGGACCTAAGGATGAGGAGGAAAAATGGCGAAGGAGAGACCTTTTTATATCGGTACCAACCAAACAAGGAAGAAATGGACTCAGGACCAGGAATTGTCGAAGGCTGCGGAGATGATGGCCTGGGAGAACTCTTGGAAGCTGATGCGCCCGTCGCCGTCGGTGTCGGCCTCCTTGATCATGCCGGTGAGCTCGGTGGCGGTGAGGGCGTGGCCGAGCTTGGCCATGGAGTGGACGAGCTCGGCGGCGGTGATGTACCCGTCGCCGTCGCGGTCGAACATCTTGAACAGCCGGAGGAGTTGCTCCTCGGTGTAGGGGGACTTGGCCGCCACGAGCTCCGGGGAGACGAGGACCACGAACTCGGAGAACTCGACGAGGCCGTTGGCGTTGGTGTCGGCCCTCTGGATGAGGGCATCCAGTTGGTCGGT
The DNA here is from genome assembly GCA_023547065.1 of Musa troglodytarum. Classification (NCBI taxonomy): domain Eukaryota; kingdom Viridiplantae; phylum Streptophyta; class Magnoliopsida; order Zingiberales; family Musaceae; genus Musa; species Musa troglodytarum. The sequence continues at coordinate 51,850,351 of CP097504.1, forward strand.
GCTCGGCTTGAGGCCCAGGGAGCGGAGGAGGGAGCCCAGCTCGAGCTGGGTGAGGCTGCCGTCGTTGTTTCGGTCGAAGGCGCGGAAGATCTCGCGGAGCTCTGCCAGCTGCTCGTCGTCCAACTGCACCGGATCCTCGCCGGCGCCGCCGTCACCGCCGCCGCTCATCTCTGTCTCCGCCTTCTTCTCTTCTCGGTCTTCCCGATCAATTTTGATCGATGTCCGCGTAAATCCCAAACAAATCCGATCGATGTGCCGCCAAGTTCGGATCTTTGGGGAGGATGTCTTACCAAGATCAGATCTTTAAGGCTGCAGAAGGATGAAATGATGGAAATCTAGTCGGCCAATATAGCCTGATTCCTCACCGGATCGGATCGGCGGCATCTCAGTGCTTCGGGGCGTGGCCGACCGATCTCGTTGGATCTGCCGCCGGCATCGGGGGAGCAGACGAGAGAAATTAAATGTACGGAATTGGGCGCAGGGAGGGGAGGAATCAAAGGGGCTGTCACCAGTGAGAATAGCTGGCGATCGAGTACGGAAGACGATTAATTCTGTAAGATGAGAGAATCAAAATTAAATAAAGGATAATAATAAAAGGAAGCCCTCCGTGATTGCCGGGCGGCACGATTCGACGGCCACTCCGTCGACCGACCGCGATTGGATATATTCGATAATAGATTCGTGGATCTATTGCCGCTTCATGCATATCTTTTGCCGATTCGTGCGTATCTTTTGCCGTTCCGTGCATGTGTTTTCAGAAATGATGAAAAGGAAATTTAGTTAATATTAGATTTCGACGCATGTACATTATACCCGGCTCAAGGAACCACAATGCCTAATTGATCCGTGTCCCGCGTGCCGATGCAGCTCATATCAATTTGGCCGAATTAGAGTATTTTCTCGATCATGTTGGATATTGAGATGGTCAATTTTTATAATCAACACAATGCGATAAATATATACAATTTATATGTTTAAGCATTATTCTTTAGAAGAGGAATTTTTTTATTTTTTCGTCTTGAAGGAATACAATTCGGGATTCGCTGCTTCGTCGAGGCAAAATTTCTCTTAGAGGTTCAAACCCTCCTTCAAACGTCAATTTGATATGATCAATCTTAATTATCAACCCAATACAACAAAATTGATCTATCCTAATATATTTTTAAGTGTTGAAACCTATAGAAAGTAGTCTCTCAGTTTGTTACTATAGATGGGTTAGGCAAAACTCTCATTGTGGGTATAAAATATCGTTCAAAAAAATCCTTTATGGGAAGTAAGATGACATCGACATTGACCTACTGACTCATCTGACAACCCACCATCACCTAGACGAAGACGCAGGTGGGAGAACTCACATATCTTCCTTTCCTAGCAGAGGGCAGTAGAGTCATCTTCCACCCTCGACTAATCGTAGTTTCAAGAAAGGAAGTACATACCGATTGTTGGGAGCACTAACCCCTAATGGCAAAATTTATTTCCTCTTTTTTTGATCACCTGGTACAAGCAATTACTGTCCACTTATCCTAAGTAGGCGTTGGCCCTGATAAACAACACTCTTGTAATTGTCCTTTATTGACGATGTGCCACACGAAGATGTACCAACTTATCCTTGGCATGAATGAACCCTTAAAGGATCCATGAGTCTACCTTGATCAGCCACCAACCTCCTTCTATCGGTTACTCAAGTATAAAAACCAACCTCCAAAGCTTGAAGAGGGGTCTAACATACAAAAACCCTACTATTCCTATTCCTTTTAAAGCTAATCTTATTATCGGAGGGGTCGGTTCGGGAACTCCTTAATCTTATTATCGGATTGATTCTCGGTGAAGCCGAGGCATGCCCAGCACCCTGAGGAAGCCCAAATCATCTCGATTCGATGTGGAATCCACCTCGAGCGTACAAGCAACCTCTCGAGAATGTTTCAATCGAACCTTTCACCTTCCTCCACTCCAATCACCTTTTGCGACTGCCACGTGGATCATTAGGACAAACTTTTGCTTTCGGGACAGAATTGAAGTTGTGACAACTCCCTAATCAATAGTATCAAGACCAACAGTATTCAACGTTAGTTTAGATTGAAAACATACCTGGAAAAAGTATTTTTATAATATTGATTTTGTAACGATCATTGATTACAAAATACTGTATGTTTTAAGAAAGAAGATATTTTCTTTAAATGTTATGCTCACACGGTATGTTCAATTGTTGCGTCGCTGTAATCTCTGAAAGCTGTGATACGATATACGCCCGCGCTTTGGCATGTCGAGTCCAACCATATGTTTGATATAATTGTCGATTGAAGTTGTGAGAACTGGAAATCACGTAAGACCGAGTACTATGGTTGAACATCCAAAAATACCTCGAGATACTTCAAAGATACACGCTACAAAGAGACTGCAAAGTATCTCTAAACCTTATTGTCAACGGTTCAAATCAGTCTATGGAAATCCACCAGGACATCCAACATCTTCAAAAAGCTTGCATTACAGTTTAAAGGAACTGATCATCACATATACAGGAAGGTTTTTTTGAAGTTGTGGCTCATCAAGCATGCAGCATCCACTGTGCGATGTCCCTGCGGAGAACACCTTCAGCTCCGCCAACAACTCTACTATGGCCCGTTGCTGACGAATTGGGAATGTAATGAGAAGCATGTCTGTACTGGCCATTCAAGCCTGCTGGTTTCATAGGCTGCATCATCATGCCTATAGTTGGGAAAGTTTTCATGGGGATGTTCCAGGGACTAAAGAAGGATCGACCTCTCTTGACCTGATCTGTGATGCGTACTATACTCCTCCCTGTTCGCAGCAGCTGACTACGGCTTGCTGCATACTTGGAAATGCAGATACTGCTAATTGGATGCTTCCCACTATGGACACCAACTTGTGCTGATGGTTTCGTTGGATCGAGCCAACGAAGGACAGAGTTCCCTATACTCCTCCCGGCTTCCATGTCCTTATGTTGTATGCTTTGAACTACTCTGACCACCACATCAAAAATACTGCGAGTCCTCCTGCACACAACAAAAGCCACATAAAACAAATACAAAACTCGAGGGGCTGTTTTGCTGCAGCAAACAATAAAAAACATCTCTATCTATGTTTTCATTAGTCCATGAATGATCAAAGGGGAGGTGGCATTTCACAAATCGATGATGGTCACTTTGTTAGAGAAGTAAAATTTGAGCACTCGATCTCAACAAGCAAATAAGCATCTTCATATCATTGTAACATTTTAAGACTAAAAGCAATAAAACTGCCCCACCAAATAAGAAACATGAAGTCTTAGTTGTAGTTGCATGTTCTCATATATATATATTAGAATATCAAATGTTACAAACATGGATGGAAGACAATAGTAAGCTCTTAGAGGTTCAGTACTTTTAGCACTAACAACAGTGAATTAGAAGCAATAACATGAAAGGTACAATAAATAGATAGTTAGAGGTGGAAGGTTCGATAGTTTTTAACAAGCCAAGATTGACCTATGTGGATTGGCATGGGATGATGAAGATGCTTCTATTTCCATAAATCTAGAAATTTGGATGTGTATATTTTGTGATCTACACAGGGTAGTTGAGGTATAAAAGTAACACAAATAAGTTAGATTAAGTACATTGGCTGCAATACAATTTTTAGTGTGTGTGTGTGTGTGTGCGTGTTTATGTAGCAACTTTGTTATCATATTTTATTCTTTATTTCATGGTTAATCCAAGCTGCATCGAATGCCACGGTTAAGATAACTGCATCAAGTGCCTAACCTACAGTCAAAATATTGGTCTCTATAGATCTGCATGGCAGCCATAACAACTAATAATGAAGAATAACCACATGTTTAATGAATATTATATGAACTAAATAATTATAAAGTCCTTGTATTTCTCTTTGTATGGTATGCATGAATTTAGTGGTCAGGAAAACAGGAACTAATTCTGCATAAACATGTATTACATGTACTAAATACTTGTAAAGTCCTTTTTCTAGTATATCATGCATTCATTTAGTAGTCACAAAAAAAAAAGGGTACAAACTCCTGCAATAACCATATATCATGCATGTTCTTGTTAACCCTAAACCTAGATTACAAAGATATCAAACCTGTTTATTCGTTATTATGACCAAAATAGTTCATTCAAAGAGATAAAACATCTCTTCATTGTTTGTCTAGATTCTGTAAGTTAAATCCCTTTGTTACACAACAATGCCAAACCAAATCAAAAGTTCTATACCAAACCAGGGTTCAACTATAATAAAAAATATATATAATGCCTGACATGTTAATATACAATTGTAAAAGGTGGGCCAATATTTTTCCTTCTGAAACCTTGTATTAGGCTTATTTCTTGAGGGCACTGTTTGTTTGTCCAAGAGAAAAAAAAAAAAAAACACAACCTATGTAATGAGTGAAAGCTTATGAGATAATTAGAAAATATGTAATCAACATTCAACAAACAGGAGATATCATGGTATTCTTTATACTGCGAGAGAGTACAAAATGGGGATGAAGATCCGAGTGAAGCTGCAGGGCATTCTTATTCAGCTGACACAGGAACTTCCAATGGGCATGCAATTTATAGCAAAGAACACTGATATCAAGTAGTTGTAGGGCGACGATCCACCAAATGTGAAAAGAATCGTGCGATCTCAGTGATTTCCAGCCATTTCAAGTGTGGATCAAGAATGACTTCGTCATCTCACCGAGAGGGGTAATCATAGGAACACACAAGTGGGAGAATGAACATAGGGCAACATCAAGATTGTCCATCTTATACTGTAGCGAGTCAATATCTTAGGAGATTTCCACAAATCAACTACTGCGACTATTCCAGTAAATCTCTCCGCGAAAATAACAATCGAGAGCAAACCAATTGGGACATCAAAGTCAAGAGGAGAAGGGCACCTGTGGACGAATTGCCGGATCTCGGGGTGACGAGGGCCGACGATGCGCCGCTGGATCCTGAGGGCCAGGCGGTAGGTTCGCCTCAACCCCAAGAAGTAGGCCGTCGCCAACGTTATCTCCCACAGCACCATCTCCTCTCTCTCCCTCTCTCAAAATATTTGAGAAGAAGAAGGGCAAGTAGGCCGTTATTACGTACCTGCAAGAGACCCTTCAGCCAAGGAACATTTCTTGGAGAGGAAGGCGGCGGAGCGAAACGAGAAGAACCGAGCCGGCGGCGATTGTTCTTCGTGGGCTTTTATCTCCCACGACAGATGAGATAGGCATTGAGGGGCAAAATAATTTGGTCAAAGGAAATTTAATCCTCTAGTAATTTAATATTAATATGTTTTTAATCCCGTATTAATTCTCGATATTCGTGTTTTTCTTGATCGACGGTCAAAATTAGCCCATCTGGTGGGCATCCACAGTAAATTCTTTCCTGTGGATTTGGTTCCAGGGAAGAATCGAACGATAAGCGAGTCTACTCAACGCCTAACACACGTGGACCCCACGTTTGCTGTCCGATCACGCAGTGGGTAGTATAATGGGCCAAACCCAAAAGGTAGCGATCGCATGCAGCATCAGTTGAGTAGCGGATAATGGAAATTGTGGGCGCCGGTTTCTTCCGTGCGGTAATCGATGGAAGGCTCGGCCTTGTGTGGGACCCATTAGGTACAGGTTCATGTGGCGGCCCAGTCACGAACCCAAATGTCAGCCCATATAGCGTACAAGTCAACCATGAGGGAGAGGGAGAGGGAGCACGTCTGCCACAGCTTCTATTCACAATATGAGCTAAGCTGACGACGAGTACAAGCATGACCGAACATGGCACATTGAAGCGAATCTTTCTAGTCGTCGATCGAGATGGGGGCATCACAGCTGACACCTTTGTCACTCTTACCGGGCACGTCTCCATGGCGAAGGATCTGAACTTTGAACAGTAAGTTATTACTGTCCATGAGTTCCAGGACACAGCCATCTCCAACCTTCAGATCAGTGTCCACAGCAAAGTTCTTCCACCCACAGCACAGTCGCCTCAGGATCCCTTTGCAGCTATACTTCATCTTCCATGTCCTATTCCCGTAGGACAGTGTTACAGGGACACAAGCAGATGGAAGAAATGGATAAAACCTCTTCGGAAGCAACTGATGAATCAAGGCGAAAGGTAACGTCAACAAGCTTTGTGATCAGAGTGCCATTTGGAACAGAAATCAACTTACTACTTGGTAAGGGTCATGCACATGACTCCATGAAACCACGAATGTGAGGAATGGGTTCCCCGAGAGCGGCACGATTTGATCTTTCTCAGCGGATACAGGAGGTTCTGCTGGCAATAACTCAGCTTCACCGCTCTCACAATTCTTGCCGCGGCTTGAATCCATGAGTAACCTGCAAAGGCTGATTCTAAGAGTAACTTTTTGATTCGACTGAAAGGATGCACAGCATTTGGCTAGAATATTTCATCAGTCTGTAGCAGAAGAAACAGTAAATAATAAGCTTAATTCTTCTGGTGATGCTTTGAAGATAGTATGAGAAGGATTAACAAAGACGATAGAGAAGATAAAAAAATGCACCTGAGAATGCAATTTGAGCTCTTCTCTTCGCCGTAGACCGAAAACTATGCCACACGTCCTTGGAGAGGTTGAGGACGGACTTTGAAAGGATTCCTGTCTTGTTATTTTCTTTTCTTCTCTGCGTAGATTCTTCCTCTGGGAAAGCGTTCATATAAAGGGAAACCGAGAGGACACCATCAAGGCCCGCCACCGGTCACCGGGAGCACAAAGCACGAGAGATTCTGCGAGATTTCAGCAAGCTTTTGATGGGACCTTTCGCTGTTCCTTCACGTCGGGTTGCGGTCGCCGATGGAACTCGAGGCCTCGGTTGTCCGCAGGACTGCTGCGGTGGTACGTCCCAGTATCCATTAACGCTCGTACCAGTAAAATTTTTGGCGCTGGCTGGGCCAAAAGACTCTGTAAATGTAAATAAAAATATAGTTATATCAAATCAAAAAAAATATTTTTTTTCTCCAAAGATAACATTCTAAATCTGACTTGAAAACAATCTTTTCTTTTTTATACTAGCCTTTCATCTTCGCAAGGATAAATGTTCTAATGGCAATTATGCTTTTTTTTCCCCTCTGTTCTTGTGTAATCTAGAAAACTAGATTAGAATTACACAAGATGTTGTCTATTATTTAAACAAGTGTTAAACCAGCTTGAGATTTATATCCTGTTGAGATCATAAGATTGCACTTTTGTTCATCTGAAGAAAAATAGTATGTTTGATACAAAAGAAACTTTGGTGACAACCGATCATAATGCTTAATAAATATTACTGGACATGACATCAAGTACGATCAAGTTGAAAACAATCGTATTCGATGCCATTTTATATGGCATTCAAGCCAAAAATGTGATCAGAAAATTCTGCAGAAAACATGTATCGGCGATGAGTTGTTCCCCAGGCACAATCATGCAAAAAAAGAACTCAACCATAATTTATAGAAGGCAATTGGAGATCAACAATTAACATCAAAGTTGTCGCTGGAATCAACAGAGTTGCAAACGAGCATTTAGGGTTCGGAGATCAACAAATAAAGGCCGGACGGGAGATCATTGCTGTTGTACCTGCTGAGTTACTCAGTCGGATGATTCCGTCTCCGAAGGATGAGGAAGCCCACCCGCTTTCGTAAATCCAACATAAACAATCCAATTTTTCTTCCTTTGTATTTATATATATATCTTTTCCAATGATTTTGCCGTGCAAGTGACAGATTTGATACAAAGAGATCTTTGCTGTTTCTGTAACGAAGAATAGATTGCAGAGTGCGATTGTCTGTGCGACAATCTATCATTCACCAGATCTATATTAGATCCCTCCATCTGGGGCTGGGGATGGGAGGGAATCCTGAGGGCGATGGAGGCCACGGGAAGCCCGGCGAGAGAGGCGGCAACGGACGAGGCCCCAGGATCCCCGGCTGGGGCAACGGCGAGAGAGCGAAGGTAGGGGTCAGCGGCGGAGGGTACTGGAACCCTGGCGAAAGCAGCGGGAAGGGTGATTTCGGGGAGAGTAGATTCACGAACGCGGTCGGCGACGGCGGCGGCAGCGGCAGCCCGGATGGAGGGGTTGGGGGTAGGGGATTGGGGTGATGACACGCGTCCGCAGCCGGGGACGGGAAGGGCCGGTGGGGGGTGTTGGAGATTAGGAGGGAGTTCTCGAGGTAGCGCATGTAAGCGGCGATGGGGGATTCGGCGCACGCAGTGGCGGCGCCGGATGGCCGGTAGGTGGGAGGGACGGGGGCGAAGGCGGGAGGGGAGCGGGGGGCGGGGACGAGGGGCAGCGGCGGCGGACGGATCTTGTGGAGGCGGACGCTGGGGGGCCTGGGCTGAGGGGGGCGGTGCGTATGCGCAGGCGCAGGCGCGGGGGAGTCGCGGGAGGGAGTGCCCGTGAGCTGCTGCACGATGCTGCGGAAGTCGTGCTTGTTGATGTTGTACACATGCGGCTGCTGTTGCTGCGAAGAAGAAGCGGTGGTGGGTGGCTGGCGGTGGTAATGGGGATCGCTCTTCCGGATGCTCTTCCCGAGCTTGTTGACACCTAAATACGACTGCTGTTGCTGCCGACCGCTCTTCGATTGATCCATCTCTCTCTCACACACCTGTTGATCAAAATTTCTTCCGAAGGAAACGCAGGCTATCAAGGTTGTTTCCGTGTCCCGTTGCCGGACTGGTTTGGCCGCCGGAATCCGGTCAAAACACGAAGAAGATGAGCACAGAGCGAGCGCAGTTAGGTAGATCTGCGGCTGGTCTTGCAAGATCGATTGACTGGCTGCAAGAAATCGACTAAGAAGAAGAAGAAAAAACAGATCTGTTTGTCGCCTCAGCAAATCTAGCACCGCTTCTCGTCATTCGGGTTCACATGACATGAGTATTAAAGTATCACACCACCATCATCATCATTATTATTATTATTAGCGAACAAAGAAGAATCGATCTTTTTTGACTCTCTTATATATTTTATTTACTTATCAAGAATAAAGTGAATTATTATGTGACATTCCGGATAAGAGAACGGCTGTCTCTAAGTATACGGTGGGTTGTGCGATACAATCCCTGCTCTCATTGCTGTCGCAGGAAATCAACTATTCGAATCAATAAAAACGATGGTTGAGATAATTGCTATCGACAAAAATAAAAGATTTATTTTGAAAAGATCTTTCAAAAAACAGAAAAGTTATACCATTTTTCAAAAGGCTAATCGATGACACAGCCAATCCATTTGCATGTTGATTGATCGTTCCTATTGATGATTTAACCGAGTTTGGCCGATCTGTGTTCAGAAACAAAATCTTTGTCTTTCATCGATTTTTTTTATATGTTAATAATATTAATAACAAATATGAATAAGATATTAACTTAGGTAAATATTTTTATTTTGTACAAATATTTGAGTCATTTTGTTATTCAGCCTCCCGATGAGTTAAAAGGGGGCTAATTATATATTACCCTCCATGGTTACTTTTAGCATACAGGTTCTTACGTTTAAAAAAACTACATTGATATTTTTATAATTATAAAAATAAAATATTTAGATTTATTTATACTGATGTTATCGATTTTATCAATAAAATATATAAATATATAAATAAAAATAATTTTAATATTTCAATTGATAGTGATGAATAATAATATTATTGGACACCGCGAGTGGCTATTATGTATGACGAGAGTGACAATAAGAAATAAGACCTACTATGCATCTACATCAACGATTCTTTTGTTGCTTTGTAGCTACGTCGGTATTGACACAAGTGGTGGTGCCATCGTGACATCTATGGTAAAGATAGTGTTTGTTTTATCGTTAACTTGTTTGGTGGATCACTTGACTCAAAGCTAAAGTTATCGGAGCTTCTATCACTCCTCTTGTTGTTATGTTAATTCTAACATGGGTATGAGAAAAGGAGCGATGGGGGGCTTATCGAAAGAAATGTATTTGTCGTGATTGTTATCGACCGGGAAGAGAAGCTCCGAAAGGTTGGCAAACGAGCGGTTGTTGAGCTCTCGACCAATGTATCTGACAATGATAAAAAAAATATGGGTCATTGAAGTAGTTATTGAGCGATCCTTACCTCTCATCTTCATTTTTCCTAGCCACAATAGCTGCATGCAACTTTCATCGTCCGTCATCGTCAATTATAATATTAAAATTATTTTTTTATTTTTATATTTTTATTAATAAAATCGATGATATTAAGATAAATAAATTTATATTTTTTATTTTTATAAATATAAAAAAATATCAATATAAATTTTAAAAGTATAAAGATTATAATATATTTAACATAATAACCATATGAAATAATATATAATTAACCCAGAACACAATATTCCCATTGTTTTGTAATCGTCGAGACCCCAAAATAAATGTTCCAAGTTGCGGTGGAACAAAACAGAGAGCACCTTCGATAATAAAATAATTATCTGACACGCTGTGAGATCAGAGAAAGATATACAATAATGAATTATTTTTACACGCCACAAAGCAGTAAAAGGAGAGTTTGGAAAGACGTGCATGAAAGACGTGATTTATGTCGATGATACAATTGGAGGCGATCTCTTCGCCGATATGTTGGTGACAGAATTAGATATATAATAATGATGTTAAGATTTCCAACTGCAACACCACCTCTTTGTTCGAGGCGATGTTTTCGCCCGCCTTTCTCTCTCTCTCTCTCAACCTTTACCTTTTGCTCGGTTCCAAAGCATTGTGGATTGACCAAATCCAAACAAATCACCCTTCTCCCCAACGCACATGACCCTCTGCCCCGCCTCTTTCGCCATCAGCAGCTGCTAAGCCCGCACCACATCTTGCACGTCGTAAGAACACTTCCACTCCCACTTTGCATTTGTACGATGACTTACAACAGTGTATCATCCTCCTTTACGCAGCCTGGTTTCCTGTGTCGACGACGGGAGAATGTTCCACATTTCTTTTGTCTTCTTGAATCCGTGTTCCCTTTGTAATCAATCCTCTGCATGCAAACCGTCCTGTTATCTTGTGGATCTGTTGCACGTTGTCCGTATTATATGCAGCCGATGAGAATGATTTTGAGCATGCATTGCTCGCTTCTATATCGAAGACGGGATTCAATAATCTATACTTTCTTCAGGGCCTTCAATTTATTTTGCTCGTGTGATGTATGGTAGATAGGGTGGCTTCTTCTTATTTCGCCTCTTTGTAATATGTATGTTGTTCTGCATGCAAATTATCCTGCTTTATGTGTTGGTTTTTCTCGCATTTCCAAGTGGATCTGTTGCATACTGTGCTTGTAATATGCTAATGTGCATGATCTGGAGGAGTTTGCAGTGAAAGATAAATCTTGTATTGCCTCATTTTCTTTTTCAGCCATGCATGTATGAGTCCCATTTATCGACATGCAGATTGGCATAATCATGGACATCCTAGGAGGTTTTCGACTAGGATCGTAAATATAAACCGCAAGAACAAAATGTGGAACCTGGCAGCATAATCTAATTAGGTAAAAATGGTGGATCTCTTGTGTGTTCTTCGTTTCGGGACCATGACAATTATGCTTATGGCTGAAGTAACATTTGTCTTGAAACTTGTCTTCGTGCTTGTGATGCAGAACAAGTCCTTGATTTCAATTTCCTTAAGAATTACCGGTTGCTTGTATTCTTGAGGTGAAAATGTAGTGGAAAAGCAATGTCATGATAGGTAATATAAGAATTTTACCTGAAAAAATGTGTATTAGGACTAACTTTCTTAAAGAGGATTTCTTCTTCTATTGCAATTCCATATTGGGAGATTTCTGTAACGATAGATTTCCCCTATAAGAAACATCACTGAGCTGCAAAATTGCAATCGAGTTTTAACTCGATGAAGATATGTTTAGGGAAAAAGTGGAATATCATACTTACAAGGTAAATTGTCCACTTATACATTCTTGATGCCCAATATTTCAATCAGGGAGAGAGACTTGTGTCTCTGAAAGTTCTAGAGCTTCTCGGCAACGTTAGCATGGAAAAAAAAAAATGAAAATATGGTGTCAAATGAAATTTGAGTTTGTGCATGAACTTTCTTTATTTCCTTGTTTCAAATAACTTGACAAAACTGATTTTTAATGTTCACATTTGCTACAAAGTTCCAACAAAGTGACTGGTAGTCTGTTTGATGATAGACAGCAAGTATTAGTCACCTTACTATGATTTTTAATGTTCAGCATGATCTTTGTGTTTCTCTTCGAATATGTTACTATGATGTTCAATATGTAGTGTGTTTTCTGCATGGCATGGCCACATTCTATGATCAATTGTTCTTGAAAACCATGCACCAGCACCCCATGTCAAGCTGAAGATGACAGATAATGCTAGTGCCCCAGCTATTTGCTGAAGTCCTTAAAATAGGTCATTCTATAGTCTCTTACTATCTGTTTGTTTGTCAGCATAATTTTAGATTGCAAGGTTATATTAACAAGCTGTGTCTTATTGTGTTAATAAATTATTATCTAAAGCCATGGTTTACGACAAAAATTGTTCTTTCATGTAAAAAGCTTGTTCTGTTGTTAGTATGGATGCATATATGGCTAGATATTTCACGCTGCAAAGAGATTTATGTAGACAACCAATGCATTGTGCATGAAATCAAGCAATTACAGATATGGAATTTGGAATGTGTTCTGAGATGTGAAACTATAATTCTTATTATTTTTATTCTTGTTGAGGTATAAAATGAACATTTGGTCGATGCCGTCAATGCTTTTCTTAATATCACCTACGTGCAGGATTGGCTTGGATGCTGGTAGGCAGCTCGGTGACTTAGTATTTGCTGCTGTAGGATTTGCATTAGCATATCTTCAAGATGAGTGCAGGAGATGCAGACGGAAATATTAGTGTGGCATGCACATTTGGTGAACAACAGGTATGTAAGTCTTATAGCACTAATACTTTGTTTTATTTTCTTATTTCTTGTACTTATGGGATATTTGTTGCTCTCAAGAATGGATTATCCATGAGTACTTTTCGCATCAGGTAGCTCACTTGCAAGCAACCAAACCATGGACAACATTCGAACATATAACTAAACTCCTACACGCTGCAAGTGGACTTGCCATTGAAATGTGCATGTCATGCTTGCAGATTGGGTTACATGTCAACATTGGATCACAATACCCTCTTCATCCTCTCAATCGTTATCTCCTTACAAGTTGATCCCCACGCGAGCACTGGACATTTCCTCTTTTACCTTAAGTTGTAACTGCAGCAAGCAGCCTTTATATAAAGGCAATAAGAAGCCTCCACATGCAACTTTTTAATGTAGCATTTGCTCCAAACTTTTGTTTTCACAGTTTGTGTTTAAGACACTTTCGAATAAGCCCTTCTGAATATAGTGAGAATTTAAGAGGTAAGGCGTCTATAAATAATTGGTTACCATTAAAATATGAAGAACTTCTGAAGCTTTCTAGATAGAAAGGCATATAAAATGAGAACACATGATAATTAAATAGAGACTAAAATTATATTTGATTTTTGCAGGTTTTTCCTATGCTTCCAGCGGTAACTGATGATATAATGGCCCGACGGCTCAAGAACAGGGAGCGACAGCGTAGGTACAGGGCGAGGAAGCGCCTTGAATCAGATATGAAAAGGTCATGTTTGCTCGTCCAACATACAGCACTCGAAAACGAAACACAAGTTGATTTTACTACTGTTCAGTTCAATTCCTGTGAAATTTCATTTCCATCTGAAACAAACGGGAACATCGCTGCCGCTGTGATGGCCAAGGGATGTGTGTACAGTGGCAGAAAATGGAAAAAGGATGCAAGAGAAGCTCATGCATCTAAAGAACCTGAAAATATACTGCACTGGTCACTTGTACCCATGAGATCACCATCAGAATCGGAAACCTCACTTTGTCACCGCATACATCAAACCAGTAGAAGAAATTGGAAAGCTGATGCAAGATCAAAATCAAAGACTGGCAGTCATGAATGAATATACCCAGTGATACTTTTGTTTGTTTATCTTTGTCAGGTACTCCTACTTTGTTAGTGCTAAACAGGAACCTTACATCGGTAGGTAAGACTTAATGGATGCAAGTGAAGTGTAGTATTTTCTCCCTTTCATTACCTCTATTCCAATGTAATTGTGCTCAATCCAAATATTTCATATGGAAATTGTTGCTATAGGCTTGTTCTAGTTTGCTCGTGCGAGCACTTTTGTTCTATCATCATGTGTGCGTATGAAATTTTACATACATTAGGATGCAGTATTTTCTTGATTGTGAACAAAATTTATCCTTCTTCCATGGCCCCATTGACCACAGTTAAATTGAGCCCTTTCTTTTTGGTTGGACTGGCAAATGATTGTAACTCTGAAGCCAATGTTTGAATAAGATGGTCCACTTATTGTAGCCGGCAGCCATTGATTCCATTCTCACAGACAACAAGAGGTTTTCGACAAGACGAAGACCAGCTACATGGCCTCTCCATCCAAGTAGCAATCATCATATAAATCGTTTTCAGAAGTGATTGCTATCGAGATCAAATGATTGTTATTATATAATACAAACTTTGGCTCTCATTTTTCTCACAATGCTAATTTTCATGATTAAATAACTATAGTAATGCATCCTAACGTAATGATATATTAAGTGAGAAACCAAGGACACGACCTTTTCATCCAAATAGCAATCATTGTATAAATCGTTTTCAGAGGTGATTGCTACCCAGATCAAAAGATTGTCACCATATAATAGAAACTTAGCTCTCATTACTTCATTGTCGACTTCTCTCACATGACTAATTTGCATGATCAAATAACTATCGACTTTGTGAGCAATGTGTCTTAATGTAATGATATGATTTAACAAGCAACCAATAAAATTTTGCTTATTTATTTTTAAAAAATAATTTATATTCATTTATATGATTATATTTTTTTTATTTATTACATATATGAATAATACAATTTTTTTAAAAGACTATATGCATTCATTTTCTATTTTATTTATTTATTGTTTGAATAAAAATATATATTTAAATAAATATTAAAAGTATTAGAAGGATAAATTTATTATATAATACTTAATAAAATTTTAAAATATATATTTTATTTACTTTATATTTATTTTTTAAAAAATATGTATTAAAAATATAAATATATTCCAGAATGCGGCTTTATCCATACTAATATAATATTGCAAATGCTATGTTGACGATCTGTATTAATGTATTAGAGTATGCCAAAGTACCTTTTCCACTTACTTTATATATATATATATATATATATATATCTTTTATCCACCCGTGCCTTTTTATCCTCCCTCGCTCGCATGTGGCCGAGGCGGAGAAGATAAAAAGGAGGAGCGGAGTGCGACTGTTATTATTTAGTTTTATTTTTTTTTAGGCAAAACCCAAAAAGTTCGACGCCGAACCGCTCGATGAGACGGATGACGAAGACGCCGTCGACGAATGAGCTCGTGTTCGCATGTCCCTTTCGCTGCCGTCACCGCGCTTTCGAACGCTACTTTTTCAACTGTCTTGGACTTACTCGTGTCATCAGACTACCGTTCTTCTCATTGGTGGGTTCTCTGGGACCCGCCAAATATGTACGTCCGGGGCCCCGGGAAGGTCGGAAGTATGAAGCGAGCAGCGGCCATAGCCAGTGCGGAAAGAATGGAGAAGTCAGCTACGCGTCAGGCGGCGGTCGTTGTCCACGATGCCGACGTCTCGTTCGACAAAAAGGAGTGGCCGCATGCGGCCGCAACACGTTTTGGGCACCGCGAACCGAGAAGTTTGAATGGTCCACATCACATGCGGCTGCCCAGCGATGGCTGCTTTGCCTCTCGTAGTTGCCGTCTCGTGGACTGCGCCCGGGAATTAATCTGCGATCGACTCGTCATCGAGCCAGCTTAAGCCCCCAGATTCGACCCGAACCCGACCCCGATTCGGGTGACGAGGAAAAGAAGAAGAGCTAAATAAAGCCAACGATCCGGGTCCAATGTTGTGGTGCAAGCAATCACATCTGTTGAGGCTGGCGATGGACCCACCACCGAGCCATCTGGCGACGTCACACTCGGGTGCTGTGGTCCATGATAGACTTTTTTTCCTTGTGTGTGCGTACGCATTCAATGAATTCAGCTGTAGTCTTTCCCTTTCCTTTAAACCTCACCCCTTGCAATTGGAGTTGGACAGGACGATCCGATGTCTCCACGCTTTCCAGAAACTTAACGCAGCGGCGTGTGGTCCGGATGGTTATGTCGAGGGGGGAAGCATCCCACGTCAGGGGCGGCGGTGGGATTATCCATCCATTCACGCTTTAATATTCGTACTTGCTGATATATCTGCGACGATTGTGCGGTCAAAGAAGACGTGCGATGCCCTGTCGCCCACTTGCTTGACTGGCGGCCGCTGTAAATTACTAAATTAGCTCAGGCGAGAGGGGAATTACCAAGTTAACGTACATGATTAGAGTTACCGAAACCGGCAAAGAAAGGAGTTGATGGAATAAATCGTACGAAGGGCAAGACTACGGGAGGAAAAGAGGAAATCGGAGTGTAATATTGGAGCCATTACCAAGCCCGAATGTGAAACCGATGAACCAACCACGCCCTTTCGTTTGCGTCCCCACGTCTCTCTCTCCCTCTCGGTCTCTGGCTCTCGCCGCGTCACTTCGCCTCGTTTCTTCTACGCCTCCACGCCCTCTGCCACGCCTCCTCCGTCGCTTCCGGTACCAGCTTCGGCAACAGTAACCGACGATCTCAGGATCGCTGGGGGAGGGGGTGACCGGAACCCAGGGTTTCCGGTTCATGCGCAGGAGTCGGCGCCGGGTGTTCGATCAAAGGAAAGGATGAACTTGTGGGCCGACGACAACGCCTCCATGATGGATGCCTTCATGGCCTCCGTCGACCTCCCGGGCTTTCCCTGGGCGGCTGTTCCTCCGACTCACGCCCCGCCTTCTGCAACAGCCTCCTCCTCCTTGGATCACCCGGCCGCTGCGGCGACTCCCGCTCCCGCGTACTTCAGCCAGGAGACGCTCCAGCAGCGGCTGCAGGCGCTGATCGAGGGGGCGCGGGAGAGCTGGACGTACGGCATCTTTTGGCAGTCGTCGGTGGACGCCGCAACCGGGGCGTCGTTCCTGGGATGGGGCGACGGTTACTACAAGGGCTACGAGGAGGACAAGCGGAAGCAGAGGGTCGCCGTCGCTGCCTCTGCCGCCGAACAGGAGCATCGGAAGCGCGTGCTTCGGGAGCTCCACTTGCTAATCTCCGGAGGCGGTTCATCGGCGCCGGATGAGGCCGTCGACGAGGAGGTTACCGACACCGAGTGGTTCTTCCTCGTCTCCATGACCCAATCCTTCATCAACGGGGGAGGACTCCCGGGCCAGGCTTTCTATACCGGAGCCCCCGCCTGGGTCACCGGCGCCGACCGACTCGCCGCTGCGCCCTGCGACCGGGCGCGCCAGGCGCAACTGTTTGGCCTCCAGACCATGGTCTGCGTCCCCGTTGGCTCCGGCGTCCTCGAGCTCGGATCTACCGACGTGGTCTTCCACAGCCCCGAGATCATGGGCAAGATCCGCGTCCTCTTCAACTTTAGCACGCCGGACGCTCCCTCCGTCGCTTCCTGGCTCACACCGCAAACTGCGGCGGCCACTCCCGCCACCGACCAGGGCGAGACGGATCCGTCCGTGCTCTGGCTCACGGATCCGTCGGCGGTCGACATAAAGGATTCTGTTTCACCCGTCTCCGCCACCGCCGATCTCTCCGTCACAAAACCCCCGATCCAATTGGAGAACAACCCTAGTTCCAGCATCCTCACCGAAAGCCCTAGCTCTTCGATGCAGATCCAAAGAACTCACAACCAGCCCCAGCAACAGCTGCATCAGAGCAGCGGCAGCGATCCGCATACCCATCTCGTCTTCTCCAAAAAGTTCAATTTCTCTGAATTCGCCTCCAACGGCTCTGTTGTTCCCCAATCGGCCAAGCCGGAGCCGAGCGATATCCTAGATTTCGCCGGTAGCAATAGGAATCCCAGTCCGGCCCCTGTCACCGGTAGCTTCTTCTCCCACCACCAAGCCATCACCGCCGCGGCGGACGACAAGCGGAACAAGAGATCCACGGGGGCAACATCGAGGGCGAGCAACAACGACGAGGGGATGATCTCCTTCTCATCGGCTCCCGCCCGACCCCCGTCCGACGTTCTGTTTAAGTCTTCCGGCGGCGGCGGAATCCTCGATGGCCCCGATTCGGATCAGTCGGACCTCGAGGCCTCGGCGCGGGAGGTGGAGAGCATCCAGCCGGTGGAGCCAGAGAAGCGGCCGAAGAAGCGCGGCCGGAAGCCTGCCAATGGCCGGGAGGAGCCTCTGAACCATGTGGAAGCCGAGCGGCAACGCCGCGAGAAGCTCAACCAGAGGTTCTACGCCCTCCGCGCGGTGGTGCCCAACGTGTCCAAGATGGACAAGGCCTCCCTCCTTGGGGACGCGGTCTCGTACATCAACGAACTGCGGTCCAAGCTCGAGGCGTTGGAAATCGACAAGGAGGAGTTACGAGCACAGGTGGAAGCCCTGGAGAAGGAGCGTGAATCCAATCCTATGCCGCCGCCGGACCATGATCTTAGGACGATGAACGGCAGCGGCGGCGGCCGGTGTCACGGGGTGGAGATGGAAGTGAAGACACTCGAGTCGGAGGCCATGATCCGATTACAGTGCCTAAAAAGAAATCACCCTGCCGCGAAGCTGATGGCTGCGCTACGAGACCTCGATCTTGACGTGCATTACGCGAGCGTGTCGGTGGTGGAGGAGTTCATGATACAGCAGGCGACGGTGAAGATGTCGCCGAGTCGGGCGTACACGCCGGAGCAGCTCCGTGCTGCTCTCTACTCTAAATTGGCGGCCGAGGCACCAATTAGCAGGTAACCTATGTTTGTCTTGGCCTTTAATGGCGGCGGGAGGAGTTGCTTAGATTATGTTGGATTCTGTAAGATCTTTGTTTGCGTGGACTATGAGATGCAGCCATAGTATGTTGTGCTTCGGTGGTTTAGAGTGTACATATGCATTGCATTTCTAGTGCAATGAATGTTGGTTTTCATCAGATAAGAGATGCCTTTTGGTAGCTGAATCTTCTTCTATATCGCAGCAAAATGTTCTGTCGCTTGGTTTGGCAAAGGCATGTCTAGATTTCTGTGATGTTTCCAGAGCATCAAAACACTTTGGAGCTGCTATATGATCAAAACATCATAAACAATATGTTTTTTTTTTCTCAGGGGGGTTTCCATAAAAAAAAATTCCTCTTTTCTATTTAAAAAAATATATTTTTGAGTTTTTGTTTTTGAAAGTTTTTTTTTTTTGCTCAGTTGGCGTCTCTGAGAAAAAAAAAAAAAGTGGTAGAGCAAAAGCAGCATATGATAGGCGGCAAAAGGCATTTACAAGATTATAGAAAATATGAGCACCATGTAAGAAAAACAAAAATAACAGATAATTTCTGTAAAAAAAAAAGAAAAAGATGGATTTTTTTAAAAGGAAATTACCCTTTTCTCTACCTATTTCCATCGTCAATGCGGTGGTCATCGAAACATCTATTTGGTAACAACGACCTCATCAGGAATGCCATGCCAACGACCATAAACCACAGATCAACTACTTTGCGACGATGAAATATAATGGCGGTCACTTTCTATGGCTTTGGTAAAGCAAAAGTTTGGCAAGATGAAGGATCTTGCCAACATGGAGTTTGAAACTTCGTAAACATGTAGAATGTTGCTGTCAAGTCTAATGTGCTTTGACTAATTCTCATCGTTCTTATATAACATATGCCAGGATATTTACATGTTCGTCAAGGAGGTCAATACCTTACATTGGACTCATACAGACCAAATAGCTCACAAACTTGTCAACGAGGCAAGAATAAGTTGTGTTCCTCGTCCTACCGAGGGGAATCATATTTTCTCGGTAGCTCATGTAGTCTCTGATTAACAAATTTTTTCTTCAGGATTAATGTATGACCCATGGGATCTTCGACTAAGTTTAATTTAGGAAATGCAATGAAATAGGTAAATGTTATGCTGCACAAAGATTTCACAACAGTTTCTACTTTTCTTTCTTTTTTTTTTTTCATTTGAACCTCGCAAGAAAACAGTTTTTTTTAATTCTTAAAGTTTTTTAAATCAAATATTGGAAAAAAAACGTTTTTGAAGCGAAAACAAATTTTCTTGGGTGAAGCTTTTTTGCACTAAGATATAACAAATGAAAACATTTTAAAGTCGTCTAATCTGATAAAGGATCCATTGTATCGTATATAGTATATATTAGAGTGGGTAAATACTTTTGTATTTTTCTATGCCTTTTCAGAAGTTTTTGTTTGTGCTATAATTGTTCCAAAGATAAGGAATTCAAAAATAAGTAAATAAATAAATATTAATTCTTACAAGGTAAAATTTCAACAACAAAAAAAAGCTTTTAGTTTTGAGTAATTTTCATAGTATGCTATCAGTTCCAAAATTTTGTACTGAGTATCTCTTTTTTCATAAAAAATAAATTTATCTCTATCTTCGTCGTACCAACTACTACCTCTGCCATCACCCTTGGCTGCCTCCATGGGTAGGCCCTCACACCCTTCACTCGTCACCCTTGTCTCCTCTGGCTATGTTTGCCTCCACCTCCGCCCCACTATCCCTACACCCCATTTGTCATGACCTCTGCCCTCCTCTCCTCCTTTGGTAACATGCCTCAGTTTTATCCTGACACGATGACATCATTAGCAAAGAGGGTATTGGGGCTTCCTTTCTCGATCATCATGTCTATGATAGTCGAAGAGGGTAAAGAAGAATCATTAGGAACCATCAAATAGTAAAGCAAGAGAGATAGAGGATACAAAGCGAAACAAGAGGAAGCACGAAAGCAACATGAGCTAGGTGAAGGCCTTCCGATCAGTGGAGGTTATGGTGGGTGACAAGGGAAAAAAGGAGAAAGGAGAAGAAAAAGAAAAATGAGACATCAGTGAAGTCAAAAACGAAGGCGATGATTGACACAATGAAAATAAGGTAAAATTAATTTTTAGAAATGAAAGGATGCTCCACGAAAGTTTTTGAAAATAAGGTACTCTACCAGAATTCATCATAACTGAATTTTTTTTTATAAATTTATACTTTTTTTTAAAAAAAATAAAATTTTAGTATTTTGATAAGGAGCCAATATAAGAAGAATAACATTAGTATTCTAAAGGTTTTTCTTTAGTAAACTTAAAGGAGTGAGAGAAAAAAATATTTATACATTATGCGAAAAGCTGTTAAAAAGACATTAATCTACATATGTTATATTGATTTGAGATCTTACAAAATATCACTAACTCGGTATGAACCTGGACGAGCCATTTGGGGGCACTACGTACGTACGTATGGTGCGTAAATACGCAATCCCAAGAAGAACGACCGAGGGTTGAGCAAGAAACAATGAACCGATCAAAATATGACTGGCCCTAATTCCTCTTTCTTTAATTGTAATCGTTAATCGACTTATAATATATTAAAGGCATAATTAAAACAGGCCACTCCCGTCTTCCCTTCTCTCCTCTCTCTCTCTCTCTCCCTCTCTCCCTCTCTCCGATTTGGGGGAACGCACATCGAACGCAACCCTTCCTCCCCTCGACGCCGATGGCTTCCGATGGCTTCGCCGACAAGAACGCCGTCTTCAGAAAGCTCAAATCCAAGTCCGAGAACAAGGTAACCCGCTACAGATTCCTCCCTGGCCCTTTCTTTTGGCCCGTTCTCGGTTTGCATTGACTTGCTTGCGTTCGTCGACTGGGTCGCTGGGATCTCCGGATAAGCCTCCAGATCTGGCCACCTCTGACCCGTGGATCTCTTCTCCGTGGCAGATGTGCTTCGAGTGCAACGCCAGGAACCCGACATGGGCGTCGGTGACGTACGGGATCTTTCTCTGCCTCGATTGTTCCGCCGTTCACCGAAGTCTCGGCGTGCATGTCAGCTTCGTGAGGTATCCAAATGAAACAGTCATTGCGTTTCGCTTAACTGAGGAAACAGCGCAATTTTTCTTCCTAGGTTATAAATCTGGGATCATGCATTGATATCTAAATCCATGAAGATAGCCCACTTCGATTTTTCTTATTTCTTTTGTTTTTTTCCCTTTTTTTGTTGAAAAAAAATTAGTTTTTCATATTCGTCAGTAGCAGAAGCTGTCAGATTACCTGATGAACCAACAGCTGCATGCTGTCCATGCAATGGATCTAATGAATGATTGAGATATGGTTATATGAATTTATTTTAAGAGGTGACTTCACATTGAAATATTTCGTCGAACAAGTTAGGTTCTTTACTTGATATTGACGATGGAAGTTCATTTGTTTATTTGGATCTGTTACCACAACTCACGATGTGTGTTTTTTGGTTACTCTCAAGGTATTATATTTAAAGACTTGTTTAACCACTTCAACCAGTAGCTTCACCGATAAAATTCGATGTGGGGACAACTATTTCTAATCAATTATATTAGTTCTTGTTGGTTGATAGGTTGGTTGAGGATACTAATTGATTGACAATAGATCTCTTCCAAAGTGAAAGGGATAATGGTATATCAAATGAAAGATTCCATATATGAATCTTCTTGTAAAAAATATTGGTCCCTTAACTTATAATTTATGTGGAATATGGATTCTTAAATTTGGCAAAGTTGATCTGTGATGAGCTTTTTAAGTGCGGCTCTCGAAGATCCAGGCATGGCTACCTTGATCTACAGAATTGAAAGGAACCAGCATTTCTCTCATTAACAGGTTGGTAAGGCTTAAAGAAATATCAAGTTAGCATTATGCAAATAATAACTGGTTGGCCGTTGTGGTAGTAGATAGCATCATTGGGATTTTTATCTTTTAGAAGTTTCAAATATAATCCTTCATTTCTTGCTTTACTAATGTGAAGTCTGCATCCTAATTATTTTGTTCTTTTTTTGTTGTTTCTACTTTTGCAAGATGCAGTTTGAAGGATCGAATGACATGAAAATCTTACTGTAAACTATGAGGATCAAACATTGTACTTATTTTTGGCATTCTATTTTCTTCCTGAATATGTTTTCTGACATGTAATTATATTGCTCGTATATTATTCTTTGTAGACACAACATGCTGTTACAACTTTTGACAGTTTTATTTAGATCCTTCTTGAAGTGCTTTCATGAGATGTACCGTTAGGAATTTTACTTGATGGTGTCTAGGTCTACAAATTTAGACTCTTGGACTCCTGAGCAGCTCAAGATGATGGTTTTTGGAGGCAACAACCGTGCACAAGTTTTTTTTAAACAGCATGGATGGACAGATGGTGGCAAGATTGAAGCTAAATATACATCTAGAGCAGCAGAATTGTATAGGCAGTTACTAACTAAAGAGGTTGCTAAGAGTGCTGCAGAAGATTCTGGACCTTCATCACCTGTTGCAGCAACTCAGTCCACGCATGCAGTAAATGGACTTCCTGAACTTAAGCTTGCAGATACTTCCAAAGATAATCCAAATAAGACGAATGAATCTGAAATTACTCGTTCACCTAAAGCTCCGGTCCGTTCTGCAGTTATAAGTTCTGTTAAGAAACCCATTGGTGCAAAGAAAACTGGAAGCAAGACTGGAGGGCTTGGCGTCCGTAAGCTCACAACAAAGGTAAATTGTTTGTGCCACATTATAACAAGTCAATAACCCTTATGAAGCTTCCTTCTTGCTATCTTTTGTTGGGTTTATTTGTCTTTTTTGCTTGTATTCAACTGCTTCATAAGTTTTCCAAATCTTTTCTTGAGCCTTTCATCTTTGAAGTTTTGTGGATTTTCAGAAGCTTCTTTGCTAGATATATGAATCATGAGTTCTTGAATACAAATTGTTGTGCCGAATGTACTGTCCTGACTGTAATAGTCAATTTGATTGCAGCCAAATGAAAGCCTGTATGAGCAGAAGCCTGAAGAACCAGCACCTGTTGCAGTGTCAGCTAATTCTAACACAACAAATGGTCAGTTGCTTTCTTCTCGATTTGAATATGTGGATGTGGAGAACACACCTTCCACCAAGAGCAGCTCTGATGGCCCTCGAGTGATCAGTCACGTTGCACCACCAAAATCTTCAAGCTTTTTTGCGGACTTTGGAATGGATGGTGGATTTCAGAAAAAGTCGAGCTCCATTTCATCAAATGTATGAGTAACATTGTTTTAGTACCTTCTTTTCTGTCAATTTGGTTGAATAACAGCCTTTTTTTCTTTGTCTGGGTAGAATCTCTGATATTTTAGAAAACATAACTATTTGTCAGATATATTCATATGTAGATATTAGTTATATATTGTCCTTGATTAGATTTATAAAACACTGGATATTAATGCCATAGAGGCATATTACTATTCTAATCAAAAAGTGGATGAAGAAAAAAAGCTTGCTTTGAAGTCGGCTTTTTTTGATTTTTGGGCATATGATATAAGGAGTCCAAAAAGATGAGAGATATATTTGGAAGTCACTCAATCTAGAGGTAGGCTGTCAGTGGAAGTCACTTAATCTAGAGCGACAGAAAACATCATCTGTCCAATTCTTGAATGCAAAATGAACTGAGGGTATATTTGTACTTATTTTATAGTGATATGATTTTTTTTTTTTTTCATGATGACCAGATCCAAGAAAGTGATGAAGCAAGACAGAAATTCTCAAATGCAAAATCCATATCATCAGCTCAATTCTTTGGTGATCAGAACAAAGCTAGTGATGCTCAAATATCCCTAGAGAAATTCACGGTATGTGCTCATGTCTTTATCACAAAAGTTTATTATATCCAATATTTGTAAGCCATACTAGCTGGATTATAAAAATGTGACTGCATGTATGTTCAGTAGTTCTATGTAGTTGGTTTATATCTGCAAACAACCATTGCCTTTCAGGCTCTAAGGTGAGGAGATGAACTCCAAGTTTATGTAGCTTAGATGGTTATATGGACTTGGGGAACATGGTAGTTAGTTGCTCATAATTTTTGGTGTCTTGTTCTCTGTCATGATTATCATTGAAACTTACATTGTCATGATTTATCATTGAAACTTATGCAGCTTAGATGGTTGTATGGACTTGGGGAACACGGTAATTAGTTGCTCATAATTTTTGGTGTCTTGTTCTGTGTCATGATTATCATTGAAACTTATATTGTCATGATTTATCATTGAAACTTATGTTGCTTTGACGGCTATATGGACTTGGGGAACGCAGTACTTAGTTCCTCATAATTTTTGGTGTCTTGTTCGTTGTCATGATCATCCTTGAAACTTATATTGTCATTGGAGCTTCAGCGATGTAGTGCCTTTTTTGCATCCAAATGTTGATAGTATCACCTATGATTTAGATATCCATAATTCTGTTATTTGGATTTCGTGGACCTAATTGGTGACTTGATGAACTTTGACAACATTATGATTTATGAGCACTCTGATTGACTTAGACTACCGTTTTATGTAGGGGTCAACATCCATATCAAGCGCTGATCTCTTTGGTTGTGAAACTGATTCTGGAGTAGAGTTGACTGCTGCAGACCTCATCAACAAAATCTCATTCCAGGTGTGTTTTGTTAGGGTGATTTGTAATATAAATGGCTGATCGAGTAGCATCCAACTTGTAAATATTAGTACAAGGGGATTCTTGTATAGAGGCCTTACCACGAGCAACTAAATTGGCTTAATGGGGAACTCTTTTAGGCTGATTTATTTCAGCTGTATTTTCTGGGCTTGATATCTGCTGCTAAAATATTAAGAAAGTTAATTTTTTTTAATTCAGAACTTTTTCTACAATTGAATAATTTGGAGTGTCCTCTTACATTCATCTGACAGATTTATGAAGCTGTCTTCTGACCAAATAAAATACTTGGTTTTTTTTTTTTCAGGCATCACAAGATATATCATCACTCAAGAACATAGCTGGGGAGACTGGGAAGAAGCTGTCATCGATAGCTTCTGGTTTCATTAGTGACTTCCAGAATAGAATGCTTTAAGTGGACCGCATGGGATTGCATTCATATACATGCTCAACAGCCAGCTGATCATTAGACAGATGGAAGTCGCTTGTTATAATTGTCAAAAGCTCAAAATTACCCCCCTCACAATTTTTTGTCTTGCGAGTTGTAGCAATAAACCTCAGTAGTTACCGTGCACCGGATGCATGTAAAACTGGTTAACACATACCAGACATCTTTCATTAAAACTATATATATACGTAGAATTCTCTCTGAACACTTGGTGGTCTGTATTTCTGAAATTGAGGGGGAAAAAAAAAAAGGGATCCATGAAGAGCTATACATCTGTCAATTCATCATTTTAATGTTGGGTCACATTTTTTAGCGACTGTAAAATGATGTTCTTTGTGCATTTCTGGCTAGATTAGTGCTGGTTAATGTGCATGCGGAGAACAATGCGCTATGATTCGTGTGTGTGTATGGAGTGACTCAGGTGCTGTGTGCTTCCTCCAATTACCATCCATCTTTTGTGGATCCAAATTGCCTAATGCTGATTGTTTCATCATTCGAGCCAGAAAAAGGAAACGGAAACTTTGTCGAAAAGGTACTTCTTTCCTTCATTTCCATCTGTTCGATGGGGTTCTCCGGCCGAAACTGGCATCGAGCTTAGCCAACTTGTTTCCTCTCCTCTCCTTTGAGTTGGGTGTTCTCCCCAAGCGGTGGGAGGGAGAGGCTGCGGAGGGACGGGCGAACGCGGTCGGCTTGACATCCGCTTCCGACTCCTACTGGAAAACTCTTTGTTGGAAAGACAAAAATATTCGAGCTTTTGGCGCCACCAAGGTGCTGTTCGTGCACCTTCTCGACTGTGACGGAGAGAGCTCGTTTCTCTGATCCATGCTCTGAACTGCAAAGATAATAATAGTGGAGATGCCAAAGTAAGCGCTGTCGCTCCAACACCGCCGAATCCGCTCGTCCGGTCGTTGACAACACACCCATTAGTTCGCATCTTTCCACGGGAAAGCCTGTCAGATAGTTCACCATTGAAAAAAATTTCAGGTGAATTTCTGAAAAAAATATTACTTTTAAAAATTTCTTACATATCCTTTCTATTTTGACAATATCATTTTATCTCCATCTTGGTTGGACTCACCATCTACTTCACCTTACATCATCGCCTCCTCTCGAATCTCACTCGTAACCCATCATGTACTGTAGCCCTCGCACTATGGAGGAGGGGGAGCAAATGTGACAATGGGTTTGACGGGGTCAGGGACGACCCTTGCGCCACCTCCTTCCTTGTATGAGAATTACTAACAATTCATTTCGGGCGAGATTGGCAAGTTTCGTGAAGGCAGCAGAAGCCCTCCCCTCTCCTTCCTTATGCGAGGGCTACATGTAAGGTGCATAGGGGTGGGGCTAAGATGGTCCACGAATGTAGTGATCCTCGTGCCCCCTTCTTCCTCGCGTGAGGATTACAGGCGAGGCGTGCAGGGGTGACGTTGATGGGGTCTTACGAGGTGGTGGCGGCCCTTCTGGTCTCTCCTTCCTCGCATGAGGGTGATGAGCAACAGGTCTAATGAAACAGAGAAAAAGTAGTGCAAGGAGAAGATGGCGCAAGTCTGTAGAGGTAACGACAGGTCCAATAAGATTAAAAATAAAATGGTCATTTATGAATTTATTTTTAAATAATAAGGGCTTCTTCTCGAAATTCGCTAAATAAAATTTTGGACTTTATTTGGGAATTTTCGGTGAAGATGAGAAAAGAGATATCTCTCATGTATCACTTTAAGACATGCTCCCAGTAAACTTTTTAATGTGCTTATTGTCTTTGATTTTTGAGCTCTTATTATAAAGGTGAGAAAAGAGAAATCTCACATGTATCGTAGAATGTTTTATTTTTTTATTTATTTTTGTATAGCATCTTTTATTTTTTAAAAGATATAATTATCATTGACTTTCGTCTTATCGATTGTTATCTTTATCCCATATGAGCACCTTCGCCTCGTAGTAAGGTCGTGCCAATCATCACTCCATCTCATCATGAAGTCTTGTCACCCTCCCATACATATCCCCTAGGTTGAAAGAGTATGCCCTCACTTACTTTTGTCTCTTCTCGTTGTTCAATTAAACGAGCCAATATACTTCTTGAACGCGAGGAGCCACGCAAGGGGGGAGGGAGGGGAGAAGCCTCAATCATTTTTTTCTCTCTTTGATCTCTTTTTTATTAGTCGAGATCAATAATAAAGATGGTAAGACAAAGATAGAACTTTAGTAATGTCTCAACAGCAACAAACGATAACAAGAGCAATGAGACGACATTAGATGGGATGAGATCAAAGATAATTTATTTTTTAAAAAATAAAAATATTATGTAAACAAGAAAAAAAGAAATTTGTAAGAATTGTGTTTAGAATTTGCCCTATCTACCCGGCGTCATTGTTCCAAAAACTCATCGGCTCAAGAGATCTCGCCCCCCCTCGTTCTCTATAGGAGACAAGTTTCACGTTTCCTCCGATTCCCCCAATACGTCGGCATTCTCCTTCCCGTTTCCCTTCCACCCCACCACAACACACCGGCCCCCGCCACAACACACCACCACCAACCCCCCACACTTGTTTATAGTACAAACATTTTAGCTTTTGTGCTAACTGCTGTTGTTGTACTTCTTGCGCCGAAATTTATTTCCTGGTGTCGGGAGCCGCCACCCTAACTAGGGCGGTAGGCCCGCGTCGCAGGAGCGGTCGCCCCCATCCCAACGACGATGACTGGCGTGAGCTTCTCACGAGAACCCGGAGCTGCTGCCTCGGACATGCGTCGCCGGCGGCACGGAGCAAGCAGGAGTAGCGTTGTGTTTGGGACATTTGTTTCTTCTGCATTTGTTGTGACCTCTGCAGCCTCGTCGTCTCGGTCAGCGACGCCCCTTCCGGGGCTGAAATGGCCTCGTCCTAATGAGGCGGACGCCGATGTCGGTTGTTTCTTTTGGTTCGCCCGGCGAATTAGTCTCACGCAATTTCTTGCTTGCGACGCAAGTTTCGTTGACCACTGATCGTTGACCCAGCCGATTGTATCACCATCGTCGTCATCGTCGTCATCGTTATTGCCAAAGAAATTGCTCCACATAGGAGACTTAGCGGCGAAGAAGAGCGTCGTGTATGACATGGAAACATTCATAGTCTCGCGGCTATATCTATGCAAAACACTTAGAAGAAAGGCGCATCGATCTGAAGCAAAAGCAACTATGGAAAGAATTGTTTGAAGTCATCCCTACCATCAGCATGTTTGATCATCTCCAGCTTCAGCCTTGTCTCTTGTGCATGCGTGCTTGCAAAGCTTCCTTGTTCCAGATGGTCCTTCTTATGGCACTGATACCAACCCAACCAGTCACAGCACCCCCTAGAAAAAAAACCCCAAAGATCCTCAGCATAAAATTGTGGACATTTTATCTTAAAAAATCTTTATTATTGGATTTTATCCAAATGGTGTCTCCAAATTGATTTTTTAAGTAAGGATATTGTTAAATTATGTGATTCTATTTAATTAGATAAAATATATTATGGATATGATTAGATTCTTATTATGATTATTAGCTAATAGAAAAAAAATTCAATTAAGATAAATTTATTAGGAGACACCCTTCCGGGTGGAACTCTTCTGATTATTTATTTTAAATTTTTTACTTTTATTTATAAATAAATAAAACCTCATAGGAATACAGACGTAAATATAACAACGTAATAGCACATGACATAGTAAAGAGATTACAATTATTCTCTCCATCTCCATTTAGTCACGATAACCAATCAATGAGAGATTACGAATCTTCTCTCATGTTCTTGTATTCTTAAATCTATTAATTATAGTAGTCCTGTGAAAGAATATAAAGAGAGGAGAATTAGTATTCAATTTTCTTTGCAAATTGATATCTCAGATTCGACAATGATGTGTTTGTAGATCAGATAAAATTTATTTTTTAAACAGTAAAAAAAGATATGCATCGTAATATTTCTTAGATCAATTATTGTTTGATTTCAGATTATGACATTAAAGTTTTTTCACAGTAAGATAGCATGATTACAGACTTTATGCTAACATATATTTTCTTTTTCATTATTTTGACAAAAATACTTCTCCATCCTCTCCGGTCATCCCGATTATCGATACATTATCAACTTTGCCCATCATGAGTAATGTCGTCTATCGTCTCCTCTCTCTCTTCTCTCTTCCCCCTTCCCCTCCCTTCCTTCTCCTCCATCGTCGTCTGTCTTTCCCCATCGCTTGTCGCTTTCTCCCCCTCTTTTCTCTTTCTTCTCCTCCTCCTCCTCCTCCTCCTCCGCCCTCTCCTGTCTTTCTCCGTCGATTTCTCCCCCTTTCTTCCTTATGTAATATGCTAGCCACCCATCGCCTTCGAGGAGGGGAAAGAGAGGAGACAACAGACAACGTCGCTCGCAATAGAAAAGGAGGGCGGAGGCGACAGACAACATTGCTCGAGATGGACGAAGGGATAAACAGTGTGCTGACCATCGAGCGTGATCGGTGGAGTGACCGAGGGATATTTTTAGTAATTTGATGAAAAAATAATATTTTCTTACAAAAACTAATTAAGAAAACACTATCAGTAAAATCTTTTTAGATGAAATATCTTGGAACATTCATAAGCATCATTCTTCCGCATATTAAACATGAAGGTCCAGAATTCTTCGCGATCAAATTGTACTCACAGAACATGCATCAGGACCAAGCAAAGAGCCACCACATGTCACCGACGACTGAAAAGAACGGCTCTACAACCCCTGCGGCCATCGGGACTTCCCCAACCCCACTTTGGCCACACCATTTCCATCACCTTCCTCGAGAAGAAGTCACAAGATACTGCCAAAAGAGGACACGGATCTTTCCACGCGTCCAACAACCCAACCGGCAAACCGCCCGCTGCAGCTCTCTGTTCTTGTGCCCCACGACATCATTTTCCCATTGGGGTGTGTTTGTAGTCAATCTTGTCACCTAAACCACAGTCTGTTCCTTAACCTCGGGATGGGGGATGAGGTTACCCGATGAAGTGGACAGCAACCCCCACCCCAACACCAGAAAATTCTTGGATGCTGCCATCTGCCACAGGAGAATGAGATTCTCCAGAAACAGCCATGGAAAATTCTACCAACTGGATTATCATCATTAATGTGGATCATTCGTAGGTACATCGAGCTATTCTTCCAACTGTACACCAAATTATGTTCCATCTCGAGCTTATCTTCTTGTTCTGATAGGATCACGTCTGGAAGTGGCAGTTAGTGGATGATGGAATGATGACATGTGGCTACACTGTCCTTTTGCGAGTGGAGATTGAGTTGGGCTTAGATACTCCCGCAACACATTTCGGATATCCACAGATATATTGTTGATGTCCGCGTCAGCTTCATTTTCATTACATATTCTATTGCGCAAGCCGGAGAGGAATTGGCCGAAAGCAGCCAATCCATCTCTACGGATGAGGCTCGTTCATGGTAGCCATGGCGTGAGGTGGCTGGCAAACAGAGCAAGCAAAACATTGGGCAGCGTCGCAGGGGCGGTGCTCGATGATTACTGTAATCCTGTGGTGGTGCGGTAAGTATCCGCCACCTACTTAGTTATATCAAAATAATTTGGGTGGAAAGCGAGGAAAGCTGATTAAAGAGAGATGCATTAGCACTAAACAAATGCCATGTGATGTAATGGGTGCGTGAAAGAAGAAAACAGTGTCGCTTGTAATTAAGACGCAATCGAGGGTGCGGATAAGCACGCCCAATCTCTCTCTCTCTCAAAGTCTACATAGATCGTCTCGCCCTCTCTCCTCTTGTTTCCTGCTCCCGTGCAAACCTCTTCAGGGACGGAAACGACGGCCTGAGATAGTTCGGTGATCGAGCAGGAATCCTCCCTCAAAGAGACGAGTCATGGTGAACTAAAGATCCTTCCTTTCTTCTAAATTAAGCTTCTTTCTGATACTACTAATGCTGGTTGGATTGGATGAAGTATGTGGTTCATTTTTATCTGATTTCCTGATGTGGTGATTGCTGGTGGTGTGGATTATGGACTGGTATTGGAACAGGGCGGTGGAGTGCCGGAGGAGAACTGTCGCTGGCCGCCGTGGCTGCGGCCGCTTTTGTCGACGAGGTTCTTCGTTCAATGCGCGGTCCACGCCGACGCGCACAAGAGCGAGTGCAACATGTACTGCCTCGATTGCACCAACGGCGCCCTCTGCTCCGTCTGTCTCGCCCACCATCACTGCGACCATCGCACCATCCAGGTCCGTCTCTTCTCTATGCTCTGCTGCTTGGTATCGTCCGGTCACGATCCCCTCTGGCGTTCCTTCTCCCGCCATCAAAATGGCGGCTAATTGAAGGATTGGAATCTGGATGGGGGTTACTCTGTTCCTTCATGCCAATAGAGATGGCACCTGTTCCAAGTGGTCCCCTGCTTCTTCCGTCCAAAATGCTATCTTTTCTCAATCAATCGCCGCTGCTAATGGTGGTTTGGTGGTGCAGATACGGCGGTCGTCCTACCACGACGTGATCCGAGTGTCGGAGGTCCAGAAGATGCTAGACATCACCGGCGTGCAGACGTACATCATCAACAGCGCTCGCGTGGTGTTCCTGAACGAGCGCCCTCAGCCGCGGCCCGGCAAGGGAGTCACAAACAACTGCGAGGTCTGCGAGCGTAGCCTCCTCGACTCCTTTCGCTTCTGCTCCCTTGGCTGCAAGGTCTCCTCCTCAAGTACTCCCCGTCTATTCATCCGAGTCGATCATGGACTGTTGTAACCAAGTGTTTGTCGGAATGCTTCCTTCAGATTGCCGGCACCGCCAACGATCTCAGCAACAAGAAATCGGGCGAGAAGAAAGCAATGGCCACAGCGGCAACATCGGATTCGGACGAGTCGTACACTAGCCGCGGGAGCGAGAATAGCAACATGACCAACGGTTTCGCCCCCTCCACTCCGCAGTATCACCGGATCGCCAAGAGGAGGAAGGGCATTCCCCACAGGGC
The DNA here is from genome assembly GCA_023547065.1 of Musa troglodytarum. NCBI lineage: Eukaryota > Viridiplantae > Streptophyta > Magnoliopsida > Zingiberales > Musaceae > Musa > Musa troglodytarum. The sequence goes on from CP097504.1 coordinate 51,883,278, forward strand.
CCCCTTTGGTACCCTCATCTTGGAGCTCTAGGCCATGCATCTCTTCTATTACCGCCCCAGTCATTACTAATCTATTCTGCTTATATCTTGGAGTCACCTCAGTCATTCTATACAAATACCTCCATACATATAAAGACCAGCATATGGAGAATGCAGGTTAAACTAGATATGCATCTACAGGTACATTGGTGAAGTTATTGTAGGTTGTGATGGTTAGAGAGAGAGAGAGAGAGAGAGAGAGAGAGAGAGAGAGGGTTTTGTGATGATATATAGGTCGGTTTGGTAATTGTAAAAAGGAAATGTTACTGATAAGTGATAGCTATATGGAGATGGTTGGTTGTCTATAAAAGATAGCAGTGTGTAAGTAATAAAATGCTTCTCTTCTGCTTGCTTGGTGTTTGCAGCACTTGCCAACTTCTCTCGTTATCGAGCTGCTTGTTTGGTTGCTCCATAATTAGCATTGCTGCTTAAATCGGTACTCTGTAGTCGTGCAAAGCTGCTCATTTATTACCAGCAGCAAAAAGAGTTCGGTGAAAGTTCCTGTCACACTCAAAAGTGTTTTCTCTGTGTCCTCTGCTTGAGCTTATAGACATAATTCTCCCGAGATTGTGGGGAATTGCTAGCTTCAGCTTCAAGTACAGAGCAGTCTTCGTCCCAAGCAATGAAGCCTTGACACAACAAGATGGAGTCGGAGGCCACAAAGTCTTCATCGCACAGTGAAGTGAGTGTGCACCTTCCTTAGGTTTTTGGAGTATGTTTCGCTTGTTGTTGGCCAAAGGCATTTGCCAGTTACCATGACTGACTTGGGGTCCATATGCTCAGGGATATCCAGCAACTCCAACATGTGTATCCCCGTCGTACAACCTAACTTTTGACTCCAAAGAGGTCTGTCCCCCAACGCCCACTATTTCCTAGTGGTTGGGAAGACCTATCAACTGTCCATGGGACTTCCAGTTACCCGGAAGCTGCAGAGAAGGGTCTTGTTGATATACTTGTCATTTAATATAGATCATGAGGCAGTCGAAGGAAATTACAGATGCAAGAAATTGCCAACACACTCACCTGCAACCGATGTCTGATCCTTGCATTGAAGAAACTGCCATCAGGGGTTTACGTTTCCCTCAACCAGCAACAGGTCCCAAGTCGAGGGATGAACCAATGCAGTGTATATGGGCTGTGCTTGGATTTGACGTCTTGTGGAACCTTTTCAGTGAGCCCAAGTATACCATGTTGGGAGGAGTCATGACTGCCTTTAATTGCTGGCTTGACAAATGGTGGTCACTCACTGCGTCGAAAGGGTCATGGGAGGAGTCATCACTGCCACTTTGTGAGCCACGGCTGAGAAGACGGCGTCTTGTTTCATCCCATTGGATGTCGCATACGACGGACACAGTAATCCCCTCGGTCACCAATCACTCGATAACAATCTACAGTAGCCACCGACGACATCTTGATGACAAGTAGCGATCCGCACAGGCTCGTTGGGGTGGGCGATCACTGAACTGCTTAAGACCAGAAGTGAGAACTAATCAAGCAACATTGAAGTGTGAAGATCACATCCTAAATTCCTTTTTCTTCTTGAGGAAGAAGCGTTTCTTTGACGGCTTGTGGTGTACCATCACACCGTCCTCTTCCCTTCTATGCCAAGAGTAGATGTGATCGTAGAGGGAGTAGAGAAAACTTTCGATCTGCTCTTACCTGCTCGAGGCTTCGATAAAGCTGAAAAATGTCATTCGATGATTTGGCCTGATGGAACAGAAGGAGAGGGATTTTATCTGATGGAATGCTACATACAAACACAGTAGCCACCAACACCTCGACCACAAGTGTTCTGTCCGTCCACATCTCCTCCATCGTCAGCCAACCATTGGAATTGGGTGATAAAGAGTGAAGAAGTCCAAAAGGAGCCTACAACAGCGAATCAGCCACTCTCTTCCCCCACCTTGCTTTCCGATCCATCGAATTTGATTCCTTCACCATTCGTCCAACCAAAGGAGACTTCTTCCCACTCCAACTCTCTCTCTCTCTCTCTCTCTCTCTCTCTCTCTCTCTTCGCGCAGATACTCTCTGCTCTGAGTTGATCATGGCTGCCACTGATAACCAACCGACTTGGGTTCCGTATGTGCCAACGAGAGATTGCTCTATGGGCTTCTGTAGCGTCTACTGCCCTCAGTGGTGCTACATCATCTTCCCTCCCCCTCCCACGGTAGAGTTCTCCGATGGTGACTCCGGCTTGACCTTCTCCCCTTTCGTGATCGCCATCATCACCGTTCTCGCTACCGCCTTGCTTCTCATCTGCTACTACACCATCGTCTCTAAGCACTGCGGCGCCTTCAACTCGCTGCAAAGGCGGTTCCAACCCAGGGGCAACGACAGCGTTGAGCTCGACGATGATGCTGCCGGCCTATCTCAGCTCCAGGAAACTTCGAATGCTTCCCCTTCGAACGGGCTTGATGAGGCATTGATCAGCAAGATCGCGGTCCACAAGTACCGGAAAGGCGAGGGATCGGTGCAGGGCACCGATTGCTCCGTTTGCCTCAGCGAATTCCGGGAGGATGACAGCCTGCGGTTGCTCACCAAGTGCAGCCACGCGTTTCATGTGCAGTGCATCGATACATGGTTGAGATCACACTCCAACTGCCCTCTCTGCCGAGCCAGTATTGTCTCTATGAATCCAACGATGGCAGCCGCTCCGGAACCAGCGAACGATCATCATCAGGTGGAAGAAATGGTCATGGTTGTAGCAGAGACAGTCGCCGGCGCGGAAGAGGAGATGGCGCGAGGAAGTAGTGGTGATGCAGCGAAGCATCCTTCCCGAATTTACTGTGATTCGGGAGGGATGGAGGAGAGACACACTGTAGTTGAGATCAGAGATGATGATGATGATGACATCCAATCAATTAGACGATCATTCTCGATTGATGCTTCGCATCACGGACGGCTTTCGATCTCGGGCGTCCAGAGGATGAGCACGGGGGACGAACAGTTAGCTGCAACCGGTGCCAGTTCGTCGAGTCCGGCTGCAGGGAATCACAGCAAGGGCATCAGTAGCAGGAACAATGGCTTGCACTGCGTGATGAGCCCAGTCCCCGTGAAAAGATCATTCTCCAAGGGGAGATTCCCACCAAGTCTCCATGGAAAGGAAGGCAATGAGCTCCCAACGCAAGATTCTGCTTCCGAGTAGGACACCTGGAATTGTTGAAGCAGAAGAAGCGGAACACCCAGCATTCTAAACCATGTCCATTCGAGAATACAAATAAAGAAAGATCGAGACTTTTGGAGCAGCAGCTCTTATTGCATTGTAAACATGTACATGGCTTGAATGGCCTCTCTTGTTCTGCAACATCAACAGAGTCCACGCCTGTTCCTCTGTTTTCGTCGACCGAGTTGTATGTTTTCGCGTTCTCGTGCTTCACACGAGGTGATTGAGATGGTGAAACTCCAGTTCCAAAACCTTGGAAGCTTGACAAAAGAAGCATCTGGCTTTGTGGGCAAACAACAAGACTGCCTGAAAGCAGAAGCATCAATTCTGGCCTCGGTGCCTTTGATTCATCATCAGGACAAACTCCACTCAGATGTACTCTCCAACAGGGGAAGGACGAAAGTGCATGGTGTTGGCATGTGAACCTCTCCAGCGTCCGTCGGTCTCTGATTCCAGCTGACACATGGAAGCTTAGTCTAAAAGAAGATGTGATATAACGAATCTAAAAGTCCACCGCCCACGTGATGACATTGTTCTAACAGTGAAACCGCACCCACCGGAGATGCCGACGAAAACTGGACCGGTGGCGGAGGGTCTCAATCTCTTCCGAGTTGGCGTGCCCAGTTATGATAGCATGAATTTAAACGACTCGTCAAGATGAAAATTCCGTTAAGATTATATGTTCCGATTAATTTAGATAAGATATATTAAAATTTTAATTAAATTTATCGATCAATAAAAAGTAGGTCTAATTATATTAAAAATTTTAAAAGATAATTTGATGAGAGACGTTTTCTTAATTATTTTTTCTTAGAATGTTTAATCTTACTCCTAAGGATTTAATCATTATAATAGTGATCGTTGTGTAATCTTTTATTATTTTTTTATTAAAGCGAAAGGAGCGACTTTTGTACTCGTCTGATTTATAAAAAAAATATTTTTTTATAGTAAAAAAAATCTTGATCTATGATACTTTTATTTGAATTCTGATACGGATGTATTAGTGTTACAATACCTCCAATCCTTTTGAGGGGATAATTAACTACTAATAACACCAGATGAATCTTGTCATCTCGAATTATGAGTTCATTTTCAGGAAAAATAATTAATTATATAATTTCATCGATGATTTATCCACCTTGCTTCTATTGTGTCATTTTGAAAAAAATTGAGAGATAATTATATAAGCAAATCACATCTCGGTAACTATCGTGACTCATATGCTAGTCAAAACTTATCATAAATAATTTTTTAAACAATATATAAATTTTTTATGTATTTTAAAATATACATTGATATCAAATTTTTTTCTTTATACTCGTATAATTTACAAAAGCTTCAACTTTACATATATTTTAAAATCATGACTTGTAACCATAAAATGATTGAATATTTTTCAGAATAAGATATAAGCATTTCAAATCACATAAAATGTTTATGATACCTTTCAAATTGAGAGAAATTTAAATATATTTTTATAACAAAAGCTTACGTATAATTAATATCACATATCAAAGCATAAAACATTATAGTGTAAGCACTATCATTCATATAAGCATAGCTATGGGTTCATAAACATAAATAAAACTAAATTATTCATGTATAAACATAAATCATAGTAGTACAATAGTTAAAATCATGTTATATTTTAACCCTTATGGTGTATGTAACATATATTTCTGCAATATGTTTCGATATATGACTCTCACATTGATAGGATCCAAATCATAACCATATTGATCAGATAACGATCATGTTATTAAAAACAATATATCAGTGACTTTCTTATCAAATTAAAAGTTTTAACAAATCTTTTTTACATATCATTTAAAACTAATAATATTCACATAATTTTCAATCCTTTTCACATATAATGTTGAACAAATATGTTCATATGAATTAGATAACATAAATTAATAAATACTTATAACATAACAAATACATAACTATTAAAATCATATGATTTTCCAAATCATCAACATGTAAATCTTTTTGCATATTTTTAAATAGTAAAATGACTAGCAATTCATGTACATCATATGCATATACAAATTTCAAACCCATGTATTAATATTTTGAAAAGCAAACTAGACGAAGCCATTAGATATTTACTATAACCGATACAAATATGTTCTAATCTTCAATTTTCTTTTCTTGTTTTTCAATATAATAGTTTTCCTCCTTTTTCTTTCCTTCACAACATAAATACCCAATTAACTAGGCATATCAGGATTCAACAATCTATAATTCAAAACATAAATCTAATCAATAAGAATTAAAAAATAAAATCATACCTAGTATAATTTTCATGAACTTGATCTCAATTCATTTGATACCAAATCAAGTCCTCAATATATTTTTTATAATTTTTCTTCTTCTTCTCTTTCTTCTTTCTTCTCTTTCTCTTTCCGTCTAATCTGTTTCTTCTTCACTTTCTTTCTTACCTTTCTCTTTCTTCTCCTCCGTTCTCACAGCCGAAGCCTTCTCCCTATCTTCTATCTTCCTTTCTCCCGTTCTTCTTCTCTTCCTTCCCTCCTCCCCTCCTCTTCTTCCTCTCCTCTCTGTTTCACCAGAAACCCCTCTCTCGCACGAGGGAGAGGCTGCAGAAAGAGGTGGGTGAAATCCCTTACACTTTTGCAATTTAGTTCCTGTCAATCGTGTATTTACATCCATATTACATTGTTGTTAGAAGTGGTCAGCTTGGGACCTCGACTTATCATCGGCACGAAAGTAAAAGTCATAGATCATAAACAACGTTTGATGGTCCCTCCTTCACGCCTGCCATTTCCTTCGATTCAGTGAACAAAGTCGCAGTGCGTACATTGATTTCGTTATATCACTCGTCATCGTCGTCGTCCCGCGGTGTGTGCATCGGTGTCAATGGGTTTGACTAAGTTGTTCGATCTGCAAATAGTTTATGATCTCCGATATATTGTCTAAACGCATCCTTAAGTTCAACTGCACATGCATTTGAATTCAAGAAAATAGTTGGTTTCTTCAGACCGTACAGCTATACTTCTGACAATTTCCGCTCTGCTTATTCTTCGCAAGATCTGAGCACAGGATTTAAAGCAGCGATTGGTGAAGCAGGAGGTGCCAATAGTTTGGCTCAGTGGTTCACAGCACGAGAGGAGGATCTATAGAATGACAAGTCACGCAACTGGTCGAATTTTAAGACTGCAAGCTTATGACGAACAGGCATGCGGTTGCCACCTGCGAATGGCAACCGATGTTACAGATATACTCGTTGTTTGCCATCTACTCAGCGACGAATCAGAACTCAGAGATGACGAGGCAGTGACAACTCTTTTCCTTCTGCAATGTGATGAAGCAGACATAAACGAGTAACACGAAAGGCTGCATCTCTGTTGCCATGTCTTGCACTTCCTTCTCTCTTGACATTGCTTGGCGGCCCAAAATTTTCCATTAGGCAGCACTAAAGCAACCATATATAATTTTAATTCCATTACAAACAGCAGCAACTCAAGCTTACATGGTGCAAAAAATGACACTGCCGTGTGCTCTACTTCTCCCTGAAGAATAAGGTACAGACATTACTGGATTTGGATCAACTGAGTTGCCATCTCAACAAGTAATGGCCAATACAATGAGAATGACAGTGGGTCACAGGCGCAAGGATGGGCCCAAAACTATAGGTTCGGTGCACGCATTGCCAACGCTTCGCGAGAGGCAAAGAGTGCAGTCATCAGCAAGTGCACAACCAGCAGCAATTCTCGTCGACTGCGGGTTGCCTATGTATTATGACAAAGGAAGTTTGTTGCCTCTGCCATAGTCCATTCTGAAATAATGAAGCAGATGATAGAAGTTAAGATTTCCCTTGATAAACAGTTGAGATTTCCTCGTGTAGTTGGGGAAATCTTAACTATTTATCGAGGAAAATCTTAACTTCTGAACTTAGCATCAGTGTTTCGAAACACCGAGGAAATATGCTGTTGAAAACAATGTGCTTTGATCGCGTGCCATATGCTTTTAAGAAACCGAACAACACATGTTTGGTGTGTTACCAAAGCGGATGCTGTCTTGTTTTCTTGCCTTCTTATCTTTCTCTTCCCTTATCTTTTCTTCCTTGAAAGAACCCTCTCATCTGTCACCTAAGACACGAAGCCTCCCTTCCCTCTGCTCTCCCTCTCTCTCTCTCTATATATATATATTGTACATCTCTCTCTTTCTTTCTCTAAAATCTCACCAAGTCACCCCCTCGTTGCATCCTTCTGAAAGAGAAGCAAAGAAGAAGAAAAGGGGCAACATGTCGGTGGAGGACTCGGTTCCGTTGGGGCGCATAAAGACGGTGGTGGTGCTGGTGCAGGAGAACCGCTCCTTTGACCACATGCTCGGCTGGATGAAATCCATCAACCCAGCCATCGATGGCGTCAGCAACGATCGCGAACACTACAATCCCCTCTCCACCGCCGACCCCAACTCCCGCCGCGTTTACTTTGGCGACCAATCCGAGTACGTCGACCCCGACCCCGGCCACTCCATCCAGGCCATCTATGAGCAGGTCTACGGTGTCCCCTTCTCCGCCGGAGCCACCCCCATGACCCCTCCCGGCGTGGTGAACCCGCCCATGAACGGCTTCGCGCAGCAGGCGGAGAAGGAGCAGCCGGGGATGTCCTCCACCGTGATGAACGGGTTCAGGCCGGCGGCGGTCCCGGTGTACGAGAGCCTGGTGAGGGAGTTCGCTGTCTGCGACCGTTGGTTCGCGTCGGTTCCAGCCTCGACGCAGCCGAACCGGCTCTACGTGCACTCGGCGACGTCGTACGGGCTCACCAGCAACGACACCAAGAAGCTTGTGGAAGGCCTGCCGCAGAGGACCATCTTCGACTCGCTCGACGAGGCCGGCTTCTCCTTCGGCATCTACTACCAGTATCCTCCTTCCACTCTCTTCTACAGGTGCGCTATTCTCCCCCAATTCTTCGTTTTCCGATCTTTTACGGAGACAGGTTTGTTTAGCTTGCAATATTTCTCTAATTGAAGTATAGACGTCAAACCAAGCTTAACAAACCTGTCTGTTAAGGGTTAGTTATATGTTAGCCTCTATAATTTCTTACTTTCAAAAATTATATTAGAATATTTATATTTATGAAAGTAAAATATTAAAATATTTATAAAAGGTTAAAAAAGATAATTTTATATAAATAAAAAAATAAAAAAATTAGAATAATAGATTAAATATTTTACTTTCATAAGTATAATTATCTATAAAGATTAGAATACTAAAAATAGTAAATTATAAAGGATAATATATAATTAGTTCGACTATTAATAGGCCCGTATGGTCCAGTTTAGTTTTTTCAAAATCATTACATCAAATGACGTATAAGATGATGACTTCGAACATCAAAACCTATTACTTCGACAATAATATACCAAATGACGCAGATGATCGATTATGCTAAAGAGTTAGAACCGCAGGTCGTTCATGGATGCGACATTTCACCTGCCACCATCGGTAGCGTAGATGCTTACGGTTCCCCACAATGTAGTGTAGCTTTCTCTCCATAACGTTGGATGTTCATCGTGACAACAGAAACCTCAGGAGGTTGAAATATGTGGGCAACTTCCATCAATTTGATGTGACGTTCAAGGATCACTGCAAGAAAGGGAAGCTGCCCAACTACGTGGTCATCGAGCAGCGCTACTTCGACCTCAAGATCCTGCCAGGAAACGACGATCATCCCTCCCACGACGTCTCCCGAGGGCAGAAGCTCGTGAAGGAGATCTACGAGGCGCTGCGGTCGAGCCCTCAGTGGAACGAGATATTGTTCATCATCACCTACGACGAGCACGGCGGCTTCTTCGACCATGTCCCTACGCCTGTGGGGGTTCCGAGCCCGGACGACATTGCGGGACCCGAGCCATTCTACTTCAAGTTCGATCGCCTCGGTGTTCGCGTCCCCGCCCTGTTCATCTCCCCGTGGATCGAGCCCGGCACAGGTAAAACGAGATTGATTTGCATCGACCTTTACGACTCATGCTCATCATCATCTCCCTCTTCCAGTGATTCATAGGCCATCCGGGCCATACCCTGCATCCGAATTCGAGCACTCGTCCATCCCTGCGACCGTGAAGAAGCTCTTCAATCTGAAGGAGTTCTTGACCAAGAGGGATGCGTGGGCTGGGACATTTGAGACAGTCCTCACACGGACTACACCAAGAACCAACTGCCCAGGTTCGTGAAGTAATCAACTCTTCGAGTTACCGTAACTGTACTCCGGCCTAATGTATTTATTTGTGCGGATTGAAGAGACGTTGCCGGAGCCGAAGAAGCTTCGGCCAACGGGTGCTGCTGAAACCGCAAAGCTATCAGAATTCCAAACGGAGCTGGTGCAATTAGGAGCTGCGCTGAATGGTGATCATGCCAAGGACATTTATCCACGCAGGCTGGTGGAGAACATGACCGTGGCCGACGGTGCTCGGTACGTGCAGGACTCCTTCAAAACGTTCTTGGAGGAATGCGAAAGATGCCGGAAGGATGGGGACGACGGCTCGCACGTTGTGGTGGTGAACCCAACAAAGGATGCGGTGGGCCCGAAGGGGAAGCGATCCTTCGTTGAGAATATGTTCTCGTGCCTGAGGTGCAACCAGTCCTAGTTTTATTTGGCTAAGTATTGTCATTTGTTCTTTATTATTGTGTGGACAAATAGTAATAAAAAGGCCGAGCCGATTGTGCCTCGACTAATCTAACGATGCAATAATCTCAGGATCATGGATCGAATATTCCATTGGGTTCCCTAATGTTCTTGTTCTTACTTGGTGGTCACGGTGTCTGGGTCTCGCCTCTCATGTTGATCGGGCAACCACGCGACGAGCAGTGACTGGGGATCAAAATTCTCCCCAATGGTCTTCGATTGACGAGTCCCCACAAGCCAAGCTGGAAGTTGTCGCAATGGAACCATGTCTAGGATCACTGCATGCACAAGCTGGTCTCGTTCACCTCGATGAAGATTATCGACCTCCCTGACTCGATCAAGGGGAGGCCATTGAAGCCAAGATGAAAGGGGGTCGAGGACTTCCGAGTTGTTTGGAAGGACGATTCCCAATCGGTCGAGCAGCTCTGAGAGACGCTAATCGTCCCTTTCGTGAAAGAGGTATACCTGATACCGTCCGAGGCATTAATCGAGGTAGCCATCAAGTGGATGGTTGTGGTATCACCTCCGGTCTATCCTAGGGTTGGTCGACTGAGTTTGCGACTTGGGGATCATCATCTCCGATCAAGCTTAGGAGATCAATTGATTCTCGAGAGAGCTTGCCAGGCCAAAGGAGATGACTGACCCATAGGTTGTCATCTCCCGACTCGAGAAGCAAGTGGCTGACCTTGAAGGCCACCTAGCGGAAGAGGAGTGGGTTGAGCTACTCTCTCAAAGTAACATCTCTCGAGCGGAACTGTTAATGGTTGTGCGAGAGCAGTTCCAGGCTATGGAGAACGGACTCCTATGGCACCAAGCCATAATAAAAGAGCTGAAGGAGTAGCTTGAGGCGCCAAATTAGAAAGCAGGCTGTTCAAGAAGGGCCTGTTTCATTTGGACGGGTCTTCCTTCCAACATGGGTACCTCCTCACCCTCATCCGATTCAAAATAAGGCTCCCGAAGCTAGAGGTTGAGGACTCTTTTGTTGATCACTTGGAGGACAAGGATGTCCCATCCAACGATGATCAAGCGGACTCTCCTCTCGGTATAGGCACCTCAGGCATTCTAGTTACCTTGACTACCTTGATCGCTAAACCCCTCTGTTGGCACCTCCTCAAACGCTCTGCCTTTGGTAGAATAATTTGTATTGCTACTTTCTGACCGAGTCAAGAACCTTTTGACGTAGATGTTATGGTCTGATTCATATATTGTAACTTTGTTTCATGTATGAAATTTTCTTTTACAAGTTGTTTGTTGACACAACTCCTCGATCGTTCCGCCTAATCCTCGAGGCCTTATATTAACGATAGAACTTTTTTAAGTTGGATGTGTGCCATGTTTATGGGAGCAACTTCCTCTCTATTGTCTTGAGTCTATCTTAGACTACCTTAATGATCCAATAGAGTCCTTTACAGTTTAGAGTAGCTTCTCTTTGGAGTGTATTGAGTTACTTATCTCGACCTTTCAGAGAACTAAGTCACCGAATTCAATACCTTAGAGTCGAACAACCTTAGCATAGACTGGGGCGACGATCATCTTATAGTTGAGCATTTTCAAATGTGTCTCGATCTGGATTTTACCAATGAGATATAACCTTGCACGAAGTCCATCATTGAAAGTTGAACAACGATTCACCTAATCCAATCTTCGAGTTGTCTGAGAGGCCTATAGAATCCTGGGTTGCTCAACGACTCAAGTGCCCTTTACACTTGTAACTTACTTCTTAAGCCCCTCCATATGGCACGCTTTATCACCTTAACTAGCCTATTGGTCTATAGGTGGGCGACTAAGCTAAACCTTAATTGAATATTAAAAGACTAATAAAATTTCTTTTATCTTAGCATTTTGAATTTGTTTTCATTGTCGATGATAATGGCTCTCGAGATCCTGAATTGAGTGATGATATTCTTCAACACGAATTCTTCGACTTACTTCTTTATAATAGATATGAGAGGTTCAACCTCAATCTACTTATAAAGTAGTTCACTTTGACTATTGTAAGTTAATATTACTTTGAAGCTAGTGAGAAGGGTTCGAGGAGGTCCGTTCCCTATTATGCCAAGGTTCAATCATAGTCGATCAGGTTGAGGGGTAATGTCGATTGGTGCTAGGTTCAAACAAACCTCTAGCATTGTTTGCACTTTTGTGTGTAGGCAAACATATCTCTCCTAAGTGTCGATCAATGGTATCCTTGTCGCACGACTTTGAAGGGGAGCGTCCAGTCATCAATGTGCTCGTCATATATATCTTCATGCACCTTGGCTAGAACACGATCAACCTCTCAAGATACAAAGCATCTTATGAGTGATTGACTAAAGAACTTATAGTACAATCAATTATTTATTATGCAATATCAAGCTTGGTGGTATCTGACTCACCTTGTCGATGAATGATTGGTCAGAAGCATGTCATTTCTTTTGTATCACAAAATGTTGCCCATTTAATATGATTCATCCTCGGTCTCAAAATCTTATATGATGTTAATGCTTCTTGTTGTCAGTGCATCAACTTAGGTGTTCTCCTCTGGAGACACCTAGAAGAATTTTTGTACCCCAATGAGATATTTAGAAAAATAAGGTGTCAATTTTTGTACATCAATGAGATATTTTATCGTCGTCACATCTCGAACATTGAAGTTCCCCTTAACTTAGCACATCACCAACTCGTTGTTGTTGCAAGTCATCAATCCTTGGATGTCGAGCTTTCTCCCTAGTTAGAGGTTGTATAAGAGGGCCTTGTACTCCGCTTTAATATTTAATATTTTGATTTTGAAGTGAAGGACTTCCTCATAGACTTTCATGTCTAGACCTATGATGATAAGCCAGACTTATTCTCCCTCAATAGTTGCCACCCATTAATGAATAAGGTCCACGTGGGTGGAGTAGCCTCATTAATCAAGCATTATTAGGTAAGCTCTAAATTAAAGTTTGCTAGGGCCTTAACCTTTATAACTACCATTGGTACATAAATAAGTTCATTTGGGTTGAGACTGGCTCAAGTGACTCAATTGGTGTTTGTAGCACTGTAGACTATGCCAACTGTAACCGTAGGAGCATGACTACTTGCACCATTCCCATGAGTGCTTAGACTTATTAGATGATCTCAGTTAGGACTAGCATGTGGGTCTATGTCTCTATAAGGGGGAAGGCTGAGATTATTAAATAGACACTAGTACTACATGTGTGTTTGGATTAAAGTAGAGACGTTGACTATTAGGAAAACTAGTTGCTAACCTTCCCAAGTGAACATACTATGTGTTGGTGGAGGTGCATCCTTGCTCGAGCACTTGTTAAGTGAATTAGTGGTATGACATTCCTACTACATGAGGCTCTCATTCTAGTATCAAAATGATATGAATAATTATCTATGATATGATGTTTCTGTTAGTTCAACTCGATCCTAGACTATATGTGCAGGAGCCTGAGAATGCCTGAGAGGGTAGCTTGGGCTCTTGTCTACTCATTCACTGGACGATCTTACCTAAAAAAAAATACCCAAACCCAAGTGGAGGAGCTTGGTTTGGACTCTTCGATGATCTAAGTTATGATCAAAATTGAAAAAAATTGATTCATAGGTGAACATTAACTAACCTTGTAATAAAAAAATAGATGAATGTTATACAAGGCTATGCCTAACGAAATATTTTATGGTACGGCCAAATATTACCTTCTAAACTTATCACCGTTGTTAGACTATTGGATGATCACAATCTCATCCTGGGTCCCATCGCGTGGCGAGCTGCGAATGGCGGCGGTGGATTTCTCTCCCATTAAGCGTAAAGGAGATGACGAGCTTTCAGGGTCGGGAATATGTTTCTGCTTCGACAAGCTTGAATCAGACTTAACCGCAGGACCAGCGGATGCATGGGCTGTTTAGAGAGAGAACAAAGCCAGCCAATTAAATACATTAGCAAAAGCCATCATGTTCTCCACCTACTCTATCTCAAAGTGCCAAAGGACGAAGTGATATATACTAAAGGTCATAAGAAAAACACAAGTGTCACGACAATATGTACGTTTATTCTATATACAAACTTGAAATAGACAAAAGGATAAAAATAAAATAAAGAGACACCGCAAGGAGAATCGGATTTGGTAAAGTTTGTTCCTCAGACGAGCTTGGAGGTTCGGAGGCACCTACTTCAATCATCGTACAAAGAGAACACTGCTCCTGAAAACCAATCATCATATTTTGTGGAGGCAGCTACTTCAATTAATAAACCCAACCATGCATACCTTTTTCTAAAGCGTTCAACAAGGAGTCAAATATAAGTAATTGTCAATTCACGGATATTAATTACTGCACGCGGAATCCGACACTTGACTCCCAACAAGAAGCAAAACCGATCAAATGAAAAAGGGCAAGGAGGCGTAGGCACGTCGGTCGATGATCACTTGATCTCCTTCCCAGCCATCATATAAAGGGAGGCCTTCAGGTGCTCATCTAAGACCACCAAGGGTACGTGAAGGTTGCATACGTAGCCATGGATCCTACGTCTCGTGAAGACGACGAGAATAGACCACCGAGTGTCTTCGACGTGGATTACTTTTGCACCGTGACGTCTCTGATTCAGCAGGAGAAGTTCAACGATCTATTACCCCTAGCCATGAAGACGGATCCTCCACGCAACCTCATGGCGGACCCTGTGCTCAACTTGGTCATCGCATGCAAGAAGACCGACCTCGCCAAACGGCTGATTCAAAACATGCCCGCGGAGAAGCCCGGACCGCTGTGGTACGCTAATTACCAAGGCGACACCGCGGGTGACCTCGACGTGGCCAAGGCGTTGCTCGGCAAGAACCCACAACTCGTCAATGAACGGAACAGGAAGAACGAGACACCGCTGCACAAAGCGGCGCTGTACGGGCACGAGACGATGTTCTGGGAGCTGGTGAAACCGGGGTTGCACGACCCGTACCAGCGGAGGGAGGACGGCGCCACCGTGCTGCACTGTGCCATCATGGGCAGCGCGCCGGGTGAGTTGTCATAAATTCCAGGAAGCCATAGTAATAATATATAGCACCTTTTTGGTTTTCCGGAAATATGTTTACATAGTTGAATTGTAATGTAGCTTTAGCACTGAAGATTGCCAAGGCATATCCACAGCTGATCACGTCAAGGAATGATGCCGCGGTGACTCCGATGCAGCTGATGGTGACCGTTCCAGGGTTATTCCGAAGCCTAACGAATCTTGGGCCCTTAGAGGCGGCAATTTATAAGCGTGAGTGCAAGCCGATCGATACATCCGTCGTACTGTAATTTCTAGGATTTACTTCACCATAAAACAATCACAGCATGTAGTTATGGTAACTAAGGCTTGTTACATCAAATAAAAGCACACCAATATGCATGCTAGCTCTTGAAACTTCATGGCTGTAAACTTTGATTGCAATGTTGCAGTGATTCCATACGAAGAGGACTCTGGCATGCCACGTGTAGTAGACGAGGAGAAACCTACGGACTCGAGCGATGGTGAAGTATGTGCTTCCGGATGCATCATTTTGTTTTGCATGATGGCATGGATATAGTTCATGAGGTCGATAACATCTTTTCTAGTACTTGTCAACAATATTTATCACAAAATTTAAGAGCAGTTTTTTCCTCAAACTAGACAATACAAAGTTTGATCTACCATGTGTTAGAAATTTTTGCAACGAGGATTAGGGTTAACATATATTGGTCAGATGTAAATTCAATCCAATTTTTTTTTAGAATATTTATACACATGAATCTAAGTTTTTAGAGTATTTCCCTTTTTTTAAGGGTTCACAAACCTAATATATATAATTCACTCTTTCAATCATTAACAAATTATCCTTTCAGGATATTTCTACTCATCTCACACATATGAATGTGGGTTTTTAGAGTCTTTCTCATATTCACAAAGGTTTAAACCTAATATATGTAACTCAACTCTTTCGATCGAAGTATCCTTTTTAGAGTCTCTCTCTTCTTTAAAGGGTTTCAACTTCAAGTTCACAAATTTTTTAACTATATGAGATGATTCACACATCTACATCTACGGAGTGGTATGACTCATTTGCATTCAGCCAATAGCTCGAATATTATATAAGAAATTTTTATAAATGAAGAGTTTGAGTCATATTCTAGTTAGAGTTAATGTGTATTAGGTCATACGTCATACATCAATTCAATCTAGAAACTTAAATTTTTATATTATCGACCAAATTTAATATATGTAATTAGACTCTTTCAATTATTAGTAACAGAATATTTCTTTTCATCTCATATATGATTTGTCCCTTCGGTGGAGTGCTCGAGTATTATTTCCTTCCATCGTTTCTGATGCTGGCGTCTACATGTACGTAATAAGGGAGGTGCAAAATGTGTCAAGCGAAAAATTCTGTCTCTTCTGACCCCCAAAACGTTTCGTTCGAAATTCCCATCTCACTACAGCCCTCTCTTTGACCTGTTGGAATTCGTGTTCATCCCAGGTACTCACTCCTACTAGCTTCTCTATTTACATTTCTTACCTGGATCACAGTACGACACTGATTCGTGCTTCTGTTCATGCAGCCAGATGGGTTCAATTGTTGCTTTTCCACATTCTAAAGCAATGTAAGTCATTGTTCGTGGATGGATGCATGATGTTTAGACCTGTTGTCCTTTTCCAATTAATGTTATTGGAATTGCAATGCGTCATGCAGTGGTCCCTATGATCGAACGGCTGGAGAAGCAAAAGAAAACCCACAAGGAAACCTTGGAACTGATCGAGTTCTTAGCTTGTTATCCAGGACACATGGAGTTCTATTACAAGGGAAGACAAAAAGAAAAGGAGGAAGAAGTAAATGGAGGAGGTAACCGAGATAATGCCATTGTTAGGTTTGCGGAAATGCTATTTATGTATGTGTCTCACAAGGATGCCAAACGCGAAACAGCAGCAAAAGAGCACCAGGAGAGCATGAAGGAGGCGATAGAAGCAGTAGCAAAAGACCAGAAGAGCACGAAGGAGGCGATGAAGGAACCGTCCGGTGAATCCACATTTAGAAGATGGGACGAGCTGCCCCTGATCTTGGGTGCACAAATGGGTCTTCCTGAGTTCGTCAGGACGATCTTGCTAGTGTGTCCGCAGGCAGCAGCATACCTGGACACCAAGGGGAGAAGCGTTCTCCAGGTGGGCTATAGAGAACGGTAACGTAGAGATCGTGGAAACTATACGTGAGATGACGCAGGGGAACTGCCCCAGCCTACCATCCTGGCTACTGTCCACAGTCGAGAATAACACCAAGGGAACCATCCTGCATTTTGCTTCCACCAAAGGCCCTGGCGATGACCAAGCTGCAGTACAGATGCAAGATGAACTGATATGGTTTGAGGTCGAGTCGCTAACCAATAGCTACGTTAATATTCCTTTTTTGGTACAGCAAATTAATTAGCACTCGCATGATGTGTGTGCAGATGGTGAGAGATATGGTTCCTCGAGAATTAGTGCACTACCGAAATGATGCAGAGAAGACAGCACAAGAGATGTTTAGTGAGAGACACAAAGAGATGGCTAAGGCGTGCAAGGTGCAACCGGTGGGGATGGGCCAGACATGCTCAGGGCTGCTGGCCGCCGTGGTGTTCGCGTCGAGCTTCTCCATCCCCGGCGAGAAGGATCCAGCAACCGGAAACCCGGTCTATTTAGGCAGGCTACCTTTTCGGATCTTCTCGCACGCGTTCGTGATTGGGTTGTCAAGCGCCGCTACGTCACTCGTGTTGTTCCTATCCCTCCTCGTCGCGCCTTACAAGGAGCAGCAGTTCCGCCGTGCCATCCCACTCAAGTACTTCTTCGCCTGCTTGTCATTTGGGATCGCGCTGCTGGCTTTTCTGGTGGCATTCACCTGCAACATCTTCTTGCAAATCTATGGCGGACAGAGATCGGGGACGAAGGACTTGATTATGATCCTACTGGAGCTCATCGTCTTCCCTGTCGTGTGTTATCTCATTCTTTTCTGTCGTGGCAGCTATTTTCTTCCGTCTTTCGGTTCTTTCTGGCGTTGACTCAGTTTTTGTCGCTATGCTCTAACGTCACTATTGGAAGCCATGTGTTGTGTGAGCTTTGACAGTCGATCGATGTCTGGTGTTGTCTTTATACGCGCATGCGCTTTTCAAATGGTTGATTTTTGTAGTGATTTGATGAATATAAAAATATATTCCGTTCGAAGCAATTTTGCTTTAGGATTCTGTTTTTTTTTTCCCCGATGATTGTGGATCACGTTTGACTAAGCTTATAATTATTCTCCCTCTCCTTGCAATTGATTTTGAGGTGTTGGAGTACTTATTTATTTAAGATACCTTTTCTTTTCCATGAATGTTGTTGGATCCTCTTATCAATCACGTAGTATTGGTACTCGTAGATCACATAATTCGTATCATTTTTCTCGACTTCTCTTATTTGTGTGTTCTATGGTCGATAAGATACTCGTGATAATATATATATATATATATATATATATTAAAAATATATTTTCTCCTCTTATAAGAATTCATTAGAAAATTAAATAAGTAAATAAATAAAAATCTTTTCGTTGGTGCTACGTTATTTTTTTATAAACTAATCATACGATAATAAGACATCGAGACCTATAAACTATGTAATAACTATACTAACTATTTTGACATCTCAACATACATAATTTTTAAATAAAAATTATAAGAAGATTATAGAATATAGAGGAAGATATCGTCCAAAGTTAGGTATATGCTTGAGTCATTTTTTGATTTATTAGAATTTTTAATATAAAAAATTTTAAAAATTATATTAAATAATATACATGATTCTCGTACGTAAACTTAAACTTGAGACTTATTACTTATGTAATAATGTGCTAATCAATCGAATACAAGCGTTTGAGACTTCTATTATTACTCGATCCTGTTAATCAAAGTTGAAGTTGGATGAAAATTAGGAGGACGTTTATTATTAGCAACGTTATTAAATCAGCTAAAGTGCGCACGACGAAGCGAAGCTTTAATCAACGCTAATTCTTTTTTTTTTCTTTTTCAAAGTGAACTGCAATTCTTTTCTTTTCCAAAGGGTAAAACAAAAAAAAAAAAAGGCACAGTGACAAGAACCGCGATTGAGATGCGTATTCTTCACGCAAACAAGAAACATCCTAAAAGGAAGGGAAAGAAAAAACGAAAAAGGAAAAGACAGCAATGAAAATAATTCACCCAAGCATGCCTGTCTGTTCTTCCTTCTCTCACACACCGTCTCTGTCTTCAAATTGAGATTGTACGCCCGTGACCTCCATCTTTAAGCGTCAGCCATACGATTATTACTTCCCAAACCATTCCTTTGTGGGATGGAAGACGACTGCACGCGGTAGTTTCAAGAACTTGATGCGAATGAAAGAATGAATGAGATGTATTGCTGGGTTGACAAATTAAACTCGAAGCTCTGGTGGTAGCTGGTGATCGATTAATTCAGTGTTTTTGGCTGCAGGCAATGGGCATTAATGGTTCTTATTATTATTTTATTCCCTTATACCAGAAGAGAAAAAGAAAGCTTAACGCGGCATACTTGGTGGGTCTGTGGCTAGCTGTTCCACTTTTAAGGTAGGCAGGAACTTTAATTTCTGTGGAATCCCTCATAATCCCACAAAAAGAAGCAACGCTAATCAACAATGGCTTGCTTTCCTGCCCATCATCAATATAAATGGAGGCCTACAGCAGCAGGTGGAGGTGGAGGCGTGCAAACAGTCATCCAGTGGCGCTATGGGAAGTCCCGGCGCTTCTGTGCGTGCGGGAAGTGGGAACGAGCCCTCTTTGGATTATAATGAGAGCAGAAAAGAGACTGAGGACAGCAAAGGGAAGAATGAACCCCCGCACAAGCTCGACCGGCGGTACTTCCGCAAGGTGAACTCTCTCATTCGTCATGGAAGGACCGAGGAACTCTTGAATCTGGCCACAAAAGATCCCCTTCGAAGAGTAAACCTCATGGAAGACACTTTGCTCCACATCGCCATCGCTTGTGGGAAGACCCACCTCGCCAGAAGTCTCATCAAGCAGATGAACGCGGATGCCCTCACGGCCAAAAGTTGGTACGGCGACACACCTCTTCACGTCGCTGCCGCCGTGGGTGACTGCGAGGTGGCCACTGAGCTGGTCCGCAACAACAAAGATATCATCAAGGAGCGGAACTCGAAGCTGGAGACGCCGCTGCACAAAGCGGCGCTGTACGGGCACCGGGACATGTTCTGGTGCCTGATTAACGAGGACAACGACCGCTTCAAGGACCGGAGGAAGGGTGGAGCCACCGTGCTGCATTGTGCCATCATGGGTAATGCGCCGTGTAAGTTCAACACCAATAACCCACAGTATACTTGGCGTGACTCCGTCGACTTAGCTTCTCATCAAATTTTAGCTTCATGTAGCGCTTGCATTGGAAATTGCGAGGCAATATCCAGAGCTGATCACGTCACGTAATGAAGAAGCGGTGGCGCCGTTGCAGCTAATGGTGACCATTCCCGAGTTATTCCGAAGTCAGATGGTGCTTGGCTCCCTTGAATCCTTTCTCTTCAGATGTAAGTGCTATCCCTCCTCTTCAATTTTCATGCTCTTTTCCTTTCGCTACTCTGTTTTCTTTTTTTTTGGTTTTGATGGCATATTCCAGTGATTCCTTTGGAAGAGGACGCTCCCAAGACTCGTGATGGAGATGAAGAAGCACCTAAAAGCATGGATGTATGTGTTTCCGAATGAATGAGTTGGCTTCACATGACAGATTGAAGTTAAGAGTAATGCTTTTCTGACTTTGGTGCACACATGTATGTAATCTCAAGCGAGCGGACGCCACAGAAGAAATCGAAGAAGATGACTATGAACATTTGGAGAGGCCGAGAAGAATTCGTTCAAAATTCCCATCTCAATACACACCCCTCTTAGACCTATTGGAATTGATGCATATTCCAGGTACTACTCACTTCTCACGGTTCTGCGTCCATTATTGTAATTGGATTACTCTGATTTATGCTTTTATCTATATATGCAGCCAGATGGATTCAAGTGTTTCTTTTCAACATTTTAAAGCAACGTGAGTGACTGTTCCCAAACACTGACTTGACTGCAGCATTGATTTTGATTTGTTGGCCTCTTCTGATGTTGTTGTGATTGCAATGCAATGCATTATGCAGTGTCCCCAAGAATCCGACGTCTGGAGGAGATAAAGAGAACCCACA
The DNA here is from genome assembly GCA_023547065.1 of Musa troglodytarum. Classification (NCBI taxonomy): domain Eukaryota; kingdom Viridiplantae; phylum Streptophyta; class Magnoliopsida; order Zingiberales; family Musaceae; genus Musa; species Musa troglodytarum. The sequence continues at coordinate 51,904,310 of CP097504.1, forward strand.
GAGAAGCTTTGCAACTTATTGAGCATTTAGTCCACAAAGAAGAATACGTGGATTTCTTCAGCCAGGGAACCGACAAAGGCAAAGGCCACGCAGAAACTTCTAATGACAATGGGGTGGATAAAGCAGCTCATGAACACGCACAGGAAGTCACTGGGGAACGACACCGAGAAAGCGGAGGGCGACGAGATCAGCTGGTCATTGCGTTTGCGGAAAAGTTTTTCAAATTCGCGTCTCACGGCAATGACAAAGTCACAGCACAGGAGCTGCGTAAGTGCATGCAGGACGCCATGGGGGCACTGTCGGCTGAGTCTGCTAGATGGAACGAACCACCATTGATCTTGGGTGCCCAAATGGGCCTTCCCGAGTACGTCAGGACGATCTTAAAGGTGTCTCCAGAGGCTGCAACCTACTTGGACACCGAAGGGAGAAGCGTTCTTCAGGTGGCGATCGAGCATGGCAACCTGGAGATCGTAGAAACCATACGCGAGATGACCGAGGGGCACAATCCCATTCTGCCGTCCTGGCTACTGTCCAGCGTCGATGAAACCACCGGAGAAACCATCCTGCATTTTGCCTCGGTGAAAGGCCCTGATAATTACCAAGACGCGGTGCAAATGCAAGATGAACTAAGATGGTTTGAGGTCCAGTTGCTAACTTCATTAACCTTGCTTTGATTCATCTATCAAAAATCTCCTCTGTTTTTGACTGGCACTTGGTTGCAGACGGTGAGACACATGGTTCCTAAAGAACTAGTGAACTATCGAAACGATAGACAGAAGACAGCACAGGAGATATTTACGGAGAGTCACCAAGATATGCTCAAGAACTGCAAGGGTCAACTAATGGAGATGGGCAAGACATGTTCGAGCCTTGTGGCGGCCGTGGTCTTTGCGTCGAGCTTCTCCATCCCCGGCGAGAAGGATCCAGCAACCGGAAACCCGGTCTACTTCAACAGACTGCCTTTTAAGATCTTCTCACACGCGTACGTGATTGGACTGTCATGCGCCGCGACGTCTCTGGTGTTGTTCTTATCCCTCGTCATCTCGCCTTACAAACAGCAGCAGTTCCGCCATGCCATCCCGGCCAAATACTTCTTCGCTTGCTTGTCATTTGGGGTGGCCCTGGTGGCTTTCCTGGTGTCGTTCACCTGCAACATCTTTCTGCAAATCTATGGCGGGCAGAGATCTGAGAGGAAGGACTTGATTCCGCTCTTGCTTGAGCTCATGGTCTTTCCATTCGTCTGTGTCATCGTTTTGCTCTATCGTGGCTCGAGTTTTGGTCCATCTTTTGCTCGCCTTTGGCGTTGAGTTAATAGTTATTACGATCATTGTCCACACCTTCCAATCTGCAGCATGATGTCGGGACAGTATGTGATGTGTTGAATTCCGTAACTTTTATCAACGATAAGAATGATTCTGATAAATTGTTAATTGGATTTCTTCATACCACCCAAAAGGTTACTTCTCATATGCATAATATATAAATGTTACTTGTGCCGGGTAGAGACGTTGACTACTTGAGATGAAGATTTAAGTAATAAATAGCAAAGGTCGCAAGATGTCATGCTAAATAAGCTATTTTTAAAATTTGAAGAGTAAATATGCTATTTTTAAAATTTGAATGGATCGATATTAAAAAAAAAAACTTGCTATTACCAACTCCTTAAAAAAATATAATATAATTTCACTATTTATAATCACTCGCAGAGCAAAGAAGTAGAAATAGAAAATAAAACTATAGAAGAAGAAGACGAAAAGAATATTTACGTTTGTCCGATATGTTATCGTTACTCATTGTCGCTTATGATTAGGAGAAAAAGAGACAAAAGAAAAACGATGAATACATTTACGAATAAAGGTGGATATTTTAGACACATTAAAAATTTTAAAAATAAGATGATAAATAAAAAAAGTTTATTTAAGAAAATTGTAGGTTTGGGAAGAAATTTAAAGTAGCTTCAATCGAGACGCCTCTTCTTTATGTAAGCTTGACTAACACGAGTGAAAGACAAAGTGAATTGTGTGCAGTTCTCCTTTTTCTTTTACGATTTATTCAAAGACTGCAGCTTAATTTAACAAAAGCCATCGCATTTGCCTACTTTTGCTTTTGTATAGGGAACGACAGAACGAAGACACGTTGGGGAGAATCGGCTTTTTGTATTTTAATACCGTCGGAAGGGTTACCTAACATAGCGATCTAAGAAAGCTCGAGTGGAGAATCTGAAGCTATTCCCCAACGAGAAGCAAAGCTACTCGATCAACTGGGAATGAGGAAGGTGGCGTCTGTCGGTCGATGGGGACCAACTCCATCACCTCGTCTCCTCCTCCCCGTAGCCATTATATATTTAGTGGTCGGTGAGGACGTAGCGAAAGGAGCGGCTCCCTTTGGCGTGTTTTGGATATGGCGGCTCCTTCCAGCACCGACAGGCCGACGCACGCTGCTGATGCGGGCACCGGATCAACGACAAAAGAAGAGAAAATGCCGTCTGCCTCCGGGTCGACGCAGCCTGCAGACGGCGCAGGTCGTGGTGGATCAGAGGAGCCACCGCATGCCCTGGACGTGGCCCGCTTCCGCCGGCTGAACTGGCTCATCCACCGTGAGAACGTGGACGTGAACGAACTCCTGCGTCTAGTGGAGCAGGATAACCACGTGAACCTAATGAATGACCCGCTGCTCAGCGTCGTCATCGCCTGCAACAAGCCCGAGCTCGCCGTCCGCCTCATCGAAAAAATATCAAATGACATTCTCGAGGCCTACAACTACAACGGCGACACGGCGCTTCACGTAGCTGCCGCCATGGACGACAAAAAAGTGGCCTTGGAGCTGATCCGCCGGATGCCAGATCTGGTTCATAAGCGGAACGTGAAACAAGAGATACCGCTACATAAGGCGGCCCTGTACGGGCTGCAGGACATGTTCTGGCTGCTGGTGGCCAAGAAAAGCTCACCGGAAGCCCGGAGGGAGGACGGCGCCACCATGCTGCACTGTGCCATCATGGGCAATGCGCCGGGTAACTATCACTACATCCTCGTTCCCTTGTCGACGGTTCAACTTCAATTAACATTTTGGTGCGCCTGCAGTACTCGCATTGCAGATTGCACAGGGGCATCGACATCAGATCGAATCCCGGAATGAGCACGCCCTCACTCCGCTGCAGCTGTTGGTGACTATTCCTGAGGCATTCCGAAGCCAAGTAGTTCTTGGGGCCCTCGACTCCTTCATCTACGACTGTGAGTGCTACCCTCCTCGACTACTTGTTCTGTATATACAGCAACAATTCTCATCTACGATGAGCTAAAAAATCAATTAAAATGTGCATAAGAATATTCGTAGAGGTCTTTGGTTTTACATTTCAGGGATTCCTTTGGAAGAGGACTCGAGTAAAATGAACAAAAGGGATGAAGAGGCAGCCAATAGATCTGTATGTGGCTTATGCATGAATGACTTTTTACATGACATAGATTCAAATCATGAGTACATCGTTTACGTTTTGCTCTCTGATTCGGTTCACTCTGTGGCATGCACATGTAATCTCAAGAGTATTGGAGTAGCACAAGAAGATGACGGTGACCACTCGCCGAGGTCTTTTCGCTCAAAATTCCCATCAAACTACAGCACCCTCTTTGACCTGTTGGAGTTTATTAACATCCCAGGTACTCGTTCTAGCTTCTCTACTTGCTAAGGACATCCATCGTAAAGTGAAAGGTTCTTATTCTATCATGTTATGGTTATTAAAAGTTGGATAACATTGATTTATTCATGTATTTTGTCCTTCAGCTGGCTGGATTCAGCGATTTGTTTATAACATTATATGGCAATGTGAGTTAACAGTTCTTACACCTGTACTTTTCTTAGCAAATGATGAATGGCTTATAAAAATAAAAAATAATATATGTTAGGTTTTAACGTTGCATGATTTATGATAATTGAAATGCATGCACGGGTGCAGTGTCCCCGAGAGTCCAACGTATGGAGAGGAAGAAGAAGAACCATACAGAAACAATGCACCTTATCGAATACTTAGCCCAAGCAGGATACTTCGAGTTCTTTGTGCGTGGAAAAGATCCCACCCAAGTTACAACAATTGCTTCAGAAGCGCTTGACGGCCAATTTGGTCCACCAGAAACTCCACCGGAGACTGTACAAGAAGGTCATGCCGAAAAAAAGGACACGGAAGCCCCAGATGCAGTGAAAGAGCTCATTCAGGGGATGTCCGATAAGCTCTACAAATTAGTGTCGGTGGAATCGGAAACACCGGTCTCAACTGCAATCAAAGAGGCGGCTCAGAGTGTGGAGAAAGTGTTGAAGGCACTGTCACCTAGCTCGGAAGAGAGATGGAACGAACCACCCTTGATCTTAGGTGCACAAATGGGCCTTCATGATTTCGTCGGCAAGATCCTGCAGGTGTGCCCACAGTCAGCAACCTACCTGGACACGAAGGGCAGAAATGTTCTTCGAGTGGCGATAGAATCTGGGAACCGAGAGACTGTAGAAACTATCCGTGGGATGACGCAGGGAGACAACCCCATTTTACCATCCTGGTTGTTGTCCAGCATCGACTCTAAAACCAGAAACACCATCCTGCATTTTGCTTCTGAGAAGGTCGGTGATGCCGGAGACGATGCAGTCCAAATGCAAGATGAGATACGATGGTTTGAGGTCACGTACTCCCACTGTTCGATCATATGTTTCATGAGAGAAATGTTTGTCATTGTAGAATTCCATGTGATCATTAATTAATCGTATGCTTGCAGATGGTGAAAGAGATGGTGCCTAGGGAGCTCGTGTACAGTCGAAACACGGACGAGAAGACAGCACGGGAGATCTTTACCGAGAGTCACAAAGAGATGTTCAAGAACTGCAAGAATCAGCTAATGGAGATGGGCAAGACATGTTCAGGCCTCGTAGCGGCGGTGGTCTTCGCGTCCAGCTTCTCCATCCCGGGCGAGAAGGATCCCAGAACCGGCAACCCTGTGTACTTCAACAGGCTACCCTTTAAGGTGTTCACGCATGCGTACGTGATCGGGTTGTCGTGCGCCGCCACGTCTCTGGTGTTGTTCTTGTCCCTCGTCATCTCGCCTTACAAGGAGCAGCAGTTCCGCCGTGCCATCCCCACCAAGTACTTCTTCGCTTGCTTCTCGTTTGGGTTGGCGCTGACGGCTTTGCTGCTGGCCTTCATATGCAACATCTTCCTACAGATATATGGCGGGCAGACAACACTTGCGAAGGACATCGCTCAACTTGTACTGGAGCTTGCCGTCTTCCCCATTGTCTGCTTGGTTGTGCTCCTCTACCGTGGAGCCAATTTTGGTCCATCTTTTTTCCGTCGTATTTGCAGTTGAGTCAATAAGCATTAATATCAGGCATACTTCCTCGGCTTCGTGGTCTGTGCCATATGAACTCTTGCGTGTGTGTGGTATTAAGTTCTTATAATTCCAGAATTGTACTCGCTTTTATTACGAGGCTACTATGTATTGGACGTATTTTGACTTTTTGAAATTGAAATTTGACTATGCTCAACATCTTGTGCTCTCGTTTGCAATCATAAAAAATCATAACATATGTGCTGCTGTTCATCATCATTAACAAAAAACCAGAAAAACAAAATTATAATACCACTTGTTAAGAAATAAAAGGAAAGAAACCCAAATGCCAATAATAAAAAAGAAGAAGAAGAACAAACAGAGAAATGGGAAGCGTTCTGTTTTATTTTGTGTTGCATGCAATTGACAACTGCAGTCCTTCGGTTCTTCTAAATGGGACTGTGCTAATCTCAGATCACCCTATTTCGAACAAATCTCATCTCGAGCATCATAGAAGAGCAAAAGGTCAAACTAAAGGCGTAAACCCCTCTCCAGAAACCTCTGTCGTGACAACTCTAGAAAAATTCCTATTATCTTGAGAAACGAAGTTCTTTGTTATTACTATAATTGAGACGGCAAACGATTCAACGGTTGTTTCGCCGTCGAACACTTACTCGTTTCTTCTTTTCTTTTGGTTCGTTTTCATGTCAATGTCAATATTTATGGTAGTGAAAGAAATGTTTGGTAGCCTTTCTCTTTCAAACGTGACATTTCTCTTCCAATATTCATTATTATGTTATCTTGTTCCCCGTCGGCGAGTTATCTTATTGTCATTAGACGTGAGACTAAAAGTGATTTGTTGGAAGAAATTATTAATTATTTTTTTATTAAAAAAAAGAAAGAAAGATAGGTCGAGCAATGGAGACGATTAGTTTACTTGCGTAATTGCCGATGTCATTAAATCATATCTGAATAATAAAATTCTTTTATCTCGCCAGTAAAGAAAAAGACACCTGAAGACACCCACTCAAGGATAACGTGATTTGGGAGCTACAAATGCATGTTGCTGTTGACAACGTCGAGAGCAGATGATTCAACAGAGAGACGGAAAAAAAGATGTTGCCGTAATCCGGGTGGATAACAAGAATCGGAGACCCGCCAATGGGTTCTCGACTCCGAAGACTTGCGATGAATATGATCTACAGAAACCAAGGGGGAAGGAGGTGTACGACGATGGATGAGAGCCAAAAAGATCAGCTGGTCTGCTTGTTAACGCAGGTCTTCAGGTTGCTTTAGTTTCGCAGTAGAAATCTGGAGGCGAAGGCGTACGAACGAGTTGTGCGTACCATATATCAACTGCATGCTATGGGGGATCCCTCTCTTGCCCATACGGATTCCATTCAGGATGGCACGGAGGATGCTGATCCACCGCATGAGCACAACAGGAGGCATTTTCTCACGGTGAAGTCTCATATCCGTCAGATGAAGCACAAGGAACTCTTGGCTCTAGCCGAAAAAGATCCTGATCGCCCGGTGAACCTCATGGCCGACACTTTGCTACACGTCGTTATAGCTTGCAACAAGACCGACCTTGCCAAAAGTATTATCCGGCAGATGCCAGTGGAGACCCTCGTGGCCAAGAATTTGTACGGCGACACAGCTCTTCATGTCGCTGCCGCCGTGGGTAACAGCGAGGTGGCCAAGGAGCTGTTCGGCAGGAGCAAATATCTCATCGGAGAACAGAACTTGAAGCAGGAGACACCACTGCACAAAGCGGCGTTCTACGGGCATCATGACATGTTCATGTGCCTGGTGGACGACGGGAAGGGCTCCCCGTTCGAGCGGAGGGAGGTCGGCGCCACCATGCTGCACTGTGCCAACATGGGCAACGCGCCGGGTAAGCGATCATCAACAGTTTCGTTGGTCTGGCTCTGGCCAGCTGGTTTTATCTTGCTTTTATCCTATTTATTTGAAGTGTTATATGTGGATCATACTGCTTCCGCATCTTTGGTGTGATCAAGGTGAGTGAGTTGATGCAGGGCTGGCACTGGAGATCGCAGAGAATTTTCCGGTGCTGATCACGTCGCGCAATACTATGGCGGTGACCCCGTTGCAGCTGATGGTGACCGTTCCGGGGTTATTCCGAAGCCAAATGGTACTCGGCTCCTCCGAGTCCATCCTCTATTACTGTAAGTGCTGCCCGCCTCTTCCTTCAACGCCCCATTTACCGAGGGGTGTCTTTGTCTCATTATCGGAACAAATATACCCTTGATTTTTCGGATTTATTATATGGTTTTGTGTTAAACCGAATCAAATCTAACCAGTTTAAGTCTGGTTTAATCTCTGTTCTTTATTCTTTCACATGTCTGCTACTCCTTCCCTCAATTCGCCCTTTTGTTGTGACCCTTTCACCCTTATTCTTTCTTCTTCGAGGAGGAGGAGACGAGAAGGAGTAGGCGAAGGAGGAGGTGGAGAGGAAGCGGCACAAGGTTGACCGGTTCATTGAACCGGTTCACTCATCCAAACTGGTTTAGTGAATCATTTCAAAAAATTTGAAAGGAAATTAATTGGAATAGGAGGATAAAGTTTGAATTTACCAAAAAACACATTCCTAAATAATTTCTGAATAGAGGGGCATCATAGAAACCAATTACTAATAATTTTTTTAGGTGAATTATATATATATATATATATAAGATATGTTACAATCCGATCGAAAGGATAATTGACTTATTAACGTTATTGAACTTGGACCATTGATCTGAATAGTTAAGCTCAAACTAATAATAACATACTCATCAAATCTCTATAAATTAATTATAGTATTTATTTATTTTTTATATTCGATGTGAAGTAAAATTCTAATTGTTCTAAGAAAAATATACTTATGATGAAACTTAAACATCAAGCATTTTGATGCCAGTGTACATGCTCCTAAAATTTTGATTTTACATCTCAGTTATTCCTTTGGAGAAGGACTCACACAGGACACGCCGAAGAGATGAGGAGGAGGCAGCTGGAAGCTTCAACGATGCCCGTGTGTGTGCTTCTTGATACGTGATTCAAATCATTAACATCCTTTCCATCACAACATCAATAGTCCGCTATTGTCTCTCTGATTTGTTTCTCCCTTTGACGTCTACATATATATAATCTCAAGCAAGCTGAGGCCACAGAACAAGATGACCACGAATATTTCTCGAGGCAGAGAACAATTCGTTCAAGATTTCCATCTTGCTGTCGTACTCTCGTTGACATATTAGTCATCCCAGGTACTCCTGCTAGCCTCTCTGTCTACGATTTTTTGTAGTCATCCATGTTCTGTTTCATTACGCTGATGTATTCCTTTTTGTGCTTGCAGTCAAATGGGTTCATCTGTTTCTTTTCATCATTTTAAAGACATGTGAGTAATTGTTCCCAAACAATACATTGATGATATTTAGAGCCATGTCCCACTGTTTCATTACGAGTTTTAACAACATAGGAAAGTACTATAGAAAAGATGTATTGTAATTTGTTCTCCAAAACAAAGCAGTTTACATGATGGATAATTATAGCTTATTTGCGGAAAAACATAAATGTGTTAGTACAGTAGATGGGATGATTATGTTGCTCACTTCTTCTGATGTTAATTTGGAGATGCAATGCGTCATGCAGTGTACCCTCGAACCCGACATCTGGATAAGATAAAGAGAACCCATAGAAAAGCCTTGGAACTCATCGAATATTTAGCCCGCGACCCGACAAACATGGAGTTCGACGTGCTGGGAAGAAAGCAAGATGACGGCGGAGCTCCTGCAGCCGGCCTTCCAGAAAGGGGTGGGCCACAAGATCAACCTAATGCATCAGCTGCGTCTATCAGAAGATGGAACGAGCCACCCTTGATCTTGGGTGCACAAATGGGCATTCCCGAGTTCGTCAGTACCATCTTACAAGTGTGTCCGGAGGCAGCTACGTACCTGGACACCCGTGGCCGAAGCGTTCTCCAAGTAGCAATAGAGCATGGTAACCGAGAGATCGTGAGAACTATTCGTGAGATGACTCGGGGGAAGAATCCCATACTACGATCCTGGCTACTGTCCCGTGTCGACAAAAGGACCGGAAGAACCATTGCACTTTGCTTCGGAAAAGACCCCCGAGCATAACCAAGATACTCTACAAATGCAAGATCAATTAAGATGGTTTGAGGTCAAGTCCCTGACTTCATTAACTACAAATAAAATCTTTATATTCTCAGAGTTGCCTGCTAAATTTGATCGTTTTCTGACAATTGTATGCAGATGGTGAGAGATATGGTTCCTAAGGAATTAGTGTATAGTCGAAACGTGAAAGAGATGACCACAGAAGAGATGTTTACTGAGAGTCACCAAGCGATGCTTAGGAGTTGCAAGGGTCAACTAATGGAAACGGGCAGGACGTGTTCAGGGTTGGTCGCAGCTGTAGTGTTCGCGTCGAGCTTCTCCATCCCCGACGATAAGGACCCAGCCACCGGCAACCCGATTTACTTCGGTAGGGCAGCTTTTAATGTCTTCTCACATGCGTACGTGATTGAGTTATCATGCGCCGCCACATCTCTGGTGCTGTTCTTATCCCTCGCCATATCACCTTACAAGGAGCGGCAGTTCCGTCGTATCATCCCAACCAAATATGTTAAGTCAAATAATTAAACATCACATTATTTATCATCATAAACATTTATTACAATCAATTTATTTCATCAAATCATGAATAAAATATAAATATAGTGATGTTAATTCAAAGAATCATTCAAATGGCTCTACCTAATGGTAGAGGAAGGTCCGCTCTCTACTGGAATTTGATTCAGTGCTAGTGGAAAGTTGCTCTGAAAATCAAAAATAAAGAAAATTCAGTAACGCTGAGTAGGAACTCCAAAAGTCAACTCAAAATAAATACATAATAAAAAATCTATCATCCCATTGGCGTATATCAAATACCCGAAGGAGCACTCTCCCAATAGCAGATGGAGAGGCTTTATCCTACGGGATGAGTTTGTGTTCTCCCAACAGCGGATGGAGACAAACTCATATCATACTCCCAACAGTAGATGGAGTGACGTCCCTTACCCGCCACAGTGGGGACACGTTCCTCCCAACAGCGAATGGAGGAACCGTCCAGTCGTCACATCTTACGACACGCTAATCCCTGAAGGGAATCGCCCTTCCTGCTCTTGGCAGGGAAATATAATCTCATACTAATCATTTCTATTCGGGATGAAACAACACATTCAAAACATCTCTTTTCAATAATATCAATATCAATAATACCAAATAGCCCTCAATTGACTTGAACCCTAGTTAAATTGGTCTAATCAAACTCGATTTACTAGAACTTAACTGGACCAATCTCTAATCCTCATTTAACTGGTCTAGAACCATCCTAGACTAGTATAATTTGGACTAGATTAGGTTCAATTTAGATTAAATTGATTTGAAAAGTTAAACCAATTCGAAACCACCCTGAATTGATCTAGACTAATCAAGTTTGGTTTAAGTTGAGCCGACTTAAATATCGATCATGTGCACTATATATGACTGTACATGCATCATACCAGGTTGGGCCAACCTTGACCCATGACTGCCCACATTGGGCTAGGCTGGGTTAACCTATGGGCTAGGGCCCGACCTAAGGATAGGGCCTGGCCTGCAGGCTATTTTAACTCAATCCTATCAAATTTCATAATTTCGAATTATAACAACATATATTCACTACTGATAATAATACATCATAACATAACAACAGATTAAATAAATGATAAGGTAAGCTTCAACACGAGAAAATAATATTTTTAATTTAATAAGAACAAGAAATCATATGAATAATTTCAACATGATCCAATAATAACATTTTAAATCTCCAAAGGATAGAAATTTTAAATAACATATTCTAATAAAAATTTTAAGATCTAAAGGATTAAAAATTTCTTTTTTTAACTACTCATATTATATTTAAATCTAAATAAGATTAGAAGGTAATTGCACTAAAATAAAATAACATTCTTAAAAAAATCTGATATCATAAAATATATACAAATTTTAGAATATTTAAAAATAAAATTTTTTAAAGGGTATCAGATGTAAAATATTTTAATTCAAACTAATATCAATAAAAAAATTTCAACATGGAATCTAAACAAAAACTTTTAATTTCAAGAAAAGTAGGAAGAACCTATCTCTTTTTAGTAGGATGAAACTCCTCGTTCCTCCCGCTATTGAGTTCTGCTCGACGAGGAACGAAGGAGAGAAATCCCTCCCTTGAAATAGGAGGAGGTAAGCCTTCATTAAAGGAAAATTTTCTAAATTTTTATATTTATTTAATATAAATTTTTTTATTTAATATATTGACAAATATGATCTTATTTTATTTGGAATGCTTAATAAGTATTTCTTAATTCATAATGTCAAACAAGGAAATAGGATTATTCTTCCCTAAATTATACTAGTATATAAGGAAATAATATTTAATTCTTAAATCAAATATTTGATTTAATTACAAAATACTTCTTTGCTCGTTCATTGTTTGGGTTGGCGATGCTGTCTTTTCTGGTGGCGTTCACCTGCAACATCTACCTACAGTTATATGGCTGGTGGAAGGCGAAGTCGAAGGACTTGATTCCATTCGTATTGGAGCTCACCGTCTTCCACGTCATCTGTTTCCTGGTGTTGTTCTTCTGTGGCTCCGATTTCGATCTATCTTTCCTTTTTCATCTTTAGCGTTGGGCCAACAAGCATGATCGTCCACAGATTTGGAATCTGCAGCTTCATGATGTACGTGGGTTCTACCTATTTATTACGTATGCCACCTGTTATAGTGGTGTTTTGCATATTTTTTTCTCATTTCTAAATTTTGTATAAGAGTTTAATTATAATATTACTATCTGTAGATGAGCCCAAATAAATCTTAAATCCTATTTATAAAATATGAGGACTTGTTTGTAAAATTCTAATGATCTATTTGTAAATATGAGAAATGTTTAACAATTCTTTAGCGCTAAATATTTTTATATTAAAAGTTTAGTGCTATGGATCAAAATATGAATACTAATACTTAGATAGAATTTATGAAAGATTTATATTCAATTTAAGAAATAAAAAAAAATAAAATAAAATAAAAATAGAGGACACGTGGCATTAATTAACCTAAGAGTGAGCCACTTGTGTTTATTGTAAGAATGACACCTAAGCCTCCATCATATATGCTTGTCACCTTACAGATGTAAAATCTTTACATGATGCCAAACTTAAGCAATTAAAGGCACAATTAAGAGAAACTTTGCTACCAATGTAAAATTGAAGGAGGAGAAATTGAAGGAGAAGAAGAACTTTTATCTTAGCTCAAGGTTTTGCATCAACTCTCCATAGTTGGGAATCAAACTTTTGTAAGATAAGTGTTTTAACCCCATCCTAGAGATAAATTTTGATTCCTATTTTCATCTTGATTCTGATAAAATTAGAAGATTGTGGCTTCATGTAAGATATCTACGCTGTTTATACATCAAATGTTGAATATGAAATTTTTTGGATTTTGACATTTTAGTACTCTTATGATCATAACTTTTTGCACAAAATTCTGATTTAGGAAAAACATCTTTTGTACGAAAGTAGACTTATAGAGATTTCATTTGATATAAAAATTGGAAGATTCGGAGTTAGTTTGACTATCCAAACTTATGAATGAATAGACCTTATAAATTCAGTAAAATAGATACTATAATTTCTGACCTTCTATTACTGAATTATTCATAACTCTCTGGTGAATATTTTGAATTATGTAAAACTTAATTCTTTAGAAACTAGATTCGTATATCTTTATTTTAAAGTAAATTTGCCTACTGAAACATCTATTTAAATTGATTCTATCAATTCTGCAAAATATAGATGATAAATTCTGACCCTACTTTACTCTATCTATTGTAACTTCTTGTTAAGAAATCAAAAATTTACAAATCTAAGTTTATCTAAAAATAAATTGATACAGCTTTCCAATGACACCTATTTTAAGTAAATTGAAGTATAATTAGTTACTCAAATAATTCATAAAATATACTATCTAAATTCTATCAGAATTAAAATTTTGTTGAGTTTTACCTATTCAAGTTTCATCCTATTGGAAATTTGATTTCTGCTAAATTCTTCTTCAATTAAGCTTTATAATGGTCCTTTGAAATTCTTGTATTGTTCATCCTGAAATTGTTTGTATACCTGAAATCTATTATGTAATGTTCATATTGGCACTACCTTATTTCGTAAAGGCACACGCATATTTTCGTTGTTCCGCATGTATTTCCGATATATGCTAATGTTATTGTTCATACTATCCTTTTATACTCTTGTGTCTTATGGGATTATTTGGACCTTTGTCAGAAATGGTAAAGGGATTATTTAGACCTTTGTCAGAAATGGTAAAGGGATTATTTGGACCTCTGCTAGAAATGATAAAGGGTGTATGCTTAGAGCCTGTAATGCTCTGCCGATCCTCTCTGGTTTCATCTAAACGTGAATGTATGATGCTCTCAGATGTGGGAGATTCTGTTTGAGATCCCACTGCACCCTCTGTGTTTCTAATATGATATCCAAAGCATTACTTGTGTTTATATGTTCGCTTTGGATGAAAATGAAATGAATGCACTGAGATTTGACATTTGATATGACATGTGAAATGAATGATATGACATTTGAGCTTCTGTTTCTGATTTATTCTTCTGATATGCTCTGATATCTCATATGTCATTATTATCCTTCAAAATATGTTATGAAACCATTTCATATGCTATTTAATATGTTCAGAAATGTTTCATCTATTCTTGATTTGCTTCAAAACATTTCCTACGTCATTGTTATTGTTATGTTTCGAAATGTTTCATTTACTTTGATTTGCTCTGAAACATTTCATATGCCATTGATTTGCTCCGAAATACTATTTACATCCTTTGATATATTCTAATTACTCTTTACTCCATTTGTTATTGAACCAAATATGTTTGAATAAGAGGGTATTTTCGATTCAGTATCCGATAAGATGATAAATACGTTTTCTTGTATCTTGCTTTGTATTTTGATTATAATATTTTTTTAAAAATTATTATTTTTCACCATAGATATATTAGTCACTTGCTGAGCTCTGTTATGCTTACTCCGATTGCTATAACCTTTTTTTTTTCTAGTTAGCTTATCAGTCTCTGGAATGTTTAAATTTGGTTAAGGAAAGGAATGCTAGAAGATTTTGGCTTGAGTTTTAATGGATGATATATTTTCTTATATAATTATATTTTATGTTTAAAGAAATATCGACGATAAATCTGAACTTATGTGTTCTGTAAAAGTTAAAGGACCTCTCATGTTAGGATTTGGAATGTTAAGTTTAAATTGTATACTGATATGAACATGTGGTAAATGTTGGTTTGGTATTTGTATGGATTCCTATACTTATGAATTTATGATATGGATGTTGTTTAGTTGAGTTATTTTTGGATTTTATGAATCAATGAACGAAGGGGAGTATGATTTATAAAATTATACAGGTTTACGAATTGTGAATTTAAGGGTTTAAATATTGATTTGAATGGTTTTTATATTCTCAAATTGTTAGAATAATCCTGGATTGAATTGTTCTCCTGAACAGGGATAAAAAAAAAAAAAATCGAGGGGCGTGACATGTTTGGTGGTGGTAGTCATCGGACAGTTAATATCTTGTGTGCACAATCAGCAACAAAGGCATGTTATATACGAACGCTCTTTGATTGTAACTTTAATGTGGTCTGTTCTTCTATCTGAAGTTAGATGATAGCGGCGCAACGGCAGACAACAGATCTGATCACCAATAAATGGTGATGGCCCTGTCTATTGTTTTTGACCAAGTCAATATGACATAGCTGTTGATCGGATCTTATCCTGTATTGTCATGTACACTGTCACATTATCAGATCTTACCTCTTCCGAAGCCAACCGGTGCTCGGCTCCTTTGATTCCTCCCTTTCCTAACTACTTTTTATATAAAATTAATATATTATATATAATATATTTTATTTTTATATAAAAAATATTTTACATTATTAAAAAATAAAATTATTATATTCGAGTTACACTCAATGAAAGAACATGTTAAAAATATATTAATTTTTATATAAAGTTATTCCAAATTTATCAGAAAGCTAATCATAAAATCCTACATCTCTTCTTTTCTATTTCGACTTAGCTACAACTTGAAATTGAAATAAGTTAAATTTGATTACCTAATATATTTTAATGTTAATATTTTTTTATTTTTAGATATTTTTAGGATAATTAATTATAAAAAAATTTGAAAATTCTACTATAATTTGATTCTAACAAAAAAATTACTAGTTTTTCAATTTATAATAAATTTATGTAAAAATTAATATATCTTAATAAATTATGTGAACGAGTGTAATTCAATTATAACTTGAATGTAAGAGATCTGATTCGACTCGACCTGATCCGAAGGGATCCAACTCGAATCGACCTAACCTAGATCGAATCAATCCACTAATCAGTCGGACTTGAAATAATATGATTCAAGGATATTATTAATTTTTTTGAAAAAAAAGCACCCCCCTTAGAGTTTTTTTTTTTTTTGATAAATTATCATGTGAAACATGAGGACTTACAAAATTCCCTCTCCAAAAACCTCCTGTCATGTCAACTCTAGTTAAATCCCTATTGCCTTAGGAAACGAAGTTCTTTGTTAATACTATAATTGAGACGGCAACCGATTCTTTGTTATTTACTCATTTCTTGTTTTCTTTTGGTTCGTTTTCATGGCAGTGTCAAGATTTATGATAGTTAAACAACTGTTAGGTATACTACCATGCATTTGCCTTTTAATATTCTTTACCATGTTATCAGAAGACGTGAGACTGAAAGTGATACGTTGGAAGAAACTATTAATTAGATTTCTATTTATTGGTTCACCGATGGAAATGATTAGGTTACTTGGGATGTCATGTCAGTTTCCGGCAATTGTCGATGTAATTAAATCGTGCCAACGCAGATTCGAATAATAAAATTATTGTAGCTTGTCATTAAAGCAAAAGACACCCACTCGAAGGCAACGTGATTTGGAGCTACAGATGATGGCCTTTTTGCAGCCTGCTGATGACGTTGAGAGCAAAAGATTCAATAAAGAGATGTTGCCGTAATCCCGGGTGCATAACAAGAACCGGAGACCAACCAAAGGGTTGTCAACTCCAAAGAATTGCGACGAGTATGATCTACAAAACCTTTTCTATAAGGTGCAGGTTGAATGATTGGTGGAGACCCACAAGTAGAGGTTTGGGTGCAAGCTTCCGGATTGTTGTTTCCTGTAGAGCAATAGTCGATGACCCTCACATGGTCATCCACGTTTATGGCCTGTAGCTGCTGTCTAGCTTTAACGTATGTGAATTATTGATTGGTGGGTTGGCCTCTGTAACATACGATTAATTTGTTGTCGAATCTTTTGTGAGTGAGATGGAGGGTGCTTACTTTGTTGTGAAAGAAAAGCACAATAACGGGAAAAATAGCAGAGAAGAAAACGCAAGATGAAAAATAGCTCATCCTCATGGTAGTGCCACTTCAAGAGGGGAGATAGGTTGGAAGGGTCCAAAGGGGGTCTGTAGTAAACTTGGGACGGTTTAGCTGGTTTGAGTAAAGAATCCGACGCCATTTTCCGACACTAAGCGACTCCAATCGACTGAAAAGGAGGGAGGCGTGCGACGATGGATGAGAGCCAAAAAGGATCACCTAATCTTGTTGTTCAGGCAGGCCTTCAGGTTGCTTTGATTTTGGTGTAGGCATCTGGAGGCGAAGGCGTAAGCACGAGTTGTGCGCACCATATAACAACTGCATGCTATGGGGGATCCCGCTCTTGCCAAGACGAATTCCATTCACGACGGCACGGAGGATGCTGATCCACCGCATGAATTCGACAGGGGATATTTTCTCACGGTGAAGTCTCATATCCGTCAGAAGAAGCACAAGGAACTCTTGGCTCTAGCCATGAACGTTCCTGGTTGCCCGGTGAACCTCATGAATGACACTTTGCTCCACGTCGTCATAGCTTGCAACGAGACCGACCTCGCCAAAAGTATTATCCAGCAGATGCGAGTGGAGACCCTCGCGGCCAAGAATTTGTACGGCGACACGGCTCTTCATGTCGCTGCCGCCGTGGGTGACATCAAGGTGGCCATGGAGCTGTTCCGCAGTAGCAAAGATCTCATCGGAGAACAGAACTTGAAGCAGGAGACACCACTGCACAAAGCGGCGTTCTACGGGCATCATGACATGTTCTGGTGCCTGGTGAACGAGGGGCAGGGCTCCCCGTACGAGCGGAGGGAGGACGGCGCCACCATGCTGCACTGTGCCATCATGGGCAACGCGCCGGGTAAGCGATCATCACCGGTTTCGTTGGTCTGTCTCCGGCCAGCTGTCTTTATCTTGCTTTTATCCTATTTATTTGAAGTGTTATATGTGGATCACACGCTTCCGCATCTTTGGTGTGATCAAGGTGAGTGAGTTGATGCAGGGATGGCACTGGAGATCGCAAAGGAATTTCCGGTGCTGATCACGTCGCGCAATACCATGGCGGTGACCCCGTTGCAGCTGATGGTGACCGTTCCGGGGTTATTCCGAAGCCAAATGGTACTTGGCTGCTTCGAGTCCATCCTCTATGACTGTAAGTGCTGCCCCCGCCTCTTCCTTCAACGCCCGCAGCGCCCCGCCCTCCCCCCTGCTTCTCTATTTCTCTTTCACTACATTTCCTACCGACGACTACCTTGATTTAGCGATCGTTCGACGTCCAAATTTATTGAGAATTTACCTAGGGGTGTTTTTTTCTCAATATCGGAACACATATGCCCTTGATTTTTTGGATTTATTATATGGTTTTTGTGTTAAACCGAATCAAATCTAACAGGTTGAGTCTGGTTTGATATCTGTTCTTTATTCTTTCACGTCTCCTCCTTCCCGCGATTCGCCCTTTTGTTGTCACCCTTTCACCCTTATTCGTTCTTCTTCAAGGAGGAGGAGAGGAGGAGTAGGCGAAGCAGAAGGAGGTGGAGGAGGAGAGGAAGCGACACAAGATTGACCAGTTCACTCATCCAAACTATTTTAGTGAATCATTTTAAAAAATTTGAAACGAAATTAATTGGAATTGGAGGATAACGTTATAATTTACCAAAAAAAAACATTCTTAAATAATTTCTGAATAGAGGGGCCTGATAGAAACCAATTTCTAATAATCTTTTAGGTGAATTACTTTATATATATATATATATAATATTACAATCCAATCTATCGGGATAATTGACTTATTAACTTCATTGAACTTGGATCACTGATGATGTAAGAGTTAAGTTCAAAATAATAATAATACACTAATCAAATCTCTATAAATCAATTTTAATATTTTTCTACTTTTGATTGATTGATGTGAAGTGAAATTATAATTGTTCTAAGAAAAATATACTTATGATGAAACTTAAACATCAAGCATTTTGATACCAGTGTACATGCTCCTAAAATTTTGATTTTACATTTAAGTTATTCCTCTGGGGAAGGACTCAGACAGGACACGTCGAAGAGATGAAGAGGAGGCAGCTGGAAGCTCCAACGATGCCCCTGTGCGTGCTTCTTGATTTGTGATTAAAATCATCGACATCTTTTCCATCACAATATCAATAGTCCACTATTACCTCTCTGATTTGTTTCTCCCTTTGGCGTCTACATATAAATGATCTCAAGCAAGTTGAGGCCACAAAACAAGATGACCACGAATATTTCGGGAGGCAGAGAACAATTCGTTCAAGATTTCCATCTTGCTGCTGTACTCTCGTTGACATATTAGTCATCCCAGGTACTCCTACTAGTTTCTCTGTCTACAATTTTTGTGGTCATCGATGTTCTGTTTCATTACGCTGATGTATTACTTTTTGTCCTTGCAGTCAAATGGGTTCGTCTGTTTCTTTTCATCATTTTAAAGACTTGTGAGTAATTGTTCCCAAACAGTACATTGATGATATTTAGAGCCATGTCCCACTGTTTCATTACGAGTTTTAGCAAATTAGGAAAGTGCTACAGAAAAGGCTTCCTGTAATCTGTTCTCCAAAACAAAGAAGTATACATGATGGATAATTATAGCTTATTTGCGGAAAAATATAAATGGGATGATCATGTTGCTGACTTCTGATGATGTTAATTTGGAGATGCAATGCGTTATGCAGTGTACCATCGAACCCGACGCCTGGAGAAGATTAAGAGAACCCATAAAAAAGCCTTGGAACTCATCGAATATTTAGTCCGCGACCCGACATACATGGAGTTCTACGTGCTGGGAAGAAAACAAAGTGACGGCGGAGCTTCTGCGGCAAGCTTTCGAGAAAGAGGTGAGCGACAAGATCAACTAAACGCACCGGCTGCGTCTACCAGAAGATGGAACGAGCCACCCTTGATCTTGGGTGCACAAATGGGCATTCCGAGTACGTCAGTACCATCTTACAAGTGTGTCCGGAGGCAGCTACGTACCTGGACACCCGTGGCCGAAGCGTTCTCCAAGTAGCAATAGAGCATGGTAACCGAGAGATCGTGAGAACCATACGTGAGATGAGCCGGGGGAAGAATCCCGTACTACCATCCTGGCTACTGTCCCGCGTCGACAAAGGGACCGGAAGAACCATCCTTCACCTTGCTTCGGCAAATGCCCCCGAGCATAACCAAGATGCTCTACAAATGCAAGATCAATTAAGATGGTTTGAGGTCAAGTCCCTGACTTCATTAACTACAAATAAAATCTTTATATTCTCAGAGTTGCCTAGTAAATTTGATCGTTTTCTAACATTTGAATGCAGACGGTGAGAGATATGGTTCCTAAGGAATTAGTGTACAGTCGGAACGCGCAAGAGATGACCGCAGAAGAGATGTTTACCGAGAGTCACCAAGCGATGCTCAGGAGTTGCAAGGGTCAACTAATGGAAACGGGCAGGACGTGTTCAGGGCTGGTCGCAGCAGTAGTGTTCGCGTCGAGCTTCTCCATCCCCGGCGATAAGGACCCAGCCACCGGCAACCCGATTTACTTCGGTAGGGCAGCTTTTAAGGTCTTCTCACATGCGTACGTGATTGGGTTGTCATGCGCTGCCACATCTCTTGTGTTGTTCTTATCCCTCGCCATGTCACCTTACAAGGAGCAGCAGTTCCGTCGTATAATCCCAACCAAATACTTCTTTGCCCGCTCGTCGTTTGCGTTGGCGATGCTGTCTTTTCTGGTGGCGTTCACCTGCAACATCTACCTACAGTTATATGGCTGGCAGAAGGCGAAGTCGAAGGACTTGATTCCATTCGTATTGGAGCTCACCGTCTTCCCCGTCATCTGTTTCCTGGTGTTGTTCTTCCGTGGCTCCGATTTCGGTCTATCTTTCCTTCTTCGTCTTTGGCGTTGAGCCAACAAGCATGATCGTCCACATATTTGGAATCTGCAGCTTCATGATGTACGTGGGTTCTACCTATTATGATATGCCACCTGTTATAGTGGTGTGTGGTGGTGGTGGTCATCGGACAGTAAATATCTTGTGTGTACAAGCAGCAACAAAGGCATGTTATATGTGGACGCTATTTGATCGTAACTTTAATGTGGTCTTTTCTTCTATCTTCAATTAGATGCTATCGGCGCAACGGTAGACAACAGATCTGATCACCAATAAATGGTGATGGCCCTGTCTATTATTTTTGACGAAGTCAATATGACAGAGCTGTTGATGGGATCTTGCCCTGTATTGTCACGTATACTGTCACATGTCGAGTGACAGACTTCCCCTATCACCTGCAAATTGTAGTGAGACGTATGGACGCTCTTTCGTTTTCCCATAGGTCGGCTAGAAGATAAGGCTCGAGTCTTGTTACCTTGAGAAAAGTTTTTTTTTTTTTGTTAATGTTGGGTTGAGAGCTCAATTCAGCTGACAGTCCGTGACCCTTCTATTATTAATTTTAATTTTAACCTAAAATCTAATTATATATATGAACTAATAGTAGTTAATAAACAAAGAGATTAACATCGCAGCAAAGGACAGAAATTTATAACAACATTAGGGATTCAAAAAAAGAAGAAAAGGGCAGAAAAATAAAAGAAAAAGAAAAGAAAGAAGACAAGGAAAACACAGAAATTGTTCTCACTCATCCAAAGCAGTTTCATCTCAAAGTTAGATCGATCTTCATGAATTCTTCCGTGATTTCTTGAGGAAGTTTTGGATATTGTGCGTGGCGTGATCCTCAGTATCCCGCTTATTCTCTTGAGATTATTGCTTGAGTTTTGGGCAAGAGATTCGAGAATTATACATTCATTATTTCTATAGTGAATTTTCTCTGGTTTGCCCCGTGATTTTTACCCTTCACGTTGAAGGGGTTTTCCACGTAAATCTTGGTGTGCTATTTGATTGTGATTTTTGTTTAATACCATTGTGTGTGTTACTGCTAGTATTTGTTCTTATACAAAAGTTATTGTTTGTTACCTATCCTTTTATTTTCCTATCAACTGGTATCAAAGCAAGGTTTTGGTGATTTAACTTTTGTATTTGAACATGGAGGCTGGTAATTTTTCTCGCATGATTAGTTTGAACGGAAACAATTAGATGATATGGAAACCAAGAATGGAAGATCTCTTGTATTGCAAAGATTTGTATAGACCTTTGCAAGAGGATAGTGAAAAACCCACAACTATGACAGATGATGAGTGGAAGAGATTAGATCGAAAAACGGTTGGATTTATTCGACTGTGGCTCGATGATAGTGTCTTTCACCATGTTTCTACTGAAAGTTCTGCATATTCTCTTTGGAAAAGTTAGAAGGTCTCTATGAAAGAAAACAAGCAACAAAGCTTTTTGATCGTAAAACTTGTGAACCTAAAATATAAAGAGGGTGCTTCTATCACGAGCATTTGAATGAAATTCAGAGTATTACTAACCAGCTTATCTTCTATGAAAATGTCTCTTGATGATGAGTTGCGGCATTGTTATTTCTCGATCATTGCTAGAAAGTTGGGAGACATTGGTGGTTTCCCTAAGTTCTGCGGATGGTATTGTTACCATGAGTCAAGTAACAAGCGGTTTGTTAAATGAGAGTTGAGAAGAAAGACCTCAGATATCTCGGATTGATTCACAAGCACTTATCTCGCAGAACATAGGAAGGTCAAGGTCTAAAGATAGAAGTAGTTCACGATAGGTAGAAGCAAGTCAAGATCAAGGAAAGAAATTATTTGCTATAATGGTGAGAAAGGACATTATAAGAATCAATGTAAGCAACCTAAGAAGAGCAAGAAAAAGAAAAGAAGTGGAGTCTACAGAGTCAAAAGAAAATACCACACCATATAGTGCAGTTGGTGATTATTTGATTTTGTCTCCATCTCGATGATATTTTTCTTGTGTGTGTCGAGATCTCGAGTGGATAATTGACACAGAGCTTCTTATCATGCTACACCACGGAGGGAGTTTTTACTACGCATGTGTCGAAAATTTTGGTGTTGTCAAGATGGGCAACCATGGCACAGACATCATTGGCATGAGTGACATCCATATAAAGACCAATCTTTGATGCAAATTGATGCTAAGAATGTGAGACATGTGGTTGACTTGAGGTTGAATCTAATTTCATTGGAAGATTAGATGATGAAGACTATGATAGCGAGTTTCACAGAGCGGGAAACTCGAAGGGTTCTCTTGTTATAGCTAATGGAAAGGCAGCTAAATTTATGGTGAATGTTAAATGTCACAGAGAAAGACTTCAGCATGGAGTTGTGGTATAGGTGATTGAGACACATGAACGAAAAAGGACTGCAAGCTCTTTCCAAGAGAGAGGTATTGTCTGATCTCAGAGGTATACGTTTGAACCCTTGTATTGATTGTTTGGTTGGTAAACAACATAGAGTTTCTTTTGCTAGTCCTACTTTGTCTAGAAAAATGCATGTCTTGGATCGTGTTTATGCAAATGTATGTGGTCCTTTGAGGATAAAATATCCTAGTGGTTCTACTAATGTTCCTGGCATCAGTGGTGCACTTTACTTTGTTACTTTTATAGATGACTTTTCTAGGAAAGTTTGGGCCTATGCTTTGAAGACTAAAGATCAGGTTATTGGTGTCTTCAAAGAGTTTCATGCCGTGAGTTGAAAGGGAGACAGAAAGATAATTGAAATGCATAAGATCGATAATGGTGGTGAGTATACGGATTGTTTGATGATTATTGTAGGTCACATGGCATCCAAAGATGAGATGGCAGGTTCTGGTACACCTCAAAGATAATACAATTACAGAGAGGATGAATCGTACCATCATGGAAAAGTTCATATGTATGTTTTCACAGGCAAAGCAACCCAAGAGGTTTTGGGATGAAGCTTTGAGGACTGCAATTGATGTGATCAACTTATCTCCACTGACCCTAGATCTGATGTTGCGAGCATGTTTGAGTCGGGGAAAGATGTTTATAAGCATTTGAGAGTATTTGGTTGTTGTGCATTTGCACATATTCTAGATAATGAAAGGTCCGAGCCGGATGGTAAGACAAAAGAATGTATTTTTCTTGGCTGCTCATGATCAATTTGGTTCTGAGTTTTGGGATCGAGCGAAGATGGTGTTTAGAAGTAGAGATGTGATCTTCTTTGAGGATCAAACCCTTGAGGATTTGAAGAAGGAGGCATCACCAATACTGAAGGAAGGATTAGCAGATTGTGACCCGATTGTTCCTCCAAGATATCGGTGATGGGGAGATGTAGGAAGATGGTGTAGAGCCATATATTAATCTACTTGTAGGACATGTTGAGCAAGAAGAAGTTGAGGAAGCCTTCCCGCAGAACCTCAATTGAAAAGATCTTCTAGACAACATCGCCTCCGAAGATACTCTGTATGAATATGTGATGCTTCATCGATCCAAGTGAACCAGAGAGTTACCATGAAGCGGTTGAAAGTGAGCAGAAAAATGTGGCTAGTTGCTATGCAGAAGAGATGGATGCTCATGGATGAATCATACATATGATTTGGTACAACTTCCAGGAATGAAGTCCTTGAAGAACAAGTGGGTTTTCGGGTTAAAGACTCAAGAATATTGTTCTCAACCAAAGTACAAAGCCAGATTGGTTGTGAAAGGCTTTGGTCAAAAGAAAGGTATTGACTTTTGAAGAGATTTTTCTCATGTTGTTAAAATGTCTTCTATTCGTGTTGCTCTAGGTATTGCTAGCCAGGACTTGGAGGTGGAGCGTTTAGATGTGAAGACGACTTTCCTTTATGGTGATTTGGAGGAGGAAATTTATATGGAGCAACGGAAGGTTTCAAAATCAAAGGTAAAGAAAATTTTGTCTGCAAGTTAAGAAAGAGTTTGTATGGATCAAGCAAGCTCCAAGACAATGGTACAGAAAGTTTGATTCATTTATGATTGAAAATAGATACAAAAGAAACGACTTTAGATCATTGTGTGTATATCAAGCGGTTTGGTGAGAATTTTATTATTCTCTTACTTTATGTTGATGATATGTTTATTGTTGGGAAAGATATGTGTATAATTAATAGGTTGAAGAAGGAACTGAGTGAGTCCTTTGCAGATGAAGGACATGGGGCAAAGCAAATATCGGGCATGCAGATTTCTCGTGATGTGAAAAAACAAGAAGATTTGGTTGTCACGGAAGAAATACATCGAGAAAGTATTAGAAAGGTTCAGTATGAGCAATGCAATGCAAAGCCGCTTGGTTCTCCTCTTCAGTCACTTCAAGTTGTGCTCGAGCAGAGTCAAGTGATGAAAAGAAGGAAGAAAATGCAAAAGGTTCCTTATGCTTCAAAGAGTTGGAAGTTTAATGTATGCAATGGTATGTACGAGGCCGGACATCGATATGCGATGGGTGTTACTAGCGATTTCTTGCAAATCCAGCAAAGAGCAGGCGTGATGAAGTGGAATATTGAGATATCTTAGAGGAATCTCTAAGGTTTGTTTAAGCTTTGGAGGTGGACCACTGTGTTAGTGAGTTACACAGATGCAGTGTATGGTCAGAGATATTGATACAAGGAAATCTACATCGTTTTGTACTTACTTTGCGTGTCATGGCAATCAAGATTGCAAAGGTGTATTGCTCTCTCCACCACAGAGGCGAATATATTGCTCACAGAGATTTGTAAAGAAATGTTATGGATGAAAGAATTCTTACAAGAATTAGGGTGAAATAGAAAACTATGTGGTGTATTATGATAGCCAGTGCCATCCATTTATGTAAGAACCAGTTTTTTCATTCCAAGTCAAAGCATATAGATGTCGAGATATCATTGATTCGAAATGTACTTGAAGAAAACATTTGCTACTGTAAAATTCATACAGATGATAATGGAGCATATGTTGACAAAGACCTTACCAAAAGAGGCAGAGATGTGTCGACAATTGGTCGGTATGGATTTACATCGAGTCATGGATAGCCTCCTTATGGGTAATGAAGGGGAGGTTGTTGGTGAGTCGAGAGCCCGTATGGGCTTTGACCCATAGCCCTTCTCTTATTAACCCTAACCCTAACCTAAAACCTAATTATATATAGGGGCTAATGGTCGCTAAACAAAGAGATTAACATCGCAGCAAGGGGCAAAAATTTACAGCAACATTAGGGATTCAAAGAGAGGAGAAAAGGACAAAAAAATAAGAGAAAAAGAAAGGAATGAAGACAAGGAAAACACAGAAATTGTTCTCACTCATCCAAACAGTTTCTAATCTCAGGTTAGATCAGATCTTCAGTGAATTCTTCTGTGATTTCTTGAGGAGGTTTTGGATATTATACACAGTGACGTGATCCTTGTATCTCAGTTATTCTCTTGAGATTATTGCTTGGGTTTTGGGCAAGAGATTCGAGAATTGTACATTCATTATTTCTATAGTGAATTTTTTCTGGTTTGCTCCGTGGTTTTTACCCTTCACGTTGATGGGGTTTTTCACGTAAATCTTGGTGTGCTATTTGATTATGATTTCTGTTTAATACCGTTATGTATTACAGTCTGTTAGTATTTGTTATTATACAAAAGTTATTGTTTGTTACCTATCCTTTTATTTTTTTCATCAGTTAATACTATAATTGAGACGACAACCGATGCTTTGTTATTTACTCATTTCTTGTTTTCTTTTGGTTCGATTTCATGTCAGTGTCAAGATTTATGATAGTTAAACAACTGTTAGGTACCACCATGTTATCTGATTCCCTTTCGCTGATCTATATATCTTATTGTCATAAGACGTGAGACCGAAAGTGATGTGTTGGAAGAAACTATTAATTATATTTGTATTTATTGGTTGACCGATGGAGATGATTAGTTTACTTGGGATGTCATGTCAGTTTCCGGGAATTGTTGATGTAATTAAATCATGCCAACGCAGATTCGAATAATAAAATTCTTTTAGCTTGTCATTAAAGCAAAAGACACCCACTCGAAGATAACGTGATTTAGAGCTACAGATGATGGCCTTTTGCAGCCGGCTGATAACGTTGAGAGCAAAAGATTCAATAAAGACATGTTGCCGTAATCCCGGGTGCATAACAAGAACCGGAGACCAACCAAAGGGTTGTCAACTCCAAAGACTTGCGATGAGTATGATCTACAAAAGCTTTTCTATAAGGTGCAGGTTGAATGATTGGTGGAGACCCACAAGTAGAGGTTTGGGTGCAAGCTTCCGGATTATTGTTTTCTGTAGAGCAATAGTCGTCGACCCTCGCATGGTCATTCACGTCTATGGCATGTAGCTGCTGTCTAGCTTTAACGTATGTGAATTATTGATTGGCAGGTTGGCCTCTGAAACATACGATTAATTTGTTGTCGAATCTTTTGCGAGTGAGATGGAGGGTGCTTACTTTGTTGTGAAAGAAAAACACAATAACGGGAAAAATAGCAGAGAAGAAAACGCAAGATGAGAGCTCATCTTCATGGTAGTGCCACTTTAAGAGGGGAGATAGGTTGGAAGGGTCAAAAGGGGGTCCGTACTAAACTTGGGACGGTTTACCTGGATTGAGTAAAGAATCCGACGCCATTTTCCGACACTAAGCGACTCCAATCGACTGAAAAGGAGGGAGGCGTGCGACGATGAATGAGAGCCAAAAAGGATCACCTAATCTTGTTGTTCAGGCAGGCCTTCAGGTTGCTTTGATTTTGGTGTAGGCATCTGGAGGCGAAGGCGTACGCACGAGTTGTGCGCACCATATAGCAACTGCATGCTATGGGGGATCCCGCTCTTGCCAATACGGATTCCATTCACGACGGCACAGAGGATGCTGATCCACTGCATGTTCTCAATAGGAGACATTTTCTCACGGTGAAGTCTCATATCCGTCAGAAGAAGCACGAGGAACTCTTGGCTCTAGCCGGGGAAGATCCTGATCGCCCGGTGAACCTCATGAACGACACTTTGCTCCACGTCGTTATAGCTTGCAACGAGACCGACCTCGCCAAACGTATTATCCAGCAAATGCCGGTGGAGACCCTCGCGGCCAAGAATTTGTACGGCGACACGGCTCTTCATGTCGCTGCCGCCGTGGGTAACAGCGAGGTGGCCAGGGAGCTGTTCCGCAGGAGCGAAGATCTCATCGGAGAGCATAACTTGAAGCAGGAGACACCACTGCACAAAGCGGCGTTCTACGGGCATCATGACATGTTCTGGTGCCTGGTGAACGAGGGGCAGGGCTCCCCGTACGAGCGGAGGGAGGACGGCGCCACCATGCTGCACTGTGCCATCATGGGCAACGCGCCGGGTAAGCGATCATCACCGGTTTCGCTGGTCTGGCTCTGGCCAGCTGGCTTTATCTTGCTTTTATCTTATTTTATTTTGAAGTGTTATGCTGTTGGATCATACTGCTTCCGCATCTTTGGTGCGATCAAGGTGTGTGAGTTGATGCAGGGCTTGCACTGGAGATTGCAGAGCATTTTCCATTGCTGATCACGTCGCGGAATACCATGGCGGTGACCCCGTTGCAGCTGATGGTGACCATTCCGGGGTTATTCCGAAGCCAAATGGTACTCGGCTCCTCCGAGTCCATCCTCTATAACTGTAAGTGCTGCCCGCCTCTTCCTTCACCGCCCCCAGTGCCCCGTCCTCCCCCGATCGTCTATTTCTTTCGCTACTTTTCCTACCAACGACTACCTTAATTTAGCGATCGTTCGACACCCAGATTTATTGAGAATTTACGCAGGGGTGTTTGTTTCTCATAATCGAACAAATATACCTTGATTTTTCAGGTTTATTATATGGTTTTGTGTTAAACCGAATCAAATCTAACCGGTTTAGTCTGGTTTGATTTCTCTTCTTCATTCTTTCACACGTCTCCTCCTTTCCTTCATTCGCCTTTTTGTCGTCACCCTTGCACCCTTCTTCTTTCTTCTCCTACCAGGAGAGGAGACGAGGAGTAGGCGAAGCGACACAAGGTCGATCGGCTCATTGAACCAGTTCACTCATCCAAACTGGTTCAGTGAATCGGTTCAAAAAATTTAAAACGAAATTGATTGGAATTGGAGGATAGATTTAGAATTTACCTAAAAAAATCCTAAATAATTTCTGAATAGAAGGGGTGATAAAAACCAATTATTAACTTTTTTTTAGGTGAATTGCCTTTTGTAGATATACGTATAACAGAATCATGAAGTATTAAAAGAAAGTGATCAGTTAAATCCACATATATATATATATAATATAATATAAAATTTATAATCTGATCTAATGAAATAATTGACTTATTAACTTTGTTGAACTTCGATCATTGATCCTAAATAATTAAGTTCAAATCAATAATAATATATTCATCGAATCTCTATAAATTAATCTTAGTATTTGTCCACTTTTAATTTTCGTTGTCAAGTAAAATTATAATTGTTCTCAGAAAAATATAGTTATGATGAAACTTAAACATCAAGTATTTTGATACCTCTGTCCAAAGTTTAATTTTACATTTCAGTAATTCCTTTCGAGAAGGACTCACGCAGGACACGTCAAAGAGATGAAGAGGAGGCACCTGGAAGCCCCAACGATGCCCCTGTGTGTGCTTCTTGATATGTGATTTAAATCATTAACATCCTTTCCATCACAACATCAATAGTCCGCTATTGTCTCTCTGATTTGTTTCTCACTTTGGCGTCTACATATATATAATCTCAAGCAAGCTGAAGCCGCAGAGCAAGATGACCACGAATATTTCGGGAGGCAGAGAACAATTCGTTCAAGATGTCTATCTTGCTGTTGTACTCTCGTTGACATATTATTAGTCCCAGGTACTTGTACTAGCTTCTCTGTCTACAATTTTTGCAGTCATCCATGTCCTGTATCATTACGCTGACGTATTCCTTTTTGTCCTTGCAGTCAAATGGGCTCTTCTGTTTCCTTTCATCATTTTAAGGGCATGTGAGTAATTGTACCCAAACAGTACATTGATGATATTTAGAGCCATGTCCCACTGTTTCATTACGAGGTTTAGCAACTTAGGAAAGCACTATAGAAAAGGCTTCGTGTAATTTGTTCTCCAAAACAAAGTAGTTTACATGATGGATGATTACACCTTATTTGCGGAAACACATAAATGTGTTAGTACAGTAGATGGGATGATCATGCTGCTGACTTCTTCTGATGTTAATTTGGAGATGCAATGCGTTATGCAGTTTACCCTCGAACCCGACAGCTGGAGGAGATAAAGATAACCCATAGAAAAGCCTTGGAACTCATCGAATATTTAGTCCGCGACCCGACATACATGGAGTTCTACGTGCTGGGAAGAAAACAAAGTGACGGCGGAGCTTCTGCGGCAAGCTTTCGAGAAAGAGGTGAGCGACAAGATCAACTAAACGCACCGGCTGCGTCTACCAGAAGATGGAACGAGCCACCCTTGATCTTGGGTGCACAAATGGGCATTCCCGAGTACGTCAGTACCATCTTACAAGTGTGTCCGGAGGCAGCTACGTACCTGGACACCCGTGGCCGAAGCGTTCTCCAAGTAGCAATAGAGCATGGTAACCGAGAGATCGTGAGAACCATACGTGAGATGAGCCGGGGGAAGAATCCCGTACTACCATCCTGGCTACTGTCCCGCGTCGACAAAGGGACCGGAAGAACCATCCTTCACCTTGCTTCGGCAAATGCCCCCGAGCATAACCAAGATGCTCTACAAATGCAAGATCAATTAAGATGGTTTGAGGTCAAGTCCCTGACTTCATTAACTACAAATAAAATCTTTATATTCTCAGAGTTGCCTAGTAAATTTGATCGTTTTCTAACATTTGAATGCAGACGGTGAGAGATATGGTTCCTAAGAAATTAGTGTACAGTCGGAACGCGCAAGAGATGACCGCAGAAGAGATTTTTACGGAGAGTCACCAAGCTTTGCTCAAGAGTTGCAAGGTTCAACTAATGGAGACGGGCAGGATGTGTTCAGGGCTGGTCGCAGCAGTAGTGTTCGCGTCGAGCTTCTCCATCCCCGGCGATAAGGACCCAGCCACCGGCAACCCGATTTACTTCGGTAGGGCAGCTTTTAAGGTCTTCTCACATGCGTACGTGTTTGGGCTGTCATGCGCCGCCACATCTCTGGTGTTGTTCTTGTCCCTCGCCATGTCACCTTACAAGGAACAGCAGTTCCGTCGTATCATCCCAACCAAATACTTCTTTGCCAGCTCGTCATTTGGGTTGGCGATGCTATCTTTTCTGGTGGCGTTCACCTGCAACATCTACCTACAGTTATATGGCTGGCAGAAGACGAAGTCGAAGGACTTGATTCCATTCGTATTGGAGCTCACCCTCTTCCCTCTCATCTGTTTCCTGGTGTTGTTCTATCGTGGCTCCGAGTTCGGTCTATCTTTCCTTTATCGTTCTTGGCGTTGAGTCAACAAGCATGATCGTCCACATCTTTCGTATATGCAGCTTCATGATGTTCGTGGGTTCTACCTATTACGGTATGCCGCCTGTTCTAGCGGTATGTGGTGGTAGTAGTCAGTGGACAGTTGATATCTTCCGTGCACAAGCAGCAACGAAGGCATGTATGTTATATATGGACGCTATTTGATTGTAACTTTAATGTTGTTTTTTGTTCTATCTCCAATTAGATGATATCGGCGCAAAGGTAGACAACAGATCTGATCACCAATAATGGTGATGGCCCTCCCTATTGTTTTTGACTAATGTCCGCATGACATTATGGTCGATGGGATCTTATCCTCTCATCGCTGACCGTATTGGTCATGTATGATCTGCATGGACGTTCTTTCGTCTTCCCAGAGGTCGGCTAGAAGATAGGCTCGAGTCTTATTTAATCTTTCTGCCACAATCACATAGTCCATATCGTACAGTTTTGTCCCACCAAAGTTTGCACATGCAAACGAAATGATTGGCTTATAGAAGCCGATCGTTCAAGAAGTGACGGAGGTCGATTTTGGATTGAAAAAAGATCATTTAGCTTTTCAAAAAAAAAAATTACCTTTATAAAATGGAAAGAAAACTCTCCGTGGAGTTTATAAATGACTCTTTCAGACTAAGGTGACCATAAATCTAAAGAGACAGTAGTTGCTATACACATTGTCCTTCGGAGGAGTGTCAATGCCTCTACAAGGCTAATATAGCTTTCCTTGTCCATTTTTTTTGACTCAATGCTCCCAGACATCGAATCACACAATCCTCATTTAACCATAAATACACTTCTATATGCATGGCTATCCTCAAGATTTCGATGAAGAAATGTGAAAAATATAAATACTTTTGCTTTGATTCCTTTTAAATTTATAATTTTATTATTGATTTCTTTTATATTAATTTTTTTTTGTCATATATTAAATTTTGAATCGTATTAAGAAAGTAAACCTAAATTACTATGGCCCTGTGATTAAAAGTGATCGATTTGAACCACCAAATAAATAATTTTGCTTTGATAGATGATGATAGATGTGTTGGGAAAGAAAAGAAAAAGAGAGAGAGAGAGAGAGAGAGATTTCGTAGAAGAAGGGAATAATAGTTCATTGCATTGAAAGAAGATTGCTGCTTACATAAGATTAGGGCTAAGTTCTCCCATTTTCTAAGAGAGTATTGTGCATAATTATTGTGAATAAAAACCATGGATTAGGATGGTTGTATCCATTACCGATGCTATATTTATACATTAGCCCTTAAAACACCTTCTTAATTTATAATTTTGAGATGTTTTTTTAACTTCTTAAATTTCTCTAATGTGATTGTTTTGGTGAGGAAATCTGCACTATTGATCACTTGAGATGCTTTTTGAACTACCCATACTGATCACTTGTATTGGTGAACTTCAAAACTCTCTCTTCTTTGTTGACCAAGTCTCCAATGAAGTGATGAGGAATTTCAATGTGCTTTGACCTTGCGTGAAAGAGAGATTTTTTTTTTTTTAATTTTCCATCTCCAAGTTTTATTTGAGAAGAGAAGTTGTGATCAAAGTTAACAAATATCTTGTCATTCCCAGTCATATGATTGCTGCAACCGTTCGAATACCACACATTTTATGCTTCTTGTTGAACATTCATACAGGAGAAGAGTTGTTCAGTTTCATTCTTGATGAAGCTTTTCATTCTTCTTTAGAAACCAACAATCTCTTTGAGAATGATTGAGAATTCTGCAACTCTTATATCTAAATCGACAATGTTTTGACTCATGGTTACTCTTCTTGCAAATTCTACAACCTGAATTTGAACCTTTTCGCTGATACTCTTTCTTTTGGTAACTTTGGTTGCCTTGTCATTTTTGTTAAATGTTCCTCCTTTGAAGTTTGGTTTTGTATTCTTCTCTATAAAATTCAGTTTTGACTGAAATGCTTGTTCGACAGGTTCGTTCTTTCCTCGTGCACTTGAAGGAAACTCATCAATTCATGAAAAGAATAAGCATATAGATTCTTTGATTCTTCCACTACTACTGCAACATGATCGTACTTGGTGGGAAGACTTCCAAGAACTTTGCAAACGACCTTTTTATCTTTAATAGTATCCCCAAAACTTGTAATCTGATTGACAATTTCAATAACTTTTGTAAGAAACTCTTCATACCTTGCGCTTCTTTCATTGTCATGTTCTCAAACTCTCTCCAAAGTGATTATAGCTTTAAGGAGATCACTTTGTCATTCCCTTGAAACCCTTCTTTCAAGATTTTCCATGCTTGTTTTGCCTTTTTTACACCAAAAATTCATGGATAGATGGATCTACTCATCCCTCGTTGAATGTATGGAAGAGCACTTGTATCCCTCTTGATGTTCTCCTTGTATTCCTTTTGTTTCGTTGCTGTCCATTCTTCTTCGTTCTCTTGATTTTGAGGTGATTCTTAATATGAATCTTCAATCATATCCCAAAGGTCTTGGGAGACGAATAGGGTTTGCGTTTGACCACTCCAATAGTCATAGTGCTCTCCCTCGAAGATGGAGTAGTGTATGCAAATATGGTGGGGGATGAATGTCATTCAACAAGAAAGAAAGGAAGGCTCTCATACCAAATTTGTTGGGAAAGAAAGAAAGAAAGATTTCATAGAAGGGAAATGGTTCATCGCATTAAAAGAAAGATTACATCATACATAAAATTAGGCCAAAGTTGTCTCTTTTCCAAGAGAGTATTCTGTGTAATTATTTTGATTTAAAACCTTAGATTATGATAGTTGCACCCATTACCCATATTAGAATTATATATTAGCCCTTGACAAGATTGTGAGCATTATAAGGTATGAAGATCAAATTACAAGAAATCTATATCCATGCTCATCATAGGATTCATTACTTTCCTTTTACATCTTACGGATTCGTGACTGGGAATTAATTAATATGCACTTGCCAACCAAATGCAGTTGCTTTTATTTGCGTTTCTCCTCACACACACACATACACGGTTTCATTCGTTTGTCAAAGCACAGAGGCCTTTCACCATCGGAGCAAAGGAGTCTCCGAAGTAAGGACTTTTGAAGACGCCATTAAAGCAGGGATCCCCCATCGATTTCACCGCTCCGCAGCACTCCGGACTCAGGTTCATTTCGCCTGTGGACTGCGACCGGAAGATGGAACGAATGCATCCGTCGACGGGGCGGAGGGGGATCAAGCATGTGTCGATCATCGGGCCGTGCAACACCGGGCGCGGCGCCAACCGCGGAAGCCGATAACACGGCCACTGTGCTTCTCCGACGCATGGTTTCCGATCTAGAATGGGAGAGATCACGGCTTCGGCCCCCCAGGCAGCCACGTTGACGAGGAGCAGAAGCAGCAGCCCTTGCAGCTTCCTCATGATGATACTTCTAGCTGACGGAGAAGACACGAGCTTTAGGATCCAAGGTTGGTGGAATATATGCATATATATAATGGCATAGGATGTTGTTACTTGTCTTGCTTCCTTAAGTCACATAAATGCTCATCGAGCGTTAGCTCTAAACAAGAACAAGTTTCGATTTCGGCCTAAAGATGGAGTATTAAATATAAACGAATAGACTGGGAGTTACATTACACTTCATTACAAGTTGTGTTTGCTAAAGACAAAAGAAGAACAAAGTATCGGCTCAAGTGCAAGAGATGCTTTCTTTTATGGCACATCACGTTGATTCCGATGGCATCACTACATCCTTCATGTACCTATTACCTCATTTGCACGTCGAGCGGCTCCACCGTCGCTGCTGGCTGCTGTTGTATCCTCAGCCTTTTTATCTTCTTTTTTTTTTTTTTTGTGTGTAGGTAATTATAAAGCACGAGAAGGATGACTTTATTCGTGGCTGCTGAACACAATGCATTCGGCCAACCGAATTAATTGATGCCCGACCGCTGCTTCCAACATAAGCAAAAGGCAATTCTGTTCGGTAATTCCATCATCTCAACATTTAATTGCCAAATATACAATCCTTGAACCTTCATCGATTGATTGTTGGATGATGCTGTTCGCTATAATAACGAGCAGGCGTGGGAGAGAGGATTAAAGCAGCTTGAGCACTGGGAGAGTATGTTTATGCCTAGACAAAGCATGTGTCAGTCTTAGCGATGAATCAGAATACATTACCAAAGCTGTCATGTAAGTATGCCCACTTTTCCTTTTCCAATGTGAAAGAAAAAGAAAAGAACACGGATCACTTGTGATGAATCAGAAGACAATGTCTCTTCTTGCTGATATATGTAATCGGCATATATGTTGTAGTAGGCTAAGGGATCACAAGATATAAGATCGAGTTGATGAATAATTTGGACAAGAAAAAACATACAAAACAAGAACCGAGAATTTAACGTGATTTGGATTAAGATTCAACGTCGTTCAATACAGGCTTGAAATGAACAACTATACAGGCGAGTTACAATTTGAAGACTTCCGGAAGAAAACCAGTTCAAACGTGTCTAAGTACAACAAAAACAAGAATAGAAAATTTTAAAAATACCCCCGTTGACCATTGTTGATCGCAGTCAACCTCCCTTCCTCTCTTCTCAACAGCTGCCGCAACGGGGAACAACGATTGGCCGGCGATTGAGATCGATGGCCGGAGAAGCAGCTTCGATGTCCGAGATGAGGATCAAATGTTGGGGATAGGAGTGCAAAAAAATAATTTTAAAAAAAATACTATAATGCGGTTAAAAGAGAATGTCTTAAATTAAAAAAAACTGAAGTAATATTAAATAAAAAGTAAGGTTAAAAATACTTATAAGATATTTTCAAGTACAGAAATTATGATCACATTTATAGGACCTACTAGCAATTATCTTATCCTATCATGTCACCCATATTCAAATTAGGTATTAGATCATAAGTTATTTAGGTAAAATATAATTATAATTATCTAAATTGAATCAATACTCAATACTCCCTCTTGATTTATAGTTATATATATCGATTTGAGACATGAAATAAATATAATTCTGAAACTTGATAAGAATATCTATAATTAGTTCATTTATATGAATATATATATATATATATTCAAAATCCTCCATCTCATTACAGTCCTCTCTTTTGACCAATTGGAATTGATCAACATTGCAGGTACTACTCACTTCTTACAAATCTGCATCGTTATTGTAATTGGATTACACTGATTTATGATTATAGCTATGCTGCCAGATGGATTCAACTGTTTCTTTTCGACATTTTAACGCAACGTGAGTAACATATATATATATATATATATATATATATATATATATATATATATATATATATATATATATATATATATATATATATATATATATATATATATATATATATATATATATATATATATAAGTTTATTAGATAAAGATTGTAATAAATAATCGTAAGTCCTGGATTAAAATTTCGTCTTGTAAAAATAAAATAAATAAAAATAATAATAAGTGCGATGGTGTCGTTGACAGAGATGACGGTAGGTTTCGTAGCTTCAATTGGGACACCTGTTTTTTCATGAAAACTCGAGTAAGACTTGAGTGCAAGACAAAGTGAAGTGTGTGGCGTTTTCCCCTTTTGTTTAAATTTATTTAAAGCCTGTGTTGCTTGCTTTAGCAAAAGCCGTCACGTTTTCTACTTTTACTTTTGCATAGAGAACGAAAGAACAAGACGCGAAGGGGAGAATCGCCTTTTTGCACTTTGACACCCTTGGAATTGTTTCCAATCATTACGATCTAACTAATCATTGCCCAGCTCGAGAAGAGAATCTCAAGCTATCCCCCGACGAGAAGCAAAGCTACTCAATCAACTGGAAACGAGGAAGGTGGCGTCCGTGGGTCGATGGGGTCCGACTCCACCCCATCTCCTCCTCCACGTAGCCATTATATATTTAGTGGTCGGTGAGAACGAAGCAATAGGAGGGCTATGGCGGCTTCTTCGAGCACCGACAAGCCGACGCCTGCGGCTGATGCAGGCGCCGGATCAGGGAGACAAATAGAGAAACAGCCGTCTGTCCCTGCGACGTCGCAGCCTGCAGATGGCGCAGGTGATGGTGGACCAGAGGAGCCACGGCAGGTCCCGGACGTGGCAGGCTTCCACCCGCTGAACCCTACGACGTCGCAGCCTGCAGATGGCGCCGGTGGTGGTGAATCAGCGGAGCCACCACATATCCTGGACGTGGCACGCTTCCGCCGGCTGAACTTGCTCATCAACCGTGAGAACGTGGACGTGAACGAACTCCTGCGTCTAGTGGAGCAGGATAACCACGTGAACCTCATGAACGACCCCTTGCTCAGCGTCGTCATCGCCTGCAAGAAGCCCAAGCTCGCCGTCCTCCTCATCGCCAAAACATCAGATGCCAGGCTCACTGACACCAACTACAATGGCGACACGGCGCTTCACGTAGCTGCCGCCATGGACGACAGAAAAGTGGCCTTGGAGCTGATCCGCAGGATGCCAGATCTCGTTCGTAAGCGGAATGTGAAACAGGAGATACCGCTACATAAGGCGGCCCTGTACGGGCTGCAGGACATGTTCTGGCTGCTGGTGCACAAAAACAGCTCACTGGAAGCCCGGAGGGAGGACGGCGCCACCATGCTGCACTGTGCCATCATGGGCAATGCGCCGGGTAAATATCACTACATCCATTTTCCGTTGTACGCAGTTCAACTTCAATTAACATATTGGTACGCCTGCAGTACTTGCCTTGCAGATTGCAAAGCATTATCCATCTCAGATCGAATCCCGGAATGAGCACGCCCTCACTCCGCTGCAGCTGTTGGTGACTATTCCTGAGGCATTCCGAAGCCAAGTAGTTCTTGGGGTCCTCGACTCCTTCATCTACGACTGTGAGTGCTACCCGCCTCGACTCCTTTTTCTGTACTTACATGCAATTCTCATCTACGATGAGGCTAAAAAATCAATTAAAATGTACATAAGAATATTCGTAGAGCTCTTTGGTTTTACATTTCAGGGATCCATTTGGAAGAGGACTCGAATAAAATGAACGAAAGCGATGAAGAGGTGGCACTCAACAGATCTGTATGGACTTATGCATGAATGACATAGCTTCAAATCATGAGTACATCTTTTACGTTTAGCTCTCTGATTCGGGTCTCTCTGTGGCATGCACATGTAATCTCAAGCGCATTGGAGTAGCACAAGACGATGACGGTGACCACTCGCCAAGGGCTTTTCGCTCAAAATTCCCATCAAACTACAGCACTCTCTTTGACCTGTTGGAGTTGACCAGCATCCCAGGTACTCGTTCTAGCTTCTCTAGTTGTTAATAATATCCATCGTAAAGTGAAAGGTTCTTAACCTATCATGTTATGGTTATTAAATGTAGGATAACGTTGATTTATTCATGCACTTTGTCCTGCAGCTGGCTGGATTCATCGATTTGTTTATAACTTTATATGGCAATGTGAGTTAACAGTTCTTACACCTATACTTTTCTTAGCGAATGATGCATGCCTTATAAAAATTAAAAATAATTTATATTAGGTTTTACGGTACATGATTAATGCTATCTGAAATGCATGGGTGCAGTGTCCCCGAGAGTCCAACGTTTGGAGAGGAAGAAGAAGAACCATACAGAAACTATGAACCTCATCGAATACTTAGCCCAAGCAGGATACTTTGATTTCTTTGTGCGTGGAAAAGATCCCACCCAAGGTAGTATACTTGGTCCACTAGACTCTCCACCGGAGACTGGACAAGAAGGTGATGCCCCAAAAACGGACACGGTACCCACGACTGCAGTGAAAGAGCTCATTAAGAGGATGACCGATAAGCTCTACAAATTAGTGTCGGAGGAACCGGAAACACCGGTCTCAACTGCAATCAAAGAGGCAGCTCAGAGTGTGGAGAAAGTGTTAAAGGCACTCTCACCTAGCTCGGAAGAGAGATGGAACGAACCACCCTTGATCTTAGGCGCACAAATTGGCCTTCATGATTTCGTCGGCAAGATCCTGCAAGTGTGCCCACAGTCAGCAACCTACCTGGACACGAAGGGCAGAAATGTTCTTCGAGTGGCCATAGAATCTGGGAACCGAGAGACTGTAGAAATTATCCGTAGGATGACGCAGGGAGACAACCCCATTTTACCTTCCTGGTTGTTGTCCAGCATCGACTCTAAAACAAGAAACACCATCCTGCATTTTGCTTCTGAGAAGGTCGGTGATACCGGAGACGATGCAGTCCAAATGCAAGATGAGATACGATGGTTTGAGGTCACGTACTCCCAGTGTTCGATCATATGTTTCATGAGAGAAATGTTTGTCATTGTAGAATTCCATGTGATGTATTAATTAATCGTATGCTTGCAGATGGTGAAAGAGATGGTGCCTAGGGAGCTCGTGTACAGTCGAAACACGGACGAGAAGACAGCACGGGAGATCTTTACCGAGAGTCACAGAGAGATGTTTAAGAACTGCAAGAATCAGCTAATGGAGATGGGCAAGACATGTTCAGGCCTCGTAGCGGCGGTGGTCTTCGCGTCCAGCTTCTCCATCCCGGGCGAGAAGGATTCCGCAACCGGCAGCCCTGTGTACTCCAACAGGCTACCCTTTAAGGTGTTCACGCATGCGTACGTGATCGGGTTGTCGTGCGCCGCCACGTCTCTGGTGTTGTTCTTGTCCCTCGTCATCTCGCCTTACAAGGAGCAGCAGTTCCGCCGTGCCATCCCCACCAAGTACTTCTTCGCTTGCTTCTCGTTTGGGCTGGCTCTGATGGCTTTGTTGCTGGCCTTCACTTGCAACATCTTCCTACAGATATATGGCGGGCAGACAGCACATGCGAAGGGCATCCTTCAACTTGTACTGGAGCTTACCGTCTTCCCCACTGTCTGCTTTCTTGTGCTTCTCTACCGTGGTGCCAATTTTGGTCCATCTTTTTTCCGCCGTCTTCGGAGTTGAGTCAGTGAGCATTACTGTCGGGCATACTTCCTCAACTTCGTGGACCGTGCCAGTAGAA
Organism: Musa troglodytarum; assembly: GCA_023547065.1. Taxonomy (NCBI): domain Eukaryota; kingdom Viridiplantae; phylum Streptophyta; class Magnoliopsida; order Zingiberales; family Musaceae; genus Musa; species Musa troglodytarum. The sequence goes on from CP097504.1 coordinate 51,944,447, forward strand.
CTTTTGCGTGTGGGTTTGGCATTAAATTCTATAATTCCAGAATTGTAGTCGTATTTATTACGAGGCTCCTATGAATTGGACGTATTTTGACTTTTTCGATGAGAAATTTGACTTTGCTCTATATCTTGTGCTCTTGTTTGCAATCATAAAAAATCATAACATATGTGCTGCTGTTCATATCATTAACAAGCTAAAAAAAATTTCATGATTCTGATTCGGACAATTTTTGTACTAATACCACTTGTTAAGAAATAAAAGGAAAGAAACTCAAATGCCAAAGAAAAAAAAAAAACGAAGAAGAAGAAGCAGAGCAAGGATAAGTGTTCTGTTTTCTTTTGCGTTGCGTGGGTTCTTCTAAATGGGACTATACTAATCTCAGATCAAGGACCCGCGTGCGACGAGGACCGCATTGGGCGCTGTGATAGCGGGCTACGGCGGGCGTGGTGAGGACCGCGGCATCGCAGGCGAGGGCTTGCGGAAGGGCGGCGCTGGCTTTGTCGCGAGCAGGCTGTTGGCACGGGCACGCGGCAGTGCGGCCGTGTGCGCTGGAAGCGCAGGCGCGCGATGGGGCCACACGGTGAGGAAACAAGCGGCGGCTAGAAGCACTCAGGCAACTTGGACCGGTTCAGTGCGGAACTGGTCCAATTTATTTAACCCGAGTCTTCCCGAAAGCCCAAATTAAAGCTATTTCTCGCTTTAATAAGGGTCGGTCCGATTTGTTCTGGAATTTAAAGCTTCGGCCGGCTCGAGAGTATCCCCCAACTTGAAGCAAAGCTGCGCACGTACGTACTTCAGTGGATGGACGGCAGGGGGCCAAATGTGCCATCTGATCTCCTTCCTACACATTGTATAAGGGGAGGCGATCTGAATTAAGTTGACGACGTACGTCTTGGGACTATATCATCTCACCGGCACATTACGATACCAAGTGGAACGCCCAAAGACCGCGCTCCTACGAAGCCGAAAAGTGACTTCGACGGCCCATGGGATCGCTGCGAGGAGGATGAACCACGGCATGCCGTGAACGTCAAACGCTTGCGCTGGTTGTCCTCTCTTATTCATGACCAGAGGAAAAAGGAGCTCCTGGATGTGGCCACGAGCGAGCATGGTGGCCGCCCAGTCAACCTCATGAACGAAACTGCTCCATATCGCCATCGCTTGTTGGAAGATCGACCTGGACTAGCGATCGATATCATTACGGTGTTACCAGGGGACGAGCTCGGCGTCCCTAATTACAACGGCGACACGCCTCTTCATGTCGCCGCCGCCGTGTGTGACTATTATGTCAGAATGTTTTTGTTTTTGACGTAGAACGATCCCACTCATCGTAAACATTAATTGGTCCTCTTTTTGATGTGATTATTATGTCATTGATCGACCAAGGAAGCTGATGATCAATTTAGTCGAACAACATACGACTTCTTTAAGTTCAGAATCGATGACAACAGAAAACTGGACATTTACCAATTATTGGACCTTTCAAATCAACCTGGAGAAGAGGGAAGTTTGTCTGAACTTTCTCAGAGATCTTGAGGCCAAATGTTCTTTTGGCCAGACTTAACAAAAAGTTCAACAAGTCATGACAAGAAACACTAATAAAAAAGATTCAATCTTTAATTCTCCTTGACAGTCCACTTCCTTTCACTTTATTCCTGCTCAAAGAAGGCGTGTCTTCAATGCCTAGTTGCAGCAGCAGCTTGCAAGGCGCAGAACTCCGTGATCTTTGGGGCAGAAGAATCACCAAAGTAATCGCTGCCGAAGACTTTGGCAAAACAGGGCTCGCCCATCCTTTGCACAGCTCCGCAGCACCGTGGACTCAGGTTAATTGCGCCCGTGGACTTGGAACGGAAGACGGAACGAGCGCATCCGCCAACGTAGCGTAGGGAGGACAAGCATGCTTTCACCTCCAGGTCGCGAGACACCGGCGACGGCTCCATCCACCCATGCCCAAGACACAGCCACCGTGCTTCTCCGACGCACGGTTTCAAGCTTAGGGTGCCAGGGATCTCCGGGGCTTCCGACGGTGAGGACCAAACCGCCATGCTCCCGAGGAGCAGTAGCAGCACTTGCAGTAGGAGCTGTTGCAGTTTCTTCATGCTGCTACCAATTGCAGTAGTCGTTGGTGGTGAAGATATACATACCATCAACAGAGGAGATGGATCTTTAGATGACGTTACTTGTCTTCACCGCATAGGCTGCATTAAATTTCTCTCTGAACGTTAGGACCAAACGAGATTAAATTTCTTTACGTTAATTGGATTACACCGATTTATGGTTTTACGTATGCAGCCAGATGGATTCAACTGTTTCTTTTCAACATTTTAATGCAACGTGAGTGACTTATACATTAGTGTATTTTCCTAAAACAATTAATTTGAGAATTGCTTGATTACTGTAAAGCATTGATTTGTTGGGGGCCTTCTGATGTTGTTGTGGCTGCAAAACAATGCAATGCATTATGCAGTTTCCCAAGAATCCGACGTCTGGAGGAGATAAAGAGAACACACAGAGACGCTCTGCAACTTATTTGGTCCACAAAGAAGAATACGTGGATTTCTTCGCCCGGGGAACCGATACAGGCGGCGGCCACACACATACAACTGATGACATCGGCAAGTTTTAGCAGGTATTGAACGCCCACCAGAAACCGTGGTGAACGACACCGAGAAGGAGGAGAGCGACGAGATCAGCTGGTCATTACGTTTGTGGAAAAGCTTTTCAAATTTGTACCGCGCAACGATGACAAAATCACAGCGGAGGAGCTGTATGCAGGACGCCATGGGGGCACTCTCAGCCGAGTCTGCTAGACGATGGGACGAACCGCCCCTGGATCTTGGACGCCCAAATGGGCCTTCCCGAGTACGTCAGGACGATCTTAAAGGCATCTCCACAGGCTGCAACCTACTTGGACATCGATGGGAGAAGCGTTCGCCAAGTGGTCATCGATTGTAGAAACTACACGCGAGATGACTCTGGGGCACAATCCCATTTTATCATCCTGGCTACTGTCCCGCGTCGATGAAACCACCGGAGAAACCATCCTGCATTCCGCCTCGGCCAAAGGCCCTGATGAGAACCAAAACGCAGTGCAAACGCAAGATGAACTGAGATGATTTGAAGTACAGTTGCTAACCACATTAACCCTGTTTTTATTCATCTATCTCCTCCTCTGTTTTTTCCCAACACTTGGTTGCAGACGGTGAGGCAAATATCGAACGACAGACAGAAGACAGCACAGGAGATATTTACTGAGAGTCACCAAGAGATGTTAAAGAACTGCAAGGATCAACTGGTGGAGATGGGCAAGACATGTTCAAGCCTTGTGGCGGCCGTGGTCTTTGCGTCGAGCTTCTCCATCCCCGGCGAGAAGGATCCAACGACCGGAAACCCAGTCTTCTTCAACAGGCTACCTTTTAAGGTCTTCTCACAAGCGTACGTAATTGGGCTGTCATGCGCCGCTACGTCTCTGGTGTTGTTCTCATCCCTCGTCATCTCGCCCTACGAGGAGCAGCAGTGCCGCCGTGCCATCCCGACCAAATACTTCTTCGCTTGCTTGTCGTTTGGGATGGCGCTGGTGGCTTTCCTGGTGTCATTCACCTGCAACATCTATTTGCAGATGTATGGCGGGCAGAGATCGGAGAGGAAGGACTTGATTCCGCTCTTGCTTGAGCTCATGGTCTTTCCATTCGTCTGTTTCATTGTGTTGTTCTATCGTGGCTCTAATTTTGATCCATTCTTTCTTCGTCTTTGGCGTGGAGTACTCAAATAGTGATGATCGTTGTCCACACCTTCCAATCGGCAGCCCGACGTCGGGACAGGATGGAATGTATTAAATTCTAGTGATTCGGTAACTTTATTCAATGATGCGAATGATTTTGATAAATTGTTAATTGGATTTCTTTATACCACCCAAAAGATTACTTAGATGCATAGTATATAAATGTTTCTGTGCTGGGTAGAGACGTTGACTATTTGAGATGAAGATTTAAGGAAATAAACAATAAAGGTAGGAAGATGTCATCGTAAATAGAAGAATTGTTTTTTTAATAAATTTATTTTTTTGAGTAATGCATGGGTATAAAAGTCACCCATTGGATCGGAGGTGATAAGAAGAGAAAGATTAGAGGGCCACTCCCCTTCCCAAGAAACAAACAAAGATTCTAACTTGATTTACTATGGTTGGATTGTCTAACGATCCTAAAAGAGGGTTGAGAAACATCGTACAGGATCTAAAAACAATCTTCGAAGATGATTCAATGTGTATACGGTTGACTCCTTCTAACGAAGCTTTAGAAAGACCTTCACGACGAGATTGGGTGCAAGAGAAAGTGAAGTGCGTGGAGTCGTCCATTTTTTTTTTATTTAAATTTATTTAAAGCCTTCAGCTTGATTTAGCAAAAAGCCGTCATGTTGCCTACTTTTGCTTTTGTATAGAGAACGAAAGAACCAGCCGTGAGGGGGAGAATCGCCTTTTTTGCACTTTAAAACCGTTGGAATAATTACCAACCATTCCGAGCAAAGTAATCTTTAGCCAGCTCGAGTAGAGAATCTGATGTTATCCCCCAACGAGAAGCAAAGCTACTCGACCAACTGGAAATGAGGAAGGTGGCGTCTGTCGGTCGATGGGGACCAACTCCATCACCTCGTCTCCTCCTCCCCGTAGCCATTATATATTTAGTAGTCGGTGAGAACGTAGCGAAAGGGGCGGCTCCCTTCGGCGTGTTTTGGATATGGCGGCTCCTTCCGGCACATGGAAGCCGACGCTTGCTGCTGATGTAAGCGCCGGATCAGGGACAAAAGTAGAGAAACAGCCCTCTGTACCAAAAGAGCCACCGCATGCCCTGGACGTGGTCCGCTTCCGCCGGCTGAACTCGCTCATCCACCGTGAGAACGTGGACGTGAACGAACTCCTGCGTCTAGTGGAGCAGGATGACCACGTGAACCTCATGAACGACCCGCTGCTCAGCTTCGTCATCGCCTGAAAGAAGCCCAAGCTCGCCGTCCTCCTCATCGCCAAAATACCAGATGCCAGGCTCACGAACAGCAACTACGACGGCGACACGGCGCTTCACGTAGCTGCCGCCATGGACGACAAAGAAGTGGACTTGGAGCTGATCCGCAGGGTGCCAGATCTGGTTCATAAGCGGAACGCGAGGAAGGAGATACCGCTACATAATGCGGCGCTGTACGGGCTGCAGGACATGTTCTGGCTGCTGGTGGGCAAGAACAGCTCACCGGAAGCCCGGAGGGAGGACGGCGCCACCATGCTGCACTGTGCCATCATGGGCAATGCGCCGGGTAACTATCACTACATCCATTTTCCCTTGTACACGGTTCAACTTCAATTAACATATCGGTACACCTGCAGTACTCGCCTTGCAGATTGCAAAGACTTATCCATCTCAGATCGAATCCCGGAATGAGCACGCCCTCACTCCGCTGCAGCTGTTTGTGACTATTCCTGAGGCATTCCGAAGCCAAGTAGTTCTTGGGGCCCTCGACTCCTTCATCTACGACTGTGAGTGCTACCCTCCTCGACTACTTTTTCTGTATATACAGCAACAATTCTCATCTACGATGAGCTAAAATATCAATTAAAATGTGCATAAGAATATTCGTAGAGCTCTTTGGTTTTACATTTCAGGGATTCCTTTGGAAGAGGACTCGAGTAAAATGAACAAAAGGGATGAAGAGGTGGCAGCCAATAGATCTGTATGTGGCTTATGCATGAATGACTTTTTACATGACATAGCTTCAAATCATGAGTACATCGTTTACGTTTAGCTCTCTGATTCGGTTCTCTCTGTGGCATGCACATGTAATCTCAAGAGTATTGGAGTAGCACAAGAAGATGACGGTGACCACTCGCCGAGGGCTTTTCGCTCAAAATTCCCATCAAACTACAGCACCCTCTTTGACCTGTTGGAGTTTATTAACATCCCAGGTACTCGTTCTAGCTTCTCTACTTGCTAAGAACATCCATCGTAAGGTGAAGGTTCTTAATCTATCATGTTATGGTTATTAAAAGTTGGTTCATGCATTTCGTCCTGCAGCTGGCTGGATTCTGCGATTTGTTTATAACATTATAAGGCTATGTGAGTTAACAGTTCTTACACCTATACTTTTCTTAGTGAATGATGAATGGCTTATAAAAATTAAGAATAATTTATGTTAGATTTTTACGTGACATGATTAATGATAATTGAAATGCATGCACGGCTGCAGTGTCCCCGAGAGTCCGACGTTTGGAGAGGAAGAAGAAGAACCATGCAGAAACTATGCACCTCATCGAATACTTAGCCCAAGCAGGATACTTCGAGTTCTTTGTGCGTGGAAAAGATCCCACCCAAGTTACAACAATTGCTTCAGAAGCGCTTGACGGCCAATTTGGTACGCTTGGTCCACCAGAAACTCTACCGGAGACTGTACAAGGTCATGCCCAAGAAATGGACACGGAAGAACCAGCTCCAGTGAAAGAGCTCATTCAGAGGATGTCCGATAAGCTCTACAAATTAGTGTCGGAGGAACCGGAAACACCGGTCTCAACTGCAATCAAAGAGGCGGCTCAGAGTGTGGAGAAAGTGTCAAAGGCACTGTCACCTAGCTCGGAAGAGAGTTGGAACGAACCACCCTTGATCTTAGGTGCACAAATGGGCCTTCATGAGTTCGTGGGCAAGATACTGCAAGTGTGCCCACAGTTAGCAACCTACCGGGACACGAAGGGCAGAAATGTTCTCCAAGTCGCAGTCATGTATCGTCGCGAGGAGATTGTCAAGATCATAATGGGCATGAGAACCATTTTACCATCCTGGTTATTTTCCGATGTCGACCCCGAAGGGAACACCATCCTGCATCTTGCTTCAGATGGAAGCCCTGATGTAGCAAAGGAAGAGCAAGAGGAACCGGATGCAATGCAACTGCATTCGATTTAGAATGGTTTGAGGTAAAGTTGCCAAACTTTTTTGCCCCCCTCCTCCTCCTCCAATTCTTTGACGTGCTTTGCAAAAGTATTATCCGTCCAATTCTTTGACATGCATTCGGTGTCAGTTGTGGGTTCTTCACGCATTATACAAAATAACCAACAAATACTTTTGCCCTTCTCTCTTTGGTCCTCGTATCTTAGCGAGAACCAGGATCCAAAAAGAGTAGATAGGAATCTAAATACTAATGGAATGACTTGATAATTTTTTTAAAAAAAAACTATTTTATTAGTGAAATAAACCTCTCTCTCTCTCTTATGAGAATAAATTAGGACTCATCTCAACCCTAAACCTAGATAATTAAACTCTTTTCTTAACATCTCCTAAATCAATAAGACTCTTATATAGTTCCAATAGTATTTCTTCCTTTGTTTCCTTTCTGCTCCACACAATGCAACTCTTTAATTAATTAACATGTGATTCTTATGGTGCTCTCTTGAGGATGAAAAACCAAACGCAGTGCTTATTGCATTTGCAGATTCGAAGAAGTACATATTATGTATAAAATTTATTCCAAGATACCAATGATAACAATGTGATGGTAGCAGTACAATTCGTGAAACGAATAGTAATCATCATAAAGTTGCATATTGATAAAGTTGATTCATCCATGTAGCATTTATACGCATGCAGATGGTGGCATCAATTATTCCTAAAGAACTAGTGCATAGTCGAAACCAGGAAGGAAAGACAGCGCAAGAGCTCTTTACTTTCTAACACAAAAAGACGCGCAAGAGTTGCAAGCGTCAACCAGTAGGACATGTACAAGCGCTGTGGCAGCTGTGGTCTTCGCCATGAGCTCCTCCTTCTCCCAAAAAACTGGCGATTCACCCATGTTCAAGGCCTTGTCATACCACATACGTGATCGGGTTGTCATTAGCGGCTACATCTCTGTTCTTGTTGCTGTCCGTCGTCAGCTCATCGTACAAGGAGCAGGAGTTCCGCCGTGCCATCCCAACCAAATTCTTCTTAGCCCGCCTCACATATTAACATGGCGTTGGGGACTCTGTTGCTGGCCTTCACATTTAACACTTTCCTGCAGATATATGGCGTGGAGGGAGCAAAGGAAAAGCACGAGCACTTGCCAGCCTGATTTAATAATTTCAAGTGTTCTTTGTTGCGCGTGCTTTCCATAGATTTGCAAGTTTTATGTACCAGCAGTTCTGAGTGCACAATACCGTATGTCAATGTGTTTCGAGTTTGTGTGTGAAATTTTCCGGTCGATATCTGACTTTTCATTTGTCTTGGCTTGAATATTCAGATATTACATTATGCTTATGACTTTATTACAGTATAATTTTGGTGAACTAGTTTACAATAAAATACGTACAAGCTATATTCTGGAAGGAAAAAAAAAAGTAATTCATTTAATATGTTTTAACTTGTTTGTTATTGTTAATTTTATTTTTATGATATCATATGTTGTCCAAAATATAACCATCAACCAATGTGTTTAAGCTCACCTGCGCCACCAACATTTTCTTTAGGCTCAATGTGTACAAAGCAGAGGTTCACTGGAAGCATTCATATCGGATAACCAGTGATGCTACTCGCATCTGCTTTCCCTGCAACACATCATTGACCATCTATTGAAGGATTATGGCCACTTCCTCTTCGGATATAGCCAAACAATTATGTCATTTGATATAATTATAGCCAAACAATTATATCAAATGACGACATTGCAACAAACTCCAAGGATTTTCTACTTGGTACGTTTGTTTTGTACCTGATCTGGCTGTTTAATCATGTTGAATCCCTAGTATTCTTCATAAAATGAAATCCCATTACATCTCGGTATTCTCCTGTTCCGAGGCAGCGGTTACAGTGGCCAAGTCCGCTTCCACCACAGACCTTGCACCTGTGGCAGGTCAATGGTTTTTCGGCACCAGCTCATCAGACGTAACATGCCCGAAGCAAACCGTGTACAAACAAACATATTAACTAGGTGACTCACCATTTAGGCCATTCTCCTTTAGGGAGCATGATCAGATCCAGGCAGTTCGTCCTGCCTGCATAAATCAAGTCATATCATGAGAAATGAACGAAAAAGACAGGTCAAAATCTGTTCTACTTGTGCAAGTGTAGCATGGACGAAATATTTGAGAGACCTCTTCCTCGACAATAGTGGCAATCAATTCTCCCACTACCATCACAGACCACACATGGTGGATCTGGTCTCTTCATTTTCTGTCTCCTAACATTTGACTGCAAGAAGGTAAAATAGAAAACTTGTTATATAAGTATTGGACTTGATATCTTAAAAGAATTATTGCAAGAAGACAAAAGTTATACAGAATTTGGGTCTAAATTTAACTTCACTGCCTGTTCATTTCTCCAATGTAGATTTCAAATCTATTTCAAGGCTTGAATATGTCAATGGATACTACTATCCTATCGTTGCGATCCTTCAAATACCATAGCTCATGCTTTCCAAAACTAAGATGTCAGGCACACTCCATATTGAGCCAACTACCACAAGAAAAAAGTCTTCTTTTGAAGGGTAGACAGCTAGATGCATTATTTGATAGAAACCAAAAACTTCATAGTGAGTATCTGCCACATCTAACCCAGAGATAGCGACTACAAGAGTTGCTTTAACCACGTTATGCGTAACCAAATTTGGAACCCCATTCTTCTTCAGGTTGATATCACAAAATCTAACAAATAAAATAATGTGATATGAAACCCAAGAAAAACTTTTCAAAAGAAACCAAGATTGTGTGCCCAATGATCGAAATTTTATACCATATCAGTGTATCGAGCTTTGTTCCATATGGTACGCTACGTTGTACCAAGCAGTATGCCTATAATATATATAATACATAAAAATATATATTTTAATATAAAAAATATAAAAATCAATATATAAAAATATAAGAACAATATAAAAAATATTAAGAAAAAAGGCATATGAAGCCTCGAGGACGTCGCCTCCTCCTCTTCTCCTCGTCACCTCATCTGTGGCATTCGGCGAAGAAGGTGGCGAAGAAGAAAGTCGTAGAGTCACAGACGAGGAGATGAAGGAGACCGCCTCTTCCGCTACTCTAACATTCGCCTCCCCTGACTCCCGCACCTCCAGATCCTCCTCTTTGCAACTCTCCTCTTCGTTACCTTCTAGATCGGGATCGTCGAGGGAGGGTGGCGTTGGATCGAGATCACGAAAGGGCGTGAAAACAAGTTCGCACTGAGGTTCTCCCGATTCTCCCTCTTCTTCAAACGCCCTCTCCTTCTTCTTCCTTCTTCGATGCTACTTCCTTAGCCTCACCACAGCTAGGCCGCTATATCAAGCGGACCACTCGGTACGGGTGGTTCGATTCGAAATCGCAAACCTTGGTTGTGCCAATCACCACATGTCAGCACATTGGCATGGATCATGCCAAAGAGATCCACATTTTCCAAATTAGACCATCCCAAAGTTGCTGATATATGACAGTAAATTTTTGACTAGTGTCAACTAGCATAGAGGCATGTTGACCAGCAAGGCATAGACTCATGCAATAAAAGAAAAAGTACCCACTTATGCCCTCATGCTAAAATATAGTGTTTCTTGCAAGAGACACTCACAAGTCACTAAAGATGGCAGCAGATCAGATTTTTCCAGGTACCTGCTTCTGTGTGACCCCACTTAAACTAAGTTTGGATACCCTTTAATGGGTATGAGTAGGTTCAGATAGCAAAGTAAATATTAGTCCAGGTTTTTGATGAGTATGGGTTTTAATCATTGAGTACCCACTACCTGAGTACACACAACCTTTCCAATGCCTTAACCCTATCCTCTCTCCTTGCTTAACCCAAAACATATGATTTGTTTTACTTGTTGGATTATGCTACACATTGGTCTATGTTTGTCAATATATTAGTTGATAAGCACTTGACTGGATAGGTATTTTGCGAACAAAAGGTCAGGTTTTAGAGGCACCCCTTGCTCCTTTTTGGGCACCCACCAGCTTAACCTTCTTGGTTTAAGCAGGTCAGGTTTCTCCAGGATGCCCACACCTTTTTAACCAGCTTTAATAGAGTTCGACTACTCATTATCAGTTTGGAATGGGTCAGGTAGGAAAGTGGGTGACTGAATCCAAATGGAATAGGTTCAAGTGATAGAGTAGGTAGTTGATTAGAGAGCACAATGAAAGTTCATGAGAACCCAACGCATTGCCATCCCCATGGGTCGTTAGTCATGGTCTATCAAATTAGCCAATTTTTCCTATTGATATAATTGAAAAAAAAAGTGTTCCTATTGATATAAGCAACACTAGTTATAATAAGACAAGTTTAAAGTAAGACAACTAACATATTTAATGCATAGTTTCACGTAATCAACAACTGGCATAAAGTGTAATATTAACAAATACATGTTTAACATCTATTATTCCTTCATGTCCTTTCGACTTCATAGTAAAGCTTTTTAATTCCTCTTTTGCAAAAAAAAAGAAAAATCCTTCATGTCAAATGATAAAGGTCACAAATGTCTTCATTTGACTTCCTTATGCGTCTAGTTGTGGTCTTGTTTGTTCTTTATGTACCTTGAACAACAATTTTTTCTAAATCTGGAATGAATTAGACCAGATAAACATACATGTAAACAGTTTGACATGATCTTAATACTCAGCCCAATAATATCAACATGCTTACTTGATATTATATGTTGATTACAAATTGGATCTGAAACTAGTGGATAACTAACCTGACTTGTAGAATGGAGGATAATCAAATAATAAATTTATTTTCCTCATGAAAGACAATAAATTTTGAATAGAGTCAAAGCATTGGAGGATGACTTTGCATGCTTTTCTTTGACATAGAGCATCATTCAGATCAGAACTATTTGAAAGAAATAGGATGCAACAAACTCATGGTTAAAGACTGATCATGTTCAGAACTTAACAATCTGTTGGTGATCCCTTGAAAATATATGTAAGATTCCAGTAACAGGTCTGAATTAATTGCAGCAGATTGTTCAGTTTTCTTTTAAATTGAAAGGTCGGCGCAACAGGATGTGGTAAAAGAAGCAAAGAGTTTAGGATTCTAAGTTTATAATCAATGCCAAAAATCTAAGCAAGGCATTGTTTTTCCTTTTTCCTTTTTACTCTTTTTTTTTATTATACTGTATGTAAATGTTACAAAATTTGAAGCTTACATATTTTGTGAAAATCCCAGAAAAGCTCATATATCAAGTTCTGTGTATTGTTCATCTTTTATTGATTATCTTTTTTTTCACTTGGTTTTACTGTAAACAAATCCATGTTTTTCTATCCTTATCTAATCAGATAATAATTGTCATAAAATTTTAAAGCAACATGGTTACATAATTTCTAATGAGTACTTGTTAAGAAGGGGGATCTATACTCTGAAAAAGGTTTAATGTGGGTCAAAGTGTCATTTGTCATGAAAATTTGTGATGAATAATTTACTCATCAAACAGTTATTTTATAAGTGATAATCTGTTATAAGTAGTATCAAGTTAACAACGAGCTATTGTGTTATCGTTTGTGCTGTTAATCCATATCTCCTAAGTGGGGTAAAAGTTCATACTATACAACATTGTTATGCATCTACAAACATCAGTAAAAAATGATAGAAATCTGATAAAAATGGACAGCATAAACATAGGGACATCACAAACACTCCCAGCAAAAAAAAGAGTGTAAAATTGTTGATTTTTCAAATCATTGTAGTAAGCTACAATCAATGGAACTAACGAAATTACCCAGAATCATATCATTGTTAAACTAATTTGCACGTTTTGTGATTTGTTCAGTTGTGAAGGGATAGAATGTCCCCAATAATAACGATAGCAATCTAAAATCTTATCGTTAAATTTTTGCCCTAGTAATCATCACATCTATGAGGTGTTCTAATTCAACTCAAAAAGGTCCAGATTTACACCAGAGATTCTCTAATTGCTATCTAATTTTATGAACATCAGGATTCAGCAGTTCCATTATGCAACAAAACTAAACAACGTACATGAGTATGTTTAGACAGAGGACTAATGAGGCCATAACCATGGAAACCACACGAGAGAATAGAAATCAAACCAAGAAAGTGTCCTTACACAATTCTCCTGATCGAATACCACTGCTGGGGCATAAAATTTGAAGGTCTACAACTCACATCGCTGTAAAAAACCAGAACCCTAGAGGTGTCACCTCGTTTTAGATCCGTAAAGATTCTCCTTTTACGTACCAAAAGCAAATCTCGACGAGAACACCGCAGAATAAAGGCACAAATGGTTTAGGAAAAAGTAAAGGAGACGCGATGGCGATTTACCTCCGTTCGGACGATCCAGGAAGGCTTGGAGACGGCCAGCCGCGAGGAGCCGTTCTCATAGCGTGGGAGGAAGACGCTCGACGAGGCGGCGGAGTCTCCCGGGGGCGCCGGGAGGGCGGCGACGAAAGCTGTCATCGACGCCGTCCGATGCGCCGAGGCAAGATATGGATTGCATAAACGAGGAGGCGGAGGAGTCGACCGACGGAGGATTAGAAGCGTCGAGGGAAATAGAATCCTTTTAACCTGTCTTTATTTTTCTTTATTTATCCATCAATTATACCCAAATGTGTACAAAGAAAAATAAAACCGAAAGTTGATTGATTTGATCAAATTCTTTTATCCTCAGATTCTGATTAGATTTACCAATCAGAGATAAATTGATAGGTTTGGTCCAAATAAAAATTAAAATCGAATCGCGTCAATCGATTCAACAACCCAAATGAAAAGGACACGTCCTAAGAGGGGTCAAATTTGCAGGTGTGTATGGACTTTTGTGGGAATACACTACTTGCAGAAAGCTGACAAATAACATACTGCTTGAAGAGAGAGAGAGAGGCCAAAACGATAAAAGCAGAGTCACACAACATCAGACTTGTATTCACAGCCACAATCCCAATGTGCTCTCATGAGATGATGAATTAAGCCACGTAGCCACCGATTAGGCCGAGCCCACCAGCTCCGGTGGCCGAGTCAGCCACAGGAGTGGGGGGGATCAGTAGAGGGGGCGGAGGGAGGGATGGTGCAGATGCCCTGCCGGTGGAGCTCCGCGAGCACCGCCTCGGCGGATGGTGATTTGAGGCCGAGGGGAAGGGGGAGCCTTGGCTTTCTCATGACATCTTTTATGGCGCGATCGATCGCCTCTTCCACCTGCCATTCGAATCACAAGATACAGAGAAGAAGAGAAGTGTTGTCAGGACAGAAGATGACCCAGTGTTAAGGCACATCTGTAGCACAGGAGGACTAGTATTAACATGTGTGTGGAATGCAATGAACATTATACTTTAAATGTGTTTGACAGAATCAATGCAAATAGGCTGCATGAACTTGTTCATCAAAAGAAAAATATTCCATGCGCTTGTCTTGCTTGGTGATCAAATAAATACCAATGATCTTGACTATAGATAACCTAATCAAGATAGAATAGACAGGACCTGCTAAATGTGCTCTTTTGTTCTCAGCAACTTGTTCATCCTAATTAGAGATATCCATGCATAATAATTCTAATGCTTGAACATTCAATTCACTCACTCATCTAAGTGTCAGGTCGGGTTTTGCTCATTCGAACTATGCGTGCGGTATCGGAATTCTAAGTAACATATAAGCAAAAGTAAAGAAGATGGCTGTTCAATATTAATTAGTTTACATGTCCATGGAATGCCTACTTCATTTTCCCAGACAAATTAGATCGACCCACATATTTTAGTGGGCTTTGCTTACTTCTAATTACGACACAGTTCTACTTGATTATTCATTGATGTTTTCATCTCCTTGAGCCAAGATACAGTACCTGATAAATGCAGAGGTGGGCATAACTAAAACTTAGTTGAAGAGGTTAATGGTGTCGTGCTTTTACCTGATGCACACCATAGGATTCTTGAGACATCTCAAGCCTGTCTCCGCTCGTATCAAAATCACCGTACAACAGGGATCTCTGCAGCTGTGCAATCTAACACAATTCAGGTACAATTTAAACTCACAATTACATGTAAGGTAATCTAATCAAAGTGATGGACTCACTGGTGAAGACATCGGATACTGGCCATATTGGGTGGCAAAAACAGGACAGCCCCATGCATCAGCATGAACCTGAAACATGTCGATAGGCAACATTTCTCATTGCTATGCAGTATATTAGTAAATGCATGTAAAAAAGACATACGAAATTAGCCTAATCAATGAATTTAAAGGCATGTTAATCATTTGAACACACAGCTCTTCACAATATTTTCAACTAGGTTTTTTCGGTCAGAAAGGGCTAGAACATATCATAGTAACATCATTAGAGTATATTAGTTAGAAGAGAACTATTACCACAGGATAGGTCTTCCAAGGCCAACTTTGAGGAGGTGGATGCCATCTTGTATAACCAGCTTGACCCGACGCTTGGACACCATGGGAGTGGTAATTTGGATGAACCCAAAAGGGATAAATCTGATTTGTCGGAGCACCACACTTGGGATGATTTGGAGGGTAGGCCAAAACTGGCCTTGGTATGTAACCCCTTTGAGTCGGATCTTTATCTGCTTGCCATCTCCTATCTGCATCTTTTGGCAAAACATGCCTTCTATGCATCCGATACTTCTGCAACACATATTGTTGTCAGTGTGGAACTGGTTACTAATGCATGAAGAGCATGAAGAGAAGAGTTCTGCCATATAAAATTTAAGATTGTCTTTTAGTTGCTTGAGGTGGCAATGCAATCACAGTGATTGCAATAAGGTTAAGATGCCTGCATTTTCTAGATGATTTTTTAAAATGTTTCTCTCAAGGTTTTTAATTTCATATCGTATCGAAGTTTCAAGTTCAGCTCAGTACGGTATGGTACAAATATACCAAACGGTATATTTCGGTATACCGCTCAGTATATATATATATATATATAATTTTAAAAAAAGACCAAACGTGCGGGGAACGCTCGGTTTCCCCGCGCAAAAAAAAACGATGTCGCCGAGGTGATGTCGCTCGATTTCCCTGCACAAAAACACAAGGAAAGGGGCTGAGGGGCAACGTCACTTGGTTTTTCTTGAGCGACATGAAGAAAAAAAAAGGTGTCACCTCGCTCGGTTTCTTCTCCTGGGGAGAAGAAATCGCTTCTCCCCGCGACATCGTCAAGGCTTCGTCGCCGCACCGGATCTCCTGGTTTTCTTTTTTCTTTTCTCTCTTCTTTCATCTCCGTCACCAACCTCTTTCTTCTCCCTCACCGATTGATGCTATCGCTGGTAGCGAACGATCCATGTACTGGTCTGTTGACAGACCGGTACATACCGTCTAGTATGGGCGGTATTATTCAAAATTAAAATCCTTGGTTTCTCTCATACTTAATTAGTTTGCTTAATCATAATGGTCTGCAGAATTTGGTATGATACATCATTCAATTAGATACTCAAGGTTGCAGATCCACTTGTTATAAGCATTGATGAATTAACGACTGATTCATGCTTAACCCAGTTTCCGCAATGTGCAACCACATTGTAAGTTATTCACAATTATTTGCGAGAGTATGACTAATCCTAAAATTCATGCAATCAACTGTGCACCAGGAACACTCTTAATTCATATTTTTAACTAGCCAACATAACAAATGTGGAAATTCATTTGAAGGTATAACCTACTCTCCTCAAAAGTGAATGTTTTGTGTGAACCTGCAAGTGGCTAGCAACATTATGCCTTGTTAGACCCTCCACCTTCATCAGTTCGACAATCTTGGAGGGAATTGCCTGATCTATTCCCAGCTGTTCTACTGCCTGAACAAACTGCCTATGAAGTTCCGGAGTCCAGTCTACCTGCAATACCGAGAAATTTAAACACTACAATCATGTCCACTGCCATAAAAACTATGAAACTCAGAACCAAGGTACTCAAATCTGAATTCAAAAAATGTGCAGCCATTTGAAGTTTGATGACATTGCTGCAAGAATTTATAAAGTAATACCTTCATTTTCTTTCTGTTGTTTCTGGCACCATCCGAATGGGACAATCTGTTTTTCGGTAGACCATCCACGCTATGAAAATGAGAAGGTAGAAAGCCTTCTTTAACAGCACTGCACTCATCAGTTTTAGAACCATCAACTGAATTCACCTCTTCTTCGGCTTCAGCTTTAGAAGGCAAGACATCCTTACTGATAGCAATGCTAACTGAATTATCACATGTATTCCCGACAGACTTTGACACAGAGCTACTGTGCTTCCTTGGTTGTGGCAATTCTTTAGCGATTGAGCAGTGTGTCATTTCCTGAAACTCTCCATTTGTCGGAAACCTTTTTCCTTGTTCCGGTTGTGGAGTTGATGGTGCTGAGAACCTGTCATTTGTCATTGTTTTCTCAGAACCATATTTGTCATCTTTTTCTGATTCTTCTTCTTTAATTTTGTGCTCATCTGTTTCTGAATGTTTTTTGAGCATGGAAACCACGGTGTCCTTAATAGGCTTCAGTGATTTGGATAATTCATTGCCCCCTGCATTGAAGGCCTGTTTTAGACAAATTAACTTGTTATTCTCTAAAACAGTGCTGTTAATTTTAGGTACTTGATGAGATGCAAGGGCACCTTATGAACCACATGTTGCCATATGTTCCTGAGTTTGTCTTCAGCGACTGGCTTCTGAAGAAACTCTGCTGCACCAAGCTGCACAATATAGTGTAGATGTCATGAGAAAGACGAAGAAGAAATTTTTTTACCATGTTGAATGTAAGAATATAAGAAAAGAAATAGTGACACACATGCATGCTATAGAATGTGAGAGATGATTGGAAAATTTGGTGCAGCACTAGATGAAACAAATTAGGTCATGGTTATAAAATCCATGAAATTTGTTGAACTCACCGCTATGCATTTCATCATGGTGCTCAGGCAGTGTACATCTGAAACAACTGCAACAGACAAGACATCATCAAGATCCTCATTGTCAGTGTAGAAATGCACTACTCCTATCTTAGAGTTTCGACTTATTGGAACAAACAACTTGTTTTGAGTTAATTAATCCTACATGGGCCTTAACCAATTTCACTTGGATGTAATGTGATCGGAACCTAATTTCAGATAATCATTGAAAAGTAAACACAGGAGTGCATATAGAAAAGCAGAAATCAATTACATGTTTAGGAGAGAACAGGTCTTTGTTGTTTCCAGAAAAGTGTAAAACCTAATTGTAGAAGCAGCAAGTAGAAGTGTTTGCGGCTGCACTTACCAATGGTAGGAATGTCTTTAGCCATCTCAAGAAACCTGAAACTCCCACAGCTATCAATAGTTGTCACCTGCAAAAGTTGGCTTTTGTGAAACCTAATTATCTTCTGTAGTAAAATTTGCGGTAAGAGTAGCCAAAGTTATCACCTCCACAACAGCAACATGAAAGCTCTCAGCCTCCTTTGAAATTGCTTCCAGTGCATCTTCCTCATTATGATACAAAGAAACTACAAAGAACCGAAAAATGCTTAGTATGCTGTAACAATCCACAAAAGCAGAGATCAATCACTCAAGCATAATGCAATTCTGGATCACATATAAGATGACAGATGCGAAGAGAAATCGCAGCCTGAGATACTAAAATAAGCTCTGAGAAGTACCGATGTAGTCCATTTCTTCGAGTTTCGACTTCGTTTCGACAGCGGATGGCGCATCTTTGTCGAGGATGAGAATCCTGAGACCCCTGGGGAAATCCTTCCACACAACAAAACCATCAGCAGAGCCGGCCATGGCTGGCTTCACATCTTCGAAAAGCTTACACGCAACACGACCATCCTCCACATGACTGAGATGCAACCACTGCTCTTGAATCCATAACAGGAAAATAGGCACACCACAGGAATTGCTCAAGGCCACAAGGACCAGACTCGTAAACCTCTCTACAGAGTTCAAGGATTGAGATTCTCGAAACCAAACACAAACACCGGAAGGATGAATTGAAAAGAAAGAAAAAGATGAAACAACTGTGCAAGAGCAAACCTACGACTGTTGCAGCAAGGATTAACTGCTTTTCTTGGGCCCGATAACAAAAATTCCCTCAATCTGTGGAAGAATCCATGTACAAGGCCCTTTTGGGGGAGAAAACCAATTCCCAGCCCGTCAAAGAACGAAGTAACCAACAAAATGCAAGATTACCCGTGCCAGAAACTGGAGCCGAGAGCAAGCTAGAATCACAGGGAATCAGAGGTCGGGCTCATCCTGTAACGGATCAAAGCCGCTGCAGTTGTACAGGAGAAAGAAGACTCGGTGTATGATGATATATAGAGAGTACACTCCGAGAACAAATCCTACATGCTCGACCAATCTCTTGATACCTGACGGGGTAGCGCAATAAAAAGACGGGAGCTGTCGTAAGAGGAGACGAGACAGGAACTCCGTCTTCTTTCTCCCATCTCTCTCTCTCTCTCTCTTGACTCGACTTCTCTTCCTCTGCTCTCGGTTGATTTCAGCCATACGTAATTTACTATGCATTAACGACCTTTGTAATGCCATCCAAATCGCCAAAAGTCAATCCATGAGCTAATTCGTCACCTACCGAATTAACTTCGTCGTACAATTTATGGCTGCCTCACATGGCACGAATTACCCAAAAAAGGAAGAACATGGAAGGATTAGTGAAAACTGGACCCTTCCCGACATTTTTTGTCTGTTTCTTTAGATTTCTGTTCTGTAAGGTTTGATGCTAACACACTCACCCTCAACTGTGTTGGATGAATCATAGATTCTAGCTGAGGACTCGCAGAACGAACTTGGAGTAACCATCCTTAAATGGTGGAATCAAAATCATTACTAGGATTGTGTGGATGGTTCTTTTGTGGGGGTATGTGAGACTCACCTTATGACTTAAGAATTGGGAACAATACTTGCCAACATCTGGGATGTATGAGTTGGATTCGATCGTATCTTAGACGTTCTCTTGAAAGTCTCTTTGGATCATACATGGAATCACCCGCTGCTGCATCGAGGAGTTGACTTGATGAAGCTCATAAGTTGGAGGAGCAACCCATCTTTGGCACACCACAAGGTTTAGCCCCGCTGATATCATCCATGAATAGTTGCTACGATGTCGGCTTCGGCGTTTCATGGCACACATAATTCTAAGATAATTACTGACCGTGTGATAATTTTGAGAACGTGTCAAAGGTTGGTAAGATGATCGATTAACCATCAACGATATATGTGTAGATGAGAACAACAAGGGGGTGGTGGGTCCAACGGGACCATCCAATTGCCACTTGACGACCACCTCACGAGAGTTCGTGTGCTCGGCAATGGACTCACGAGTTACACCGGCGACGGTGGGATCATCTTTTGCCAACACGTACTCGTAATAATTTCTTTTTCTCAAGGAAACTAATGATCAGAAATATAAGCGCAAAAAAAAAACCATTGTATTTTCTATGATAAAGAGATAGAAAAAAGAAAAAAAAGATAATAACTGAAATATAATAAAAAAAAATTTCTCTAGAGTCTTGTACCTTCGCACATATGTAAACGATGAAATCATTCCATCAGAAAAATAACAGTGACTTTGCTTTACCCATACACAAGGTAAAAAGATAATTCATGTATGATTGATTTATTATAATGTTCCATCTCCTTTTTATTAACTTGAATATAAAAATATAAAAAGAAAATATAAAAATAAGAATGATTTAAATTGTATCAAATCAAATGTACAATAGGTTTTTTTATATATATAGTAATAATCTTCCAGCTACACAGGCATAGATCTTGCTTTTTAATCTTCAATTAATAATGAATCTAATTTTTTCTTCTTTCCTTTTTTGAACTTATAAACTAATTGTTCCTGCATGCACAACATTGTGGAAAGATGTGAAACAAGAAATGAGTGATGGCTGAACTGAGACGATGAGTACGGAGAGACTTTTACTGCAGAAGGTTGGAGAGACTCCTATTTCTTAAATCTTAACAATGATAGATAGAGCAAACATGCTGTTCCCAATCATCCACCTCAGGGTTGAGTGGAGCTTCCTTGAAGCCTATCCACAATCGTACACACAAAGTTCCCATGTCCATTAGAGGCCACAAGTTTGGGCATGTTGTGTGCACCAAGGTCACGGTTGGGCTCTCATCGTCAAATCTGATGGCATGACAGTGCAGGCAGAGACCGTTCTCAATCAAGAACGAGAGGTGGAGATAAGCTTCCCTCTCCTGAAAGTGAAGGTCTACCATGTCGCTCATAAGGAGATGACAAATGCCGTGGGGTCTATGTGGCAGTCAGATAGATTTGGCAACATCCTCCACCTCTGGAGACAATAAATTAGCAGCCAAAAGCTGGTGTCAAGAACATAGATGGCAGGGAATTGGTGAGGTTTGTGATGTTCATGCAGTTAACCGCAAGCAGAGAAACTGGCAGTGCATTGAGAGGATTTCCATTTTCTATGCTGGCAGCTGATGTTGAGGATGCACCGGTAGTCCTTGAAATTTTTGGTCATTCAAAGCTGGTGGTGGAATCGAAGTCGAACAAATCATTGAGAAAGTTAACAAGGAAGAAGCTTCTCCATGGAGTCTGCTTAATTGCTTGAAATGCATTTAGATTTTCTTTTATTATATATTTAGAGAGGGGAACAATAATGCTAATTGGTTAACACATTTTAGTTTTTTTTTTTTCGAAGTCCTCCAATTTGTCAAGATCAGCTTGGACATCAGAACTGGCTTATTTTATTTTATTTTTGTTCCGGGGAGCATGTAATTTTTTCTAGATCTATTCAGCAATATATCTTTCTAATTTTGAAAAAAAAAATCTCTATGTTTTCTTTTTTTGCAAAGGAAATATTTTTTTATTAAAAAGTTTTTGGAGTGAACGTTGATAGTTGACTTTGATGCTGACCGACTCGATTTGGTAGATCCAAATCTG
The DNA here is from genome assembly GCA_023547065.1 of Musa troglodytarum. Classification (NCBI taxonomy): domain Eukaryota; kingdom Viridiplantae; phylum Streptophyta; class Magnoliopsida; order Zingiberales; family Musaceae; genus Musa; species Musa troglodytarum. The sequence goes on from CP097504.1 coordinate 51,966,260, forward strand.
GACACGAAGCCTCGGACACACCTGACATTTTGAGCATCCCGGAAGATGTCCTCCCGAAGCTTGATGTGAGTTACACAGTCAGGAGATAGAGAGAGTTCCCACCTCGATGACCGCATCTAGCGAAATTGTTTTGCGTGACAAAAGATATTCAAAAAATATTTTTCTATTCGGATTTTACTAATATGTTGAGAGCATGATTAATGGGTTTTTTTTAAATCCTTTTCTACTAAGTTGGATGTCACATGTCGAGCTCTTTATTGTGAGAGTGATTTGGTGTTGTGATATCTAACGCTTTGAAAAAAAAAAATCATTTTTTTAAGTTAGCTCATCTATATTTGAAAGTACAAAAATATTGAAATATTTAGGGTGAATTCTCCATATATATATATATATATATATATATATATATACTTTTTAAAAATTTTCACAAACATATTGCATGCCTTGACCAACTTAAAATTTTTCACAATGTGAAAAAAAATATTTTACCCCTTATTTTGTTTGACTAATTGTCTTGACCCTATTAGTCCAATCATTGCATGACTTGCTCGCAACTCTCACACACAAGGCCTAATCATCACACATACACATACATACCCTCCTCTTTTTTTTTCCTTCATTGTTCTTTTATAGTCGATCTTTTTCCTTTCTCACCCATGGTCAATAGCATGCCCTCTTCCTTTCTTATAACTCACAACAAGTGAAGGAGGTAAACCTACGAGTGAAAAGCTCTAAACACAAGACATATGAGTGATTACTCAAGATGAAGGCACGATTTGGTGACAGGTGGATAGCGATGGCCAACAAGAGTAAAATGATAATTTTTAAAAAATTATTTTAAAAGATTTTAAAGTAAGAGTGCTTTACGATAAATTTTTTAAAATGAAGACTTTTTTCAAAATTTTATCCAAATATTTATATAATGATCTCGTTATTCTTCTTAGTTTTGGTTTCCTAGCCTTAGCCAATCAAAACAGCTCGTCATTCTTCTTTCAATATATTATAAAAGAAGAGAGGAAGAAGGAAAAAAAAAGATCTTTATAAAAAATCTAAATCTTGGATATTTCCTAAAAGATACACCGTCTTTTATTTTTTTAAATAATATGTTTAATTTTAAAATACTCAAAATATCCTTCAAAGTCTTCCCATCAAATTTTTCACTCGTTTTTTTTTCAGTCTTCAACTGTTATTGTTTTTTCACTTAGCTCATTTATAGTATTTTTAATAACATTTATAATATTTTATTAGTATATTAAAAATACTATAAATATTATTTAAAAAAACCATAAATGATATCATATTATTTTACTTTTATTATCATTACTTATAGATGATTATAATATTACATTTTTAGACTTATAATTGATTTGACTGATGTTAAGAATATATTTATATAATTTATAATATTTTAAAATAGTCTTTATAATATTTTTATCGTGATGGTCAAAATACTGCAACAAGCAAAAAAAAAATAAAGGGTAATGTGGATTTTTTAATTAAGACATTATTTAAATAATAATAAAATGAGAATACTAATTGAGAAATATCTAAAATATAAATATTTTCCAAAAATACCAAAAAAAAGACTTAATTCGTGCAAAATATTTGAAGTACATACGGTATTCGAAGGCACAGAAATTATCGCAATTGTCGGTTTGAATTATGTGACAGATCTATCAAGCGCTACAAAAATAGAATAAAATAATATAACATGATTTTAGGTGCAGTACAATAAAAATTGCAGAAATGAAAACATGAGGATCCAAAAACAGTCAGGAGACAACAGCATAAGTGGTGAAAAAGATAACAGCCTAAATCTTTGAGTCCTCCAATAGAGAGCAAAAATATTCTCAGTTAACAGCCAAAAACAAATACGGCCCCATAGATGAAGCCCAACTTGTACCCATAAAAGAAAAACTCAGATATATTCTTAAAAACATAAAATTCTCTGAACAAAAATAGTAATACTTGACCACGTTTCGTCTAAAATACCAACATATTTATCCAGTTTCAGTGCCATTTGCAATCGCAAGTGCGCGATCCATTACACAGCATTCCATGATCCCTATATAACCGCCTAAGTACACAAAGCAGATGAAATCATCCAAAGAATAGGAAGAAAAAAGGTATAGAGAAAGAGAGAGAGATGAACACATAACTACATAATTGCAGTAAGACAGTTTTAATACAATAAGGAGTTCTGCAAACGAAGCATACCATCAACAACATTGCTCGACCAGAAAACAATGCAAAAAAATTGCATCATGGGAGATGAGGTACATGATGAAAAGCCACATATAGTACTGAACTCCTAGGTTCGATCTTCAAACCAACACATGGTACTGAGCCTTATCTGGCCCATGATACTGCATCAATTTCATCTCTTGCATTTTTATACAACTCGAGTCTCTTAGCACATTGCAGTCTGCGCTCCATTAGTGCAGGATCTTCGTCCAACAGCTGAGAAAGCTGCTTTCCCTGCATTGAGATAAATATATTTGAAGACGAGTGAAAACAATCAAGGGGTTCCTAGCTCAGAAAATGGATAAAACATGAAGGGTTCAACATAGACGTGGCCAGCGTAAAATACCTCTTTCTTTCCCACTAGCGTATAGAAGTGATTGAGCAAAGAGCGCTTGGCTTCTCTAACTTGACAATAGACTGCAGCCTTGGGGATCGAGTTCTTGAGTGTTTCTGACACCATTGATATATAGGAGGAAACATTTGAAGCTATCCTCCTGAAGTGCCCATCAGTGTATCTATCAACGGTGGGGGTGGCAGGATTCCCAGCTTTCTCCACTTCCTGAGGGAGCTTGCGGAAGAAATCTACTGTCAAATATGATGCCTCCATGTCAACCAATCGGATAACTGTCTTGCGGCTATCTTCACGGAATCTTTCCAGGGCTTGATAAGAAGCAGCTGCTAGTTCTGATTGGAGAGTGGGGAATCTTTTCAACTCCTAAAACAAAAAGATTAATATGTGCCTTGATATTTTGTATTTAGTAGTCCAGATCATGAAAAATTATAAAGCACTAACCTGGGTCTCTCCTATGGACTTCCTCACCAACTCTTTAAGAACAAAATGCACCTGCAATTATAACCGGTAAGTGCAACTAAAAAAGGACAATTCAAAGCTGAGTGTAAAATAAAAATATATGAATGATGTCTTACAGCATCCACTGATGCTTCAGCTGGGCCTCTAAAATAGTTCAAAGAACTCTCGATTAAGCGACGATAACCTTGCTCAGGAGCAATCAAATGGGGCTGATAACCATCAGCTTCTGAGACCACTTTCTTCACGTTTTGCAGCGAAAGATGCCGGTCAAATGGAAGTTTCTTCAAAGCAGCAGGGAGTTGATTATCAAAAACACCATAAATTCGATCACCACCAGGACGCCTGTTAAAATGAACTTATGTTTGGTGTCAAGATGAAAACACAAGACCAAACAGCGTATCAACAGAAATAATACACATATAACAACCCTACGAGGCTACTCATGCACACTGATCTGGTCAATATGCACAAGCTTCCCATGAAGCAAACTGAATGAGAGATTTTTCTTTTGTCTTGTACTTTTTATTTTTTTGGCAAAGTGGAGTCTCACAATGTCATTCCAGATCACATGTATAGTACAGCAACCATTAAGACAAATGAAGCCCACAGTGCATCAAGTATTTCTAAGCACACAATAGCAGCATTTTTTTAGTCAGGATATGGTAATTGGTTTCTTGATTTTCACAAATCCAAGAGCCAAAAGCATGACAACAATTACAACAATTACAACAATAACAACAAAATCATAAATCCCAATTATTTAATGGTTATAATTATTATGTCAAAAGCATGACATAACAATTATAACCATTAAATGTTGCAAGAAAACTTACATATTAAAAGATATTGTTGCTATAAGAGGGCACATATCAAGCTTAAATTCAATCTAGGGAAAGCAGTATTATGATATAATTAGCAAGTCAGTGCAGAAAACTGGAATTATATGTCTGAATAAATTCTTTTGTTGAATTAATGTTGCATTTCAGTTGGATGATTGATTTTAAATTATTAACTATAGATTGGTTTTCTTGTAAAGGCTCTTAATTTGACCACTGATATGCTAATGTCACATGCATATATCAATAATATAAATCCATTTAGCAGATCCCAAATAGTGGGGCTCTGACAGCAGCTTATGTTAAGATATGACCTGACAGCTGACACAAAGCTCCATGTAGTAAGAACTTTATTCAGATGAGATCGTAGTTGACCATGAAATTGTAATCAGTTAACCCAGATTGCAGTTAACCACTAAAGCAATCAAACAAACTAGTGTCTCAGTATATAAACAATCATTACAAAAGAAAAAAGACTGGACTACTCCTGTGAAAGTCAAATGTCACCATCCAAAATAATAAGCCAAAATAACCTTTTATTATTTGGATATTGGTAAATAATTTGACACCTACACACAGACAAAATTTAGCTTTAAATATAATTTTCACAACTACTTATATTGGTAGCTCAAATATATCAAGTCCATAAATAGGATGCCAACCATTAAAAAAGAGCAATGAAAATAAGGCTTTTACCCTCCCTCCAGATGCTCCTTGAATATCTTGTCAAATGCACGACAAAGCTCCAATATCGTATACAATTGTGCCTGGTAAAAGTAAAAAATGAATGTAATTTACCAACAACCTTCTTTAACTACGATAGACAAAACCTAAAATTAGTCACAGTATTGTATACCAACCCCTGCATCCAAAGCAATGGGTCTACCAAGATGATCCATCTCAGATTCCAGTTCATCAATGGTTTTAGTTATCAAAGATGAAATACTTGGAATACGTGCCCTAATTACAGACTCCAGATGCTGAAACAAAATTCACCCATTAATAACAGATTATTAAGCTTTCATATAAAGGAATTTTCATAAATTCTAAAGGAGAAAAATATTATATACTCGTGAGAGAAGTTTAGCAAGATATTCTGAACCCATTTTACTAGCTAAATGCGAGTAATCCGGACTATTTGCAAAGTACTCCCTTTCTTTTCGCCTGGCAACAATCATGTCAACATTCTTATTAATATCTGCTTGTGAACGGTTAACAATTCCAACCCAAGGTTGCTGAAGCTTATAAGATCTTCCTTCAAGAACCTTTGGAACAAAACATAATACAATAAACAAAGTTAGGTGAACATATACTGTATGTATTATTAAAAAGTAGCACATTAAGAAAGTTGACCAACATCAAGCGCATTTGTTCCCTTATCCATTAGATCCAACTTTGTCAATACTCCAAATGTTCTTTCCCCTGATCAATTTTAATAATTTCATTATGAAAAGAGTCAACAACATTATCAGATAATAATCTAACATACAACAATATTTATTGTGCAATCATCATTGCCAATTGTAAAAACAACATAATTGTACAATATTAGCATCATAATCATATAGTGTACTGTTTCTACAACTGCTAATTATGTGGCAGTATACCTGTCGGGTCAACTTCTCTAGCAAGTTTGATGGCATCAGATGTTGCAATATCTTGATTGGCAGGAGAAATGGCCAATATTATGCTGTTTGGCTGCAAGATGACATATGCGGTGATGAGAACAAATTATTTCAGCACTTTGTATATAGAGGGGAAATCAAAACCAAACCAAGCACTCAAGAAAGCTCATATTGGTAAATGAAAGTTTATTGTTAATATCAACTTATATTGCAAAAAGTAATTCTTACAATAATAACAACACAGGAGACTATAGTCAACAAGCTCATGATCTATGACTCATACAATGAAAACATGATAAAAGATTTAGAATTTTGTATAAATTCTTTTAGCCTTTATCTTTTCACAATTGTACTTGATTAAGATTGTTCATGAATTATCAGCTAACAATGAAGATAAATAAGGTTAGCCACATATTGAGGTGACTGATATATAACTTATGACAACATGGAAATTGCTGAAATTGCCTAAGGAACAATGGCACAAAATCTAATAGGAAAAAGAATACACAATATCATCAAACAAGAAAAGAATGGCAAGTCCTAAACAAGCAAATGATCAAAGTAACAGTCAAGCCATTACTTTTGATGCAAAGGGCGAAAAGAAAGCACAAGCAAAGGCACATATACAATATGTACCTGTCCTGTTAAAGAACCAGCCAGAACAGAGAATTGTACAGAGATGTAAACCCAGACAGAAGGGCGCTGTGTTATTTAGCTATTGGTTAATTTTAGACACATCTTGACAAGGAAAAAATATCTGCTAAGAAACATCATATCGGCAAACAAAAAAGGGGGTTTTCTTTTAAGACAAATAAACAGTGCATTGTGAAAAATTAGGTAAAAAAAACATATTAAGAAAAAAATCATATTACTAAATAGACAAAAAAAAAAGAAGTATTATTTTAAGGATCTGCCTAGCCCAACAATAAGGCCACCATACCAAAATTTAAAAGAAATCAGGAATTGGCTGCAAATAAGCAAAAAGCCGAGAATTAGCCAATCCCAACCAACTGATCCAACAATTCAATTTGACCGACCCAGTCAAATCTGATTTGACCCTGATCCGCATTTCTAGTCTTTAATCTGAACACTCATCATTCCAATCTTAAAACTAAAGGTGTTCTGAGAAACAAATCAAAAAACAATAATAACTGCATGGCATAGGATACCTTCTCAACATATGTCCGAACCATATTTTCAATGTCTTGCACAATACTATCAGGCTGCCCCTCTGCAAAAGATAGAATTGTTCTATGTAAGATAATAAAGAAAGTGAACCCTGTTACTTCAGAAAATACAGTAGGAACTGATGCTTAAAAGCCCAAACAGCATATACCTACAGCAACCTTTGTAAGACCCGGTAGATCAATAAGTGTTAGGTTCACAACTGCAGTGATTAACCAAAGGAGTAAGTATCATTTACCAGGTAAAATATTGACCCTGAAACTTCTATATTAAAATATCAGCAATGACCATGCAAAGATCTTTGATGGACTTTCCATCATAAAACATGATGAATAGATTTTCAATCATACAGAACAACTTAGAGAATTAAGGCATAAATTAAAAAAACATGTCAGAAACGTGCAATAACACAATATGATCATCAACCAGGCTCAGTGAAGTGAAATTCAGGTTCAAATTATTTCAGCGAGTTATTGGTCAGGTTACAGAATTTCTGTCAATATTTGCAACAGAAATGAAAAGACTCTATTACCACCACCACCACAATCACAAGTAAAGATCATATTACTAGTTAAATTTGAATATAATATTACCACAATCACAGTCACAAGTTTATCTTGTGCATTTATAATGTTCTTTGGACATGTCAAAACCACCTAAGATGGTTACCATCAGTTTACACCCAACTGCTCATAAATGCAGTAAATTTTAATTATAATTCCCAGATATTACCAACACAAGATTCGCAAAAACAACCAGCGCAAAGCAACTAGTCCAACATAGCATATTTTAGGGAGACAAGCTGACGCGCCATCCAGCATGGTGATCAGTCCCAGATCAAGACCAACTACCCAAAGGGCAAGCAGTTGACTGGTTTGCAGCCTAAGATAGCCCAGTTGTCACCTCTGCGCCATGCACCTGTAATGCACATGAGCAGGTCACTCACCAAAAACCTCCTGCTATCATCAGGGTCTCTGAGAGATAATGGGAAGCCTTACATACTCAACAAGAGCCAACACTGCAACTTGAAAATACCCTCCCTTGCAAGATGCAGCCATGGTGATCACTTCCCAGATCAGCCAATCGATGCAGCACAACAGGTGGCCTTCTAAACATATTGACTCAGGCCCTCATATCCATTCCATTGTCCGCAAATACTCAACTACGAAGCTCTAAGATTCCTATTTAAGGTCCCTTGCTAGAGACACTCTGGCAACCACTTATGTTCTTTTTCTTTAGAGAAACTGCACCTGTAATCCACACTTCAGCATGTTATTAACTGGTGCACTCCTGAAGAGGCCCAAAATCTATCACAAAGTGTCCAACCTTTCTTCCAAATTCATCTCCCCATTTGTTGGAAGTGACACATTTCAATACAAAGAAAAATGCATGGCAATTAATATACAACAATTGTTACCTAAAATTACCAATAAGAATGAAGTAAATTTATATAGGAAAAAGAGTGCCTGAGAAAGTTCAACAATATTTTTATGAAGGGGATCATGAGTTAGTTCATAAAACAAACTCATTAAAACTGCTAAACTTGGTAGTCATAAGTCATTGAAAAAAAAATGAAATTAGAAACTGAAAATAGAAAGAACAAAAGAAGTCTTCACCAAATGGAGAGTAAATGCTTAGATGAATTGGAACAGGAGAAATTTGTTTTGTTTTCCCCGTTAGTCTGTCAGTTTCATCTTGGATTTCCTTGCGCACAAGAGCTACAGAAGAAAAAAACACAACAGTTAAAAGCATAATTGATTAATAACATAAGCCCTACAAGAAATATAAACCTTGCATATAAATTCCTGGTGTTCACACAGTAGCTACGATGAATCTATCAAACACACGAAAATCAAGGATAGTCAGATATCTTTGGGCATATTATCTTAGGCTTTTGAACTTGTCGTACCAAATAGCACTTCACAAATATTTCTGCTAAAACATTAAAATCAATTAACAAAGTATAAAATCACACAGATGATTATCCAATGAAGAAGCTATGGCTTACACAAGACACAGCAAGTTCATTAAATACATTCATTGCCACATGGACCCAACTCAGCAAGCAAGATACATGAGGCAAACGTACAGATAGCCAAATTAGTTACCCAGAGGATAGTATCCTACCTTTAAGTGTCCCACAACTAAGTTACCACTTCCTATGGTAAAATCGGGGTAATCACTGTTTGTTGCAGTTCAACATGATCAAAATGAATGAAGATCAAACCTAATCCCAAATTACACGGGGGCATAAATAATCTGAAAAATACACACTTGCAATTAAAAGATATGTTATTAATTACTTAACTTCTTGATAAGTTATATTTGCTTATAACTTACAAAACTTAATAACGATAATATTTGGATCTATTATGGAACCAGAGTTTTTACCTTAAGCTTCAGCAAATCTAAGACTAAGAAATGCTTGGTTCAGAAACTACAGGTATAGATTCCACTTCTGGCTCATTAGATACATGAAAGTGTCATAGACAGAGTTCAACATGCTTTATATAAGCTCCAAACACTCTATACTAACTCAAAAAGTAAATAACTAGTGTACCACAGTGAAATCCCTCCAAGAAGTTATGCAAACCATTTTTATAGTTCATGGGCAGCTGACAGAGCTCTACGAATAACCAAAACACCTTTGCATCACGTCCAGAAAATTCCTTAATCTTATCCTCCGTCCATGTAATCGAGGAGAATCATCCATGGAAAAGGCAATTAAATCATCGAAAGGACAAATTCAAGAAAGCATTAAAAATCATAGCATTTACAGAGACGGCGTAAGGATTTAACATACAGAAATCAGTAAATTTCCTCTTTGGCAAGTGAAGGAACTCCGCATATTCTGGCTGCCCTTCCTCCGTCTTGTGAAGCTGCAGCACCAAGGGTCTCCTCGTGACGATTCCTTAAAATAGTGTACAAGAAAAGGGAAAGCCCCAATTAATTCAACCACTGAATCAGCCACCGAAAATTCAAATACACGGTCGGAGCACTCAAAGGAACCGAAACCAATCAATATCTCGGAACCCTAACCAGATCCACGAGGCAGGAAATCACGCCCAACGATGCTCTCCAAGACCGATGATTTCCCCGAGCTCTGTTCGCCAAAAGACGCATCAAAGACACTGATTAAAAACATCGAGCTGCAAACGACACGGTTGCAGCGAGATCGGAGACGTGTACCTGTCCACCGACGACGGCGACGGAGGGGAGCGCCTCCCAGAGCGTCGGCAGGGCCCCCTCGGCGCCGCCATGGTCGCCCAGCACCGTGCACGCCCTCTGGATGCGATTCACAAGGCCGATCAAACTCTCCATCGTCGTCATCTCCGGAACCCCAACTGTCGCCCTAGAATTCGAACCCGACAAGGCGAAGAAAGAGAGAGAGAGAGAGAGAGAGAGAGAGAGGGAATGACGTAGTTGCTGCTGCTATGGCCGGTGGTTCGCTTGCGCTGCCCACTGAGTTATTAAACCGTTCTCCCCACGACGCCCCTAACGCGTCCAATGCCGGAACGTTGTGGAAGGGGCAGTTTGGGGAGATCGCGGGCCACTACGTGACCGTGGGTCCCCGAAACGGCGTTCGTCTCCCCCACCCGAGTCCACCTGTGGTCGCTCTTTTCAAAAGTTTTCAAATTCGCCGTAACCACGACGGGAATATCCGCATAATTAATCGTTACGAACGCGCCGGCCCGTGCGGCCATTCTGAATGTATGATGGAGCGGGCTTGGATGCACCCCTAACGGGTTACACCCTATTTGCGTGACTGTTAACCAGATATTTGCCATATCTACCAGTCAACGATCAGTCTATCCGATATTTCTTGATTACATAAGATAGATAGTACGGGAGTATTATACTTTTTCATATTTTCCAAACAACATCGTATGTAATATATTTATCATGATCACGTCAACGTTTTTCATTCCCACTTAGAGGAGGCAGTGGCAGGACGAGGAACCCGTCAGAAAATTCATGAAATTTTTTTTATTAAATTTTAAAAATAAAATTATTATCAAATAATTTTTTATACAATAATATTTGTGAAATTTATATATCATGACAATATTCAGATATAAATACAGCCAAATATAAGTCCAACTAAATGTATTCAAATATAACCACAATCAAATAAATATAAATATATCTAAAAAATAAATCTATAAATTAATATTTTTTAGATATTAATTTTTTTGATGAAATATTTTTTTACTTTTTTATTATTTTATTTATAAATTTTTAAGTATATTAAAAATTATATATAATATTAATTTAGTGGTTAATGTTAGTACATTGGTGGGTGGAGATGATGATACTCCACTTTACTAAATAAACTATATATTATTTCACCATTAATATAGGCCTACTATGTTTCTCAACACCTAGCAACATATTAAATTTACTGTACACTTCAGTCTCATATAATATTCTTTTCGTACTGAAGAGAAAGTTTTAATGTTCATGTTGAGTTTTGATTATCTTGAGATAGGTATAATATACTAAATTCTTTAAGTTAGCAATTCTCCTCACCTTTATTAATTTTACACAACTGTTTTGATTGCCAAGCAACCTATTTATCCTTGCATAGTCTCAGTTTTTTGCTAAGAACTTTGTTTACCTTAAATACTATCAAATTTGATTATCAACATCAAGCAATTGTTATAACTCAATCATCCCAACTTTATGCACTACATGTTCTTCTCAGCTTACTTATCCTCATGGTGCTCTCATGTGATGAGTTGATCATTTTTCTGAATATCAATATTGCATGCTCCTTTAAGGGATTCATTTGTCTACATCTCTAGCTTGTTTTTCTTAAACGATTGCACATGTTGATTGTCCTAAGTGTAGCCTCGCTAGATGTCTAACGCTTGTATACTAAGTATTTTTAAATGTGCATGTCTCACTCTAATACTATCTATCACAGACTTAACTAATTTTGCTTATGTGCAGTAAGTATCCTTATATATTCATTCGAAATGATTTGTTAAATCTCGGATTTTGATGATGAAGTCAATTGATGGGTTATTTGATCTAATCTATATTATTAAGATAAGTATACAGGATTAACTACGATAGCTTGAAGACATAAAACAAATTACAAGAGTCAAGTTGTTGGGAGTTCGAGAGTTCACCGGAAGTCCGAAGGATCATTGGAAGTGCTGTCGGAACCAACCGAGAGAGAATCAGGGACTTGCCGAAGGTTTCGAAAGTTCGTCGGAAAGATCATCGGAGGTTTACGGAGCTTATCGAGAAGGTTCGGAAGCTTGCCAAAGATTCATTGAACTTACTACAGAGTCTGAGAGCATGCTAGGAGTCCATCGGAAGAAATCCGAGGGAGTGTCGAAAGTCCGTCGAAAGTTTGTCAGAAAGCTCGCCGGAGGAAGACTTGACATTGCTAGTTTAAAATTGCTTAGAATTACGTTTCAATTTCATAGTTAGCACGTAATTAGGATAAGAATTAAGTAATAATCCTATTTAACCTTGGTAGGAGCCAATTGGGCCTTATTTGGGTTGATTTGGGCAGAAGTTAGGGCCCATTCAGTCTTGCTGGAACAGTCTAGCGATGGCACCGCTAGACCCAGGCGGTGGCACCGCCTCGGGAACAACTTCCCAAGTGTTCTAGGCTGTGTTACCGCCCTAGGTCAATGGTGGTACCGTCGACTTTAATACCTGGTAGGCAGTGGTACTGCCCCAGGTCAATGGTAGTACCGCTAGTAGTTATTACTTACCAGTGGTGGTACTGTTTGGTAGGTAGTGGTACCGCCAAACCATAGAGCCCGAGGACTCTATCAGGCGGTGGTACCGCCAGTACCCGATAAACTTGGGATGAGACTCTTTTTTGCTTTAATTTTTTAAAGTCAATTGAGTCTATATATACCCCTCTTTTCTCAGCTGAGAATAGAACCTTTTGAGAATTTGAAAACTAAGTCAAAGCTATAGCAAAGTCTTGTTTCAATAGCTTAAGTGTTCACCTCCCTCTTTCTTTGTGAAAAATCTATAAAAGAGTGAACCACTTGTAAAAGTTTGTAAGAGGGGCATTTGGTCCTTTCCCTTTAAGAGATTTGATAGTGGAAGTTGAGAGCCTCATCGGAGGAGGCTTCGGAAGTGGACGTAGGTCTTTCGACCAAACCACTGTACATCATTGCATACTTTGGTTGTGAGTTTTTAAATATTCTGCATCTTATTTTTACTTAGCCGTAAATCGCTCAGTTTTCTTCTCCCTACTCTCAATTGCAATCATTCACTCGAACTATTTTAGCAAAATCTTTTTTTCGTCAGATTGAAATTTTCATATAAATCAACTATATTCGAAATCGGTTTTAAGTTTACGAGTTTTAATCTGCTACACTAATTCAACCCCCACCCCCCCACCCCCTCTCTTAGTGTCGCTCAGATCCAAACAATTGGTATCAGAGCTTGGTCATTCTTATCTGGTTTAAAACCCAAGAGAGATGACTTATTTCGATAAGCAAGAGGGTCATTCTATTACACGTCCACCTATGTTTAATTGGTTGAATTATACTTATTGGAAGACTCGTATGAGGATTTTTTTATTTTCATGGATTTTGAGCTTTGGAATATCATTGAAATAGGCTTAAAAATTATTCTTTTCTGATGAGCGAATGGAATGAATTAGAGAAGGTTTTTGCTTTAAATGCAAAGGCTATGAATGTCTTATTTTGTGCACTTGATAAAAATGAGTTTAATCGTATTTTGATTTATGAATCGACTTTTGATATTTGACGTACTCTTGAAATCACTCATGAAAGCACTAGCTGAGTGAAAGAGTTCAAAATCAATATTCTCGTGTATTCTTATGAACTTTTTCGGATGAAACCAAGTGAGTCCATTGGAGACATGTACACCCGTTTCACGGATATCGTCAAATGGACTCAAAGCACTTGGTAAAGGTATTTCTAAATTTGAACTTGTAACTAAAATTTTAAGATCCCTTCCGAAGAGTTGGGATCCAAAAGTTATGATCATTCAAGAGGCCAAGGACCTTAAAACTTTTCCTCGCGAAGAATTTATTGGGTCTCTAATGACCTACGAAATAACATGTCATGCTCATGAAGAGCTCGAGAACCCCCTTTCCAAAGAACAGGAATGATATGACATTAAGAACACAAGAAGATCACTTGAAAGGAACATCAAGTGATGAGGGGACGATGACATTACACTCTTGACTCGAAAATTTAAAAAATTCATAAGAAGGAATAAATTTAAAAATAATACTAAAAATAAACTTGAACAAAAAAATGATCAAGTCATATGTTACGAATGTAAGAAGCCGAGGCACTTCAAAAATGAATGCCCCCAAGCCAAGAAGAAGCAATCGAAGAGGAAGAAAGTTCTAAAGGCAATGTGGAATGACTCAAGTGACTCCAAAGATGAAGAAGCAAGCAATAAAGAGGAGGCCAACTTCACGCTAATGACTTTAGGAAATGAGGTAAGTGAGTTATTTAATGAAGATTTATCTTTCAATGAACTTTCGATTGCTTTCCATGAATTGTTTGATGAGTGTAGAAGTATTAGTAAGAAGTTCAATTTATTAAAGAAGGAGCATGCTTTATTACAAGATAAGCTTAATAGTCTTCAAACTCCCTCTTTACCCCCATGCTCTAAGTGTGAATACTTAGAAGCAATGAAAAATAAGAACTTGCTACTCAAGGAGACCCTAAACAAGTTTACGATTGGTAGCCAGAGCTTGGATATGATCCTTGCAAACAAGAGTCACGTCGAAAAAAGAAGTAGAATTAGATTTGTGAGTGGATCTCACCGAACCAAAACCACATTCGTTAAAGGACCCACACTACATGTATCATCTCACTTGAAATGCAACTTTTGTTGAAAATCCGGACATGTTGCTTACAAATGCCCATATAAGAAACTTAGCCCACATAGGTTAATATAGGTTCCTAAAGGAATAATAAGGAACTCAATGAACAATGATAATTTTAGTAGATTAATTTTTAAGGCACCCAAGTTCATATGGGTACCTAAAAATCATCCTCTTTTGTAGACACACTCACCCACGCAAGCTAGGAGTGGGAAGTAATATAATTCTTGATCGTAATTAAGCTCACTAAATCGAGTAGTAAAAGATCATTGAGTGTTATACATTGTGTACCATAATTTTCATTAAGTCTCTTGAAAATTGATTTCTGCTAGTCAGTCAATCACATAAGTGATGACACTTGTGATTTGATATGCACTCTTTATCTTTACTTATTATTAGGCGTTGTATCACTTTATCTTGCGTGTTGCATATATTATGATGTCCTTGGATCTATGTAATGGGAATCGGATCGTGATGAGATCACAATAATGAAAGCGATTCACCTTTAAACACAGACCTTAAATTATCCTGGTCATAGGTTACTCGAGAGGGACATCGAGATAACCGGATAGACTGGTGTGCTGTATATCCATCCATATGATGGAGGTGGCTGGTCTCATAACTACTCGTGTGGAGATACTAAGGGTACAATGCAGGTGCTCATTGGGGAATGAGTTCACTGATTGATCCACCTACAGAATGTTGGATGGTTATTGATACCTCACGTCAGACAGCGATTCCATAGTCACAGTAGTGTATTTGGTCCTTAGACTTGAGACGCCAAGGATGTCCTATATGAGTACTCCACTCTTTGATACCAGACTTATAGGTTTAGAAAGTTTTAGATCTAGTACAATCGGTTATTGGGAGTGGTAGCCAACCTTACGAGGGCTATTGAGTGTCAATAGAGGATCATCCGCTCTCGGTATCATGAGAGGAATATCCCATGTATTCTTGCTCAAATAAATCCTTGGCTAAGGTTATTCAGATTGAGAGAGAAAGAGTTCTCCGGGAGAATCCGACAAGAGCAAGACTCGAGAAGAGATCGTATGGGCCTGACAGCACCATACCCAGTATAGGGTCTCTGGGATATTAGATGGATGAGGGACTATATGTACATGATAACTGAGAACAGATAGATCTAAAGGATTGGATTCTCCTGTATCGTTTGGGGGCTGTCACACCCCCCCCCCCCGAATCATCACATTCAGGAGGTGTGATCCTGCCTTAAATCCATAATAATATAATTCATCAACAATTCAATCCAGGATCCGTTCTAACAATTTGAGGATCCTAAGAACCATTCAAATCAATATTCACAATTCATTAACCTGTATATTTCATAATATCATACTACACTTCCCTTAGAGATTCATAAAATCCAAAGCCAACTCAACTAAACATCAACCACAACACAAATCCATAATCATAGAAATACATACAATCACAAAATAATATTTACCACAAGTTCATATCCTTATGCAATTTAAACTTATCATTCCATCAACATGAGCGGTTCTTTAAACTTTTACAATACATAAGTGTCAACATATCCTTAACATTTCATCAGAAGTAAAGTATACTATACAACAAAAGACTTATCAACTAACAAAGATTAGTCCAAAAATCTTCTAGGCTTTCTTTACTTCAACCCAATTCTAGCTTTTCCATGCGTGACAAGCTAACCTGAAAAAAATTATATATAACAACGGGGTGAGCATAAAGAGCTCAGCAAGCGACTAACATATCCGTGGCGATAGGAGCAGTTCAAGCAGGCTTGGTATCAAAATACAAAAGCATAGCTACAAGTGTTCAATGAAAAGCATCTCATTTGATATAAAATCACAAAGGGTTATCTCATTTGAAACCGGCATTATACATAACAATAGGAGAAAGGAAATTAGAGCATTTAATTAGCAAAAGAAGCATTTAGGTACATATCAAAGGTGTAAGAGTGTTTGGGAGCATAACAATGATATACGAAACACTTCAAAGTATAACAAGTGAACCGAATAACAAAAACAAGCTTGTATGTCATTTTTTATGTAGCATGCATTCCATTTTTATCCAAAGCATAAATATAATCTCGTAAGCAAAACTTTGGATATCATATCAAATAAACATAGAGGGTGCTGTGGGACCACATTCATAACGTGATTCATCCATTTCTGGATGACCACCAAACATTAGTCTCCCACGTCCGGGAGCTCCATCCACCCACGTTTGAGTGAAGTCAATGGAGCCAACAGAGCAATCACGGGCTCTAAGCATAACTCCTTTTATCGTTTCTGGCAAAGGTTTACATTATCCCACAAGACACCAGAGTATAAAAGGGTAGCATGAACAATAACATTGGCACATATCGAAAGCACATGCGGAACAACGAAAATATACGTGTGCCTTTACGAAATAAGATAATACAAACACGAACATTGCATAATAGATTTTAGGTATATAAACAATTTTAGGATGAACAATACAAGAATTTTTAAAGGACCATTATAAAGCTCAATTGAAGAAGAATTTAGCAGAAATTAGATTTTCAATAGGATGAAACTTGAATAGGCAAAACTCAACTAAATTTCAGGTCTGCTAGAAATTGAGTGGTACATTTCCTGAATTGTTTGAGTGACCAAATATGCTCAAATTCGCTCATAATAGGTGTCATTGGAAATCTGTATCAAACTATTTTCAGATAAACTCAGATTTGTAAATTTTTGAGTTTCTAACAGGAAGTTACAATAAATAGAGTAAAGAAAGGTCAGAATTAATCATCTCTATTTTATAGAATTGGTAGAATGAATTTAAACTAATGTTTTAGAGGGAAAACATAATTCAAAATTTCCAAATTATATGTCAAAAGAAAGATACACGAATCTAGTTTCCAAAAAATCAAATTTTGCATAATTTAGAATTTTCATTAGAGAGTTACGAGCCATTTAGTAACAGAAGGTTAGGAGCTGTAGTATCTATTTCACCGAATACATGAGGTCTTTTCATTCATATATTTGGATAGATAAATTTACTCCAAATCTTTAAATTTTTATGTCAAATGAAAGCTCTATAAGTCTTCTTTCGTATGAAAAAGTTTTCTCCTCAATTAGGCTTTGATACAAAAAGTTATGTCTACATGAGTACTGAAAGGTCAAAAAATTCAAAAATTTCCAGATTCAATATTTGATGTATAAATGGCATAGATATCTTCAATAAAGCTACAATCTTCCAATTTTTCTCAGAATCAAGATGAAACAAGGATCAAAATTTATCTCTAGGATGGGGTTAGAACACTTGCCTTACAAAAGTTTGATTCCCAACTATGGAGAGTTGATGCAAAACCTTGAGCTAAGATAAAAGTTCTTCTTCTCCTTCAATTGCTTCTCCTTCTCCTCTACGTTGGTAGCAAGCTTCTCATATTAAGTTTTCCTTAACTCCTCATTTATTTACTTAAGTTTTAGCTAATGCAAGGATAGGTGGCAAGCATGCATGAGAAAAACATGTGTCATCCACATAATTAACACAAGCGGCTCATTCTTATGTTAGCTAATGCCACTTGTCCTCTCTTTTTTTTCTTTCTTTTTTTAATCTGAATACCAATCTTTCATAAACCCTATATAATTATTAATATTCACATTTTGGTCCCTAACATAAAACTTTCAATATAAAAATATTTAGTGCTAAAGGATTATTAAAAGAAATCTTCATATTTACAAATAAGTCCTTTTAAATTTTTTCAAAAATGAGGGATGTTACAAGCTGCAGCGTAATGATCTAGTACGTCCGCAATCGATGAGTTGGGTGAATTATTATAGAGATAATAATTCACTAAGTCAGAAGGAGTTCTGATAAGTATGACTCACGGCCAGCTCAATATTGGGCCTAGAGGATCACACGTATATGGTATGTATTACGACGAGTAGAGGTTCAGATATGAGATATCTGCTGGACCCCCTATCTTATTGGATATCCATTAAGCCCCTGAATTATTAGATCCTAAGATGGGATCTAATAATTGCTAATAAGAGATTATTGGATATAGACCCACTAATCCAACAGGCTTGGATAATTGGATAGAGATCTAATACCCAACAGGACAAGATCCATTAGGGTTTATAGGGGGCCTCTATAAATAGGAGAGAACCAAAGCTCTATAGGCTAAGAGTTCTCTTAGTAGTCACCTCCTGTTCTCTTCTCCCCAAAGAAGTGCATCATTGTAGTCCTTGCCATGTGGATACCGCTAGAGAGGAGGATGCTTGACCTCCTTCATCCTTCCTATAGATCTGTAGGGATTCAGGGATATACGATCTCCCTAGGTACTTTCTTTTACACATGTAGTTTTCACGAATTTGTTTTGACGCATCGATCTTCGCACGACGATGGAAACTTTTTATGAAAAATCTGGGGTGTTTTGTTTTTGTTCTTCTGCTACGCATGAGATGTCGCTCCCCAGAAGGATTTCCCAATGTGGTATCAGAGCTAGGTTGTTCGTGCGAAGATCGAATCTTAAACTGCGTGTGTTGTGATTTAGAATAGTTTTTATCGTCAAAATCATTGGCGTAAAAGGCAAGGAAGGGCAGCAACAGAATAGTTTTTATCGTCAAAATCATTGGCGTAAAAGGCAAGGAAGGGCAGCAACAGTTGCTGCCCTTCACGCCGCACAACGCCGTGAGGTCGCTGTACCGTTGCCTACACCGCTGTCGGTGGCGCCGCGACACGTGGCTCGTAGGTAGGTGGCCGCGGGTCAGCCGCACAACTCGTGGGGTGGCCTATCCGCAAGGGCGGGCGACGCCCGCTAGGGCAACGCTACCTACGGCGGCCTGCGAGTGCTGCCCCTACGGGCAAAAGAGCCCATAGGGGTGGCCCGCGGCCACTGTGGAGGCCTCACCTGTAACGATGCCCGTTAGGGCACGTGCTCGCAGCGCGACGCTTGCCGCAGGGGCAGCGTCGGGGCGAAGTCGCCCACGGAGAGGCCGCGCCGCACCCGCTTATTGCGCAGCGGTCCGCAAGGGGTAGCACTCGGCACCGCGCCGCCTCGCGGCCGCGCGCCGCGTCGCCATCGGTAGGGTGGCGATGGCCACAACGTAGTAGGCAGAAGAGGGATTAGGGTTTTCTAAGCAAAAGATAGTTTTGCCCCTGAGAATTTATGAAATTTTAGTTTTGTCTCCTTTATCCGAATGACCAAATTGCCCCTCAAAATTTTAAAATTTTAATTTTATCCCTTCTGGCCGAATGACCAAAATGCCCTTAAAATTTAAAAAAAATACCCTTTATGTCCTTGATTTTAGAAAAATATTAGTTAATTATATAGTTTAATTAACTATTATTATTTATTTAGTAGTCCTATAAATTAATATATACATGTGATGTATGATGTGAACAGATGATCATATATCTTGTGATGTGATGTGTGTACATGTTATTATTATTATTAGGGCCTGCGAGTCTCTATTTTTTTCATTTTTTGTAAGGCCTGTGTGCCTGTAATTATATTGTAATTACATGAGGAGGCACAATGGGAGTGTGGAAGCAATAGCGGGACTCACGAGGTCGAGACGGACGATCCGATGCATGGAGATACGTTGAGATGCCGACGGAACCGACGAAGCGAGAAGGACGATCACAGGGCATGGAGATGCACTGAAGTACACATAGATCTTGATGTGAGTGATTGGGCTCACTGGCTCAGGCTTGATCATATTAGGATGTGGTCCATGATCATCTGGTGTGATTGCTCATGTGATGTGTGATTGATTATACACCTACTAGATATGTATATATGTATACGATGTAGATATATATTAAATATGCATGTGTGTGACACATTATGTTAGGAGACCAAATCAAAAATCTCCTCTATTAATAATATTAAGTCGGTAAACGTGAGGTAATTAGATTGACCCATGTGGCCTTCCATCGTTATAGCTAGGAACCGATTCCCAGTGTAAGTTGAGTTGGTCGAGTCCCTCGAGACTCACCTATATCGCATTTCACTATCTTATCTACGACATAGAGATGTCACCGGTGACTTGAGAACATGGTATGCTTAGTCGAATCCCTCAAGAGTATATCACCGAATCAGACTCATCTTATAACGATAGTGATAACTTAACCGAACATCATGGTTGGTCGAGTCCCTTGAGACCATGGTGGTTCGGAGGCCGAACAAGACGGGAATCACAAGGAGTTGTGATTGACAAGAGTTGCATACCTTTACGAGCTTAACGTGATTGGTCGAGTCCCTCGAGGTTACGTTAAGACGTCGATTGGATCCCGATCCCTACTAGAGATCCGTCGGGGGTCTCCGATTCATATACCGGAGGGTGTTGTGTATCTCGCGAAAAATTAGTGGGAGTACATTAAGATAGAAGTCCTTATTTTAATTGTTTATTTTTTGTAAAGTCTGCATGTTATTTATTTCTGCTACATCTTTAATTTCAAAAAAATATCGCTTTCAAATCCTTTACGTGGCATACTTGATGCCAACCGCATCACTAGTCCAAATTATATAGATTGGCTTCATAATCTGATAATCATTCTCATAGCGGAGAAAATTATGTATGTCCTTGATACAGTAATCCCTACGCTCGACGAAGGGGCAAGCGAGGATGAGATCGCTCTTTATATGAAGTACATAGATGATTCCGCTCTTGCTCAGTATTATATGTTGGCCTCTATGACTACTGAGATACAAAGACAACATAAAAATATGGATGCTAATTCCATACTCTTGCATCTCCATAAACTGTTTTAGGAACAGGGAAGAACTCAGCGATATGAGATATCAAAGAGTCTTTTTCGTGCCAAGATGATTGAGGGGACACCGGTTCAGAACCATATCCTTAAGATGATTGAGTGGATCGAGAAACTCACAGATCTAGGAATGGTCATAAAGGATAATGTTAGAACCCCTACGGATTCTAAGCTTGGGGTTGATCTCTATAGGGGATCGGCCTCTTTGGAACTCTATAGGAGTTCATTTCTCCAAATTATTGCTCAAAGGCTACTAAACGATTGATCTATTCCTTGATGAAAAGAGGATGAATGCATGGCTATTTATAGGGCTTATAAACCCCAACTCATAATAGGACTCTTACTCAAGATTCTTACTTCTAACCAACTCCTACTAATTATAACTCCTCCTCTAATAGGACTCCTTCTTCTAATATGACTTCTTCTTTAGTATGACTCCTACTTCTAATAAGACTCTTTCTCTAATATGACTCCTACTTCTAATAGGACCCTTTCTCTAATAGGACTCCTCCTCTAAGAAGCAACCTAATCCTTAACCTAACCGGCCTCTTCACCTCTTTAATAAGGGTCGACTAGAAAGGATTTACATGAATGCCCTTATCAATGAAACTCAATTAGGACTCTAGCTTTAGGACTCTCCTAGCTAGAGTCCCAACAGATTAGGACTCTCCTAGCTAAAGTCCTAACAGACCCGTCCTCTTTAAATCAGCCTTGTCTTCGAGGCTGACACTCCATGAATTCTGAGAATTTGATATTCAAGTCATCATAGTTCTCCCAGGTGGCATCTTCTGTTGGTAGGTTCACCCATTGTATTAGCACTTCAATAGTGGGTCGTCGTCGTCGAGTCACGATCTGTCGATCAATAATGACACTTGGTTGGGTCTAGAGCTCTCCTTGGGTAGTCATATTTGGTAGATGTCTTTGAGCTATCTCGTTTTGTCCCAACTTGAGCTTCAAACACAACATATGGAAGACTAGATGGGTTCGAGGGCTGGCGGGTAAGTCCAATCTGTATGCTACTACTCTGATGTGCTCCAAAATCTGATAGGATCCATAGAACCGAGGTGAAAGCATCATAGATGCTCTGGTCTTCAGAGCATCTTGCCATTCCCTCCTAATATCCTCAGGGAAGTCGTTGGTTGAAAGTGAAACGGTCGAAAATTCAGCTTGCTCGGGTAGCCACGAAAGTGCATCTGTAACAACATTCTCTTTCCCCCTTTTGTAAGTTATTTCATAATCATATCCAAGAAGCTTTGTTACCCATTTTTGTCACTCGAGAGAAGATATCTTCTGTTTTAAGAAATATTTTAGGCTTTTATGGTCGGTCTTGATTTGAAAGCATTGCTCGATCAAGTACGGTCTCTATTTGGCCACCGCATGCACAATCGCAAGAATCTCCTTGTCGTAAATAGTCATATTAAGATGGGAAGGAGATAACACCTTACTGGTATAAGTGAGGGGGCAGCCATCTTTCATTAGTACAATACCAATTCCGACTCCGGAGGCATCGACTTCAATAATAAAAGTCTTACCAAAGTCGGGTAACGCTAGTACGGGCATTGTTATCATTGCGACTTTAAGTTCGTCGAAGGCGGTGGTGGCTTTGTCCGACCACTAGAAAGCATCTTTTTTCAGCAAGAAAGTAAGGGGTGTACTGATCTTTCCATAGTTTTTCATGAACTTGTGGTAGTAACCTATTAAACCGAGAAAGTCGCATAGCGATTTTATATTCCTCGGGGTCGGCCAGTTCTGCATTGCTTCAATTTTGGAGGGGTCCACTGCCACCCCTTCCTCTGATATGATATGCTCAAGATATTTCACCTTTTGTTGAAGAAAGCTGCACTTCATTTTTTTGACAAAAAGAATATATTCTCGTAAAATTGTTAAAATAAGTCGTAAGTGCTAAATATGGCTTTCAAGAGAAGGGCTGTAAATAAGGATATCGTCGAAGAAAACCAGTGCAAACTTACGAAGATAACTCCAAAAAATATCATTCATAAGGCTCTAGAAAGTGAAGGGAGCATTGGTGAGACCAAAGGACATTACCAGAAATTTGTAGTGACCGTTGTGCGTTCGAAAGGTAATTTTTGGTATGTCTTCTTCGCACACTCGTATTTGATGATACCCAGATCGAAGGTCCAGCTTTGTGAAGACTCGTGCTCCCTTTAATTCATCAAGCAATTCATCTACTACTGGAATAGGGTACTTGTCCTTGATGGTTATGCCGTTGAGAGCTTGATAATCAACGCACATTCACCATGTTCTGTCTTTCTTTCGTACGAGAAGCACCGGTGAAGAGTAGGGGCTGCAACTTGACTGAATAACTCATGTTTCAAGCATATCTTTTACAATCCTTTCTATTTCATCTTTCTAGAGATGTGGATACCGATATGGTCGAGTATTTGCTAGAGGTTTGCCTGGAAGAATCGGTATACGATGATCATGCCGGCGGTTAGGAGGTAGGCTACATGGTTCATCAAATATATCTGAAAATTCAGCAAGCAAGGGAAGTAGGTTTGGATCTTCTAATTCGGTTGGCTCTCTCTTAAATTGCTGCTCAAGTTGTACCAAAAAGCTACTGCATTCTTTGTGCAAAACTTTCTCCATTCGTTGTGTGCAAATCGTCGTTACGTCACCCTCACGTTTCCCGCACAGTATCACATGTTTCCCCTTATTGTAAAATTTTATAATTAATTTTAAATTTTTTTAAAAAATATCACCTAATATCATCAACCATTCGATGCCGAGCACGGCCTCATAATCATCAAGAGGGAGGAGGAAAAAATATGCAATTATCTCTTGGTCTTGCAACAACAGTTTCATCCGTGGGCACCTATGATCACACTTCAAAATTCATCCATCTACAATCTTAACATCAAACCTACTGTAATTCTCAATAGGTAAGGCCATCCGGACAACAATCTTTCTGTTCATAAAATTATTAGTGCTCTCGGTGTCAATAAGAATGGTAATTGGCTGCTGTTCTTCATCCGTGACCTCTTCCTCATGCTCCTGGACCTCCTCCTCCATGTCTTCAAGAGGTTCAATCAATAGGAGGTGGCCCCTTTTGCAGTGATGATCGCGGTTCCATGGTTCGTCACAATTCCAACAAAGACCCTTTGTTGATCGATCACGTAGTACTTCACTTGTCAATTTTTTTGACAACGAAGGACAACTGGGAGTAGAAGGAGGTTTATATGCTGTGGGTCTAGGAGTGGTTCTCGTCCTCGTAATAAAATTGGTTGATATTTTTAAAAACATCGTAATAAAATTTGTATCGTATCATAATGTATCACATGTATCGCAAATGCTTCTATAAAAAAATTACTATTATATCATGTTTAATAATTGGTATCTTTCATTGATATGATAAATTATCATTTGATGATGTATCGCTTAATGATATCTTGTCTTACATTTATGATTTTTATATCGATATCATTTGATATATATTGTATTTCAAACTATAATTGGTATCTCTTGTTGAAATGATGAATGTCTGTCATTCGACTTGAAAATAGGTGTTATGGCATTGTGAAAAATATGAAGTTTCATATTTATGGATGAAAGAACATGCTTGTTAAGCATGATGATAAGTTCAACGAATGAAACTTATCGGTTTCGGTTTGAATTCAAAGAGATTGAATTCAAATGTTTTCTTTCTTATAATATAACATATTGATAGGGGAAGTTAAGATTAACTCCATCATTAATTGATTGTCATCATCAAAAAGGGAGAGATTGTTGAATCTCAAATTTTGATGATGAAATCAATTGATGGGTTATTTGATCTAATCTATATTATTGAGATAAGTATGTAGGATTAATTATGATAGCTTGAAGACATAAAGAAAATTATCGAAGTCAAGTTGTTGGGAGTTCGAGAGTCCATCGGAAGTCCGAAGGATCATCAGAAGTATTGTCGGAGCCAACCGAGAAAGAGTCGGGGACTTGCCGAAGGTTTCGAAAGTTTGCTTGAAAGATTATCGGAGGTTCGCGGAGCTCATCGAAAAGGTTCGGAAGCTTGCTAAAGACTCGTCGAACTTGCCACAGAGTTCGGGACCTTGTTGGGAGTCCACTGGAAGAAATCCGAGGGAGTGTCGGAAGTCCACCGGAAGTTCATCAGAAAGCTCACCGGAAGAAGACTTGAAGTTGTCGATTTAATTATGTTTCAATTTCATAGTTAGCACATAATTAGGATAAGAATTATGTAATAATCTTGTTTAACCCAGGTAGGGGCCAACTGAGTCTTATTTGGGCTGATTTGGGTCGAAGTTAGGGCCCATTCAACCTTTTTGGAATAGTCTTGCGGTGGCGCCGCTAGACCCAAGCGGTGGCACCGCCTCGGGAGCAACTTCTCAAGTATTCTGGGCGATGATATCGCCGACTTTAATACTTGGCAAGTGGTGGTACCGCCTTAGGTTAGCGGTAGTACCGCTGGCAGTTATTACTTGCCAGCAATGGTATCGCCAGACCACAGAGCCCGAGAACTCTATCAGGCAGTGGTACCGCTAGTACCCGGTAAACCTGGGATGAGATTCTTTTTGGCTTTATTTTTGAAAGCCAATTGAGTTTATAAATACCCCTCTTTTCTCAGTTGAGAATAGAATTTTTTGAGAAGTTGAAAACTAAGTCAAAGCTATAGCAAAGCCTTGTTTCAATAACTTAAGTGTTCACTTGCCTCTTTCTTCGTGAAAAATTTATGAGAGTGAACCACTTATAAAAGTTTGTAAGAGGGGTATTTGGTCCTTCCCCTTCAAGAGATTTGATAGTGGAAGTTGGGAGCCTCATCGGAGGAGGCTTTGGAAGTGGACGTAGGTCTTTCGATCGAACCACTATATATCGCTGCGTACTTTGGTTTTGAGTTTTTAAATATTCTGCATCTTATCTTTACTTAGCTACAAATCGCTCGGTTTTCTTCCCCCTACTCTTAATTGTATTCATTCACTCAAACTATTTTAGCAAAATCATTTTTTTGTCGGATCAAAATTTTCATACGAATCAACTATATCCGAAATCGGTTTCAAGTTTACGAGTTTTAATCCGCTACATTAATTCACCCCCTCTCTTAGTGCCACTCAGATCTTAACCAGAGAATACAAGTTAAAGGAAGCGTTTAACTCGCGATCCTATAAACAACTATTTCAATAAGTACTTGATAAGCGATGTAAATTACAAATATAAATTTTGTAAGTTCTGATTGATTATACAATAAAAGATCTAAGATGATTCATCATGATTAAAAGTCTTCACAAGTGCTCACATAATATTATTACAAAATAAGATAGTAAACTAGCTCTAAACACTATTCTAAATGCCCATTAGGTTATGTGTCACCTAGATATCTCATATTGTTGTACTAGTTGAAACTCCTAATGTGCAAAGCTCAAAAATCCTCAATTAATTATTTGGATTATCTATTTTTAGATAATTTTATCTCTACATAATAACTACACATAATGTGTTTATAAACTAACAAAGACTATGAAACTTATTGTAAATCATTTATAAAGTATAAATAAAATTGAAATATATATATATATATATATTATATCAAACATCTTATTTAGGGTCTTATCTAGAATAACACAAGATACACACACGCACACACACGTGTATATATATATATATATATATATATATATATATATATATAATATCAAACATCATATTTTTCAGCCTTAGGGATAACACGGATAATAATAAAAAAAAACTCTCGTTCCTGCTCCATTTGGAACAGATATCCTAATCCACGAGCATAATTGATGGTTCTAATTCATCGGTAAACTCTCAAACACTCCTTTGACAAATCTATTGGAATAATACCATTCGCCTATGAATTGATCCATATAATAGATTGATCCAATCCCCATGTATAAAATC
Source organism: Musa troglodytarum (assembly GCA_023547065.1). Taxonomy (NCBI): domain Eukaryota; kingdom Viridiplantae; phylum Streptophyta; class Magnoliopsida; order Zingiberales; family Musaceae; genus Musa; species Musa troglodytarum. The sequence continues at coordinate 51,993,434 of CP097504.1, forward strand.
TACAGTTAAGATATATTATCAGTGATATTTTTTTAAAAAACAACTTGTAACGTCTTTGACACTTTTACTAAAACATTACAAGTACATTCAAATGTACACCTACCATAACATTATTAGTACATTCAAATGTTAAGTGACAAACAAGTTCAAAACTCGATTAAAACTATCTAAAAATTAAGACTTCAAAAAAACATTGGTGTAGGAACAAAAATAATTAAACAAAAATTTTCTGCATCAATTAAATTCTTTTCTAAGAGACTTATTTTTTAGTAGGCTTATGCATGTTAAGATATCCACCAAGGGACCAATCGAAAATACTCAAGTAATCTATTTTCTCTTTTTTTTATCAGAGGCAGATATTACAAACGGTAAAGAACAAAAAAAAGAGAACACCCAAGAAAGACTTTAAAAAATAAGACTTTAAAGCTCTTGCGCAGACATCGTGCCAGGAGAATCAAAGACCGAAGAGTTGGAACAGTTAACATGCCAACTATCATACTTACAGCTAGGCATTTATTTAAACCTTGATTTTTAGCACCAAATGAAGGCTCAAGGACTGACACAAAACATTTGAACCCTCGGTGAGCGATCAATCTCCAAGACGTAATAATCCTGAGCAGCTTATAGACAGACCTCCAGCCATTCACTTTCAGTTTAGATCTTCAGTCATATGTTTATCATAAACCAGAACGATCACAAATGACTGAACCCAGTTAACCAATACTTAGTTATAAATCAAAAATTACATTTTAAATGAGCAGACTACACAATCAGTTCCTGTCAACCAAGTGGCCAAGAAAATATGACCTGCATCAGAAAAGACCAGACCACCTAGGATTCATTTGCCAGAAACCTACTCAACAACAGCTAGCAGATCACCAGCTTTGCAGAAACAGTGCTTAGCTTCTGTCCCCAAGTCCACCTGCACACCAACATACCAGGAGAAATTACAATTCAAGTAAACTATGCTGTGAAAAATATTCAGCCCATTTATGCAACAACAAAAATAACAGACATGTTAGTCATGTGCCTATCGGTTCATGGTTACATGTAACACAAATCCATGTTTGCTATCCATGCATATCCAGAAATAAGATGACAATAAATGCAACTGGTGAATGACTTTATTTGTGGTAATCCCACATACCTCATAAGCATTAATATCTGAAAAAATAACCTGCAAAATAAAGGAGTGCCAAGCATTGTCAGGAAAGCCCAACCAAAAGGATGAAGACTCAACTTTAATGTCACCATACGACCATACAAATCTCCAGTAAGGAAAACAAATGTAAAACCTATGATGCCATATTATGTGATAAAAAGTATCCAATAGCACTACTTTAACTTTCTTAAATGAGGACAAATTCTTCTAAAGCAAAAGAGATCATGCACATGCAAGCGTACTACATTAACTCCACAAGGTTAGGTCCATCTCGGTGACTTGATAGATACACAATAGACACGTACCTGATACCCAGTTGTCACAACCGCACTAAGTTACTCATAGATACTTTAGTTCCAGAACATGAAATCATCTTACAAAATCAGTCCTATTAATCAATTAAATCTGTAAACTGCTACCTGCCTCTCGTGCATTCTGATACAGGTACTTTGAGATGTCGATCAACATTTTGATAGTTGACTTACAATCACAAATGTGAATGCTTCCTCTCTAGTGACCCAAGATATATAAAATTAGGTGAATAATTTGCACTAGATCTGCCTGCTAGATGGACAAGGTATGCTATTTAAAAGTAAAGGTATTCAGATGAGTCGTCATGAGATGCACCAATGGTAGGTAAATTTATATGTTATTTTCATACAATAAACACAGTAAAAGATCATATGAAGAAAGGAAATTAGTGATCATCCCCACTTCGTAGACTAGTTCATCTACAGGGGAACCAGATTTACAAATAATGAAGCACATTTAAAAAACAACTTTGCGAGCTGCCCATGAATTCATGACCCACTGGATATCGAGATTAATTTTTTGCCCTCATACCCCATGGTTTCTTTAAAGCTTCCTAAATTTCTAATTTCCAATCTTGGTTTCCCATAAAGATCGCATGCTCTGATCTTCACGGCAGTTTCTATTCTTGTTCAATGAAGAAAATTTTCCTTTTTGGAAAAGAAGTCCAGTTAACAAGTAGCTTATAATAGCCACAATAAATTGACAAAGAAAACACAATGATTTTATGTAGAAGGCTTGGCCATAGGAAGTGTGTATAAGACCATTTCGACCCAGTCCAATGGATAACTCACCCGTTCAAATCACTAGCACAAAATGTTTAAGCTCAAGTTAATACACCCACCCTTACAAGTTAATCTAAATCTTTACGCACTTTGGTTGTGGGACTAAACTGAAGTGTTATGAGAATGACAGACACCATAAACTAAAATAACCTTCATGATAATGGGAAATATATTTTCTAGTACTGCATTAAAAATAAACCTGTAATCCAATGAGTTAAAGCATTGCCCAAAATCTTATATGGAATGAACCTCGGAGATGGTACCTTCTTTCCTGCTTCCACCTCGGCAACATCAGAACCAACTGACAGTACCTGTTCCAAGAGGTAGAGCAACATTTAAAGGACTGACAGTTAGCAGAAATGACATGGCAGCATCACTTGACCATTACCTCGCCCATTAGATAGCGCTCAAATTTAACAGCTGATTTTGGAAGCAGAACTCCACCGGCAGATTTCTGATCCAAAGATATTTTCCAGTAAGAATAAAGAACCGGGTAGCTAAAATTTTTCTTTTCAGAAACATATTTGCTCACTAGTTTTTCCAACTTATGTTCTTGCTGCTTTCAAATAAAAATCTATTACGATATACGAGTCCTACCTCAAAGATTAGTGAACATTGTAGTTGGTAATTTCAGCATAAGCAGGAATAGTTATTTCATCTCCTAGACTGTTTCATTACCCATCACAAAGTATGACAAACAATGAGAAGTAAGTGCTGAAACATTCAAATAGGGAACTGCTATGCAACTAATACAATTTGTTTGATAGTTTGGCCCCTGAACAGTTTAAAGAACACAAACAAAATTTCAATTTCTATCAACAAAGGCACGGAGTAAATGGATTTAAAATTATCTAAGCAGTCAATCACATTTACGAAAAAAAAATTGTTGATCCCAAAAAGACCATTCGGGATGACAATACTTTCTGTCTAGGTCTCAAGTGCCAAATTATCACCAAATGCATCTGAATACCGAAAGCTACCCATCAGATTTCAAGCAATTCGGGTAGAGGCGATGGTGTAATTGGCCGGTAGAATGAACCAAAACTTGCATATAATAGAGGGATCGGAAAAACACAAAGTACAGCATTAACCCTCGGTTTTTTGTCCCATAAGTTATCTCAATTGCATCCTCAAATCACAGAGAAAATATTAGCAACAACAACAAACATAGGATTATAACAACCTCGGGCAGCTCCTCGAGGCGAATGAGGACCCTATCGGCTTGCGGAGCCACCTGCATCCAATAAGACCAGAAAATAGGTGCGGGAAGATGAAGTGTATCGAATTAGTAGAACTGCAAAGAGACATTGTACCAGACCTTGGATGGTTCCCATTTCAAGGAGGACACTCTGGGCGCGCTCCTCCGCGAGGCATGGAGGCTCCAAAGCGGAAAAGAATGGCCAGCGCGAGGAGGAGGAGCAGTTCGAGGCTGAGAGGGGTGAAGGAGAGACTTGGCGGCGGAGAGGAGAGAGAACGCCATAGGCCGGGGAAATGTCTCCGACGGCGACAGATGCAGCGAGAACTCACGAGTCACACTGTTATGTAGTGGTTCTATGATCGCCGATATATTGGGATTTCTCCCGGCGTTTCTGGATAGTTCTTCGCCCCCGTGAGAACCACATGACACGGTCTATGTTTAATGGACCGCTGCGAACATGGTCGGTCTGATTCGATCCCATTTTGATCGGCCGGACCGGGTTCGAGTTGTGAGTTAGAGGCCTCAGGCCAAGTAGGACCGGGCTGCTTGGCAGCCAATGATCATTAGCCACACATCAACATGAGCGGGGCATCATTGGTAATTACGGGATTAATTGTTATCTTTTATTCTGCGTGTGGGTATGAGCACGGGTCGGCTCGGCGACTGCCACTGTTGTTTGTCTCGCAACGATCGCGAGCAGAGGAGCAGCTATGGCGGGGATCCGAGGATATTGGAACCTAGCGGCGGCGGCGATTGCCTTCCGCCTCCTTCTCCTCTTATGTTTCCCTAAGGATCTCCACCTCGGCTCTCGCCCTGAGGTCGCCACCCCTCTCACCAGCCTCCGCCGCCGTATGAAGCACAATCTCCGTTCCTCTCTTTCTTCTGTTTCTCTCTTTTGTTTATCATCGCGTACATTCTCTTATTTTCGTTTCTTTCTAGCAGTGGCGGAAGGTTACTGGCTCAAGCAGGCGTCCATGTCGCCCTACTCAGGTTCCCGTGCCTTCCTAGGGTTTTTGGTTCCAAGATGTTTTAATCTTAAGTTAGCACTGGTTGATTTTGGTGTTTTTTTGGTGATAAGAGCTTTCTTATTGTGTGCCATCGTCACTTGTGACGTTTTGCAAACAAATTTTGCATGGTTCGTATCAAATTTGATGTTTCTGAATTTTACATATTAATTGTCCATAGTACACTCGATGAGTTATAGCAGAAGAAGCTGAATGATCAGAGAATATATTGATGACAGCACTAGAGGCGAACCTATCAGTACGCATACTACTCAGTAATAGTCATCCTAGGTTGCCTTTGGTGGGTTTTGCAGATAATGTAAGTGGAAAACCTTGGTCAAAGCATTTACAATTCATGGATGAGTGAATGCATGATAGTTTTCAACCAAAAAAAAAAAAAAAAAATCTCGTCAGGTGCTATATAATATCATGAGATAGCTCCTTAGGGAATATTTTAGATTAATCAAACTGAATGTTGGAATATGCATTTGTATGCTTTCTTTATTTACGAAGGACTTGATTTTACCACTCTGAACTTTTTAATGCCTAATCAATCTTCAACATTAAGACTCATAGTCATGAGCATATCTGAGATAGACGGCCACTGTTATGATTTTTTTTCTTTTATGAAAATGGATAAGACTGTTGAAAACAACAAAGATGAGGATCATGAGCAAGCAAATATTTGCGCTAGTCTTATATTTGACAGAAATTGTTTGTTATTGATAAAGACAATGATTTACATTCTAGACTTTGTTGATGTAGGGAATGATAATGATTACTAACATGAGAAGCATATCATCATATTCAGCTAAGTTTGTATGGTTTTATGAGTACAAATCATAATCTTGTAGGCTTGAACCCTATCCATTCTTATCATATGCACAGGAAATGAAGAGAAAATCCCATTTGGCAAATGTTAAGCAAAGTTACATCTGACAGAAATATTTTCTAGGACAGTTTTTTAACACTCTTTTTATTTACCTCTGAGAAAAGGTTACTTTTACTGGATTTCTGTCACTCCTAGGGCAACAGATGTTAGAATAGATGACCACTTGAATAGAGGTCTATGTAATCCAAAGATGATAAGCAGTTAACTGGTTGCTGGTGTTTCATGATGCTTCCTTAATAGTGTCACTAAAGTGGACATTTTATAATCAATAATCTTATGTTGCAAACAACGTACTAACCTATTCAGATGTTTTTCTGTATTTTAGTCAGTACAAGAGATTAATCAATCTAATTATCTATTTTATTATATTCTGGTAAACCATTATTAGTTATATTTCACATGAAATGCTGTAATAAGCCATTGTATTCTTTATGGGAATGTATTTACTATGAAGATCTCTGTGTTAATATCCCATATTTCAAATACTCCACAAAAGGAATGCTTAAAAATCACTCAATTGTTTGAATCTTTCTTGCGTCTTAATTAGCTATCTGATTTCTGCTGGAACCTGGAGCTTGCTGCTTGCTGTGTGCTAGATTCTCCTGTTTTTCTGTGTCCGCTTAGGGGCCATAAACTCTTAGTGCTAGAATCAATTGCTGTCACACCGTAGCTTGTTATTTTGAGCTTAAGTCATTACCTGAGTATGTTATCTGTTCTGTTTAAGTGCCCTTTACAGAATAGGCTTCATGGGTTTAATGGGACGAGGAAGAATGTGGTCCATATTCTCTATTTGTCATTTCTCTTACTCTGGCAACTTTGTTTCTTTCAGGTTCAATGTACCATGGTTCCCCTCTGCTATTATCATTTCTTGGGCAGTTGACTATTAGAAGGTACAGATTCTGCTTTGATAAGTGGCTTCTGTGCTCTTAAACTTTCCTATGAAACTTTATTGTTGAAACACTAATGTTTTTCACTTTTTTAAAAACAAAATAAGCTAGAACTTATATGTTCCCACTTAAGCAAGAAAATGAAAGCATACAAAAAAGCAATTTACATCGAGACATGATTGAAGATATGTAGGTTTCATTTCTTCCTTATTGGAGGAATAATGGGGCTTACTCATTATTTGTTTAGATATACCATTTACATCTAGACATTTAGTCTTCTTTAACATTCTTCTTCTGGAATTCACTTTTGCAGAGTTGAAGGGCGACCCCCTCACTTTTATTGCAGGTGACATTTCATTTATTTTTTAAATTTTGGTCCAGTAATAATTTGTCTGGTGCATTAACTAAAATAACTTCATATTATTATGTATTTGTCCATATAGATACCTGTAAAACTTGTTTTTTTATGTTTTATTAGTTAATGATGAAATCTCATGTGTTATGCTTTTGTAAGTCTGCTTCCTTTTCTATCGTGGCATATTGCCATGACTAATTGCGTTGGCTATTTCTTTTTTCTCATCATTAGACTGGTATGACCCAATGGCATAATGAGTTTACTGACCTTTACTTTGATGAACCGGGGGAGCCATTAAACAACATTACGTCATGAAGTTGTGCATGTGAATGGTTTAGAAAATCATGATGCAATGTGCTTTATCTTTTTATAATCAGATAGGTGTCACATCAACTGTGATGTAAATATTACTATATAAGATCTGAAGCATAGATTTTCTTCAATTGTTTGATCCATGCAGATAATTCCTTATCTTTTGATCTAATTGGAAACTGCTATACTGTTGTTGTTTTGACATCTCTTAGAAGCCTTCTCCATTTAGCCTCTATTTGTGGTGGTTTTTGTATTGTAAAATATGATATTTAATGCTTATCAATGCAAAAACAGTTTGATGTTTGTGGTTGTAGATTTTATTACTGCCGTACTTATCCGTGCAACTGGTCAGAAGCTTCTGTTGTCACGCCACAAGAGCTTTCAGGTTCTGAACCTCTCGAAGCTGGTAGAAGCTTCAGGTGCGTTTAAAACGTCATGTTGCTGCAAGAGCAGTTTGTTCACTGTCCTGATTTATAATTGTTGTCAATTTATCCTCCATGATCCTTCTTGTGAGTAGTGTGCTTGTATGGATTAGTGGTAGTTATAATGCTCCCTTTTCCTTGGACAAGTAAAATTTTATTCAGAACTTGCAGCATGAAAATTGTTAATGAGAAGAAAGATTTACGAGCCTTGTGTATAAATTAAGCAATTCCATCACAAAAAACAAATTGACAGAACAAAGGATATAGGGGAGTTGTCATTCAAAAAGTTCATTTTACTGGGCAAACACTATGAGATGAAGAGAATATGCTGCTCAAATTAGATTCTGCTACCTAGCATGTTTGCTCTACACATATTTAGGCCTTCATCTAGCAGTGACTTTTTCATTCAAATCATACATATCTCCCATTGGATGCCAGATGGTAGACAAAATATATATTCTAGCTATTATAATATTCTTGGAAACCCAATTTCTTATTTTATAGCTTTTATATATTCTAGCTTTTATGATGTTTACAATAAGTAGCTAATGCTAAGTTTTGCTAATTTTGTTTATCTAATACTTTCAGGAATTGTGAACCCTGGAGATTTTGCTTCTCTTGTATATCTTTGGAATCCACTAACGATAGTCACTTGCATGGGATCGTCTACATCACCAATTGATAATTTAATGGTTGTCATGGCAATCTATGGAGCTTGTTCACGTAATTCCTGTTTTATGCCCTAATAATTGTAGTCTTGAGATCCGACATCCTGAGATAAACTTCAATTTGGTGAATGTTTCTTTTATAATCAGAGCATGCCAATCATCCATTGAGCAACTTATTAGTTGTATATTAATATTTTTATATACAGCATATTTAGTACCTTGCACAAGGTTTTATACCTTTTAATAATATATATGAAACAGATGCTAAATTCATTTAAGCCTAAATTTGAATTATGATATTCCACAATAATTCTATCATTGTTGGTTTATTCGAAGGGATAAACTGTTGGTTATATTTTATCTATACTCTACGTTTTGCCCGACATGTACCCTGAACTACATATACACGGTTCTATTCATATCAGCAGTCTTACTCCATGTGGCTGTAGATCTTTCCAGGTTGTGGGTACTTTTTGCTCAATTTATGTTTGTCTCTCTGTTTATTGTTTGTTTGACACCTAGATTACTCCTTATGTCATTTTGGTATTTAGAAGCTTATCATCTCTTTCTTCAGACCTGAAACTATCAACTAGTAGTTGTTTATAAATATATTCTGACTAATCTGGTGTCACCACTAGATTTCCTATCTAGTCAAGTGGGCTTCAAACATCCTGAATATTTGCATTTGTAAGTATATATAATATACATTTAGGATCCTTTATTTGTCAACATGGTTATAATAAAATTGACAACTCAAATTTTCAGCTGCTGCTTCTTGCTATCCTTTTGGTATAAAAAGGCATTATCCTTGTGTTTTCTTGATTATTATAATGCCAATTTTGGTTGAGTAGTTTCATTAGGATTATGCTACCTATTCTTTTTATTGTGTAGTTTAAATGAATGCTTGATCAATATTGATATATTTCTTGTTTCAATATGCACATGCAAATTTTGTGATTCACTTTTATGCATGCCTAAAACATTGTTATATTTCTCATGGATGGGAAAATGTCGTAGGGTTCTGAAACTGCTGATCTTTTGGCTGTTATATCATTCTCTTGTTTGGTTAATTAAAAAAATTTCCATATTCTTATTGCTGGAAATTAGAGAACTCTGCCCTTCACAGGAATAGCACCATTGGCAGCCTTTGGATGGGTTTTTGCAACACACTTATCTCTTTATCCAATCATCCTGATTGTGCCGGTATTCGTTTTTTGTTCACATATTAGTTTTATGCTGCAGGCTATTTCTTCCTCAATAAAATAATCATCTCACCATTTCTTTCCTTGGTTAACTTTATTTCAGGTCATTCTTTTATTAGGATATGGTCTGGATGCTCCTCCTTCAAAGTTGTTCCTACATAAAACTTCTGATGCAAGCAGTAGTTGTGCTCTAAATCAGAGTCCTGACAATTCTGAAGCACCAAAGCTGACAGATAATGCAATTCATACTTTCTCATGGGTTCAAGTTCTTCACTTTGTATTGTGGGTATTCATATGGTTGTGCTTTGTCTTATTGTTGAGTAGTATATCACTCAAGGATGTTGGGGGCCTATCAGAAATGTTCAGGAAGTAAGATACACCATCCATTAGGCAGTTCTCATTACATTTTTTCCTGACATACAACTTATTACCTTGGCTTGGACTACGTAACAGTGCAATATTTTTTCTCAATAATTCTGCTCACTAAATTTGATAATGAATTTGTAATTAGTATTTTATTAGCAAAATGCATCTCCAGTGACTTTTCATCAGTATTTGACCTCTTAATCAGAAACTTCTGTCTGTCAATATGTAAGTCAAAGGTGAGCTGTTCATCCCAATGGGCAATGCTATCACACCAAGTTCTTGTTATTGAAGTTTCAAAAGCCTGAAAACCAAATAAAATGCATTTGGGTGGTTTTGTGTTTATGTATAAGGCATTTCTTTTAAAATTCTTGGATGGTGAAGTTACAAGTAGATATACCACCAGGGTTGGTAACATTCCATGTGTATGAAGTAATCAATGCTGTTTCCTTGAAAAAGCAAAAACCAACTGGCTAATTTGGTGTTTCTTTCTTACTCCAGATCACATTATAAAGTAATAAATGTCTTCTTAGAAAAAGGAAAGACAGGTAAAACAAAAGCTGTCTAGTTAATTTTGATGTTCCATATTCTACTTTCTAATATATTTGAAGCTTATCTCATCCATTGAGGTGCTGCAACCACCTTAGAAACTAGTTGATGCTATTGGGCACTTCGCCTATCCTTGGTTGATGGGCTTTTTGCTGCTCTTGAAGTTAAAGCTTATAAGTGTTCAATGATCACAGATGTTTACGTCAATCACCTTAGTGGGATGTACCTAATTTCTTGAAATAAAACTACCAATTCAGATGGTGGAAAATGAATAATAAATTAATTTTGCACTTCTTTGACAGTCCCATCGTATCTGCTATTTTTTAGAGATTAATAAATCCGGTTTGATTTCTATTTATCACGAGATGGTCTCTTAGCATAAATTGTTAAAAGATAGCTGATATATGGTTGTCTTCACTCTGCAGATCTTAATTTATTATTTTTTTTGACAGAACATATGGATTTATTCTTACTGTTGAAGATCTTTCACCAAATATAGGTGTTTTATGGTAAGCTTATTAAAGATTTTATTATGTGTATCCTACTTTGTTTGTATTACATGTTTGCTCATGTGTGTAGTAAACGAATGCAGGTATTTCTTTGCAGAGGTCTTTGACTTTTTCAGGAACTTCTTCCTGATAGTTTTTCATGTCAATATACTCTTCATGATTTTGCCATTGGCAATACGTTTGAAACATCGGTCGTGCTTCCTTGCGTTTGTGTATATTGCTATCTCTTCAATGCTAAAGTCTTATCCCTCAGTAAGTTATTCTTCATTTTGAAAATTGGTTACTGCATACTAGCTACTGATGCACCATATTTATATGAATTTTTGAAAATATAATCAATAGTATAGTATAAGTATGACAATAAAAAAATTATGTAATACATTTATGATAAATGTTGCATTTATTTGGAGTGTCCAATATTTATCTGGCTGTTCTGCATGTTAACAGATGTAGCTGATTTACTAGGACTCAAACTGTGGTGATTATAATTGCTTCCATTAACTAGAAGTCTGATGGTAGTGTTGGACTCACCATCAGCATAGTTAACATAGCTTCAAAATGATTTGTAAATCTCTGTTCCACTTTGATTGTTTTTCCTCTAATGGCTTTGGCTCTCAGCACTGAATTGTTTGGATTGATGCAGTATTAACAGTGTTGCCTGTCTGAAGAAGCCTTCACATGCTATACATATACATGATCAAATTCTTGAAAAGGCAATCTTATGTGAGATTTAATGAGTGTGTTGTCACTAACTCATGTTTATGTGACTACTAAGGAAGGTTTGTCATATTGTGGTGTTTCACTTGGTATGGGCAGTACATACTGGTCCGATTGGGGATCGGTACATGGACCACCCTATATGGGGTAGTATGCATTACATGACCCTGTATCAAGTGATACGATGTTTGTATTTGTTGGTAACATTCTAAATCTGACTGTTACAGTTCAAGGGCTGAGATTGCCCTATTTCAAACAGTCAATTTAATCATTTGAACCATAGGAAAGGGTTCAACCCATTTCGGACTAGTACACGGATCGTCCTATATCGGGCGGTACACATTACATGATCTCGTATCGAGTGATACGAGGTTTTTATCTGGTCGGTAACGATTGAAATCTGACTATTACTGATCAAGGGCTGGGATTGACCTATTTCAAATAGTCAATTTGACCATTTGAACTATAGGAAAGGGTTTTTAAACCCTCTCCACTCCCCTCTTTCAACTCATGTCACTTTTTCAATCTTTTTGACACCCTCAAACTCTTTTTCACTCACATATCTTTCTCATTCTCATATTTTCATCAGATCTTCTACTTGATGAGGCAAGAGATCCTCTATGTCCTTCGCATTTTATCATCGCAATAATAGAAGAGGAAGTGTATCCCCAACAGGAGGAAGATCCCTATCGGTAAGAATGTGATGGAAGGAGTCGAACAACATCGACTTAAACTGCTCAAGAAACTAAAGGCACTCAACCGTCACAGTCGTCTGCCCAACATGCAAAGGCAAAGGGGAAGGGGAAGGCGGTAGCATCAGTCGCACTGTTGGAAATAATTGAGTCGGGCGACATGATGCCTTCTTAATCGCATTTAACAATTTGCTCGATCCAGAGACATAGCAGCGACATAGATAGTAGTGTCTCGACTGATGATATGGTGATGATGTTGGGGAGTCGATGGTCTTGTCTACATAATTTGAGGGTGGTGCATAAACTGAGGAGCAGTATTTTACATATGTCATCTAAGATTTTAGATTATGGAGCTCGACGAGGTATTGGTCAAGTTTATACACAGAAGGAGAAGGGGAAGATAGTGGATAATTTTAAGCAGATGCGACATAGCCCACACGACGTAGATACAGAGCGAAGCTCATCGTATTATAAAGAATCTTACAGCCAACAACAATGTGGTGATAGTTGGTCATTCTTCTCCGAGAAACAGTACGGTGATCGATCTTATGATATGGAGCAGCAGATTAGTTGCGAAAGTAGAAGTTCTGACATTTTCCAAGCTCCGCACCAATATATGTCACAATTGTCCTTGCCTTAAGAGCCGCCTTAGACACATGTGGTTCAAGGTGATCAGACTACGACCATCACCACATTGATACACTAATGACATATGGTGTATCAGTATACTATGTCATGAGATTAATTTCAGGATTACTTTCAATAAACATATCAAATTGATATATAGATATATAGGATTGAAGACTCCAATCCATCGCTCGCGGAGTCTCGTCGTTCATTTTTTATGGTAGAACCAGGTATATCTATCGATTGATTACTTGATTCATTTGAATCTTAATGTTTAAGTTGTTTAAAAAATAATCTAATAATTCAAATCATTTCTTTGTAGATAATTCAATAACGAAACATACCACTAAGTTACTCCTTAAAGCCCAAAAAGATATATGTTATTATTCTTTTCTAATTTAGATTATTTTTGCTAAAATAAACTAATTTTATATTTATTTTCAACTTAAAAATCCTAATCTAAATTTTTTTCAGAAAATTTTGGAGCTATTTTTTGGTAATTTTATCGTACCATCAATATGCTCTACCATTATGACATATGGTACATTAGTTTGCCTCAGTATATGCCACACCGACAGTCGATCAATACACTGGTGCAGACTGGGAAGATAAGCCTTGCTACTAAGGATTAGCTTGGGCATAGTTCTAAATCTAGGAATAGTGGTTCAATACCTCTGAGCAACTTTGTCTAACATTCTTCAGCTTGATCAAATTGGCTAAATACTAGAAATGATTTCGTGCAAATATATATATATTATAAAACAAATGCAGTATAGAGAGCCCTGAAGTCTTGTTCTTGCCCTGGTTTAGAAAATCTTGGATATTGAGGGAGGCACAAACACTCATGAGAAATACTGGTGGAAGGGGGGAAAAGTTCATTTTTCTAACAATTGGTGTTAGTGAGTTTTTATTATGTGAAAAGACAATGTATTTTTGCATCTAATTCCTCATTTTTTTTTCTTCTTCTTTATATTACTCAAATGTTGAAGTTGAAATTTAGGAGTAATTTCATGTGTGTGTGTTATCATATTTTATTCATTTGAATATTGACTCTACTTTTTCACCTTTTTCAACTTTGGAGGTCGGTGACTCAGCTCTTTACTTGGGTCTTTTAGCACTTTTTTGCAATGAGTTAGCAGGTAATGTTCATATTCAGCATCTCCTTAGTCCTGACTTGAAACTTGACATGTAATGACAGTTAAGTTTGCATGCAGATATGCATTTCTCTTTCTTTCTGTTTTGTGGATACATTGGGGTCTCTCTTCTCAGCCCTGTTATGCACAACCTGTGGATTTGGAGGGTCTCTGTCTCTCTCTCTCTTTCTCGTATTTGTTCACCGTATAAGTTCTTTCTTTTTCGTTATATCACTGATGGTCATTGAAATCTTAACAGGGTACAGGAAATGCTAATTTCTACTTTGCCACTGGTCTTGCTTATGCATGCTTGCAGGTATGACGATGTTGCTGCTTATCAAATCCCTTCATCTCAATCATCTGACTTTACTAAATGGCGTTTTGTCCTTCAAGCTGTAACCAAAAGATGTAGAGTAGATGACATACAATGCTGATATTGTTTTGACAACTTTCACATGGATTATGTCCGATATTTGCTTGACATAACATGATCGCTTGCACTTTTGCAGACTGTCTTGGTCGTCGAGAGTGTGAGCTCCATGCTGAAGCATGACAGGATGCTTAGGAAGCTGGTTAAAGCTTAAAATTTAATCTAGCGTTGTTTATTGGCCTCTCATGGTTCACTGGTTGGTCATATATGGTCGTTGCATTTGCCTTCATATTTGGGAAGCCAATCTTGTTGCTGTTCGGCCCCTCAAACTCGATGAACAACCTCATTTACTACAAGATGTAAAATTATACTCGTCGGTTGCAGTCTCCACCATGTAGCAGGAAATTTTTGTTGGTTTCCGAAAGAAATGTTTTGTAGAATTGTTGATGATTATTTCTTTTTTACGATGTAGGCATTTGAATGCCAAGGAGATCGACGGATGACAAATTCTGTACTGTTATCTTCTCGATCCTGCCGCCGCTGTGGAATGCTTCGCATTAAATCTGAATAAACGAGGTAGTGAAATTTGATCTGGTGCTTAACGTTTTCATCAGTCAAAGTCCAAACGCCTCGATGAAATTAATCATACTTTGTCGATGTAATGGAATTGCAATAACCCAATCGATGGACGGCGATCCTCGAGTCCGGCTTGGATCCAAATCGGTTTGCCCGGACCCAATCTTGATACGAGCGCCACGCGTCATACTCGGGACCGGTCACAGAAAGGCCTGATGCGTAGTAGCCACATCCACCATTAATTTGTTTCGCGCTCCATTTAACAGCGACTCTCGCCGCCACCGGCCATCCTTTCTGGTGGCGGTGGACCACTCCCTTCCAAACTCCTCCTATTCTTTGCTAGGGTTAGGGTTTCTTCCTGCTGATGAGGACCCCAAGATCGTAGAAGCAAAACCAAGCTCCATTTCGCTACCGGTGCGTCTCTCTCGCTCTCGCTTCTCTTGTTCTTTCGCTCGTTTAGTACTTAGGGGTGGAAGTTATGTCACCAGGCGGCCGGTGGATCGAATTGGATATTCGCACTGCATAATGGATCCGTTGGTCCCTCAGTTTTTTTTTTTTTATTGAACCGAGGAGCGGGTCCCTTCTGTTTCAATAGAACTGGCTAATCCTTCAGGGCACTCGTCTAGATAGTGAGAATCTCCATGGCTAGTCCGTTGGTACGGCTCGAATGATTGATCTAAACGCGATGTTGGTTTGTGCCCGACGGAAAGAACTATAGCATTGTTCTTCCCCAATCAAACAGACCTTTCGTTTTCTTCTCATCTATTAAGGTTTAAGTGTAGTAAGGCAGGGTAGCTTTGTAAATCTTTCTGGCACATGAGTGACGACGCTATGGTGGAATTTGGGGCTTACTGCAATCCAAGCAAATGGTTTAAGCTAATTCTTAACTCGAGCGTTGCCATGATGCATACTTGACTTTTCTGTCCTGTCATTCTTTCTTAGCATGTGTATGCGGTCTTGGTGAACAGTGTTGCATATCATGTGTTGATTTGGTTCTTGTTCTCATCTTTTTGTATACTGTGCAGTTTCATTTCGGAGCTCTGCATTTTGGACGAGATCAGTCACATGGCTTCTTCATCTCCTGTCTCTATTAGCAAGATTGGTGACTCTATCATCGCCATCACAGCCACAAATGGCGACACAACACCTCAACAGCCTGGTTCCTATGAATTGCCAAAGCCAAGCCTCCGAGGACTCAACAAACCGAAGTGTATCAAGTGTGGCAATGTTGCGCGTTCTAGGTTGATGTGCTTGCTCCTTTAGTTTTTTGAGTTACAAAGTGTGTTAAGGTAGTAACATATTATTCTTAGTATGATAATGAAGAGATGTAGTCATGCATAATTTGAAGACAGTAATAAAAAAAATTAGGAAGATGTTTCAGATGAAGAACATGTGAAACAAAATGAGGAATAACAATGATTAGATCAGAGATTTGTTTTTTAATGGGGAAAGGTTGTAATCCTTACGATTCCCTAATGTTGCATTTCTTTTTGGTAGAGTTGTTTGTCAATCGGTCACTTTCTTTCATCAGGATGTAATTGCTGGACATGATAACTGATATGTAGCCACTTTCTGTGAAATCTAATAAGCTGGCATGCTTACTTCAGAACATACTAGGGTATCATGCTGATCTTTTTTAAAGCTTGACCAAATTTCAGGCATTGAGAGTGCAAGCTTTGGCATTTCAGTAAGATTATTCCTTTATGACCAGACTTTGTTTGTAGGGGAAAGTTTGCGTACATTGAGTCTACCTTATTTCAGCATTAGTGGGAGCCTCATGCTTTGAATTACCTTTTTCATTCTTTTCTCTTTGACCTAAGCCTACCCATTGGGTTGATGCTAATCTGGAGTCTAACAAATCTTTGGGTCATCTTTCATATAACCTAAGTCATATGTTCCAATAGACTCAAACCT
The DNA here is from genome assembly GCA_023547065.1 of Musa troglodytarum. NCBI lineage: Eukaryota > Viridiplantae > Streptophyta > Magnoliopsida > Zingiberales > Musaceae > Musa > Musa troglodytarum. The sequence goes on from CP097504.1 coordinate 52,010,080, forward strand.
TTAAGGACAAGATACAGTTTGAGTAAGAGTTCAAGTCTATCAAGGAATTGGAAAATATAAACATGGATCCTAATCCAAGAGCCATCATATTCTCATTGGATATCAGGTTGAGTGTTGGATGTTTGTATTTCTTTATTAGGTATGGATTGAGAATCCATATACTATGCAATAACTTCATGGTTCCAGTTTTTAGCATTTGTGCCCCTGATATTGAGTTGGATTTGTATTAGTACTCGAATTATTGGGTTCATTGAATACCACTTGTTGGAGATGGACACCTAGCCTGGGATCAGACCTGGTCGGCCTTCCCTTTCTCTCTTCTTCTTCTCTAAATCTTTATTTTATTCAACTCCTTCCTTTTCTCCTTTCTGTTTTTCTAGTCTTCTCTTCTTGTTCTTCTTGTTCTGTTGTTTCTCCTGAACTTTTGGTTGTCGTCTGATCTCATGTGACCGTAGAGTAAAACTCTGACGCATCCCTGAACTCAAATCTAGAGGAAGGGGCACAACATCTTTGCATTAGGAAGCAACCAATGGATAAAGTAATCAAGCAAATTAAACTTGTCCTTTTAGAATGTGCATTAAATTTGTGTTATTTGTTAAGCTAATAATTTTCATTGCATCAAGCTATTGGGAATTTGTTTTTTTTTTTTTTTTGTAGTATAATGGTGTCCGTATGGTTTTTTGTTCCATGGACTTTTGTTGAGGCTTGACATTGCTTTTGTAGGTGCCCCTTCCAATCATGTAAGAGTTGTTGTGCCAAAGCCGAAAATCCATGTCATATTCATGGTACGCTGATAAATTAATGCAGAAATTAGTAATGAATCACAAAATTGAACCTCTTTAACTATTTAGCTGCATCACTGTTGTTTCTTTGAGATCACCATGAAACAATTTCTCTCACTGACCACATGGAACAATTATGCACTGTTATGATATTTCAATAAATGGAACAATTATGTGCTGTTATGATGTTTCAATAAAAATACCTTACTGGGTTGAATTAATGATATTCTTACTAATATTCACTTTTGTCAATCTTGCTTTGAGGGCAAATACAACAGTTCTGAAACAGAATGGTATTTTACCAGACAAACCACCAGTTTCTAGTTCCATATCAGTGGAACAACCATCAAATGATGTGTCTACAACTGGGTAAGTTGTGCAAATCCAGGACATGGAAAAAATATTTATTAACATGGCTGTTTGTTAGCATTGTCTAATCATTTAATGGTTCAGGGCTTCTTGGAGACTTAATTCACTCAGGCAGCTTTCTAATAATTTTGCCAATATTTTACGGACAAAGAGACCTCTTACCAGGAAGGTATAGTCATTGTTTGCAGTCATTTGTTCAAAATTGCTGATAAGCTCCAGTTACTTTTTGCTGACGACTTCAGGATCTTGGCAATGTCTCAGGATGCAACAGATATAAACCAATGGAGGTTTATGAAGTTAAGAGAGCATTTTGAACGAAATATTGAAGCTGAAAATGAGGCACTTGATAGGTACATGGAAAATGTCAATTTGCTGGAAGAAACACTCTCAATCATGGAAGGAACTGAACCCAGTCACCCGACCAGATTTGGTCCTAGTTCTTCTGAAAATTTGGTATCTGAGATTAAAATGAAGCTTAAAGCTGATTCTGAAAGAGTTGCTGTTTTGAGAAATAGGACATGGGACCTTATTGATCAGAAATTGAGCAAGTTGCATGATGCAAATTTTATTCATGTTGATAATTCAACATATGTTGATGACCTAGATGATCATGAAGAGTGTCAAAGATCGAAAAAGATCATGAAATGGCGCCACGAAAGAAGTGCAGCAATGACTGACTTAATTAATAAGTTGAGTAGAGCAGAAAGTGAGGAAGATCTGAGATCTTGCTTGGACATGAAATCTCAGCCATCAGACCAGATGGATATTGTTGCAGATGCATCTAGTCATTTGAGAAGTGAAAATCAGTTAATGACCAAACAAGAATCAGAAAGTGTGATAACTTTGTCTTTTCATTCTCTGTCTAAGATGTCTGCAACTGTCTGCAACTGTTCTCATCTCTCAGCCAAATTTCAGAATTATGACTTAAGTATATCACCTCAGCCATGACTCTAATTATATTGTGGACATGCCTTAATTTCGTAGCTAGTTGGTTCGAATGTTGCTGACTGCTTACAAGAAGTTCATTAGGAAGTGATTGAAATTTAGTGTACCAAGGATGATGCCCATTGTTCTTTATTTTAGCTGTTCCATGTATCAATCACTAGATCTTTATGATCGTGCGTATGTAATTCCAATGTCATGAGAAGGTTGATAACGAAGAAGAGAAAACCTACCTGTAATCTCCCCAGGTCTGAGAATTCCTTGTACGGTTGTACCATTAGCATCCGTTTCACATTTTGCAATATCTGATTGTCATTGTTGTGGGATCCTTGGGTCCCACAATGGCATATCATGGACTCAATCACTGTGCAATATCTTGGTAATCTATTGCAGCTACTGGAGGCGTTGATCTTCATAGGTAGGCTGAGTTTGATCGGTGCAGTTTTATTTTATTTTATTTTATTTTAAGGGATGAAGTAGCAAAGGCCATGAATATTGCAGCCAAGGAGCATAACCTGGCATGCATACTATTGTTGGATGCAATTCTACAGTATTGTTGCAGGCATCTGTTCTTGGAATTCTCACTATGCTGATTCAAAAAATATTAGATTATAAGTACATCCGTGGGTATGCTCTTCCAGCTGTTGCAGGTATGGGTTAATTCCTGTTATTTTTACAGTATGTTTGTAAAATTACTGAATCTTTTGCTGTCATTAGCAAATTAATTACTTGATCACCTTAATATGGTAACAAGGACCGTACCCGATTAACAAAACCGTGACACTATGATTTTGGGCTTCTAATCCTACTATTAGTAACTGTGTTTGTGGAACTATGCACTTTGATCAGCCAAGTGGCTGCAGAAACTGCATCTTGTTGGTATAGCCTTAAGTTATATTGTCATAGGACAGGAGTTGTGTAGCTCTTCCTAAACCAGCAGTTAATGTGATGATACCTCGTGATGATTTTGATCATACAAGAGGACTGCCATGCCACACCTATGCCAATGTGGCATCAAGAGTATATTAAGGCCATTGCATTCTGGCCACTGGCTCTTATTGCTGTGCTTAACATATAATGGTATCTAAGCTATCTGTCATGATGACATCAGTTTCTTTTGCAAGTTTATCCATAGATTATGCACTACAAATTAGCATGAAATGAATGATTGATCAGATAAGTTTCAAAGGATGGTTGTTGGTCTGACTTCTGAGGCTAATCATGTTCACATTCTGTCATTTGATGGTCCTAGGTACAGCAGTGTGATGTAAGGCTTCCAAGTTTAGATTTCAGATTCTTAGGTGGTTGAGAAGCCATGTTAGAGAAGCTTTTTGAAGTCAAGGAGAGCCAACCTAAGGAAACATTGTCAGGCCATGTTAGGTTTTTGATTAATTATTCTGAGGGTATAAAAAGCTATCCAGTAAGAATTAGTATCCAGTGTCATTTTCCATGTGTATGGTTACGTATTATAATGGAATAGGTGAAATAGGAATTGCAGAAGGTGACCATCTGTATTCCAACTCCACTCCCATAGAGTACATAAAAATTCAAGCAACCATGGAAATAAAGATGTTCCAACTTTGCAGATTGTCAACTTTTGCAATAAACTTATGATGGTTTTCTTTTTGTGCCTTCATCTCTCAATGATGCTCCTTTTCCTTTCATTCAGTTCCTGGTTGCTTGCACATCAAAATCCAAAGCTACCTACCTTACATTCAAAGTGGTGTCATCCCTAACTAGTTGGTGGTGCACTGAATGAGGAACACAGTAGTTTTTAGACAAGCAAATTATGATGGAAAATAGCAGCCTAACTTTCTGACTCTTCCAAAGTAACCATACAGCCATTTAGACTGCTGATGCATTTCTTCATTTGTCTGGGAGTCTTGATATGTTCTCATTACCATTTACACCTTTTTTTTTTTTGGAGTGTTTCAGATTTACATGTGAAGAATCATACTATGCCTGCCATGCCTCCCTTATCAACATTATTTGGACAGGCGCTAAGCTTTGCCTCTTTTAATTTGAATTTGATGCATCTAATATGTAAATGATCATTCAATGTATCATCATTCACATATATTCAAATAGGTTTTGGCATTCAAACAATACCATAAAGAGGCTGTACTGAAATGATAGCTATCTAGAAAAAACACAGTTGATGAATTGTTAAGCTTGCTTGTTATTATGATTTTTTGTGCATCTAATATTTAAATGATTATTCAGTCTGATCATCATGCACATATATTCAAATAAATTATAAGCATTCATACAAGATATAGAGACTGCACTGAAATGATAGATGTCCACCTTCTCTTGTCAAAAACCTTAGCCAATTAATCACTAATTGCATTTGCTGTCACTGTGACATCTGTCGTGAGTGTGGATTGAATCCTTTTCAGTCAAAATCTGGTCTAAGAGCCTTTTAAGCCTAACAATGTTCCACCAAATGATCTTTTTGATTTGGTCATATGTCACGGAATGGAAGGTTAGAAGAATGGGGTATGGGATGCTTGTCTCTTGCTACATTCCAAGCCCAATCGTCATAGCATTTTGAGTTTCATTATGGCTTCAAAGACGTGTGATAATAAGGCCTTTTTTTTGGTCAACAATGGCCGAAAAAGGACTTGGTGGGATAGATAAGAAGATAGAGATGAACATATCCCATGAGAAGAACATGCAATTAGGAAGAATTAGATCAAACATCACAAGAGCAAGCCGATTCCACTTCATGACAGGTGACCAACGAAATCGTATTGATTAGCTTAACCTAATTTTGCTGTGATGTGGAAGTGATTTTACTAAAGTTAATGAATGTGCAGATTGACCAACTCCTACATATTATTAATGTGGATGACAGTGATAGATTAACATTTTTGTGCACTAAGTGAATTCATAGCTTTAGAAGAAAGGATATGAGACCAGTATCTGAAATTTTCAGTTTTCAGACACAGCCGATCATAAGTTAGCTGCCCAACTTTTGATTACATGAGTAGACAATATATGGTTGAAATCCCAAAATTTATTAGAAGATAGCCAGATCTAAGATCTTGGACTAAACAAGTTTTTTTGCAAGCTCAAGTGTTTTTTATGGTCTTTAATTAACTTTTTTTTCTTGTTCTGCCTTCATCAGCCTGGATTGCCAGGGTAGAATTAAATCAGTCCTGATTTCCCTGAGGATACATCAAAAGATATTATAATAGCAAGATTGTCACCTAGCAATCAAGGCATCAACTTGTCTTTTTCTTCATTCCTTCCCCATGATTCCAGCTCTCCAGCTTCCATTTAATGAATGCTCTCTAGGTTTGTCTATGGCGGCATCCAGACGTTGGTCCACAGCTCTAACCAAGAGTTACTGTGGCCAACACACTGACCATGCCATTCATTATAAATGTTCTCTGAGATAAATCTATTGGGAAGAAAGCAGATGCCGGTGAAGTGAAAGCCCCCACCTCATTTCACTGTGCAGGTATCACTTTCAAGATATTCCACAGTCTCAGTGATAAATAATATTTGGTTTGGTGTCCTCTGTGCACTGTCGAGAGAGAGAGAGAGAGAGAGATTTTGATCGATCTCGTGTGCTCTCCCCGACTTAATCCATGGATAAAGACCTTGCTACACTAATTACTCTTAGAAAGTTGGTGGAAAAGTAAAGCTTCCGGTTGCCATCCTTGCTCATCAAACCATCCAAGAGGAAGCAACGAAAAGAAGAGTGTAGATGCTCTCCTTCTCACTCAGTAACGTTACATTAATGGTGGCTCGAGAGAGGAGGAGATGTCAGAGGGAACAGGGATGTGTGCAGTATGTAGGTGGGTGAGGAGAGCATGATAGCATTAAGGGGGGAGAAGCCAGCCAAAGTCGAGGCAGCGTGGAGGCAAAGGAAAGGCGGATTGGTACCCCCGCCCCCCTTCCGGCAGCTAAATACTGCTTTTGTGCTTGTACTGCTTTGCTGACATCTTAGTAAATTTTCTCCTCAAAATAAAACCCGAGATAAGGAAAAAACAAATGTTCGGTTTCTTCTATTTCTTTGGCGTTTATTTCACTCTAACCACTGACCAGTGTTTTGGTCTTCATGGTATGTTGTGCAGTGGAGGTTGAGCCTGTTTCTCTCGTGGCAGTAAAGCAAGTCTGTGGTTAAAGTTGTCACATGAGACTTCTGCACTTGGCAGCATCCTTTATCAGAACTTAGATGACAACTAGAGAAAGAAAAAGGATCCTTGGAGTTGCCTTTTTAACTGTTGGAATGTCAAAAGCCTTTAGCAAGGGCATCCGACCGGTGAGAAATATTGGTGGAAGGAGCGACGAGGCAATCGTTTTCCTCCTCCCACATCAACGCAGATGCTGCAATGAAGTACGATCACAGCATCACATGATATGGGTGCTCTTTTTTTCAAGCTGCGTATGGCATTAAATTTTACTGGGTGCAGAGTCCAGAAGGTCGTTGAATGGATGCGATAAAGTCTGTGTTCCTTCATCTCCAATTTACTCTCTCTGTGAGCGGCCGGCTGAATCGAGCAGTCTCGCCTGTGAAGTGCTGCTTTCATGTTGCACAAGGTGAAACAGTTATATGGAAGCCTCAGATTTCTCTTCAGCTTCACCGCCAGTGAGTGACCATGAGCCTTCCCAGTGTTCCTTGAATCAAGTGTCTCTGCTAAAGATTAGATACATGAGAAGATGCGAATGGGCTCGATAAGAACACGACAAGTTTTGTACTTGATCAATACGTGCATCCGACAATCTAGTAGTTGGTTTGTCCACAACAAATGGCTGTGGCGACACATGATCACCTACCCTGATGGTACATGTAGGTTTGCAGCTCCGAATCCTCAGGGCATCACAATACGGCCGAGAAAAATACTGCTTCCTCTACTTCATAATTCATATCTTCTGTTCTCCCATCCACAGATGAGTCCGATGGCACCGAGCATAATGGTTGTGATGGATGGAAGAGTGAGCGTGTGAACACATAAATATGTACATTGGTGGCATGATCGAGTTGGTGGCTAAAGCAAGGAAGGAAGAGAGAGTGTCGCGGCAGAGAGCCACCAGAGGGCAAACACAAGAGTTGAATGGTCCATTTCTGAGAAGCTGACACCAACAATGACTCGAAGCTGTGGACTGCTTCCCCACGTAATTTGCAACAGTTTGAGCATGAAAGATGGAGACTCTGTGGATGCAGATAATAATCTATTTTGTACCGATGTGGTGGGGTCCAAAAATCCCCACCCTGACAGCCATCGATTTGATCTTTACCTCCTCGCCTCCCACCAACACAGCTTTTAATTTCTTGCCACCAACTTCTCTCCCCTTGCCATGCGGTGGCGGTCGGGTGCAGATAGACATGACAATGGAGAAAGATCGTAAGATGGCTGTGGAGAAAGAGGCAGGTGGTGGTGGTGGCGAGGAGTCGGGCCCATATAATATTGTTGTATATGCTTTGACTTGGTGCAAGAATTCCGTTGTATGTGAGTTCTTCCTTCTTTTATGTTAAGAGGTTAACTAAAATGTGAATTTTATTCCTTTATTCCCAAGTAATATACCTTCGGCTATTATAGTAAAGCTTGCATCACTGTATGTTGCCTTTTTGTGATCTGGATAATTGACATTTGAACCGTAATCCATGTACGTGTGTTTTAAAGATAAGATCGAGCACATAAGCTTGATATGGACAAATCCCATTAGCATGAACATATTGCTAAACATATTCATGATTTGGGAAGCTAATAAGATCTAATTTTGGATGTGACACTGCTGTTTGATGGGAACTAATTTTATATATATATATATATATATATAAAGGATAAGCGACGACGAAGATAAAATTTAATATTTTTTAAGAATAAAAAAGAAACAAAGATTTGATTGGTTTTCTTGATTGGGATAATTGAAGCATTAAAAATATTATTTTGAGCATTTGACAACCCTTCAATCAATTCAAAACTAATACACACAAAAATAATTCAAAAAATTAAGCAAAAAAAAAAAAAGACAGATAAAAAATATTGTCTTGCATGCATGACGACTCACTCGGTCGATCCTTAGTGTGAAAACTAATGCGGACATTGATAATTCAAAAGCACGCGTTGATTGGCATCTGTGGCCGCAAATTGCACTTTGAGTTGCTTGTCTTCTTTGGCAAGAGTAGAGATGGACGTCATCGTTTTCGATTAGGCATCGCTCACGAACTAAAACACATCTTCTATCGGCCAAGCAAGATTAAAATTAGGTCGAAGGGTTTCATCTCCACATGCCAATTATTACAGATAGCAAACCGATCAAAAGGAAATAAAAGTTTTTTTTGCGACTTGTCGAAACAAAAAAAAAAAAGAAAAAAAAGGACTAGTTTAAAGGAACAAATGGTTTTTGAAACCAACCTAAACCACAGATTGTGCTATTTATCTCATTCTATCGGATCGAGAATTATATGATCGACCAACTCCATCCACTAATTACATCGTTTGAATCTGAAACAAATATTATTCTAATAAATCAAAGCTTTGATTTTTTTTTCTCGTTAAGGTGAAAGCGGCTTAGTTGGGATTCGTGTTAAAATTTTTATCAGTTAAGTTAGTCAGTGCCTTCAAAACATTAAAAGCTGATCGACTTAATATTTGATTTGATTCTGACAACCATGATATATGCTATCTTTGAAAATTCTTAAAAAGCTAGAATTAATCAAGAAAATCTACGAGTTATAATTATTCATCCAAACAAAACAATATATAAATTCTATATCCTGATAAAATTAAAAAGCTCAGAGATGTAGCCAATCTTCATCGTTTTGGTGACAAAAATAATATCCATAATTCATAAATTGATTTTTTTCAAGTAGCCTTTATAAATTTAGATTTATACTCCAAGGAATCAAATACTCAAAGAAAATGAATATTTTATAAATTTTATAAAAAAAGGATTTAATTTCGAATCCACCGGCAACTATGATGAGTAATGATCGATACGAATTTATGGGATGGATGGATGGATGGATGGATGTTAAAGAAAGTGACGTACACTGAGGATTTAAATATTTGAAGGATGTAGACGCAAGACGTCCATTCTCTCTCTCTGTCAAGCGTTCGAAGGACATATACGCTATTTCTAAACTTCCAAAGGGTGAATCTGAAAAAACACCCCTCGTCGGAGTGGGAAGGAGAGCATTAAAAGGACGAAGACCGTCTTCCTTTGATTTGTTCGCTACGAGCGCGTCTCTCTCGCATTTTTTTGCTGTCGCCTAAAAGCGTGGGTGGGTGCGAAACAACGGAGCGCAGTGAAGCGAAGAAGAGGAGAGGCCGAGAGCCTGCCTTCCTTCCTTCCTTCCTTTGCCCTGATCCTACCGCTTCTTTCTGCTTTAGTCTCCCCTCCTCTGCTCTGCGAATCCGCCTTCTTTGCTCGCTTCCTTCCGCGCATAGCTTCTTTATCGTCTGGTACCGCAATGGCAGTTCAAGCCCAATACCGTTCCAACGTTCTGCTACTGAATGGGTGGGTGTCTCTGCGTCAAGCTCGGATTTTGATGATTCTTTTGGCCATCTGACTTTTTGTTTCTTTGCCAAGTTGGGTTTTTGATGGGTGGTTTTGGTGATTTATGACCTGCGGGTCGATGCAGAAGCGAGCTGGAGGCGAAGGAAATGGAACCCCTTTTCCTTGATCAGTCCCTGGTGTTCTTCGCCAATGGAGGTGAGCCACCCGAGGTGGCTTCCGTTTCTGTTGTCATCTCGATCGTTGTTGCTCTGCGATTGTTGTATAGGTTGCTGAGATTGGATGTGTTCCGTGTTCAGCGGATGGGAATCCGAGGAAGCGGGGCAGGGAGGTCACGAGCGTTCCAATGGCTTCGATGCCGCAGCAGCGCCAGCCCGTCAACCTCTTCTCCCTGCAGCCACTCCCCGTCTCTGCACCCCTCCCGCCACCGACGCTTGTGAGCCTCGCCGAGCTCCGAACCCTCCCCGGTCCCCTCGTCTCCACCGGCCTCCGTCTCGCTTTCGGAGACCAAAACCAGTATCAGAGCCAGAATCAGTCCACTCCGCTTCTGTGTTCATCGTCACCTGCTTCCTCGTCTCTCTTCTCCTCCCTCCTCTTCGAAGATCTCGCCGCACAGATCAATCAACAGAAGGACGAAATCGAACAGTTCCTCCACGCCCAGGTATACGCTCCCTTCCTTCTCCGCCTCCTTGTTCTCACACTCCCTGGTTTTCCTTCGGCTCACGGTCCTTGGTTTTCTCGTGAGGAAGGGAGAGCAACTGCAGCGGACGTTGGCAGAGAAGCGGCAGAAGCACTACCGGGTTTTGTTGGGCGCGGCGGAGAAGTCGGCTGCCCGGAGGTTGCGGGAGAAGGAGGCGGAGGTAGAGCGGGCGGCGCTGCGGAGCTCCGAGCTCGAGGACCGCCTCGCCCGCCTTCGAACCGAGTCGATGGCGTGGCAAGCCAAGGCCATGGCGGACCAGGCGACGGCCGCCTCACTCCACGCCCAACTCCAACACGCCGCGGCCACCGCGGCGACGGCGCCCCAGGGGAATCCGGGCGGGTGCGGAGACCCCCCACCAGCCGAGGACGCCGAGTCGGCCTACGTAGACCCGGGCCGTGCCCAGACCGAGCACGCGTGCCGCACGTGCCGGCGTCGTCCAGCCTCGGCGGTGCTCCTCCCGTGCCGCCACCTCTGCCTCTGCGACGCCTGCGACGGCACCGCCGAGTCGTGCCCCGTTTGCCGCAGCATCAGAACCGGAAGCATCCACGTGGTTCTCTCGTGAGCCCACGGGTCCCGTCACCGCCGTCCGCCACCGTTAAGTGCATCACCCACCGTCCAAACTCCAAAAATTAAAAATATAATATAGATAACCAAAAAAAAAAAGAAAAAAGAAGTACCGCCCTAGAAAAAGTCTCTACATATTTTAAATATATCCGATGGGATTTCTCTTTTTCGGTTAATTTATTTTTGGATATGAACAATTTTTTTTACTGATGACAGTAAATATATTTTTTTTTATGCCATTTCAGTAAAAAATTTCAGGTGTGTCGCTGCGTGTCATTTTTGGTCGTCGTAATATAATTAAAGGCCGCCGTGGAGTCTCTTCCGTGACCGTCAGATCAGGATCACGGAGAACATCGCCCGACTTTTAACGCGATGAATTCTAGCCACAAATACAAATAGGAGGAGCAACGTCTTCCGAGACCGCCACCACCTATCGAGTCTCAATCTTCTAATCTTCCAAGTCCGACGTCTCAATCTCCCATTCTTCCAATTCCTACGTCTCAATCATCTCCTGATAAGTAAACCATGGGAACTCGGACACTGTTCTTAACTTGGGGAAGAAGTGAGCATCGACTCGATTTCCACGGCATGCGGATGGAGATCACAAAGAACAAACGTAGTATACAAGAACCCAGTCAAAAGTGTCATGCCACCGCAAATAGTTGTCATCTACCGAGTCTCGCAAATCCTAAACTAGGATAAAAATATGTTTATCATGTTAATAAAATACTCATTAATGAGACAAAGTATAATACGATACTAATTTAAAAAGAGTACGTGACCCATGATCTAATAGGTTCGTGTAGAGCACATCTCTCCTCCCTTCGATCCACTAAGAAGAATCGGATAGCAGCAATCCATGGCTTGAAAGACGGGGAATGCACATGGCGTGGTTTGCATTGAATCAAATCAAGCGAGAGGGAAGGAAGCCCGTTCGGCACATATCATTCAATTCGCAGGGGGCCCTTCTCATGTGATGTCGGTAGTTAAAGGCACAAATAGTACATGATAAGACGACTTTTATGCTTACCACATCGTGGATTGCCCTAACGAGCACTGTTACTAATTTTTCTTTTCCTTTTCAGCACTATTACTACAATTCTTAGGATTAAAGATGATCGTGATGAAGATGATACTGGTGATAGCATCCTCCGCTCTGAGAGTGATTCTAAATGCTCTCTAAAACTTAAAATGATTGAAAAAAGGGTTTAATATTTTTTTACGAATCTTAATATAATGATTTAGTTTTTATGGATAAAATCAAAATGCATAATTTATTTTAATAATAATGAAGGTGTTAGTTAATTTAATTGGTGAAAATCATCATTTATCTTTTACCAAAAAAAAAAAAAAAACTTTGATAGGAGTGATTCATAATCCCAAAGGTATAGACTCTTGAGAAAATAAAATAATATATTTACATTATATATTTCATAAACAAGAGTCAAGTGTTGTATTGTGAAAGCTAAATAGATGAGGACATTGCACAAGTACATAAAATATATTATGATAAAATTTTTCTATTAGATGACAAATAACCCCAAAAGCTAAAGCTTTTTGGAAGGCAGGATTTGTGTTAATGATAGATAATGACAATAATAACAGCAGTGGTTGTGAAGAGTGTGTCAAAGAATAATAATATATTTCTACATCTGAATGATGTCACCAAAGTTCCAAGTCAAATGCTGACAGGTATATTAGATAGATGGTGATCCATCAGCTCAATCAATTTCCCAGTCAATCAAGTTCCAGGAATCCCTATTTCTTTTGCAGGTAGCAGGTCAGTCCTACAGCTGAGATTAGGAAGATGCACAACTACTTTGTTGAGATCATCACAAGTCATCATCAGCAAATTAAGCTCAACATTTCTCAAGGACTCAGAAAACAAAGACCTAAAACTACTCGAAAAATTTGAGACATTAGCAATGTGCATCAAAAGGGCATGAGAAATGGCCCACAGTTTCTCTGTCAATTCAAGGATGCCAAACATAAAGATGTGGAACAAGTACAGTTTGTAGTGAGGCAGGCTGATGAAGACATCAAACATCTCGAGGAAAGGATGCATCACAACAAGTTTATCCAATAGGCTGAAGCAAGACACATCTCAAAATGATGATCTCTGGCTCTGCAACTTGCTCAAGTTTGCAACTGACATCTGCCTCATAAAAAAACTTAGTAGTGGAGACAAGTTAAGCAGCTAACAGTTAACCTTCACCTGTCATCAGGACTGAGTCAATTAGGAAAATTAAGAGTAGCCTTGTATTAAGAGAGGAAGAATCATGGATATAACTTAGGCAAGAAGCAAGAAAAAGACTGCTACTTCATGTTACCATCACAAGGGGTCAAAGCACTTCTGTGACAGCTTCAAAGGCATGCAACACATCACCTAACCAAAATTGTTCATGCATAGCAGAAGTGACTAGAAGAGCACTTGAAAATTAACAATGAACATGTAGAAACTTCTGTGGATTTTTTTTGTCATAAAGTCCCAGTTTAATACTACATTGAATACGAGAGAAGAATTGGGTTGATTTACAGGCCAGTACGTTAAACATTTTAGATTAGTGATTCAATATATTATTTGTACGATAAGTCGGATCATGAAAAATGGTGTTTGAGTTGATCTAATATTGGATAGAAGGCCAAGTAGGAAAGTCCACCTATGACACCATAGAAGGTTTAATTCTAAACTATGTTTGGATTAAATGAGAATCGAATTGATTGATAAGGCTAAATGAGCCTATGATCATTAATTTAATATTGAATATTTTGTGTCAATTGTTTAGACGTACGTATCAACAGGTCAGTTCTCCTATGGAGTTGGCCATGACTTGCAAACATAGATTCCATACCTTTCCTGTAGATGGTTCGACTACTATTTTGAGTGACCAAGTAACATACTAGATTGAGGTGGAATATTCTTATAACCATTCTTCGCTGTCCAATTAGATTCTCAAATATGTTTGCAATGTCATTAGCAAGCTTGTTCAGTAATAAACACATTAAGCTTCTGGACAAATTTCCATCACCAATACTATGAATAATGCAATTTAAACATCTTTGGACAACAACTCATCTTTGACAGGTCCTCCTGTGCCACACCGAACAATATGAAAAATTGCTCTCTTCCTCCTTTCCCAATTCATAATTTTTAATCTATCCTTGTATACAAAAAAATTAGATAGCTTTGTTCTGCTGATGTTGATTACTTCAATTTGATCAACTACAATTCAAGTTGCATCATTGAAAATATTACAAAGCCATGGAAAGTTGCACTCACATACCTCCTATATGCTCTATGAAAATGTTAGACAAACTTCAAGAAGGATGTGGCTAACAATTTGTTCAAATCATATTCACGACAAAAATTACTATGGACTAATTGGCCTAACAACAGAGAATCTTATCACCGGCTAATGATTGAATAAAACCTTAGAATATGGCTAGATCAGTCTGCAAATGACAATAACAAGCTAGAATTCCAACAAGTATTCATCTGTCTATGTAGCTATTCCAAGTGCCAAAATTATTCAACATTATACTTGCTGCTTCCAATGAGTTGCAAAGTTGAATAATGTAAGAGTTAGACCATAGCAGTACCATGCAGAAACCAAAGAAAGACACTAAACAGAAAGTTCCTCTAGTCATGGAAGAATTAATTCGCCATAAGAATACTAATCAATATGTTTTAAACAACATGCTAGCCAGTGATCAGAATAAGCTAATGCATAATTCTTCAGTGGAGGTACCAAAAAAATTGAGAAAAACAAAAGAATTTCATTTTCTAGGAAGAGACGGTGGACAATGCATGTTACAATATTAGTATTTCCTTGATCTGTTTTCTGAGTACGAGGTAGCATCAACAACCAGTAACCTATGATTCTGCTCATGATTCAACCATATCAAATTTCACAAAATCAAAATTATCATGCAACAGTTAACCGTCATTTACATTAGAAGTGGCATCATGAAAGATGCTGAAGCTTGAACTCAAGAATCTCATCAGAAACAGAGCAGCATCTTGAACAATAATAAGAATTGAAACATCTTTCATAATTGGTTGCTGTCGTAGGAAAAATGTAATTGTCAAATACTCCTCAGAATATGATGACATGTTCCATGATTATGCCCATATCCTCTTCTTTGGAAGAAGATCTAGTGTCTTGATCTGATCTATTCTAGCTGCTACGATAAAGTCATTCATACTCAAACCACCTGCAAGCAATATAGAGTCAATAAAGTTTGAGGAGTTAAAGAAAATAATTGCTTTCTCAGGGAATTATATTTTCTTTTTATCTAACATCGGCAATGAACATGACAGTCAAATGGTTGTGTAGAATAATCTAAAAATAACGCAATAGAGTTCATGAGAGCATTGTTGGTCCTCTTAAGCAGCAGTTAAGCCCTATCACCATTCATGCCTGCATTGTGCAGCAGCAGCCCTGACGAACATCTCAACAATGATGAAGGGAGAAGGGAAGGCCAGAGAAGAGGATATCAATCTAAAGGAGAACAAGCACATAATCTATTTCGATGGTTTTACTTTTCCTACAATTCGTTTAATTGAAGTGTGCAGAATAAAAATAAACGCAAGCATGCAGAATCCAGATAACAACTAAAGGAATATGCAAACAGAATTATTTTCATATGTGCACACTTCCAAAATGCAATTGTATTGTATTTTCATAACAAACTTCCTGCCCAATATGGCATATAGGTAGTAAAACCAAACTTAACCAAAAAGCACAGTTCATGATGCCTGAAAATCTAACATATAAGGACAAAAGAAACAACTTTGCCTATTTCATATAAATAACAAGGTAACCAACTAATGAACTTGGATTACATCTACCAATTCATCATTATTCAGACTATGAAGGCCAATATTTACCAAGATTGAAGTTGCCAATTTTGATGGTAGCAGTAAATTCTGTAAAACTAACAATGACAAACACTATCCGAACACATAAAAAATTGAAAACTTTATGTCGCATGCAGCATATACTGCAACAGGCATCAAATACAAATTTGATGATTGACGTCTAGTAGCCATCTAATGAATTACTTGGAGAAAATTATATCAAATAAAATGATCAACGTAAACATACCCACAATTTCCAAGTGCATCTAAAGTTGTTGCTAACAAAACAAAAAAGAACGATGAAAAAGTGGCAGTCTATATAAAGTGTGCTGTGTTAATTAGATAGACTAGCCAACACTACAAATGTTTCTAAACCACCAGAGGACAGTATAAAAAAGTCTAGATGATCACTAGTGCGGGCTCCAAATATATACTAATACTTCAAAATAAATGCTGCATGCGTAATGCCAATTTATCAGCCAAGAATTAGATTCAATCACCTTTTCAAGTGGAACACGCAAGAAACCAACTAACAAGAAAATAGGACACCGATATGCACGAAAGAGAATTTTGTATACCCACCTATTGAATTTGTCCAGAGTTCTGCTCTAACTTGATTGGGTTGTTCCAAATGAAGATTAGGGAAATGCCCTGCAGCTTCTGTAACGCGATAAATCCTAGTGATAAGCTGCACTCCACATCCATAGTCTCTCACCTTCCATAGGCACTGGATTCTTTTTCCTCCATCACCATCCGCTAGTCTCCAGCCAACCACCTGGTTAATCCAGATAAAATCTGAAGCATCCGGAGAAATGTAAAGCAACTAAATTTAGGTAGGGTTAAGTGAAACAATCAAGATTTCTCAAGTGATGTGTCATGACCCAGTGCGATGGGATAACTGACCTGTAACTTTGAACCATTACCTCAAAATACTTATCTAACAAAACCCTCATCAGATCCGGTTAACCTTAGTCTTTTTCACTTTCGAGACTAATCGAGGTGTTATAGATGGACTGGTGGCGGCCTCAAAAGTCGAGTCCAAAGAAATCAGCTCCCGATTCTTAAATTGCCAATTTAGAAAGGGAAAACAAAATCAAACGATCACGATAAAATTGACTCAGAAGAAGAGAAGTTCCTTGGTATCCAAGGCAAATTCAAGGCTTGGATTGCCTTGACCCATGGCTCTTCCACGCGGGGAGAGCCAAGGCAAAAAAAAAATTTCCTCAAGATGAAACCTTTAGTGGAATTTCTGGGAGAGAGAATTCTCGAATTACCTTCCTGAGAAGCTTCTCGGCGTCTTCAGTCGAGATAGGAGGCTGAGAGGAAGAGATGGGCTCGCAGCTCATCTGGGAGAGGGAGAGGGCGGATATGCTGGGGATCAAGATGCGGTGCATCGTGTCGGTGTTGCCGAGGACCTTCTCGCAGAAGTTGCTCTCGATCTCCTCCGGGAAAGGGTCGCGGGCCCCGAAGTCGCCGAGGAGGTCGGCACCCTGGGCGAGAAGGCGGAGGTGGCCGCAGCGCCTTCTCGACCTCCACGAAGCGCCATGGGAGGAAGATGGGAAGGGGAGGGTAGCGCGGCCGTGGAGGAGAGAGTTGGCCGTTGGCAGCGGCGGCGGCGCGACGAAAGAGAAGGCAGCGGACGCCATTACCAACCGATGGCCACCGCTTATCGGATAGTTGGGGTAGCGTTAGCGGAACGGGCTCCACGCAAGTATCGTTGCGCGAACGCACCAGCAACAAGCAAGCGGCGAATCGTAGCCACAGGATGATGGCGCCTGTGGTCGCGTCAAAAGAACAAAAGCAAACAAAGAGATGATGCTTAATGGCCACGATTTCAAGTATGGAAATTGTTTTGTGAACAAAACTGCTAACTACTGATGACGTATTCTTCGTATAAAACTGGAGAAGACAAAGAGGGTTTAACATTGTTGTGATAGTTTTCGATTGTACGATGTGTGGAGGATTCGGAGCCAATGGATTCAGAACCCCTTGCAATGCAAGATTGTGTGCTCAATGAAGGTACATTCGATGCATAGGTTAGTCGTCAAGTTTCATGTCACACCTTAATTGTATTGAAAGATGAAGGATGTTTCAAGACTGAATTCAAATCCAAGATATAAGATGCAATATTTCATCAATGTCAAAAGGTAATGTTATATACTTCATAGATGAATACGTTAGTGCTAGAAGATAATTGATGCTTTGTTGTAGGGTTTCTGCTGCGCTAAAAGATAACAGATGCTTATAGTCAGATTTGATAGCGTTGGGAAATAACCAATGTTGTATGGCCGTATTTTCAATTATGTGAGGAGACAACAAACACATCATGGTTGGATTCAACGTCGTCAAAAGATAATATGAATGCTTTGTGATTGGATTTGATCACATCATGAGATAACAGATCCTTATGGTAAGATTTGACTAAATTAGGAGATAACAGATGCTTTCATGGTTGAATTCGATAATGTCATAAGATAATAGATGTAATATACTAAGGTCGACAACTTAGCATCATGTCGTTGACACTCTAGTGCCTCATGAACCAACATCATTACGTCACGTGATCAACACCCCGGCGTCATATTGTCATGGACTTAGTTAATTTTGCCTAAGTTATGTGATACCTTTATGTGCCCATTTGTAAAGGGTCAATCTCTTCGAATATTTTATAGTTCCTTAAGGACCTGCAAAAGAGAAGACGGGTTAGAGAAAGTGTTTAACTCGGGATACCATAAGCAGACATTTCAGTGAACACGTGATAGACAATACAAACTACAAACATAAAATTTACAAGCTCTGAACGATCATGTGACAAAAGGGCCAAGGTAGTCTGTCGCAACCAAAGTTCCCATAAGGGCCCATATGATACTACCGCGGAACAAGATAACAAAATAGCCCTAAACACTAATCTACTACAAGCCTACTATGCAAAGCATAAACAAAATTAAACGATATTGACATATATGAGTGTATATCAAACACTTTATTTTATAACTTTGTCTATGATATTTTTCCCCAATTATTCTTTCAACGTTCTCATAAAAGCCTTTGTAGATGTTATATCTCATCGACTCCGTTGAATCTTTAATCTTTTGCATTAGTTGTAATGCACCTCTTTGCTCCCAACTGTTGAGTAGTCGAACTTTAATCTGTCAATGTTGCTTCAACTTGTCAATAATTTTGACTTTAGTATGGGGTCGATCAAATAATTCTATTTTTTGTTGGTTCATGTAGATCCCTC
Source organism: Musa troglodytarum (assembly GCA_023547065.1). NCBI lineage: Eukaryota > Viridiplantae > Streptophyta > Magnoliopsida > Zingiberales > Musaceae > Musa > Musa troglodytarum. The sequence goes on from CP097504.1 coordinate 52,029,012, forward strand.
GGATGAAGCAAAAGACATTCCTTGTTATGCGCTAAGCTTTCAAGCATCTCGTGTCACTTGAACTAGCTAGATGTCTATTGGAGTTTTAACGAGCATCAACTCACAGACTTTAAAGTTTTGAGATCTTTCCTTTGTAATTGTTGTCCATCAATTACTTTTTACTTAGTTGCCACCTCCAAATAGGTTCATATTACTTATACTTTTTATTGACATTCTGTTAGAAAATAAAGCAGATAATCTATTTTTAATAGAATCAATCACCATTAGTAAGGATTTAAAAACTATTATCTTTTATTAAGTTTTTTTAAAGTGATTTTGAACATGAATATATCTTTTCTACTAGATAAATAAAAGAACTTTAATACTTGATTTCACTCATTTTCTTAAGAGTTGAAAAGACAAAGGTTACTTGACTTTTGTTCGTTTCCTCGAGACTTGTACTTCATCAAGCTAGTTACTAGCATTCGCTTACTCTTTGCTCGTACTTCTGAAGCACCCAAAGTATTTATACTTATTGTGTTGAGTTAGCTACTGTGATTTGTCTCTTCATTATTATCAAACTTCTAGAATGTAAGAGATTTTGCTTAGAAAAAAGTAAAATTTTGCCTCAATTTGGGGTAAGTTTTAAATAGTTTTGGTTGCCTTTGGGATTATACGATCTTCTTCATCATTTCTATTGCTTACTCCTCTGAGTAGAAGAAGTACAATACTGTATATCGCTTACTTTATTCCTTGGTCGAGTACTCCTATATTGATCTAAAGTCCCCAATATTTGGCTATCTTAATGAGAACTCATCGATACCGGTCGTATGAAATTCTTTGGCCTTTACCCTTTAGTTTTATCTTAGTACTTAGAGTTTGCTTTTGCATTCTCCATCTCCTCGATCTCTTTAATGATAATACACTTTCCCTCTATAAGAGCAAGGGATCAATAGCTCTATGAAAGTCTCACCTCTATGATACTATGGCATTGTCATGCCCATTACCTTACTATCTAATACTGGTATTTTTCTCACATTATCTGGATGTATATTGTGATGTCCTTGGATCTATGCAATATGAATCAGATCGTGATGAGATCATGATAATAAGACCAATTCACCTTTAAACACAGACCATAAATAATCCCGATCATAGGTTACTCAAGAGGGACATCGAGATAACCAGATAGATTGGTATGCTGTATACTCATTCATATGATGGAGGTGGCTGGTCTCATAGCTACTTGTGTGGGGACATTAAGTATATAATGTAGATGCTCATTGGAGAATAAGTTCACTTATTGATCCGCTTATAGAATACTGGATAGTTAATAATACTTGACGTCATACAGTGATTTCATAGTCCCAGTTGTGTGTATGGTCCTTAAAATTGAGACACCAAAGATGCCTTGCATAAGTATTCCATTCTTTGATGTTGGACTTATAGGTTTGGAAAGTTTCAGATCTGATACAATTGGTTCTCGAGAATGGTAGCCAATATTACGAAGATAATTAAGTGTTAATAGAAGATCATCCACTCTCAGTATCATGAGAGGAATATCCTATGTAATTAAAATATTTACATATTTAGAGTTATCTTATAAAGATAAAAGTCTTCAATTTATATGAAAAGAAATTAGATCAAAGAACCATATCTGAGAATATGTATGGAGCTCTTATCATTTTCATAAGTTATGAAAATTAATAATTCTAAAAAATAATATAATATAATGAAAGAAGAATTAAAATAAATGGATTAAAATGATAGATGAGAACTCATCGAATTATCAATAATTATAAAAAATCATTTATAAATGTATCTTTAAGACTAAATATAACTTAAATAATAATATAAAATTAAACTTTTGGCTAAATTTTTTTTTTCAGAAATAAGACATTGACTATAATGAGATATATATATTTTTAATTTCTATACATGATTCATCAATAATTATTATGATATTAGTAACTTATTATAAATGATCTTGAGCTAGATAAGATGGATATATAAATAATTTTTTGAATAAAATCTAGATGAAAAAATTTATATAAAACAACATGAAGGATTTATAGAAAACAGAGAAAAATATTTGATTTATAAACTTTGGAAATTAATTTATAAACTTAAATAAAATTTTAGACTATAATATATAAAGTTCATGATATTATTATTTCTTTTAGATTTAAGAAAAATACTATTGATCAATGTATATATCTAGATGTTAATGAAAGCATGTTCATTATATTAATTTTGTATGTGAATGATATTTTACTTATTAGTAGTGATATTATATTATTACACAAAACTACAAAAATTATCAGAAAAAATTTAAGATGATTGATATGAATGAGACTCCTTACATTGTTAGTATAAAGATATTTAAAAATAAATTTTAATAATTGCTAGGTTTATCTTAGAAACAATATATTGAGAGAGATTTAATATATAACTTTATTTGGCAAATGATAAATCTATAACTAAAGGTAAAAATTTTAATCAAAATAAATGTCTTAAAAATAACTTGGAAACAAATACATAATTGGAAGCCTATTATATATTCAAACTTATACCATAGTAGATTTTAATTTTATAGTTGAAATATTTTACCAGAGTAACTTAGGAATGAAACATTAGAAAGCTAAAAAAAAATTATAAGTTTACAAGCAAAGAATGACTATATGCTTATATACAAGAGATTAGATCAGTTTGAAATAATAGGATATTCAGATATTAATTTACAAATTATTTTTTTAGTAGGAAATTCACTTTATGATTCATATTTATATTAATTTGAGGAGTAATTTTTAAGAAAAGTATAAAATAATCTCATATTACATTATTAGTAATGAAAGTTAAATTTATAACATGTTTTGAGACCACTAATCAAGTTTTGTATATATGAAATTATCTCTTAGGACTTATATTGTTAATTAAATTACTCAACTACAAAAAGATATTTTGTGATAACACTTTTAGAATGCCAAATACTTTAGTAGTTCTAAGTATATTAACATACAGTATTTTGTGGTTATAAAAAGAATCCAAAAATAATAAATATTAATTGAGAACATAAGTACTATTTTAGTGATTACTAATCTATGTATTAAGAGCTTATATATAGTCTAATGTGTTTAAAGTGCATATTCTTGAAGAAGGTTTGTTGTGAGTAATCTATAAAAGATATGATGACACATGTTTAAGTAAATATTTTTTATTTATATAATTAAAATTATTTACTATTATTATCTTATTTATATTTATGTATGTATATATTATTATTGAATATAATAATAAGATTATCTTAATAGGATAACAAGATTATAGGAATCGATATCAATTATATTAGAAAAAAATAATAATATTATGCTATATCAAATAAAGTATGACATATAATCACTATAAGTCATATAGTAGTCAAAGTTAATACAATATTATTTTTATTAGATTTATTGATCTATTTTCTAAATTCATGCACTCATAAAAAACTTTTCAAAAATTTAAAAATCTAATAAGGTAAAATTATTTTTAAAATAAATTAATGAGCCAAGTGAGAGAATACTAAATTTTGTATCATAATTAAATTTGAATTAGATATATTAAGAAATTTAATTAAATTCTAATTAAAATTAATAAACAATAGAAAGAAAGTTCATATCTTAGGAAATCTAAAATGATAACCAAAATGGGAGAAAATTTCTTAATTATTTTTTTAAACCCTCTATTTTTTGCCTACATAATGACATGACCTCATAGAGATCGAATCATCACATTTAAGATATTTTCTCTGATCTCTTTGATCGGTCGCAACTTCATCGATCATAGTGATCGTATCGAAGGTAGAAAGTGAAGAGGAATATATTTTTCCTACCATAGGAAGAAAAGAGTCTAGCTTTTCTACAGGTCTACGAGTTTTTTAACGGTACCGAAAGTATCAATAATGATATCTAAAGGTACGAATGATCTATCTTTGATTTATGATATCAAATTTTAATCTTATCATTAATTTTTTTTTTACATTATAGTTTACTCTAATAGTGTCACCGTATAGTTACTTTATGATGCATAAACTAATAAAACTATTTGATATGATCATTTTTTATCATTAATTTGACTTGACAAAATTGATCTATTAAAATTGACCTAACTTAGCCCATTTACCAGTTGTCACATCTAATAGATGAAAATTTTTCTTAAGAGTATGTATGATACAAGAATCACCTTGAAAGCGGTTTGTTTTAGTCTATTCATGCAAAAAGATAACACTAGGGATGTGATTAACAAAACCTCACGGTAGTATTCGTTTGTTCATTCAGGATGTCAAAAGCTCGTTAAAAAAAAATTTAATATTGTTTAATTAATACTTTAAGATCAAACATATACGTAGACAAGCTACTTTGTAGACTTGTTTAGGGGCTACACTTATGTAGTAGTAGGTACTTTTGTCATTTTTTTGAAAGCTGACATGATATGTGTAGTAAATGATGACTAGACTCCATGTATTGAGCCTCGATTAGTGAAAGTAATAGTTACATTATTTGCCCCAGTTTGTGCTTTCACGATAAAGACTTGTTTGGTGTGTAACATAATCTTTGTTTTGGGTTTTAATTGCTATTGCTTGTTTTTGAAATTGACTAATTAGTGAACTTTAGTTGCTTTTTTTCCTTTGGCGGACGCATTGGGCACAGGAGGGATGTGTTGATGGGGATGAGTGTTTCTTATTTTAGGGGAATATGTCATATGCAAAAGGGATGCATCGGTCTTATTAGATATTTTAAATATTTAGATGAATGTATCATGTACGAAGGTGATGCATGTGTTGGGCTCTTCACAAATTTTTTTTTTGGGTCTTAGGTGAATGTATCATATGCAAATGAATGCATTAGTCATATGGGGCAATTTTTTTTTTCTTGGAGTACACATCATGTGCACAAGAAGATGTTTTAGTCACATCGGATATTTTTAATACTCTTTTATCTTGAGTATAAACACATTAAGTGCAAATAAAAATTCGATTCCAAGCATATATATCACAGTAAGCTGGATCTATGATATACAAAATGACATGTTGATCATGTCGAACACCTTATATATATTTTTTTATTAATTCTAGAAAATCATATTAGAAACACATTAAAAAACATACGCATCACACATTAAAAAAAAAAAGAGCATACAACGTAAAAAAAAAATGTGGAAAAGAAAAAAAAGGATGCGTTTGTGGTGTTAAATATTTTAGATTATTTTGTTATATAGGCATCGCATGATCATGGCACATACAGTAAAATTGTCTTGCCTTTTCTTATCCACAAAATTGTCGTAGTTGTAGTTTAATTCGGATAAACTACATCAGATTCTGGCCTTGCTAATAGAGACGTGGATATTATTAGACTTCTCATCTGCCCTCTACTGGCCATCCTCCATAGCTTTCCTCCAGAATTGCTTCCATGGACGTGACCTTTCTTTCGCCAGAAGACAAGTCAATTACTCATTCTCGGTCAACTGGAAGGCATCGACGATGCTATCCTAGTATGCTCCACAGTTAGAAAACCACATGATTTGTCTCAGTTCCAGTAGATTTGGATGTCTTCAGTTAATAATTATTAGTAGAATCATTTATAACTTTCGATTTTATTGCTGGATATGAAGTGGGTTCGACAGCATCGCTAGATAATAAATGCTGTGGGGATTTCATTCCGTCTTCTCCTCTTCCAAAGGGAGACTTGGCTGCCCTTCTTCCATTTGTCGCTCGGAAACCAGCAGCGGATCGGAAATGATCCATGCATGGCATGCATCGTTGTAGGAAAACCGATTCGTTTAGGAAACATACCATGGTCTACTGGGCCGGGCTTTGAGGCCCAGGAGCCGGAAGCGTCACCCTAACTCCGTTGGAGACGTCATACGCAGACGCCACCCACGGCAGGTATATATAAGCGACGGGATTGCGATCCCTCACTACGAGAATCCCACCTTCGAAAACTCCTCCATCGTGTGCTGTGCTGTTGCCGATTCCCGCTTCGTTCGCGTCCCGCGAAGCCCTAATCTCCCCTGAATCGCACGGCATTTTGGCTGCCAAGCTCTCAGGTTAGCGGCTGGATCCCTTGCACTACCCCCCCCAGTCACCTCTGTTCGGGTTTCTCTTCGCTCCGGAGGAAATGGGGTTGGTTGTTTCTCCTTTCTTGATCGGACTGCTCGCGGAGTCCGTAGGAAGGGCGGAACCTGTGGGATTTGAATGTTTTTTTTATTTTTTTTTGAGGTCGATCGCTTGTCTTTTATTCGTTGGGTTTTTGATGTCTCGTCTTTTGTTCCGGCTGCGGTTCTTGTTTAGATTTGGAGGAAGAAGTGCGGTCGGGATTCATGTCCGTAAATCAATCTAGGGCTGAGAGGACCGACGACCAACTTAGAAACCTCGTCCATCGGGTAGCTCGGGCCAGCAAAGGGGATTCGTAGACGGGGGCGGCGGTTCCGCCCCTCCTCTTCCTGTTGTTCCTCCCTCGTTAATCTCCCCATCATTGTCCGCGAGCCGAAGGTGCCTGGTTTTATCCGTCTTTCTGATTGATGCCGTCTGTTCCCGGACGGAATTGTGTTTTCTATCGTTTTGGGTCGAATAATTAAAAAAAAAAAAGGATTAGGGTTTGTGAGGGATTCCTTTTGATGTCGGTCTTTGTAGTTTCAAAAAATCTAGTAATGGGCGAGACAGTCAATCTAGGGTAAATCCTGTGAGTGCGAGTTCTGAAGCGAGTGGTTCCCACTGCCCCTCATCGGCGCCCTCTGATGGTATTCTGTTCAATTTAAACTCAAGTTTATTGTTTCTAGAGATTTATTCCTAGCCCTAGCAGTAGCATCCGGGATCTAGAAACTGTTCGAGTTAGCTTTTAGGGTTCATGTGTAATAGTGATGATTTGCTGATAAATATTTTACCTTGTCTTTACCGGAATTATAGAGTGATTTTGATGTCGGCTTCTGATAGTATTTTCAGATGCACAAGCCTCAGGGAGGGCAAAGTCAGTCGATATGCCAACCCCTAGAAATGCATCCCAAGCCATTCCTAAGGCACCATCTTCTCAATCTGCTGCTGGAGTTTCAAATTCTGCTGCACCATCGGCACCATCTAAAGGTTCAGCATTGTTCCTTTTGATTAATTGTGTTCATTTTCCTCAAGTTTGTTCCGTATAAGAACTTCAGAAAAGCTGGCTGCTTTATGCTGTTCTCATTTCTTGATGCTCTCTTCAGGGGACACATCCAGCGCTTTTACTCTTCAGTTTGGCTCAATAAATCCTGGCATGGTGAACGGATTGCAGGTAACATGATTTTTGGCTACCTCAAGTTGTATTCTGGTGTTTTGTTGTTTCTTGTGTTGCTTGTGATTTCCTCACTCATACTTGATCATTGCCTATGGATTATTGAAGGTTCCTGCTAGGACCAGCTCATCTCCGCCAAATCTGGATGAGCAGAAACATAAACAGGTTTGTGAATATTTTGACACTGCTACATATATTTTTCCGTTTGATCATTTTTTTCACAAAATTATTTAGCATGTAGCTAAGTGTAACTGGATCAGTCTCCCCTTAATGCATTTCATTGCCATATCTTTTTTCCCCATCTAATTGACAGTTGACTTGCATTTCATTAGAGACACTTAGTCATGTTGAGTTTGATTATCTTACCGATGTTTTAATTCCTTTAACTTTTCAGGCTTGCACCGAGTCATTCAGGGCTGTCCCTGCATTGCCTACCCCTCCTGCCCCAAAACAGCAGCTGCAGCAACAGAACAGAAAGGATGTCAGTGGTGCTCATCAATCTAGCAGTGGGGAGTCCCATTCTTTACCTGAGGTAAAGAGGAATGTTCAGGCCCCGATCCCTTCTGCTCCAGTTGTACCACAACCAAAATCATCTGTTCGTCCCATTCCTCGAATGCCTGTGCCTATGCCCATGCCATTTCGACCTCAGCAGGCACAAGTTCCTCCTCAATTTATTGGACCCAACCCACAGATGCAATCACCAAGTCTTGCAGCCAATTCACTGCAAATGCCAATGACGTTATCTGTGGGGAATAACACCCGAGTTGCACAGCAGAATTATGTTCCTAATATCCGACCTCATCTTGTGCAACAACAGGCAGTGATGCACCAGGGACAAAGTTTACGGTTTGCCCCTCCAATTGGTCATCAATTGCCCCCACAGTTAGGTAACTTGGGAACCCCCATTGCTCCACAATTCCCTCAACAGCAGCCTGGTAAATTTGGTGGCCCACATAGGACTGCAGTGAAGATAACTCATCCAGAGACTCATGAAGAATTGAGGTTTGAAAGAAAAAAAGATTCTGTTAAGGATGATGTGGTCACTGTGCTGAGGCCATTTTCTAATGTAATTCCTCAGTCTCAATCTATACCAACATACAGTCCCTCTCATCAGATGAATTACTACATGCCTATACAGCAGAATACTTATAGCCAGTCTCAACTTATTTTCCCTAATAGTGTTCCTCCAGCAAGGGGGCAGATGCCAACAAGCTCACAGGCTCTCAGATATAATTATCCAGTTAGTCAATCTGGGCAACACTTGACCTTCATGAGCTCTTCTATGGTGAACAGTGTTCCTGGTGGCAAACTTGCATCTTCATTACCTCAGCATAGTATTTCTGGAGGGACTAAGTTGGAGGTGTTTCCAGTTTCCTCCTCCTTGCCCACTACAGGCCAGGTAACCATGAAGCCACCTGTTAGTTTACAAGGTGAGAAAGTTGGGCCATCTTTGTCGAGGCCTCCTGTAGTAATTAGCATGCCTTCTAGCATGGCAGAAGCACCTGAATCAGCAAAGATTTCTGCGGATGATACTGTTCTGAATCAAAGAAACACAGAATACAGTCCAGGTGGACCTTCACAGCAGCCTAAATCAAGTTCAGGACCCTTAAATAGTGTTCAGCTGCCTGTCACAGATTCAAGTTCTACTGCTGCTGCTCCTGTTCTCTCAACACCGATATCACTATCTGAAGCTTCATCAGCTGGTGATTCTGGATTAGTGCTTACTGGAAATGATTGCAGGAAAAGAGAACCTGCCCGAATATCTGATTCTTTGAAGGATAACCAGAGGAAGCCAAGTAAAAAGGATGTTAGAAACTGCCAACAGCAGCATCAGGTATGTGAGCTTAGTTTTCTTCCTTTCTCTTGGCTTCTTAATTGACATGCGGATATCTGAATTCTTGCAGTTAGATGCAGCTTCACCTGAAGGAGCAAGACTGTCTCCCTCAAAAGCTACTAAGGTTGGCTCCGTGGGAACTGAGGAAGCATCCACTAAAACTGAGAATATTCAGACTCATTCAGCATTTAATCTGCCTATGCCAATAATGACTTCTCCTCAAGCTGAAGACAGTATTTCTCCCAAAGTAGTAGCATCAGAACCAGTTGAAGGTAAGATAATGCCTGCTGCATCTGACTCATTTGGATCAATATCTGAGAGGGAAGCACATCACGATTCCTCACTTGGTTATGTTGGCTCATTTGGTGCAGCACCTGATGATGTTTCTATCAAGGAGTATGTTCCTGCTGAGGCTACAACTTCTTTAGGCCTTATGGTGGATGGAACTGACTTTAAAAGTTTGGGTGCCAACTTGAGTGTGGTTAACACAATTTTGGATTATAGGAGAGAGGAACTTGGGAAATCTGAAGCATCAAATGATCCATCACTAGATTTCACTATTTCTAAAGCATGTCCATCTTCTGCCTTAGCAAAGTCTTCTGAGATCACAGATGAAGCTATGATGTCAAAACAAAATGATGGAATAGGAAATAGTTGGGAAGTGAAATCTGGCAAGTATGACGAAGTGGACATCAAACTTCTTAGTGGCTCCAATGATGATGTCGGTCGTGAAGTGCAGGAAAGTATGACACTAGATAAACTAAAAAGGCCTATAGATACATCTTTGCACTTAAATGATCCTGAAACTGCATTTGATAAGAATCTTTCATCTGCCAGTGATGTGAATGATAAACTTGATACTTCTTCAACCAAATGTGAAATGAAATATGGCGAGGATGTTGGTTTAAGTGATTCTGGTGTGGCACTTTTGGAGACAGCCACTGTCCATGATACATCTCTTTCTGAGGTGGTACAGAAGCCAGAATCGAAAGCTTTGGATTTACTTGATGATAAATTGGCATCTGCAACAACCTTAGGGCAGAAGGAGAAGCCTTTGCTGGAGACCTTGAAGCCTAAGGTTACTGCTGGAAAAAAGAAGAAGAGAAAGGAAATGCTTTGTAAAGCAGATGCTGCGGGGAGTTCTGACCTTTATAATGCGTACAAGTGCCCAGAGGAAAAGCATGAATATTTCAGTAACTCAGAAAGCATAGATGGTTCAACGGCTGACACAGAGGTTGCACATCTAAATTCTCGTAGTAAGGATGTTGCTGCAAGTAAGGAAGATGGACAGAATAAAGCTGAATTGGATGACTGGGAAGTTGCTGCAGACATATCATCTCGAAAACTGAAAACATCAGTGCATGGGCAGCCAGCTGTGGGAGCAAGGAAGCAATGTGATGATAATGGTTTTGAAGCTACTAATCGAAAGAAATACTCTAGGGATTTTCTAATGACCCTCTCTCAGCAATTTACTGAGATTCCTATGGGTTTTGAGATTGCTTCCGATATAGCAGACGTGTTGATGAGCATTTCAGTTGGAAAATCACCATCCTCAAGTCCTGGGAGGATCATAGATCGGTCATCAGGTGCTTCTCGGATAGATCGTCGTACAGGTGGCACTTTGGATGATGAAAAATGGACGAGCTCACCTGTCTCTTTTGGCACTGGCCCTGGCTCTGGGCATGGATCTGCAAATGTAAGTCTTCGTCCTGGGCAAGGTGCCAGTCATGGTGTTTTGAGAAATCCTCGTGGGAAGACGTCCAATCAGTTTGGAGGAGGGATTCCATCAGGACTGGTGCAATCTCAGGGAAGCATGCCACATGGTAATCCTGGTGCAGACAGGTGGCAGCATGCAAGAGGCTTAATAGCCTCTCCTCAAACTCCCTTACAAGTAATGCACAAAGCCGAGAAGAAGTATGAAATTCACAAAGCTTCTGATCAGGAAGAGGCAAAACAAAGACAACTAAAAGCCATCCTTAACAAATTGACTCCTCAAAATTTTGACAAGCTCTTTGACCAGGTTAAGGACGTTAACATCGACAATGCTGTCACTCTTACTGGTGTCATCTCGCAGATCTTTGACAAAGCCTTGACGGAACCAACCTTTTGTGAAATGTATGCTAATTTCTGTTTTCATCTTGCTGGTGCACTACCGGATTTCAATGAAAACAATGAAAAAATAACTTTCAAAAGACTGCTCCTGAACAAATGTCAAGAGGAATTTGAAAGAGGGGAGAGAGAACAAGCTGAAGCAAACCAGGTCGAAGAGGAAGGTGATGTCAAACAGTCTGAAGAGGAGAGGGAAGAGAAAAGGCTCCAGGCCCGTAGGCGCATGTTAGGTAATATTCGGTTGATCGGGGAATTATACAAAAAGAAGATGTTAACTGAGAGAATTATGCATGAGTGCATCAAGAAGTTGCTGGGAAATTATCAGAATCCTGATGAAGAGGATGTCGAAGCACTGTGCAAATTGATGAGTACAATTGGCGAGATGATAGACCATGCAAAGGCAAAGGAACATATGGATGCATATTTTGACATGATAACTAAGTTATCAACAAATCAGAAGCTGTCATTACGTGTTAGATTTATGTTGAAAGATGCAATTGATCTTAGAAAGAACAAATGGCAGCAAAGAAGGAAAATTGAGGGGCCAAAGAAGATTGAGGAAGTTCACAGGGATGCTGCTCAAGAAAGGCAAGCTCAATCAAGTAGATTGGCTCGCGGCCCTGTCATCAATAATATTCCGAGACGTAGTCATGCAGTTGATTATAGCCACCGTGGGTCCTCTTCATCGACTTCTTCAAGTACCCATCAGGTTGGTGGTCCTCGTGGATTGCCATCTCATGTTCGTGGCCATGGAACTCAAGATGCGCGGTTGGATGATAGACATCAGTATGAACCAAGGACCATGTCACTTCCCCTTCCACATAGGGGCACTAATGATGATTCTATTACTCTTGGTCCTCAGGGTAGCCTGGCCAGGGGAATGTCTATCAGAGGACATTCATCAATATCTAATGTATCAGCTGCTGAAAGTTCTCCGGTTGTTGGGGATCTTCGTAGAATGACACCAGGTCCCAATGATACTAATGGTATGGCTGATAGGATGTCTGGAGCAACATACAATCAACCAAGCCATCCAGATCGTGGTAACAACTACAGCAGCAGAGACTTAAAGGTTTTAGGTCCTGCTTTTGAGAGATCTGCCACATCTGCCCTACCTGCTGGGCAAACTAATGACACTTTAGGTAGCACCCTAACTGCAGTTTCCGAAACAAGAACATCTCCAGAAGTTCTGCAAGAAAAATCAATTTCAGCAATTAAAGAGTACTACAGGTATTGTTCCCTATCACATGTTTTGTATACTATGCAAGTTATGGTTGTGATAGTTGGGACTAGTCTCTGTTTTCATGTTGACTAGGCTTTCCTGTTGTTTGGGTTTGCATGATGGGAGTACACAAATTATCTTCGGCCTTATTTATGATATTTTTCATATTAGTCTTTTGGTTTTTCTTATTATTTATAGTTTAGCTTATTGTTGTGAACATGTATTAATCTTCTCACCATATGAATCTCCAACCTCTTTGTGCTTTTGTTCATCTCAGTATTAACATGAAATGGTTTTAGGGTTGGATTGTCTTTCAAACTGAAGATCAATGAAAATCTTGAACATCCTATGATATGGGATTAACAGATTACTAGATGTTATATAACATCTAGCTTTCAGCTGCCATTAATCTACATGGTCATTGCTTTGTTGCATTAGATAATGTTGCTGTTAATTTTTTTTTTATATCAGAAGTTCTTTGGTCTTTGCCTGGAACTAATGTAAAACCTTTTTCTTCAGCGCCAAGGATGAGAACGAGGTTGTATTGTGCATCAAGGAATTAAATGCTCCAAGTTTTTATCCTACCATGATATCATTATGGGTCAGCGACTCCTTTGAGAGAAAAGACGTGGAAAGGGATCTTCTGGCGAAGCTTATAATCAACCTCTGCAATTCCAGAGATTGCTTGCTTAGTCGAGCACAGCTACTCCAAGGGTACGAATGGTCTGGAGAAACCAATCGTCTTATTATCGAAAACATTTTCACTGATCACTACTTGGTTGTTGTCAGGTTTGAATCCGTTGTTTCTTTGTTGGAGGATGCTGTAAATGATGCCCCGAGAGCCGCAGAGTTTCTTGGTCGCCTATTTGCCATAATTGTTATGGAGAAGGTGGTGCCTTTGAGAGATTTAGGGAGATTGATACTTGAAGGAGGCGAGGAACCAGGTCGTGCGAGAGAGGTTGGACTAGCAGCAGAGGTTCTTGGTAGCATCCTCGAGACCGTAAGGTCAAAGGGAGGGGACTCCGTTTTGAATGACATCCTGGGTAACTCCAATCTACAGCTCGAAGATTTTCGGCCTCCGCAGCAGATCAAATCCAATAGGTTGGACGCATTTCTTCAGAGCTAAAAGGATGCTTTGTGCCGGGCAACATATGGGTGGGTATTTAGGTTCACTAGGGCTTTTCATCCAGGAAAACATGTCACAACTGGTTTTTATTTATGCATGCGAGCCATTGGGGTCGGGGATACCTGATGACCGACTTCCTAATTAGCGGGCATTAGCAGAAGGGAGTGATGGAGGTAAAAGCCCAAGCCTTTTTGACCTGTGGTAGATAAAAGGGGTAGGTTGACCCGGAAGAGAGGCAGACTTGTGAACATTGATTAATTCATATTCATTTATTTTATTTACAACAATCGTTCTTTCTTGCAACTTGGTATGGCTTCTCCTTAGGCAACAATGACGAGGGCCGAAACATTGGTTAATTCATATTCATTTATTTTATTTACAACAATCGCTCTTTCTTGCAACTTGGTATGGCTTCTCCTTAGGCAACAATGACGAGGGCCGAAACATTGGTTAATTCATATTCATTTATTTTATTTACAACAATCGCTCTTTCTTGCAACTTGGTATGGCTTCTCCTTGGGCAACAATGACGAGGGCCGAAACATTAGCCCCGGTCATTGCGTATAATTTGATGCATTGTTCTTCGATGTTTTAATCTATTTATCATTTGGTAATTCATTTTGTAACTCTTCTTGTCATCATTTTTCATATAACAAACATTTGTGATAGAGTTAATTATATATTATCTTTAGTATCTCTATTTTTTGTTTTTTTAAAAAAATTATATTAGCATCCTTATATTTATAAAAATAAAAAATTTAGATTTATTTATCATAATGTATGAATTTTACTAATAAAAAATAAAAAATAATGGTGGTGAACGATCGAAAAGATATTAATATATTTTTAAAAAATATAAAGATCAAAATATTAAAAATAATTAACTATGAAAATAATATATAATTAACCCTACGAGCCAACGGCCGCCCAGAAGCTAAAACCGTCGAGCGTTGTCGCATATTTTCTGGAGAAAGAGGAAAGCGTCGTTTCACGTGCAGTAGCCGATATATTTTTCCCCTTTTAATTAAGATTTATTATTAATCATATATTTTTCATTGATTTGATCTAAGTTAGTGACATGAATGAGAATTTTATTCTTTAGGTTACTAATAGATTAAAAAAATCATAAAAATGTCCCCTTTTTAATTAAGATTTATTATTAATCATATAATTTTCACTGATTTGATCGAGTTAGTGACATGAACCTCAACAGTATCATCCAATTTTGATAACTATAATTTCTAAAATCACTTCTAGGAATTGTGCCTATCCCTTGATGCTAATGGGTTGACAATGAAGTTGATAAAAGTGCATGTTGTTTTGGTTGAGAAAAAGTGGTAGGCACATGCCATGTCCATGGAATCCTATTAGTCAAATGTGTCTTACTCATTTAAAGATACCTCCATCACTCCCTTCTGCTAATGCCCGCTAATTAGGAAGTCGTCTAAAAATTGTGAATGCACGTTCTTTCTTACAACAAAAGAAACGAAAAAGATTGAAGTCCCACTTAGGAATCGTGAATCACACAAATTTACATCGTGTAAATATTCGGGTACCGTAGTACTGTTAAGTGTTGGAGAATCAGCAGCTGGCGCAGTCCACCACCACCACCCAGATCGATAACTTAGCAGAGATACGGCCTGAATACGACACTGCCAGGCCAGCAGAGCAACACCACCCTCCCTACAGTAAAAGCGGAAGAAGCGTTCCCGCATCATAGAGAGAAGGGCTTCGTGTACACATCGAATGGCTCCCACGCAGTCAGTTGTGGCTCCTGCAATATATCCATAACAAATGATGATATTTGTTGTAGCAGATCGACTCGAACTCAAACTACGCCACAGATCAAGACTCCCATGGATAACATAAGAAACAATGCACGGGGTAATGACATGGAAATCAGCATTTTTCTGTCCGGGCTAACTAACTTTTTAAAAGGTTATATATATCGACCATGCAACTCGAGTGCTGTGGGAGCATAAACCTCATTTCGGTCATATCTAATGAACTCAGAGCAAGGCAGGCAACAGTTAATAATGATGCTTGAACATACGAGACGAGGCATGGGTCAGGTGGAGAGAGAGAGAGGGTGGATTCCACCAGATTTACCTGTCGCAGCCCACCGCTTGCACTGCCTCCTGTCATCAGCATGGTGAGGAGTGATGTTACAGGACCTCCACCCATGGCATCACCGGTGCTCCTGATGGTTGTTCGCATCGAGTTCAGTATGCTTCCGTAGGTAGCCCCATTGCCACGCTCGAGGGCTTGGATAAAGCAGAAGGTCATTGCACCCGTGGAGGTGATTCTTGATAGAGCCTGCACAAAGAAACAGGAGCTTTAGCTGTTGCATGGATTGATCAAGTGGTACAAAGATCTGGCTTCACAAGCTTGTTGGAGACCTCAAGAGTCGTCAAATTTTTAACTCATAATGGTTCTTAACACCAGTAAGCAATAGCAAATGTATGATGGAGCTTTGTGAACAAACTAAGAGTGCAGTTCAATAAATTTTGTCCAATACGAAACCAAAAGGAGTTTATTACCACAAACTTGCCATCTCTATTTGAAATTCAAACATTTTAAAAAAGCTTTTATCCTTCCCATGTTCCTGCAAGTAATTCTAGTAGCTACTGCTATTGATGGAGAACTTCTCTTTGACACCTAATACATGCTATCTTTGCACCAGGCAATTTTCCAGTACGCCATGATATTTTTGACTTTTTGAGCTCCAATGTTTCGAGGGCTTTTAATACCTTTTTGTGGCTTTCATGTTAAGTTCTACTTCACTGTTGAAAGAAAAAAAGTCCATATATCGTACCTTTTGGCTGGTAATTGAAACCGTTGTTACAATGGATCGAATACTTTTTTGAGGAAACTCATCCTCTGCCTACGTTGGATTAGTTGCCAAAAGAAGAGAGAGGTTACCGAGGTATCAGCAGAGGTTTCGTTATCATCGCAACCACTGAAGGAAATGGCTTCACCACCGCTTGTACCTTTCCAGACACCAGATTGAGGGCGATGATCTTCCCATACATACTGTCCGCTCCTACATCGGTAAACATGATATCAATTAACTATAGCAAAATAATAAAATATATTCTACTATTTTTAATTGTTCAAGAGATAGGCAAATGATACTCTGTTCGTCCAAAATGAAGAGAGTGCCACACAAACACTATCTGACGTCAGTCCTTGACATGGCAAAATAACAAATGTGAAAAACATCAGCTAGTCAACTGCAAACTTATTCCTTAGTGTTCTTTTAGAATAATCTTTTTCCTGGTGAGACAGAATCAGGAGTAAAAAGCTACAAATCCACAAACAGGATACCATCAGTCTGATGTTAGGATTACCAATGTGGTAAGACAATGGCTAGTCAAAAAAGCAAGTGTAATTTTGCTCACAAAAGCTTCTGACTGCTGTTCTCCTAATCTGACTTGACAGAAGCTAATTTGTAGAATCAACCACTACAGCTAACTGAATCATCCCATTTTCTGCACATACATTTAACAGTATATGTCACATGTTTCCTGGACATGCTGAACATGATGCTATGTGTTTCAAGGTGATGGAATTCATCCTGAACAGGTTCATCGCCGAGCTCATGCCATCTTAAACACACAAAGCACATCCATAGGATATATATATATACATATATACATACATATATACATATATGCATACATATATACATATATACATATATATACATGAAATTCTTAAAGGTAGCACTTTCATGCAAATGGAATTCAGTACTTTTGTGAACAATTAGACAAAACTAATACATCGTAATTACTAAAACTTAAACTTCTGATCATGGACTTGAGAAACTTATCATAGATCTTTTCTTTTTTTGCAAAACTAGAAAACTTCTGATTGTGTTTCAACAATATTGGCACAATATTTCATCCAAGAAAGAGTTATTATCACCATTCAGATGAGTTCTTCGGATGCTGTGTTTCACTGGCAACTAGATGGTTTTATCTTATTAATGCAGGAAATAGTGTGGTGAACAAACTTGATAGTGTGAGCTAGATGCATCTAAACTTACCAAAGACTATATTGGGCTAGTGATGCATCACAGGTATGGGTTGACTCTAGCTAATAACCCATGTATATTGATAGGGACACCAGGACAACCAACTTCGACAATAGTGAACATTTGGACTTAATTTTTTTCCTAACTAGTTTGAGTGCATAAGGAATTCTAAAGGCCATTGAATTTACTGAAAACAACAACAATGATATTCCAAAGCTCATGTGCAACCAACCTACTATAAGTTTAAAAGATATGATGGCTACTAAACTTGTCCATTGAATTCTTGCAAAAAATTATTTAATAAGATAAATGTCAGATTGCCAAAAGGGAGAGACTCAATGCAAATTTAACAAGCAATGATTATCAAATATCATTGAACATGTCATAAAAAGTAAAAACAACAAAAAATTAGACAATATTATGAAAGAAAAGAGAAAAGAAAGAAAAATCTGAAATAGGTCATTACCTATTCATCCTGCAGAGGAAAGGTAAATCCAGTACAGTACCACTGTGGCAAGCATCTATTATTGCATGAAGCTTTACTCCATGAGGAAGCGGTCTCACAATTGTTGCATTGATTTCATCATCTACAATCATTCCTTGTGATTCAAAGTCCAGAGGACACAAGGTTTCATCGTAGCCATCAACCTCATCTGAGTGATAGCTCCTTTGTTGCGAACCATGACCAGAATAATGGAATACCAATGAGTCCCCTGGTTGACAGCCTTGTAAAAGCCAATATAGGGCCATCCTTATATTATGTTTTGTCGGGATCTTATATGGATCAGTCTCTTCTTCTGCAAATTAATTATCTATCTTAGAACCGCTTTATTTAAGAGAGCAGATATATGGGAAACATGATTTAATGCCACAAAATAGAATGATGTGTGAAATGATATATGCAGTTTCAACAAACTCATGAAACATAGAATTTATATTAGGCTTGAGGGAGGAAAAGAGATCCCACACATACAAGAGAGGAACGACCATATTATCAAGAAACCATCATTTATTCAGCAAATGCAAAGTAGACAAACATTTTATAGGATGCAACAACACATTATAACCTTAAGAACGTAAATACCAAGTCATATATATTTCAGAGGAGCAAGCTTAATGTAACACTAGGGTCTGTCCTTGTCATACACTGACAACGCAAAAGAAGAATGCTCCACTACGAAGTCAAACAGTGGAGGCCAGCATCTGCGTGTGAAATGGAAATTTGTTTGACAATACCTGGGAACCTGACTAAGATAAAACTAACAATAGATGAAATCATAAGAGCGAGGCTTTGTTAACTATTTGATTAATAACTACAGAAGATCACACATTTCCTTGTTTTCTTTTGACACTTTTGGTGTTAGTAAATATTGTACACAAGAGTGTGTTGCAGTTTCTCCCTTCTTGTTAAGCAATTTGAGAGCTAAAACTATCTTATGGAGCATTCACCTGGTTGAACAACATATCAACTCTTCCTAAGGAAGTAGAGGGGCATTGGCTCATTCCTGGAGACAATTATAACCATATTAGTTATGAGATTGTGCGGAGTAATACCATTAGAAAGAAAAAGGCATCCGGAGACCATTGAAAGTCTATTGTGGACGAAGCCATAGATTATCTGCAGGGCCACGTCTTTCAAGATCAATGCTAGTTTGATTAATGCTATTTTGACGACCAAGGCAATCAACAAACGATTCTATTCAACCCTGACTTGCCGATCCAAACCGGACAACAATTTCAAGACTACGCTATCAAGCACCAGAAAGCTGGATTCCAAGAGAGGCAAGATCGAACCGAGGAGGAGGGTAAAGGGGGCGCACCGGTGAGCATGATGATCGAGGACTCTGGGAAGTCGAAGCGGTTGATGAGGAGGTAGCGCATACACTTGGCGTCGTTGATGCAACCTTTGAGCTCGTGCCGGGAGAAACGGTACGAGATCCCGCAGATCACGGCTCTCTTCCTCCCGTGCGGCGTCGGCGGAGGGCCCCACGGCGTACCGGCGGCGGGCGACGGGGCTGCAGGGGGGCGGTAGCCCTGGGAGGCCGCCGGGGCGGGGGCGCCGCGGGGGTCGGAGATGTAGGTGACGGCCTGGCATAGGGCGCAGCGGATGGACTTGGCCCCCGGCGGAAGCTGGAGCGGCGTCCGGCAACCGGAGCAATCGACGAGCATCAAAGACATCGTCGCGGCGGGGACGCGGTGGGTACGATGTCCCGTGGAGGCGCGTGTTTCTTTGGCTCAGCGGAAGACGAAAGGGAAAGATACATCTGATCTCTTCTTCAAGAAGTTGATTCGCCGCGGTGGATTGGATCCCTTAACCGGGAGAACGTAGTAAGTTCGACGGTCACGATGGAGTGTTGTTGGCGGTGTAGACGGTCACGATGGGAAGTCGCCACAGTTATGGAATTCCCGCGGGATCAATTACTCCTTGGACCATTCGACGTCAAACACAAATCACAGCCGTCGACCAACCCGCGGACTCTCCATCGCGACCCACCGACACATGTCCTCATCAGGGGCATCGCAATCGCCGATGCGTTGTCGTCGAGGCACATACCAACCGTCCACTTTTATTAGCCAACAGGACTCTGAATGGGTTCTGATGAACCTAAAAGCCACCCTAAGCCCAACTTGAGTTCGACCTCATCCTCGTCTAACCTAACCTGATCTAAGAATGCATAGCAAACCATATACCGTCACCTGATACCATTTGCAGGGACAAAAAAGGTCTCCTTTTTGACCTTTTAATTGAATTCTTAGTATTATACCTTAGTTTAAATTTGCATTCATTCTCGTGTAGAATAATGGAGGACGGTGCAGTGAAGGTGTGCTCCTGCGTGCACCGTCGAGCAAGGTGCAGTGTATCCTCCATGCAAGCCTTCCTATTTTGCGTGGGAAAGATAAAAAGGAAGATACAACCCCAATGTGTCCACCAAACACCAATATCGATTAAGTAAGCTCTACTTCAAGGCGTCGGAATAATAACCACGAGCGTGGCTTCGAAGGATCCTGAATCTAGTAGTTCATGCAAACAGTAGCTGATCTCATTAGATCATAATGCTCAAGATGACCATGTTCTGCACAGAATGGAAGATGAACCTTGGACACCACTATACAATAGAAGGATTATTCAAGAACTCACCTGTGCTTAATTCAATCACAATCTCCGTTAAAGGATTGCACAAACCGGTTCCTTGATTGGTTCAACGGTGAGAATGGCATCATCTGATGAGTTGCATCCCCCGCAGCTTTCCAAACGAAATACCCAGTATTTGCATTGTTGGTCAGAGAGACTGTTCTATAAAGGGAAGGCGAAGAATCTCCTACATGCTTCACACACATGTTGACCAAAGCAAATCTGGGAGTTGAGTTGGATTCCTTTAATCCATGTTGTGTAGGGATCGACTGTGCACGCTTGGTTACAGCCTGAACTTCATAGAAAGAAAGAACAGTTGTGTAGAATCAGCTTTCGATAGCTAATCGCGTTCTCTTTTCTTGTTTTGGGAGTCATTTACACCTGCTTGTGGCTGCCTGAGGGATCAACAGCTTTCTTTCGCCTGCAGCACAACATAAATACTGTAAGTTCAACACGAGAACTCATTCATCAAGTTAGCAATAATACTTCAGTACAGACATAAGTAAAAGGCTATTCTATTTTTTCAAGAAATTTTCGTCCTATCTAGTATGTGAAAAGCTCATGAACTAGTTTGTGCATTGTACATGGGCAGACAAGAAACACACCAAAAGACAAACTAGAAGCAGCTCTGGAGAGAGTTTCCATGGTGAACAAGATTATGATCATCGCAATACTGAACAAGTCATATATGGAGAAAAATGGCATGTTCAACCTCTTCCTGCAAAGTTTTCGAGAAGGGGAGGGCACATGGTTCTTGATCAAACACCTCAGCTTTGTTGCAGTCAATCAAATGTCCTTCAACCAGTGCTGCGCTCTGGGACTCAACTGCTACAAGCTGGTGATGGAAGGCGTTGATTTCTCAGAGGTGGTGTTTTACATGTCTGATGACTTCATTGAAATGATGTGGAGAAGAAAACTCTTCCTTGGCGACGTCCTCAAGCACGGATACAGCTTCATCCTCACAAGTCACCCCTGAAATGATTGAAGCGTTCCATTTTCTCAATATGATATCACATCAGATGGTTAACTCCCACAAAATATAAATAGCAGCAAATAAGTTTGACATCTAGAATTGTTTGGTATGGTGTGTGTTTACATCGAATTAAGTGTTCAAACTAATCCAAAAGATCATCTATCGCAAGCATCAGATGCTGTGCCTGTATGCCTTGTGATGTTCTGCTCTTCTTAATCATATATAAAAGTAAGCATCTACTAAAGTGTCAATGTATCACCAAGATCTAAAATTATTCTACTACTCAACTTGTTGAGCAATGGCTGAATGCGAATGACTTAATGAAGACAAAGCATGTTTATTTCAAGAAAATGCAGAAACATTTCTGCAGCATATCTAATTATTTTCATCTTTGCTATCAGGATATGGATGTTATTTGGTTAAGGAATCCGTTCACCAAGTTAAACCAGGAAGGAGAGGACCTGCAGATGAGTAGTGATTTCTACAATGGCAGACCTTTTGATGATTCCAACTTCTTCAACACTGGCTTCTACTTTGTGACCCCAAACAACAAAACTACAGCATTGTTTGATGAATGGTATGCATCAAAACACAACTTCACATGCATGAATGATCAAGAGGCACGCTGAGGTGAAGAGGGCAGGTGTTTTCAGGCGGCTGGGGTTGAAAGTGAGGTATCTAGACACCACATGCTTCACTGGATTCTGTCAAAACAGCAAGGATTTTGGTCAAGTGATCACATTGCACTCAAACTGTCATGTCAGTGTGAAGGCCAAGCTTACAAGTCTCGCAGTTGTGCTTGACGCTTGGACGTCAAACAATGGGACATCAAATGCTACCTGGCCTATGCATACTGGATTCTGTTTATGAGGCAGGAATGTTCACCATTGAAATGATGTCTCATTACCAAGTTTGCAACCTTGTCAACCAAGACCATGAGGTAGGTCATTACAATCATGATGTGTAATTGAAATAATAATATTTCTTCAGGCATTGTGCAGGCATTGTGCTTCCAACTTTAGATTTGCTCCCAACAACATTTGTGCAACAGACTGAAAATTGTAAGACATTAAACTCTTTTGTGCTGTACAAACACAACTGATGCATTTCCATTCCACAGCACCCAGACGACAGTCATAATTCTCCCGTGTGAGATCAAGCTCTGTGCATTTTGTGAAAATTCTGACTTCCAATAAACCTGGATGGTAAAGTTGATGAGCTGGTAGAGATTCACTGTTTCTGATCTCAGTTAACAATTCTATTATGACAGTCCATAGTTCCCAAATAAGACCACTGCCTTAGCTGGCGATCCTCAAGTGAGCAACATTTTGCAGGTCAGCAGCAAGCAGAAATAACATGGCAATAATTGGACCACCAGTCAATACGACCAGTTTACATCTGAAAGTTCCAAAAGACTTCTTTGAATCTCCAGATACTGTAAGACTGCAAGCTACAATGGAACCACCACTTATGCCTGTCCTGTGGGATAAACCTGGAGTAGAGAACGGGAAGGCGAGGTGCATAGAGGAACTTCACTGAGCATTTGGTTAGTAAGAGCAATTCATCATATGAATCAGATTGCCAATAGGCTTTTGCTTTTCGGAAATAAAAGAACTTGTATCCAATTAATTTCACCCACTTCTTAAATCTCAAGAACTGCACCCTAAAACAGAAGCAATCCAGCTTAGCATGAACCAGAAAGAATGAGATACTTAAAGAAAATATATTTATCTAGGCTTCATAAGACTAACATTAGAATCTAATGATCACTACTTGAGCAATCTCAGTTTTATATTGAGACACTGTATTTTACTCTTATAGTCTGTCGAACACAGACGACAGAATAGAAGGATAATGTCCTAAAGGTTTTCACCTGTATCTTTTTCCATAGAAGGACACTGTATTTAATACTCTTATATTTTTATCAGAAGGATAGCAATATAAGACTGTCGAACACAGTCTTATATTGAGACACTGCAAGGAAGCTCCATGATCTTTTAACAACATAATGATGAGAAGTACGCAAATTCAACAGATTAGCACAACGTAAAACACCTCCCATTTTTTCAAACTGTCTGTCTAAGACAACATGTAAAATCTAGCAACCTAAACTTTGCATGCCTACACAGCCCTGCATTATATGATCATTAAAGCAGATAATGACATTCTGGAAATTTGCTTGCAATTTTATTCCATTCCCATCATAATAATTCAAATTTGAATTCTTTGGATTAGCTGTAATGCCATATACATATATATAAAGAAAGAGCAAGCGAGAGAAAAACAATACAACATATAAACTTCAAAGTTCTCATCTCATGTACCTCCGAGGGTTATATACCATTACAACACTACTACATTTTAATTACCGAATCAAAGTAATTCAGGAGAGAACACATTGAGCATACTTCCTCTTCTAGCAAATATCTTACCATGATGCAATGCACTGGACTATCAAAATTATAACAAAAAAAAAAAAAATCTTCAATTGAGAGTTCATAAGTCAAATTCCCAAGTAGGCAAATTCAATTATGCTCTGAACCTTTTGGGCTGGCAACTCGATGACCTAAGACACTCATCTCCACAAAAACTGCAAACAAAAGCCCCTTTTGTTCTTTTGTTTGTTTCTTGTATTTCCATAACATAAGTTCAGTAACTTGTTGGTTCACAGTCCCAAATATCGGCTTCAAAATCTTTCAACAATTAAACAATGAAGTAAGAAGTAAATAAAAGGCTAGACTAACAAAGATATGGAACAAAATAAAGTAGATGTTGCCGAAGAAACCTTAAAACAAGGAAAACTCACAATGCGATGGACGCCGATGGGCCCATCAAAGATCCACACGCGAGCCCTTGTCTCCTCGCAGAGCTTCTTGATAAGCTCCCCCCTTTGCGGCCGATGATGCTCCTCGCCTTCAGCAAGGACACGATGAGTAGGAACACGTTGTTCCCAGGCCACCCCGACCACTCCTTAACCTCTGCACCACTGCCGTTCACCGGCGGGACCGCCTCGGTGGAAAGATCCTCGTCCTCCGCCTTCACAGCCAGTGCCTGATCGGTCGGATCCTACTCGGCGTCAGGCTCGACGTCGGCAGAGGTGCCGTTCACGGCACCGTCCTCGACGTGAATAAGGATCGAAAAGCCAAGGGTTTGATGCGACGAGAGGAGAAGGGTTTCTAGTCGGCCGCAGAAGAATGAACGGCGGGTAGAGCTTTTTGAGTTTGTATTAGTCGACCAAATCACACGTGTAGGACGAGAACTAATCCTGCTAACAATTAAGAATAAGTTAATGATAGATGGACATGTAATGCAAGCTGCAATCATTGTCGATACCATAGCATTGGCCGGTATAGTCTTTCTTCCTCTCTTAGATCACAACCAATGTTTTGCCACTGCATGTTCTTCAATTTCAACATCTAGAATTTGCTTATCAAGATTGCAATTTTCTTGTCAGTGTAATAAAACAAGTTTTTATCTGGTAATATGTAAAGAAATGATGATTTGAGAAGTACAAGTAGAGAGATAAGAAGGAAAAAGAAGAAAGTAACAGGACAAATTTATGGCTCTCCCTTACCTAGATCCCAGTTCAAGATCTTCCTCCTTCTCCAACATCGGTCCAAGTTCGCCACCGTTGGCAGCAGCCGCCGCCACCTCGCTGCTGGTCGTCAGATCGTCACGCACGCGGAACACAGCGTGGAGGAGCACGACCGGCAGCCCGATGGCCATGGCGAGCAGGAACTGCGGCAGGGCTCGCGTCATAACCAGCTCGACGCCGATCACGGCCAGCACGAGCGCGGCCACCAGCCTGTGGTCCAGGACCTGGCGGAGGAGGGCGGAGTTGGGGAATGCCTTGAGAAGGACGCCGTAGAAAAAAGCGGCCATGAAGAAGAGCATGGTGGCGCGGCGGCGGGGGAAGAGGGAGGCGAGTAAGAGGACCCAGAGGAGGAGAGCGTAGTGCAGGCGGAAGGATCGGAGGTTCCGGACGGCGCGGACAGCGGCGGCCTCGGCGTCGGGCGGCGCCGCGAAGGACTGGGGACGGGCGAAGTGGGCGAGGGCCTTGCGGGTGCGGCGGGCGCTGTCGCGGGCGCGCTCGACGACCGCGGCGGAGCGCCGCAGCACGCCGCCGTAGGTCGCCAGTGGACTCCAGTTCGTCGCTGGTTTGGGGAAGGCTTGGCCGCGGAGGGAGGTAACAAGCAACGACGCGTACTCTTCGTCCCTTCCCTCACGTACCGAGTCTTCTCTCCCCTTCTTCCCAAAGAAATGGGGGTGGCGGAGTTCGTAACGGGAGTCGGGGTGGTGTTGATCAATTAAATACTTAATTAATTAAGGGTCCCACGGATGCACCAACGAAAAGAACATGCACATGCAGAACACGTCTCAA
Organism: Musa troglodytarum; assembly: GCA_023547065.1. Classification (NCBI taxonomy): domain Eukaryota; kingdom Viridiplantae; phylum Streptophyta; class Magnoliopsida; order Zingiberales; family Musaceae; genus Musa; species Musa troglodytarum. The sequence goes on from CP097504.1 coordinate 52,055,106, forward strand.
GCAAAATCTCATTTAGTGGGCGACCATTGACATCGTACATGCGTGGGTCAACCCAGCCGTGCTTTCTTCTTTTGACCTCATATTCTCGGTCAACCCAGCCCAGTTTTTTATTTTTTTTAGAGCAATTAAGATTGAGCTTTTTTCGACAAACTATACACAGAATACAAAGATTTCGACATATATATATATACATATATATACATATATATACATATATATACATATATATCCTTACCATTAGCTAAATATCTATTAATTAGATTAAAGATACGCATGCACCCCCCCACACACACACACACACATATATATATTCAATTTTGACTTCAATTTGGATGGCTAATCAAATCCGAAACTAAAGAATGAGATTCACAAGTACTCTATGTATTGTCACTCAGAAATATTACAAATAGAATAAGAGTGAAATTCTTCATGTTCATCTGGTTAAATTACCAATAACAATTCTAAACCTTGTGAGCCTCCATGTCCAAAGTTTAAAGCACCAATATACAACAATCAATGTCAAATGCTTGAACAAACATTATAGGCTTAGATAAGCACAAGACTGGCAAAAGTTGGGAAGAGAACAACAAGATGAACAAAGTAATCAAAGCTCAGTGTATGGTGATGAGCACTCCTTTTTTATTGACAATACATATAAACTCTGCAACCCCATCATTTTACTCTTTATACAGACCTATTTCACTTGGTTATATTACAACTTTCTTGCAAGGCTATACAAGAAACAAACCAGACCGAGCGAGTTCAAAGCCAACTGTCAGTTTTCAGCATACTTGAAAAAAAATAAAAGTAGACTGAAATGTTTTATAGGAAAATAAAAGGGGCAAGACTTTGACACCCATCATTCAAGCATGAGTCCCTTGCATCAAAGGGAAATGAGCGATTCGGATATACTAATCTGTTATCGATGCTTAACTATTTACTGCAGAAACTTGAAGATGGGTGGTGGTAAGAAGCTTCAAGTCCACTCTCAGCTGGGGAATCATTTTGGTTTATAATTTGTCTCCAAGGATGGTACAGGAGTTCTGCTTCAGGAAATGACGCACTGGATGGCATATCCAGGAGCAAGTCATCGTCTGAGCTGTCAGCGATGAACTGTTTTGGGGCTAACAAGTAGCTCCTATCAGCAACAGTAGCAAAATTCTTTCTTGGATAGATGCAAGCCGCTTCATGGTCTACAAAGTCTTCTGTGTCATCAGTTGCTTTGGAAACAACACTAGATTCTAGCTGAATTGAACATCCTGAGGGAGGATTCATGCCCCCAGACCTGCACACTCTTTTAGGGCTTCTCATGCTGCTCTTCTGCTCTGAAATCCACAGCACAACCACCAATTATGTTAGGAGGGACAAGTTCATTATTGAATTTTCAACTACCTATAAGCACATATTTACATCTGGAATACTTTAAGACAGTCAATTTTTGTAATTTCCAACCAAGGCGGGAAAAATCCTCTTTTGAAGTGCCAAATATGATATCTCAAATAGTCCCATGTTGGTGTTATGATCTAGTCCTAGAAATGTCTGGTACTAATACCACAGGTATTTTTGGGTCATCTGGTTTCAGGTCCATTATATCCAATTCTGTGCAGAAAATGATCTGAACTATAAGCATTTTAGGCCATATGGCTTTAGGCTCATACAACTTAAGTCGTCAGTCATCAGTCAGTAGGTCTTCCAGAACAAGTTATGACAACCAAAGTACAAAACAATATTTTTTTCCAGGAAGATATTTGCGTCTTTAATGCCTAAACTTGATAATAACAAGAAAATTGGGTAGGAAATGCCATCAGAAATTTGACAACACGATTATGAGTATGTGCCTATCATAGTTAAGTGTTCCAGATTCCCCTCAAAACATTCTACTGTAAGTTTCAAAGCCAAATTTGGAACAAGTTCTAGAAGTACTAAGTATAATTATTTCGTTTAACTTCATACATAACTCAGGTCAACATTGAATAGGCCCAACAGTATTAACTATCATTTTCATGAATTTAAACCACATTTTAGAGAATTTAAATATTTGTTTGTATGACACTCATGATGTCATGAAAGTGAAGAATTCCAAGCAAATAGAAAGAAAAGATACTTATGGTTAGAATTGACCATGGTTAACCGAAGAATGAAAAGGCATAAGCAAATTAATATCCCTTTTTCAACATGCTTTTATCTATTCAGTGGAAATATTAAGACTCAGAGCTGGATAGTTCTGATTTTGCCTGCATGAATCCTTTTGGGAGAAGCCAAATTGGAATTACCAGGAAGGAGTTGTCCACTTAGCTTTCCATTTCCTCTTTTCTTGTTTGAGGATGAATCCTACAGCAAATGAGATATCAATCAGAGATTACCACTCAAATAGCTTGATTTTACTCCAAAGGCATAGCTCGTGTGGACCATTCTTTTTACCTTTATGTCTTGGTAGAACTCTGACCATTGAAGGTTTGTGCTATTTAGTAATGCAAGCCTTTCCACAGTCTTACACTCTTCAGCATTTGCTCCTGACAAGGAGAGATCAAGAACTCCATCTTGGAACAGTTGTTGAAGGTAGGATAATGTCTCCAAGAACTGAGGACTTGTGAACATGCTCTTGAGGCTACCAAATCAGCAAGAAGATAGTGTGAGGACTGGATAGTAACTTTATCTTGCTAAACAAAAGTACTGAAATGCAACAAACCTTTCAGGGGGGTTGGCAGCATCTGTAGATGGTAAATATTTCATCAATCGTTGTTGTTCTTCATATGTCAGATATTTCATGAAGACCTCAAAGTTAAGGAAAACCTACCAAGGTGATATTGTCAAATCAAATTTCAGTCTTGAGACTACATCACAAACACATAGCACAGTGTAATGCACTTATATGGCCACTAAAAGTCATAGTGAACTACAGTCTTACATTTAAATCAGCATAACTCAGGCAAGACTTCCAATTTTGCAGATTATTTAACTTTTCATTCAATATTAAATCCCTGCAAAGGTCAGAGACAAAATATGAGACTTCAAAATTTCAATCGAGCTAATTTTGCAACCAAAAGGTGGGCTTAGCAAAGAATAATATTCTGGTTTCAATGCGTCTATGCCTGAAGAGCATCATTCAGATATGAGCATCTACACTTCTTTTTCAAATATGTATGCAGGAAATTACCTTTTTGGATTTTCCTGGGTTACTGGTGCTGTTGACTTTGTTGGGTCAGTACCAGAATTCAGATTTCTTTTTTTGCTTTTAGTATTTACAGATAAGGATGCTGAACCTGAAAAATCTTCATTGGTAATGCATGATTTATATACAGGAAATGAGCTAGCTTCTGATTCCTCCTCTACTGATTTTGAATTTGGATGTCTAATGAGTACACCTCCATACCCGATCTCAAAAGAACCAAGTGGAGTTCCACTTTCATAAAGCAAATCGTCATCTGAGATTCTGGACAGGTTAGAAGACTGTTCTTCATGCAATATGGAATACAGATCCTTCGTGAGCTTTTCAACAGAAGGTTTTGGGCGAGTTGTAAATGTCCTCTTCTTAGATGGCACTAATGAATCCTCTACATTGGACTGAACTGAACCTGAGAAGCAAAAGGAAAAACTATTAGATGAAAATAAATAAATATTGGTGACAAGTTAGAGCCTAATGTATCTCCAATAAGAAGCTTCAAAAGATGGATGCCCATAGCTGGAACTGACACAATATTGTTGATCATTAAGTTCATCCACATATAGATCAGCACATGCTAGTATAAGTAACAAAAGGGTACAAAATTGTATGAATGAGAAAGAAAAAGAGGACACATTTCAGTGTCACATTTATCTATCACATATGAACAAAAAGAATATGAATACCAAATTTAATAAAGCAAGCAAAGTATTGTAAGACTGCAATGGAAGCATACTTTCTATGTGAAGTCTGAGGTTTGAAACTTAGATTGTTTTGTTTTTTCCCCAAAATAAGAAACTTCATACTAAGAAGAAGAAATGTGCAAAGAAGCCAGCTATTATATGAACCCAGTGTACAACTTTGAGAATTGCTAATAAGGTAAAAAAAGGCAATTCATTATAAATTTTGAATAGAAATACACAATACTCAGATGCTGTGAATTTATCTTAGTGTTTTGTCAGCTAATTTATAATAGGTCTTCCCTTAGAAAGAACACTGACACCAGAATAAATTACATATGACAACCTCAGTTATCTCTAAATGCAGAGTCTCTGACTGCATGAGAACACATAGGAAAAATGACAACAATATTCAGAATCAGAAGAGGTGGAGCCAAGAGGCTCTCAACCTCTCCATTAATATACTAGTGACAACTACTTCTCATGCGAAAAATATTCACTGGTAAAAGAAAACATGATTAGCATCGTAGCTAATTCCTGAAGCACATTAAGTGATTACTGAATAGCTACAGATTGTTCTACCACTTTCTGATTGCTTGTCAGCAAATGAACAATATATTCATAGCTATTGGTATGATTGCCATTATCAATCGTAGTCCAATTAGGGAAAAAATTCATATATTGTTTTTCAATTCATAAATCAAACTACTTGTTCTAGAACATCGAAGTTCATCTTCAAATGCACAATGGGCTTAACATTTGAATTTTGGGTAGAAGAAAGAAATACATGTTCCAATATCTTATGAGGAAAAGAACTGTAAATGTGTTCATATATTTCCAAAAGGCCGAGATGCTGAATAACTTGAATCTGGCACCACAAATGCACAAGTCTATACTGATTCCAAAATCAGAAGTATCTCTACTCATTTTCATTCAATGCTAATTATAGTTCTTTTCACATAATATCTTTCTGTGGAAAGAAGAAAAACTGTGTATCTAATTTACTTTTCCAGATTTGTAAATGAAAGAAAAACTTGGAATGAAAACAGATATGCAGGGGTAAGCATCTGACTGAAAAAAGAAGCTCCTTCATTTACCACATGCCTCATCCAAAGAGATTCCAAAGTTAAATTGTCTGGAAAATGATGGAAAATGGCAGCAACCAACATACACAAAACACAGCAAATATGGCATTAGTGACACATACATCAGGTGGATTATTGGTTAAGATATATGTCAATTTTGTGTCATAAGAGTGAATAATCAGAAAATTAGTGTCCGGGTCAGCAAAAACCTATCTGCATATGAGTTCAATGATTGCTGATGTGCGTCAAGTTGGACAACATAAATTTAGAATTTGTTCCCAGAGAAGTAAAAATGTGAAAACTAAAATCCTGTTTCTGAATAGACTGTCTCAAGGTCAATAGGACAGTATCACTCTTCGAGTAACAACTAATTCTGCATTTCCACTCAAGAATGATAAAATATGAAAAATAAAACCAATGCAATTAGTCATTCAAATAATAAGGTATTGTCTGAGGTTTACAATTAAATAGAAAGAATAATAACCTGTTATATCACTTGCATCAGTGGTCCCAAAATGTACACAGCTTTCTGAACCAGATATAGCAGAGTCAGAACTGGATCGATTGCTCACATCTCCCTCAACGATCTTAAGGAAGTTCTGGTCATAATACTGAATTTCACATTCATTTTCCAGTGTACTTTTACTTTGTTTGTTCTTTTGCAACTTCTGCTCTTTGGATTTAGAGGAGATACTTTTGATTTTTGAAACTTTTAACTCGTCTGAATTAAAAGAATCACGAGAATGCAGTGGTACGTAGTTTGCCAATGAACCCTTTGTTCTCCACCTGGAACCACACGCGTTGCATAAAACTGGCTTTTCAGGTGGTCCATTCCGCCAGAGAGGGGTACCTATTTGACAGAAGATTCAGCGACCATATGATTGCTTAGAAACAAAATTCTTGTAGATCACATCTGTTAATAGAACAGAGGCACACAAATGTAGATTATTAACTAAAGCATGTCTTCTTCCTTTCAAACCAAATTGGTAAGCTTATGAAAGAAAATAAAGATGACGGCAGAATTCTGTTATCAAGTAAACAAAAACCAAGTTTTCCACTCCCATGAATTCATGAAAAGGCAAATGTGAGTTTGAGAGTAAATGAAATAGGAAAGTAAGAATTAGACTGCAATCTGCACTTCAAAAAACCATATGCATGTGAGACCCTCTCAAGTAACTATTTCCTTGGCCTGGTATGTAATTTCTATCCAACGACATGTTATTTGAATTGTAACTAAAATCTGACTCTGAAGTCAGATTTGTAAATAGAGAACAAAAGAGATTTGTAAATCAATATATATCTTGTACAATCTATAGACAATGCGATTAGCGAAGTCTTATTGACAAGCAAACGAAACAAACAGCCTTATGGATAATGCCAATGGAAATCCCTAATTTTGGGTTTCAAATTCTAAAAAGTCATCCTGACAATGGGTGCTCCAAAGGAAAAAATAGTATAGAATAAAAGAGAATGGAACAACAAATACCATTTGCTACTTCAAAAAAGTGAATGCTCGTAAATTGCACATGAGATTTTTGGGGATTTATCAATAGAAGGATAGCTCAGCTTTGAGCAACATAGAACATTGCCAATGACAGAATAGCCATTAGCCATAACTTCTAAGTAATGAGAATTGAGGTTGAAAAATTGGATTTCCAAGAAGACAGTACTACATGAGATCCTATTTGTGGAAGAGGATGGAGCGAGAATACAATACTAGAAATTCCCCAACTCTCCTGTAAGATCTGCGTGTAAGTTTTTCTCCTTATAATTACATTCTATCAAAGTTCTGTATATCCAAAAACATAAAACTCAAATTTTATTTTGCAATACACCCGAAGTTTAAATGTCCATCAACAAAAGGCCTAGAAAACATTAAGTCCAAATAGCTTGATACTAGATCTACCACTGATGATCAATGAGTAATCACTTCGTTATGAAACCTATGCCGCCAATGGAAAAGGTAAATAATCTCATCCTATCAAATCCAGTGGACAAATTATATCGTTGTAAATTAAACCTTCTCCACCAGTTCCGGAACTAGAGGCAGGTAAAACACCAAGGGAAACCATTCTAAACAAGCGGATCCATGTTCTCTAGCTGGCTACAACAACAGGGAGAAGGAAACACATATCCTTCACAAATTGGCGATTCCTTCTGAAGTTCACTGAAATTTCTCAAAAATTTCTGACATAGCCACTGCTTAAAGTCCTTTCTTTTTTGCCAGAGGTATCGGGATGCTTTTAATAAGCAATTTGGATCACATACTACAAAGATATGCAAGCCTCGATTGTGGCTCATTAACAATAAAACCAGAGGCGAATCTTAATAAGATGAAACACAGTCTTCAACCGGATTCATTTGGCGATATCACGCAGGATGAAGTCGGTCCTTTACCCACCAAACTGAGCAAAAGCACAGAGCAAGAGGTATATGCAGAACGAACCAGAAAGAAGTAGCCGATAACCAATCGATTCGAGAACTATTACATTAAGCCTTTGCATCACAGAATGATGCCCTCGTTAGAAAATTAATGGGAAGAAGAAAATTAATGTGTCCCAGAACGACTTGTTAACCTGAGGAAATTAAACCGTCGAAAAAGAACCTAAAAGAAGCAGACGAGAAGCAGAAACTAATAAGAGAAGCAAGACAGAGATCCAGAACCGATCATAAACACGAATAAGTGCTCACTTGTAACTCCACAATGGCAGCAAGGTCCTTGCTTTCCCATATGCACCACTCCTTTCCTCTCCTCTCCCCTCCTCCTTTCGATCCCAGTAGGGATCAAGCACAAAATTAGAGAGCAAAAAAAAATCAAGAAAAAAAGAAGAAGGAAATAACTGTTTTTTATGTGAGAATTTGGTGCTAAAATTAGAAAGAGTTCCGTGACATCTTCTTGCGCCCCTTCAAACCAATACCACTGAGTCCTCAAAGACTCAGAACAAAGTCACAGCAAGCACAGCCCTCCTTTTGATAAGCACCAACATAAAGCTACACAAATTCTTCTATCCAGTCCAAGAAGACCAGAGAGGGAAAAGGAAAGGAAGGAAAGGAAGGGGGTGGGGGGGAGGGGAGAAAGAGGAAAGATGTGAAGGGAGGGGGAGAGAGAGAGAATGGAAGACCGGAGAGGGACCAAATGAAAGAAATTTACAAGGTGGGATGGGTTTGTAGGTTGGAATCTGTACAATCCAATGGGAGAGAGGAGGACATCGCCGAAGCGAGTTAAATGGTGGGGGAAAAAAAAAAAAGGAGAGGAGGTGAACAGGAAGGAAGAGGTGGCCTCCTTTTCTTCCTTGCCTTGCTTTTTCTATTCGTCCACCGTAGATTGGTGTCAAGCAAATGACCAACTCAATGCTAACCACACCATGCTATTATGCCCTGTGAATAGGAAGGAAGAGGAGGCTTCCTTTGCTTCCTTGCCTTGCTCTTTCTATTTATTTGTCTACTATGGATTGGTTTCTGTGGGTGTTGAGCAAATGACTTCAACCACACCATCCTCTGCTTTGGTCTCCTTATATACAATATATATATATATATATATATTTGATAATGTTACAAAATTTGTTTGCATTAGGCTGCTTCAGTGTCATGTATATATCATGTTTATTATTATGAAAAGAGAGGGTGAGTTATCCTCTGTCATGTATACTGGGGAGAAGGGTTTACTATTTGATTTGACCATGGACTTTTTCTCAGGGAGAGAGGATCCCTAACCAAAGCCAATCTGGTGGGCAATGTTGTGGTCAAGATCTCAAGAGGAAGCTTTGGAAAAAGGAGAAGATGCTTCTTGAATCTAAACCTTTTGATCAAGCACATAATTGTAGGCTATTATTAGAGTAAGAAGCATAGTTTAGAGCTGAGTTGAGGCTTTCAACTTGGTTTAAGCTTGAACTCAGATCATGATTTAAGTTTTTGAAATATAATTGTGGTAAAAAAAAAAAAAGTCTTGGTCATTTCTCCCAATAGGCCTAGTCAAACTTGGGTTTCAGACAAGCTCAAGCTGGGTCAACCACAGGAATGATTGAAGAGTATTGGAATGTTATTTTGTCTAAATACAACATGCAATGTACAAGTCAAGTGCCTTTACAAAACAATGTACAAGTCTATGTGTGCTGGATCTTTATTGAGCAAATATTTGCTGGAAAAATATGGCATCAGTATGCAAATAATTTAATCACCATCCCATCTCAAACAAGCAAATGATGCAAGTCAGATGTTCCATCCAAAATTTACTTGCTCATGAAGGAATCAAAAACATGGTACAAAGGATTAACCAAATCAAAATGTTTTGCAACATTATTGAGGTTTCCATCCTGGTACATCTAAATTTGAGAAAGAAGAAATATTTGGAATATATATATATATATAGAGGAAAAATATAAAGAACCTAGAAATTTTAAAAAGGAGCAGCCAAGCATAAAACAAGAAGATATTTGAGTGGGATTCATTAAGAAATGTGTCAGAGAAAAATATTCATGTGATCTACATGCTATAAGTGCAAAAGAAATATTTGGAATTACAATGTTAGAATTGATCGGGGAATGGCAATTCAACAATAGCATCAAATCTACAAATGCAATTGAATCCCAAAACCCAACCTGCAATAAATATGTTCCCTCAAATATTGTATATATTATAATTATATGGATGTGTATGATTATTGTTTGTCAATTATATCTAGCATGGGCTGACATCAGAATGATGGCATTTGATGTATTTGGTTATTAACATTAAAAACTAATCAAGACAGCATTTATCACCTCCAAGCATCTGATTTCAAGTAATAAAAAAGAAATAAAAATAAGAGGATTCCAAGGTCTTGCCTTTCCCAGAGAAGGGGAAGAGGAAAAAAAAAAAAAACACCTTTGTCAACTCTCATGCTTCTTAAACAAATAATAACACACAACAATTCCATTCTTTCCCAAATCTTTTGTTTACAAAAGATGGAGAAATGCTTTTGTTTATAGTCAGTCACATCTTCTCAAGTGCAATTCTAATTGGTATCAGATTCCTATCAGTAATTGCCAAATATCCCAGACTTATCTGCAAAGAATAAAGATCACAATAAACAGGATATTCCAACTCCAAGTAAACATAGGTCCAAAAAAAAAAGGGAGCCTTCTCCTTGAGTTTACCCACCACTTTGTCATCCACCCTCCAACTTTTTCTTATGCTAAGCCTCTTCACCAACTGGTTGTTGACACGATGAGCAAAAGGTAGTGATAGATTATATATTATTATAAAGGGTATGGATATATATATATATATGTTGACATCATGACATGTGACCATAATTTTCTATTACATATTTGTAGAAAAATGGGGTGGGTGTTTGACTTGGGTTGCGCTTTTGCCAGGGTTGGATGGTCTTAATTAAGAATGTTAACAAGTGAAGTACTTATTAGTTTCACCAAACCATTTTGGTATTTTTATTTTTACTTTGAAGTCATCTTAAACTCGATTAAAGAGTTGATGGACTCGAATATCCAAAATATTTTAATATATAATTCTTGTCAGTTAAGGAACTCCACCTTGTTTCGAGTAACATCTAAATCTTCGAATTAAACTCCAAAACCATTGAAAGTATTTGTGTTTTTTATTCAAACTTATTTAAGCATGATCAAAAGACATATAAATCTGAATTAATTAAGAAGATGATACATCAATAAACTATGCACAATTGATGTCGATCGATCGATTGATCGAGAACGTTCAACTTCCATCCGTGGTTTAGATGCTATTTATGTGTACATGAGCATAGTGGAGTTCACTGGGAATCTGAAGTCTTGAATGAAAACAAGTTGAGTCCTCAGTTAATGGTGGCAATTCTTGATCCACACTGCAATTAATGAGGATGACATCTTCTAACTTTTGAGGCAAATAGAACAGAAGAGAAGTTATCTCAGCTTATACCTCATGATGGATGTGTATGGATAGAGATGTACTCTTTCATGTTCTATTCAGCTGTTCCTCAGGGATGTTCTTAGAATTTTTATGTTGGATTCATAAATGGAAAGGGGATCAAAATTCTACTTTTTCCATCCAAAAAAAATTAGACAATTACCATCTTGTTAATAATACTAATAATAATCAAGATAAACATGTGAGGTGAAGTAGCATGATTGGGTAGACAATGTTTGTTTAGACTCATTTACTGTTGTAGAGTAGAAAAGGCTGCCCAAAGTCACCAGGCCTGACCATGAGCAGATAAACCCTAATAGTTTGAAAGGTTCAACTAGCAGTTGCTTGTCTAACTCTCTAGAGTCTCGATGGAGTTCCTTAACTATGAAGTATTCATCAGGAAATTATGATTGGTCCTAGCAACAAAAATGTTTTGTGACATGGACTGCATGATTCCTCCCCAAAGCTCTTGACTGGACCACAGAAGAAAAAGAAGGCAAGGAAGTGTTCCTGAATGGAAAGCACTAGTCTGTGAGAGCTGCCTCAAATTGGTGGTGGGTTGTGTGCCAAACAGTCAAGGAATTATATGGCATGAAGGCCTCTGTGGATGCCAAAGCAGAATTGAAGAAAATGTCAACATAGAATATTTTCTTTTAGAAAGAGAAATGCATGAACTTCCCTTGTTTTATAGGATAAGAAGTTTGAGAAGAGACAGTAATCAGGATACACAGGATGATAATTTTATTTGTTGATGTGAATTTACTACTACTCCTTTGGAAGAAAAGAATGTATAAACCTTTTTATTAATAGAACTTCTAAGAAGGACTTTAGCTCATACTTGTTTTCATCCTTTTGGGCATTCTTGTCACTGCAAAATCCTTACCAGAAGAAGTTTCTCTCCATCTTCTTCTTTCTCTAACTTTGTATGTAACTTGGAGGTTTTGTTGCAACTTGAGAGTGATGGGTTGTCTGCCAAATAATGAAAGGGCCAGAAGGCAAAATTTAATAGACTTTTTTTTTTTTAATATAAAAAGCATAAACTTCCCTTGTTTTATAGGATAAGAAATTTTGAGAAGAAATGCTGGGAGAAAAGCAAATCAGGACAATTGTAAAATCACCATTGTTTTAGAAGAAAATGTGTGGTACATAAAATCACAATTTATATAGAACATTAGCTCAACTATTATACTTGTTCTTATCCTTCTGAAGCACTCTTGTCACTGCCCATAAAATGACAAGAGAAGTGCCTCTCCATCTTCTTGTTTCTCTCACATTTTGTTGAATGTGGTGGACTTATTGCAAGTTGATTTGGTGAAGGCATCAGGTGGGGCAGCCCATATCAAGACAAAATAGCTAAGAAAATGTTGGCAGTTCACTTGGGTGACTCCACCACAAGTGAGGCAGGCAACATGGCTACATACACACTGGTGCAACATTGTTTGACATTTCTTTCATGGTGTCTGCAGAGGGGACTACAACAGAGTTCCATGCTACCTTACACTCATGCAATTGTCTGTTGAACTCGGTGTAATAATCTTAGACCAAATGGTGAAGACCAAAGTTGTCATGTAATCATAATCGGTTTTCAAAGGATAGTAATGTTTATTTAAATTTTCAATGAACAATCAAAAAAAGAAGTAATCCATGAAGCTTGACAATGATATATATATAAGTTGTTAGATTTTTAAGGATGTGTAACATAGTTTATATATTGTGATAGGTGTCTCTTAATTATTATCACATGAAGGTTGTGTATATGATTGGGCAAAATGGAGCTAATCAGATTAGTGTTGCGAAATCCATCCATCGATATTGTTAGGTGCAACCAGATAATGGATTTAGCATGCACCATTTTTTCTCCTCGGTACGAATAATTTTGTGAAATTAAAAAATATCATAAGTTCTTCGATGACCCATTCAACATTTAAATTAGTAAGAAATATCCGGAAAGCTATAATCTTAAAGGGCTCTAGGTGAAAAGAGAGAGAAATTATGTACTAAGTGTAGATCATAGGAACTATATGTTAACATCACCGTGTAAGTTATTTTTATTATATACATATATATAAACATGTGGCCTAATCGAATACATGAAGGGCTAACTTTATACATCGTGATTGATTTATTGGGAAAACATTTGAAATAAAAGTAAGGACACGTTTAAAATATGCATTTGGATCCATATGAATTAGTATTGATAATTTTTTTAAAATTATATCTAACCTAGATATTACAATGAACTGAAAGATGCGGTAACATTCCTATTTATTTCAACATTTGTGGAATGTGTTAATGTAATTTTTTAAATTCTAAAAATATCCTATAATTTTATCATATACATATATATATATATACATATACATATATACATATATAAATATATACATATATATACATACATATATAAATATATACATATATATACATACATACACATACATTATATATATACATACATACATATACATATGTATATATGTGTATATATACATATATACATATGTATATATGTATATATGTATATATACATATATGTATATATATATATACATATATATATATACATATGTATATATATACATATATATATACATATATATATATGTATATATATACATATATACATATATATATATATATACATATATACATATATATATATATATATATGTATACAAATATATAAATGTATATATATATACAAATATATATATATATACATATATATATGTATAGATACATATACATATATATATATATATATATATATATATATAAAGAAGTCCTCATCATAAAGAGAAAACAAGTATGGATTCAGAAATTATTGGTTGGGATTTCCCCCATTGCTAGTGACCACCAAATTTGAAGTCGTAGGACTACAAGTAAATGCAAATCTTTGATATTGTTGATATCTGACATTTCTTAGGTTGCTGTTTGTACTTTGTAGTGCAAAAAATTAGCTGGCAAAGTTGGCACAGATATGAGATTGGATTAAAGACCACCTTCTTCCCTGAAACTTGGAAAAGCTTCATCCTCTCACTTAGGGAATTGTACATGTGATCCTCGAACTATAACAGTGTAATCTGATTTCTTTGGGAGAATTGTGGTGGTGCGGATTATTTATCCCAAAAGAAAACCTAAATTCTTAACACACAGTGTAAACAAAGGAGGGACGTGCTACAGACAACGTAGACTTCATGGCCTTTAAAAAAACCTTACGCACGTCTCCCCCCTCTTTTTCCTATACATACATTTGTCGAAAACTTACCTCTTAAGGGAGCTACAACTTCTCCCTTTTCCTTCAAGTGTAACACTTGGGTCTTGGTTCCATGGTCGAAGCCACAACAAATCCTCACCAACGGAGAAACTATTACCAGTAAAAGAAAAAGTAGGAAAAGAGCTTGCTTTTGATCTCGAGCTACAAACAACTATAATGCACCTGGAAAAACCCAAATGAAGAGAATGTCGAAGCACACAAAGAAAACAACTGCATCCAAGTTTCTCTCGCCCGTCAGCCTCGAAAATATCGATTAAGAGGTTGGGGTTGTTAACGACGGAGAAGACTATAAGAAGGCAAATCCTCGATTCGACCGACATCTTCTAACAGTAGCTCTTGCTCCAGCTGACGGCGTGTTGATTTCATGACCGTCTGGATGGACCGGCAAGAGTTAATAACAAAAGTAATCAGAAGGCAAAATGGGTAATGTCATTTGAAGCAGGCACATAGCATACATTGAAGTCCATGTACGAGGCACGCATAGCGAGCCATTGTTGATCCATCAACTTGAAAGTCATGCAGTACAATATGTCAAATGCCCGGTCATTCTCTGAAACAAAACAACAGCACTCCTCTTAGGCGTAATGCATGCTTTGGTAATTTAGTTTGACTCGAGACACTTGATGGACGGGAAATAAAAAAGGAGAATGAAGATGCCAGGTGAAGAAACAAGCCAAAATATATAATTTTTAATTGCCTGAAGTTTCACAACGAAATTAGCATAGAGAACATGAAAGCAAATTAGGATAGGGAACACGAAAGCAATGTAAAAAAAATGTAAAGAAAAGAGTTCCTTTTTTTTTTTTTGGTGGGAATAAAGTGTAAAGCTCGCAGAATTCAAGTAGGACAAACATTCAAGATTAAGTCCCGCATCTTGAATTCAAATATTCACAACCCAACATCTTCATCAATGTACAGGCAAACATCTAACAATGTACATATGCAAAGACCTTGCAGATAAAGAGGATTTTTATCAATGTTTTGGCTTTCGTCTTTGAACCAGCCTTGGGATAACTTTGCAGCTACTCATCCGCAAGCTGGATCACTTGTGTTATTAATTTAACCCAAAAAATGGCAGGGCCGTCTAGTGGGAATTAAGTAAAAGCTTCTGATTTGAGGACAACTTGCAAAGTCATAGTGCTAAAGAAAAGGAAGCCCCAACGCACAAGGCTCCAACCAATATCTGGTTAGGGAGATCAGGATCAATAAAGACAGTCTTACCAACACATAAAGAAAGACCCTGATTACAAAGGTTGCAAAGGAGCAACCTTACTGTGGTGCCAAGACTTGCCCTAAGCTACAAGGGCGTGTTGGTGGCATTCCCTAGTAATGATTTGCCACACAACATGGCAGCCTAAGCCACAAATAAATATTTCACGTAAAGCCAATCAATCAACTGCTTTTTTGCAAGAACCTCTACAGATATCAGACAGATAATCTTCCTATATAAGTAGTAAGCCAAAAGGCCCAAAACTGAAAGATATAAGAAGAATTCTAAACATTTTACCTATGAATTATCAATTCATGTTCTTGAGACCTCTCCTTAGAAAACCTAATCAAATGTTGACTATGCAGGTTTCCTAACTTCCAGGAGACTACTAGAAACCATCGGAATATAAATGAAGAAATAATCAGGACTTCAACTTCATCTAGAAGTAAGACTGTCTATAGGTTAAAGTTACATGGTTAACAATTCATCACATAAAGTGATTCAACAAAATATTGAGAGCCATTAAAACATGGTAACCAATTCTCAAGAAACAAAGATATGGAGCATGCTATAACAACTACCATTGCTAAATTAATTTCTCGACAATGAACTCATAAAAATGAAGCCACGATTTAAGTTTTTAAACTTACCTGAGAGTAGCTTCAGAAAAATAGCTCCAATGATTGACCTTGGTTTGGCTGCAATTATCAAAGTAGTCTGTTAGTGGTGTTAATGGAGCTTTAAAATATGTTGGAGACAGTTGAGATATCTATAGTTTAATAGATTGCTTAGGTAAGACATCAATACCAATCTAAGTCAAAATAGTTTGCTAACAAAACCAATAAAATAATTGAGTAAAGTACAAACCAGCTTGAAGATCAAGCATTTGTATGAGCATGAATGTTATATTTACACCAGCTACTGCAAAGGGGTATTCCCATAGAGCTCGGTCACCATCCTGCTTCCCGAGGAGATCCTGGAAGGATTTCTGCATGGAAAATTCTGTAGGACTTCAGATGACAGCTAAAGGAGACAACGACAACCAGGTTACCAACAAGAAGACCAGCTGAATGATGCAAACTGTGATGGTGATAGGCCATCCCAGTCTGCAGCATATCAATATCATTTAACATCTTGTTACAGTTGAAAAATACCAAGTACATATTAAAATTGTTCTGCACTTAAACTTTACTAGTAGATGGCAGAAAAATAGAAAATTGACTTACAGGATAATTCCTGGCAAAGAATAATAGGTTTTCTAATGATATGAAACCACCACCCCTGCAACACAAGAACAAAGATGGTTTCCAGATCTTATAATTAAACCAAAGGTAAAGGTAATTAGCAAATATTTTTCTGAAAAAGGTAAGCAAAGTATTAGCACCTAAAATCTGTTGAAGGATCTTTTCCTTGCCATCCCATTTCCTTCCATTGTTCCGAGATTAAATCATGGAGTTTGATTCCAGGATAAGCAGCATACCAGAGGCCCCACAATGCTTCCTAACAAAAGTTCATTGATCAGACAAACTAAGAAGAAATGATGTTGACTATACGCACATGTGGGTTCAACCAACAAGATAGATGTAAATATTACACTATTAAACGCTTGCTTAAAGTATCCCAAATACAAGAGACCACATGATCACAACTAACATCTTGACCCCTTTTTCACTTTAAACATAGATATCAAGTAACCAACATAATCACACGCGTCACAAAAGAAGATACTGAAGTTGATACACATTATGGACAGAAAAAGTTCAACAGAACAGACAACAAAAATAATCAATTAGATAACTAGAAAGACCAAATGTAGATATTTAGAAATAAAACATAAATGTTACAATAATGTTTTAGGCTTACTACCTGGTGCTCTCTCTTCGAACTATCATAAGAAACATCAATTCGGTATTGTAACCTATGCAAGCATTCCTCCTGCAAGAATGTTAAATCATCAACTTTTATTCAGCTTTTCAAATTTTGAAAGCCAAAAAAGAAATTCACCATATATGATATTAACAAAGCATGTAGCACTTACAAAATCAACATCTGCCTCATTGAGAAGAGAGAGAGAGAGAGAGAGAGAGAGAGAGAGAGAGAGAGAGAGAGAGAGAGTTGACTGAAGGAGAAAATGTATTGTATTGAATGTTTTTATATCATACAACTTAATGTGCAAATAATCAATATTAGTAGGAGGTTACCTGAGAAGGTGTTAGGTCAAAAGATACACGAGCATCACTTTCTCTTCCTTGGGCACAAACACATGAAAAACCTTTTCCAATCCAAGCTGTTGATCCTGTGACAACCTCTATAAAGAACAAAAGCTAATGAATGCAAAGGCATAAGAAACATATATACATATTTATTGATATAACTATAGAATGCCTTAGCTCACCCTACATAATATCTCAGCACTAACTATATAATTTAACACCACCTACTATCATTTTAAGTAAAAGAAAAATCTTTTAATTTTCTTTACAATTTGTAAAAGAAGGATTACAAGAAGCAATGAAGTGCAAATTTAGGGAATAGAAACAATTTGCATGGCTCCAACAAATTTCAACTTGAAGGAACTTTGGTGAATTAGGAAGATGAGAAGTTATGTAAATCCCTGTGAAGGCATGACCAAGTCTCATATTCATTGTCGAAGAGAAGCATGACAATCTGAATAACTATCAGCTCGAGCAATAATCACGATCGTGATCTTCTTCTAGTAAGGTCATACTGCACATCTGAGACCCTATTCATATGGCTAACTATCCATATTTAATTCCAGAATTCAGCTGTCAGTATCTTTCCCATCCATATAATGTGTGACCCAAAACCCCCCACCCAAAAAAAAAAGCCATAACAAAACTCAGTTGAGTTTGATTAAAAAGGCATACCACCCAGTGCACGAAGCTTCTGCAAACACAGGATCTAGGGAGGGCCTTCCCTCTAAATACAGAGAGATTATTTTCGTGGCTCGAACCCTAGGTCGCAAAAGAACAACTTACTGTTGCATCAAGGCCTGCCCTCTAGCTAAGTTTGATTATATGATTTGAATAAAGACTCTGATCCTAGAAATTGAAAATTAATGTAAAGAAGTTAAAGAATATCTTGCTCCTGGACTTTTTGCTTCTAAACTTATCATCTTTTGTGGCAGGATGTTGGTTTCTCAGTAGCCAAGTAAATATTTACATTTTATGACATCAAGCAATAATTGGCAATAGGTCAACCAACATTAAAATTCTTCATAGGAGCTTGCAAAAACTCGCTGATCTCACCTGGATAACATCATATTTGTAAAAGCCATTCTCCAATCCTCTGTTTTGTATTGGCGAAAATATAACACCATTTGGTGCTTGATCATAGGATTTGACTCATCAATTAATTAATACCATTTAGATCCATGCTTTTCTTTTTTACATGAAATTCTCATAATATGGGATCTATCACTTCTGAGGAGACCTCAAACCATCACTAGGGAAGCTAGCCCAGCAAGTTCCAACTTTACAACACGTTCTCCTTTTCTTTTCTATTCAAAGCACTCAGCAAAGTTCATTATCTCGCTCCTCTATTAAATCTTCATCTACCGTAGGTGCTTCTTCCATCTTTTCATGCTTTTTTTAAAAAAAAATAAAATTTCAAATCACTCAACAAAATTAATGTCTCTACCTTTGCTCGATCTTCTGCAAAACTGCAAAACAAAAACAAGCATGCAGAACAACTATGTGGGGTGGAAGAAGCTTCTCATGAAATCCATACCGATCATGGAAAATCAGTTACCCAAAGATTATGCCAATGGAAGACTTTACCAACAATGTAAAAGAATAAACAATACCAAAAGATGATCAAATTCCGAAAGACGAGCAGAGAAAATTGGGCAACGTAAACTTGCAATCAAAGATTCAGAAATACATCGGCATTCAGAGGTCCAAGCATCAACAAAGATGGTTCAGAAACTGTTTGCTGAGTGCGTCCGCCCACCGGTAGCAGGCTACTCCAAGACCATCAACTTCGATATTTTCCCGAAAAGAGAAAGAGAGGGAGGTAAGAGAAGCAGTTTGCCACATACCCGGTGTCGAATGGTAGACGCTCCCTCGGTCCGGCCCCTGAGATATTCTTCTGACCTCCAAAAAGGACCCGCCATTCTCATCCATCTCCCCTCTCGGCCACCTCCCCTAACCCACCAAACAACGCCTCATCTCAACCCGAACCTCCACCCAGCCCTCAATTCTCCCCGTAAGCTCTTTCGAGAACCACACGCGGACACAGAACTAGGGCTCCTCCAGCACAAGTACACCGAACACGATTAATAGGAAGCGCCGGTGGGAAGAAACAAAAAAAGGGGCAAAAACCCGCTCCAAAGACGGCGATTCAAATTCCCCAGCGAGGCTTCGGCACCGCATCCGGCGAGGAGAAATCGAAAGCAAGAGAGGAGGCGTAGCGCCTGTGAGACCGCCGGCGAGAACAGGAGAGGAGAGAAGAGTGGCGAGCGTCGGAGCTCTCTTCCCCTTCAACCCTTGCGGCCTCTCGCAGCCGCAGCCGCAGCCTTCTTCCCCTCTTTCGAGATGCAGCTCTGCGGTGGTTTCTCCCTTCCGCCGCCGCTCCCCCGCTCGCACGCCGCTGGAGTTGGCGAATCCCCAATTTAATGCCAAGCGGCCTTCGAAAACAAACCATTAAGAATGTATTAACGTGCGGAATTGGAAATGAGCGTCTGACATTTGCGAAGCCAAAGTACAGTTTGCTTGGGGATTTTATTTCTCCGTTGGCTTCTTCTGTCGCCTCCAAAGTAAATGAGGGCCGAATCGGATGCCACCAAACACACACCACTTTGATTCGGAGTCAATTTTGTGTCGGTTAAATGGGGACGACGCGGGTCCCGCCGAACGACTTGTATCAGTTCGACCCGATTCATGCGGGGCCCGATGGGCCGCGCATCGAGCTCAGTTTGTTCCGTCTTTAGGTGGCTTTCTGTGCGACCACTTCTGTAAAAAGTGTGGTGGCAACACGCGCCACGTAAAAGAGAAGGTTTCGATGGGGCCCGTGGCGCGGGGACCTCCGGTATAAAGTGAACCTCAAAAAATAATATATATATATATATGATATTAAAAAAATAATTCAATTTAATGAAAAAATGATTAAATAAATTTGATCATTCCGTCGAGCGGACGGCGACGATTCCATCGAATATATCGTGGACGATCATTTGATTTTTTGTAGGCTTTTCGGCTTTATTTTATACTTGCTTTACTAAGATTATTACGTCAGACTCCAAATGTCCACGTTGATATTTGTAATGAAATATCAAATGAGATTGCCGGTTAATTGTATTTGCAATGAAATAGAGTAATTTGAGGATGAAGAATGTGAAATGTTGGGAAAAATTGGGGAATATGAATTTCGATTAAAAATAATAAAATATTAAAATAACAAATTAAAAGTATACAGCTTAAGAAAGAAGGAAAAGACTTTGTGTTAAGAAGCAACCTGATCGACTTAATCTCTTTTAACAGATCAAATAATTAAAACAAATTAAGAACACAATCAGCAAAATAAAAAATAAAAAGAGGAGGAAATTTTTTGTTAAAAAAAATTGTGATTATTTAGAGCTCTAATTGTAGAGCTTAAAAAATACCCTAAAAATTAAAAATGCATGGTGCAATGCACATCTCCTTTTAAGGAGGGTGGGTAGCATAATATCCTAAAGGATTTTTCATAAAATTTGAAGTTTTTCTAAAAATATTTCCAACAGGAGAATCCAAACAACATGGGTGGTGGGACCAGCGAGATGAGGATGGCATCCCACCAACCAAAAAGGAAAAGAAATTACAGCATGGAGGAAACAATTGATGCAGAGAGGATAAGGCTTCATTTTGGAGCACCCCAAATCTCCAAGACCAAGTGAGGTTCATTGAAACCTCTCTCTCTCTCTCTCTCTTCACTTCCCTTTCTTGGTTGGCTTGGCTCCACTGTAAAAGACTTCTTTAATCAGGGAATCCATCTGCAGGTGGTTTAATTGTCACATATCCACAAGCTGTTGGTCCAACAATGGACCACAAGACACAGGTGTAAACATGAGGCAGCCTTCAAATATCTCCAAAAGTTTGCAGGTGTCAACATGAGTCAATGAGGACGCCATAAATAGGAGAAGGTTAAATGCAACTGCATACATATACCCCCTGAGGGAACATATATAAATGACTAATCAAGAATACTAGGAAAAATAACTTCGTGTTACAGGAAATTTTCAGTAGCATGGACCATATACAACCAAACTATATAAGAAATATATTAGCTGAACCACATCAACATCTCAAACTAGTGAGAAAAAGTTATCTCACAAGACAGTTCAATCTTATATGCTATAATATACTACAACCATAATTTCTTGGCCTTTGGCACAATGCTTACAAGTAAATTTGTCTTGACTATGATTGCTCTCGATTACAACAATGCAAAGATGAGAAGAAAGGGCAGAAGACAAGATGACTCATCTAATTAAACCTTGGGTCACCCAACCATTGATTGAACCAATGGATTAACTAATCAGGCTGTAGATTTAATATTTTTTTCTTAAAGAAGTCAAATATATACATATATATTATGTTAAAAATGTAAAGCGTGTCTACAATATTATAAAAAGTATTTTTAAAATAATATAATGAAAGAAGATGATAAATACGGAGCAAATACATTGAGACAATGAAGAATAATGAATATAATAAATTTTGTTCTTACAATAAAAAGACTTCAAATTTTTTTAAAAAAAATTAAACATTGTCGAGAACAATAAAAAGTAAAGATGTTTCAATCATTTCAAGGGCTCAAAATGATTTAATTAGTGAACCGGACCGTTAGAGAGTCCAGTTTCTGATTTTTTTCCAATTCAACCAATTGATTTGCTCTGACCCTAAACGTAAAAAAAAATTTGGAATATGGTTGCAACTTGCAAGAAACAATTTTATGACAGAAGAAACACTTAATCAAAGTTTCAAAGGTTAAATAAGAAGCTCAAAACATAAAGAATCTGGGCAATTCCTTTGTATCTTCCTAGCTGACGGTAATAATATGTGAGATATGAGCTACCAAACCCGGTGAGATAATGATGCTGGAGTGGGCATGGGGTGCATATTAAGATTTAAATGCTATCTTGCTGCCTTTCTTCTTCTTCTACGGCATTTGAAACAGTCGGAACATGGGTAATAGACTTCTGTTCTGCTGACATCCATTGTTTGAAGCCTGCAAGGTGAAACCTTAAAATCCTCTACGAGTATTTGTCGCAGCTTCCGATTCTCCTCGATCAATTCTTCGATCGCTTGCTGATGTTTCAGCAGCTGATCACATAAAAGCACACAGATTGAGTTGCAAATACAACCACATGTTTGTATTGAAAGAAACATGCTTTTCTCAGTGAAATTATGGAAAGATGTATCTTTTCAACGAGGTTCTCCTTGAAGAGTTAAACTTTCGAGTTCGATTAGAATGAATAGTACATTAATCATGCTACCTTATCAGGCATACTTTCAGCAAACTTGTTCTTGAAAAGCTAAACCTTTGAATTCAATTATAATGAATTACACATGTAATCATGCTTATCAGGCATCCTTCCAACAAGGTTCTTGTTGAAAAGCTAAACGTTTGAGTTTAGTTAGAATGAATAGCACATCTAAGCATGCTACCTTATCAGGCATGCTTTCAACAAAATTCTTGTTGAAAAGCTAAACTTTCCAGTCGATTAGAATGAATAACACTATCTAATAATGCTACCTTATTAGGCATGTTCACCTAAGTTATATTCATTAGATTGTTGATATCGAATGTAAAACATAAACAAAACAAACATTAAACGAAAGGCAAAGCAAAGTCCTTGTGATTATGTGAAGTGTCAAACAACCAGCTGCATATATCAGGTTCTGAGGCAACTGAGACTATGTAAAAAGAATGACTTACCATTTGAAGGATATCGTTCTCTGTGCACAAGTTTCCAGCCTGCAAAACAACACAAATTAGAAGAAAAAAAAAAAAGAACTACAGGATAGCATCATCTTATTTATTTCCACAGGTAATTCAACTTATCAACCAGAAAATGGCCAAGTGGATGTGATAGAGGAACTGTTAGATACATTCTGAAACTCTATAAATTCTGATCAATTTCTAATTGATAGCATGATGAGGTGATAATTGAAGAACACAGAGAACCAAGCATCTGATTGGAAATAACTAATCCATATCCAACATCAATATAAGCAATGGCATATCCGCTTTACTGATTTGGTCTGAACTTATTTTCCTTTACGGTATCATAGAGATCATAAAATTTCTAAAATAAATTAGAGTCATAAGAATTCTGGATAAAAAAATAATAAAACCTAAAAAAAGATTCTAATAATTCAAGGGCAGTAGGAAATTTTGGAGAGACTAACCATTAGAAGAAAGAAATATAAGAAACAAGGTCATGAGGTGTAGCACACTTGGCATCTAAATATAATTGGACAAACCAGACAAGAAAGAAAGGCTCTGTCCCTCCTGATTTTCACCTAAGTATTTGGGAGGGATAGTATACCAGATTTTGTCAATCCTTTTAAAGTTTATCTGTGTACTTTATATATGAAAGAATTAAATGCCTCGGCCATTTGAATTCATTTCACAATATTCATTTTAGTTAACCAACATGGATGGTCAAGTTATCAAATAGAAAACCAGCTCTTATTAGTGAAGTCCATGGCCAATAAGAATTAAAGAGGCATTTGCCATTAAGTTGATGGATACTGTTTCATATTGACGGTTATCATGATGCTGACATAATTATTCAGCAGACATATAGATGATATATGTGCATTATAATCTTTCTTACTATCAGATATTAACATATAATGTTTTTGCTATTTCTTGTTCTATGTTGAGATAAATGGATATGCAACACAAGGCATAAATTGTAAAATTCTTGCTAGAGTACTTCTGCTAGAAATATTTTAAGATAAGCTAAGCATGGAAGGTGAAGAAGAAAGTTGCTTCTTGATCTTCATCGATGGACGAAACAAGAATATGACATTATGTTGTGATATGTTAGTCATTTTTCTACTATTGGAAATATATTTAGGGAAACATAGAAGTAAGCAAGTAGAGTTATCAACTATAAATCAACTACAAACTTAGTAGTTTAGGTTGACTGCAGTATTTAAAATATGTCATATACCACTTCATTAAGTTTGACCTCAGCATCCTTGAAAAGTGGATCCTGCAAGAAACTGTTGATAACTTTTTCAGTATGGCTGGCAACTGACTTCTCTAAAGGTGTCTCTTTTGATGCATAAGGACTATGTCTAGCTTCTTCAGCAGGTCTTTCATCATTCATAAAATATCCAGAGCTGCTACCAGTACTTCCAGATTTCAAATCCATAACATTCTCACTTGAGAGTTGTGCAATTTCAACAGGAGTTCCATTTAGCACCTTGGTGCCGCTCTGACCAGGACCTGGGATGGAGAAGATCATGATGAATATAGGAAGTGTAGCTGGTTCGTCCGGTCCAAAGTGTCAGCATATACTGGTTGCACTTCAAACCATTGACACTCAAGAATTTTGTCTCATCATTCTAAACTGGGAACAGCAAAAAATTACATGCAACCATCTTGTGAAATCCAAGGAAAATTCACCTTACAACAAATGTCATAAGAACATTTGACAATATATCTGTAGCTAAGATTTAAGAGAAAAAACTAGCCAGTATGCTATTTTGGTCATAAAAGGATGAAAAAAATTACTAAAGTCACAAATTCATTGAATACTTCAACACAAAAAAGTTTGTCCATTGAGATCATTGGAAATAGCCTTGTCTGTTGAGAAGCTGGAAAAAACACGTTCATCAATTAAATCTTAAGTGGATGTCAGTAGAAAAATGTGTCAGTAGAGCAGAAAAATACAATAAATATGTTAAAAACAAGCAAACATTGAATGGAGATAAAAGCATATGGTTAAGATCTGAAAAAAATATCATATTATTATACATTCAACTTTGATAAAAACCACATCGTGTCATAGAAGACAGATAAGAACAAGGTTTTAAGCATGTCATAAGCTGCTGATTGCTCAGAAATCCATACCTACACCAAAACCGTGGCCTAAACCAACCCTGCATCCGATATCAACTTCAATGTTCTTAAAGCCCAACTTCTTTAGCTAATTGAGAAAACAAACAATAACGAGAATGAATAGAGTTCATTATACAAGAGATCTTAACAGTTTAAAATCACAATCTGCTCTTACAGAACTGTTGACATGTCTCCCAACTCCAGAAAAAGCATCAGTTGCACCTCTAGCAGCAGTCAGGACTTTCTGAACTGCTGGTATCACACCTGCATTACAAAGGTTTATCTGTTTGTTTGGATAAATATCGACATAACAGCAACTAGTCATGAACACCAAAAGTACAAAAACAAGAATTCCTTGGTCAATTTAGTATGCCATTTCTTCCAAGGAACATATGTAATAGACTTTTACATATGAATTCAGCATCTGCCCCACGCATGCATAAGACTCTGCCAAACGAATTCCACACAAGCAGCCCTACTGAACTATCAAAAGTCCATGTATTGCATTCCGTATTTGTCTATATATGATGCTAACCATATTTGCGAATTAACATCCCACAGGTTTCAGCCGGAGGATCAAAAGTAAGTCAGAAATTTGACACTTAAAAGAATGACGAATAAGCATAAGCACCAGAATAAAAGAGGAATTCAGATGTTATATAAATATTACATAAAGTAAAACAAATCAATAGTTTATAGGATTTGCAATTTTGATAGTAACAGTAATTTTGAAAAGAAAAATATATGCAATATCACATTGTTCATACTTGAGAATTTCTCTCATTTTCAGAAAGAAAAAAAAAACACTGTAGATTAGCATTTTCAAGCTTATTACCTATACCATAGAGAGAAATGAAAATGCTTACTTACATCAACCATACATTCATGCAAGCATACATATAGCTTATTGAAATCCTTGAACTATCTTATCAATATCAATACAAAGAACAACATTTCCTTCACTGAAACAAAGTAGAATTTCACGGAAACCACGAAACAACCGGTAAAAATTAAGAACCGGTAATCCCACACTGCGGCATAACGATCCGACATTCGGAAATCATGCCATCCATAATGCACGCAACACGTTCGTAAACTTTCCCGAGAGAGTTCACAGACAACAAAAGATCAACAAATCAAACCCTACGGGAACGAATCGAACGTTGTCCGTTCCTGGCTTCCAAGAACCTTCTCAGATCCATCACGAAAGCGACAAAGGTGCAGCGACGGTGGGAGACGGTGGTATGGAAGGGGAGGCATTACCTACATATATGGGTCAGCCAACGCCGATGCCGACACCCGTAAAGACCTGAGCAACCTTGAGGGAGGAGGGATTCTCTGACGACAGCGCGTGGTCTCCATCGGTAGTGCAGATGGCAAAAGAAAAGATCACCGTAGACGAGGAACTGATGCCGCGCGCGAGCCGCAAGAAAAGAATAATAGAGAGAGAGAGTCGAGTAGCCAACCACTGCAATTGTTATGACCTTAGGACGAATGGAATGGCAATTGTTGACAGCGAATTGCTGCAATCTGATCTGATCGAATACGATTTGTCCGTTTTTGACCTGAGCACGAAGAAGATTTGGGTGTGACGTGATAAAATAAGCCTGATAATAAATATTGACACGTGGAGTTAAGAGCCACGTGTGAGTTTGAGAGCGATGTGGGACGACAAGATTCATTACAGCGGATGGAAAATCTCAATCTAACCTCGTAGTGTAATTTTTAAAAAATTATATGAGAAAATAATTAGGCATTTTACTGGAAATAATCACACTGTTGATTTTTTATTTGATGATTCCCCTAATTCGTTTTATCCTCGACGCTCTTTCTTTTCACTTGCACAAAAATACCTTCAGACTTTTTCTTAAATAACTCCTTCATTGATGGTATTTAATTTTTTTGATAAATAATTATTTTTATATATATTTTTTTTTAAAAAAAATATTAATCATGTTCTAATGATTTTGTAAATGTTTGACTTGATTCAGTGGAAGTTGACCATGTGATACTTGAGAATACACTAAGTTATACTTGATTATATTTTAGGTTTAAAAAATTCTAAATTTTAATAATTAATTATCATAATTTTTTTAAAAAAATAGTACTAACCATACTAATATCATGTCTGAGTGATTTTATAAAACTTTGGGGCTTAGTAAAAGTTGACCAAATGACACTTGAAATCGGCTAAATTGCACTCGGTCACAAAATATATTCAAAAATTTTATAAATTTGACAATTAATTTATCATAAAAGTTTATTAAAAAATTACACTAATTATCTTAGAATGACCAAGTAGTTACTAAAATTTTGAATCGTCTTAGTGGAAATTGATTGAGTTACACTCGAAATTGAATTAACACTCGATCATAAAACACATTAAAAAAATTTAAATTTCATAAATAATTATCATATTTTTTAAAAAATAAAAAATATACTACTCATCTTAAGACCATATCCAGTGGTTTTGTGGAAGCTTGGGTTGGCTTAGCAAAAGTTGATATGGTTATACATGAAATTAAACTAAGTTATACTCAATCATGGAATGAATATATACAAAAAGTTTTCAATTTTAATTAGCTGTGATTCACGAGTTTTTTTATTGTTCATAAACAAATAATTTTTTTTTATAAAATATCCAAACCAATTTCTCAATAATTGTATATAAATTTTTATCTACCATATCATAAATATAATTAATGTATTCATCACCGGATGAGGAAAAAGAACTTTTATAATCCTTATATTTTTTTTATAATCCTTATATTTTTTTATTATTCATAAACAAATAAATTTTTTTTGATAAAATATCCAAAACAATTTCTCAATAATTGTATATAAATTTTTATCTACCATATCATAAATATAATTAATGTATTCATCACCGGATGAGGAAAAAGAACTTTTATAATCCTTATATTAGTTGAATCTGGTATTATATTTTTTTGCTCCATCCAGTAGAAAATTAGTCACTAAGTTCTGATGAAGAGCACAGCGTTTCGCGTCCTTGCATCTCCAACGTCCACCGTTAACGGACGACTGGATCGAGGGAAGAGGATCGATGGACGGTACAGATTTAAGATCCAGGAACGAAACGCGCCCGGTCTTGCCGCTCCTCCACGTGGGCGCGGCTTATTGGTCCACGACGAACCAAATACGATCTCAGCCGTCCATCGCACCTTCATCGCGCTGTCCCCATCACGCCCCCTATTTGTTCACGCCTCGCTGCTCGGCTTTCCCCCGATTCTTCTCCTCTCTCGCGTGCCAAGGGGAGGAGCAGGGATCCATCGTCTTCGATCTCAGACCCTCCACCGTTGTCGCGCGAAGCCCCACGGCGAAGCACACCCGGACGACCTCAGCCACCGGCTCCAGTCTTCGCCATGAATCCGGAGTAGTAAGTGCCCCGATCTCGAGGCTAGCGTTGATGCCGGCAATTGAATTGCTGTCGTTCGAATCCCAAACTTATCCTCCGTTCGGTCACGGATCCGGCGCTTAGGGTCTGAGTTTGATTCGTGCGGAGTCAGGTGTCGGGGTTTCTGATGGATCGGAAAATTCTCTCTCGGCTGTGTAGGTCGGGTTTTACCGGCATGGCTGTCGATCACGAAATCGCATTCGTGCTTTAGATCGGCGATGTTGACCGGGTGTATTCGTCGGATCTGGTGGTGTGGTTTGAGATCCGGTGATTCTGATACGTCTAGATCATAGTCTTTTCCTCCATCCTCGGCGCTGCTTGATTTCGTGTGCCCGAGTTATATATCGATAAGCGTAATCAAGTAATGGACCCATTTGATGGTTGTGGCAAAGTGGATCTGGGTCATCCATGGGAAATGATCGTTTGGTGCCCCTTTTGTGCGACAGGTGGTTGAGGGAGTTGCTCTGTTTTTGCTTTACAGAGACAAATCCAGTAGAATTTCTTGAGATATTATGTATAAATCGATGGGCATTCCCTTTCTGTCGCAGTAGTTGTATTCCTTACGAAGAACTTGACAGCTGAGCCATTTGTCTTATTGACAATTCCTTGATATTGCTTCGATACGTGAGTACGATAGGGTAGCATGGTGGCCTGCTGAAAGGTGTTTCCTTGACATTTTGACAATTGCTTGGTCATTTGCTCCCTTCAGGACAGCAGTACTGGTTGTGGTGTTGCAGAGATGATGGGCTGGTCTTAGTAATTGATTTGCAAAATAGAATTTTTACTGCAGATGAATTGTATGTGGTTTAGTTAATATAGGTCACAATGTGTAAATTGTTCTGCGATTCTTGGTGATTTTTGGGATGGAACTAACTCGAAGGTATGTTTCTTTGCAGTGACTATTTATTCAAACTTTTGCTCATTGGAGATTCGGGTGTTGGAAAATCATGCCTCCTCCTAAGATTTGCAGTAAGGAGCAAGCATGTCTTTTGCTTGATAATGTCTTTGTATTTTAGAAACATCAACAATTCTAGTTCTCATAGTTCAATTACATGATTTTTGAACCACTTTTTCTGTGATTGATATTAGGTGGTTCAGTTGCCTTCTTATTTGAAAACATGGTTACAAAATGATATCCATGAAATCAAAACCTCGTTTAGTATCTGTTTTATTCTGTCATTTATTAACCATGAAATCTTTAGCTGTATGTGGGAGTTCTGTGGAGTTTTGATTTCATGGCAACAAGTCTTCCCAACTTGAATGATACATGGATCCGATTAATCTGAAGTAGGATAAAAACCTTGGAAATGTGTATCTTGATAACATGCTTGCAAATTGAAGCACCACTATTTTTCATTGTTAATTTTATGATTACTGGCTGCTGACTTAGTATATCTTTCTTGAGTAGTTTCTAAACAAAAAAGCTTTTATTTAAAATGTTATAACATTGTAGTATTAAAGTTGGCATATTTGGGATCGAGGTGTAACACATGCAAAGGTGCATATTTGCAGAATTTATGGCATGACCTCTTTTATTTACTTTTGTAGGATGACTCTTACCTGGAAAGTTACATTAGCACTATTGGAGTTGACTTTGTAAGTGAGCTATATCTTCTATGCAGAGACAATGTAATGTTTTGGAGTAAATCATCTTACGAAGATGTCTCTTGTCTTGTCTAGAAAATTCGCACTGTTGAGCAAGACGGGAAGACCATTAAGCTTCAAATCGTGAGTTTATTAATATGATGTTTTTATCGTGTATCTATGACCATGAGATTATTTATCTAATGCACTAGATCAGTGATAGCAGAACAACATCATATATATTATATATATATTTGCTATTGAATGTTCTCATGGAGGTTCGGAATGTCAACTCTCGGTGGTTATGTCATAATCTGAGAATTCCAGCAGCAGATTTCATGTCATTCAAGATTTTCCATTCTTCTCTCTCAAGAAACTAGATGTTAAGTGTAATTAGGCTTCGAGGTACCAATTTTTTCTTGTGGTTGCAGTGGGATACTGCAGGGCAAGAGCGTTTCAGAACAATCACGAGCAGCTATTACCGTGGTGCCCATGGTATCATTGTAAGCCTAGTCGTTGCTTTCTCAACTGTATCATTTTGTGAATATAAACCAGATTTATGCTGTTCTATTTTGTCAATAATTCAAGCCCATTGCTTGATCTAATTATCAGTACAAGTTATTAGCTATTTGCATGTGGCTGCTCACTATCTGCACCTTGAGTTGCAGGTGGTATATGACGTGACGGACCAGGAGAGTTTTAACAACGTAAAGCAGTGGTTGAATGAGATTGATCGGTATGCGAGTGACAGCGTGAATAAGCTTTTGGTGGGGAATAAGTGCGATCTGACGGCGAACAAAGTTGTGTCACACGAGACGGCTAAGGTAAAAAGTTGAAACTATCATCAGCCTTTCTCATGTAGAGTCCTCGGTGGTCATCAGTTTCCAGAACTCTAGAACCGAAGATCACTGGCATTCTCAATTACTAGCTAATGGTTGCCACCAGCAGCATGCCTATAAAAAAGAACCTACGTTTGGGGGGCTTATATATGAACTTGTGTGTTATATAATAGACTGATATTTAGTTCGACGGACCAAGAAATGTGAGATCATGGTTTGACCAGGAAATATAAATTGCAGCCCTCGACACATTAGGTGCCTTTAAATGCATCCGAGTGATTTATCATCACGTAGCTTTTGCTGATGACAAATACTGTGGATTACTGATGTGGTTTGCCCGTATCGTACAGGCTTTTGCTGATGAAATTGGTATCCCCTTCATGGAAACCAGCGCGAAGAACGCTACGAACGTGGAGCAGGCATTCATGGCCATGACCGCTGCCATCAAGGACAGGTAATCACAACTCTACGATATTCCATATTTTTTTGAGCAGGTTGTATTGAGTAGTGTAAGAGAATATGCAGGATGGCCAGCCAACCAGCCATGAACAGTTCCAGACCACCAACAGTGCAAATACGTGGACAACCTGTCAACCAAAAGAGCTCCTGCTGCTCTTCTTCCTAAGTCTTTTGACTGGCTGGCATGTAGCAACTACTACTAAGATTGACTGATGCTCTTCTTTCTTTGGAACTGTGAATCATTAGTCCATTCTTTGTCCTGCTTATTAAGCGTGTACCGAGTTGGGTGTTTGGCCGACTCCTCAGCTCTTGATCTTGCAATACTCAGACAGACATGGGACTTCAGGATCTTTTGTAAGTCTATCTCTGACTCGCTAGAGGCTCATAGAAATAACACAAAGTCCCATCCTATGATTATGTTGAAGAAAAGGAAACGACCTACCAATTTTTTTAGCATTTCAACAGTTGAATGAAAGAGCTTCTCAACGTTGCTGGATCTCATGTGGCCTTGTCATTGGAATAATGCACAATCATTTCTTCGGACAAAAAAATATCTAATGTGACTTCAGTATTGGTTTCCAAGCTGGTTTCAATGTAATATCTCTCATGTTCATGATATATCATTTAATGCAATAAAAATATATTTTATTTTATTTAAAATAATAATTTAAAAGGAGAGACTTTTCACTCTTGCCATTGTGATGGAGTTTTTTTTTTATTTTTAAATTTGATTGATATTAATTATAAGAACCAAATGGACCAGATCAACTCTAACTCTCTCTGAAGGAAGCTTCTCTATAGGTACCATACCCACCCTCGTAATATAGACATATTAAATCCTTCTCTAGTGCACCTTGTCGTTGACTCGTTTGACTAGGCCTGCATTTTGTATTGGTGGTTGCCTGCAACCGGAAATATTTGCATACGGCAAATGCAGGCAAAAAAGCATACGCACGTGTAGCCGCTACATGCAGTTTCAACTAACACAGAGGAGGTGACATTTGTGCAACCAAACTTAAAAGAGGATCCAAAGGAGACCTGAATCCAAATTCTACCTTGCAACCCAGGCATGGGAAACTGTAATCCTGCTGCAACATGGAGGGGGTCAAGTTACATGTACACATCTTGCAAGTGACTAACTTGCAAATCTGCAAATAAGCTATTTGTCCCAAAATGACTTGTAGACAGTTTATTTGGAAGCAACCAAAGTTACCTAACAGACTCCGTAGAAGAAAAAAAAAACACATAAAAAAGGGGACAAATAGGTGTCTATCATAAGATTGACCCTACAAGTTTCTCAAGTAACAAGTTACCAATAAGGTGGAAGTAAAATTAACTGTCAACAATTGGCGATTTGGGAAGAAAAGGATAAGAATTGTCAGGGAGATTTTGGAAGAAAAAGGATAAGAATTGGCGACAAACCAACAATCACCGATATGCAGTCCTTCCCATGGACAAGCGAGGAATTAGCACAAAAGCCAACGGGATACAAAAACTTTAACCAATTAGTAACTAATAAGTGAACAAAACCCTACACTCACACTTACACAGGAGAGTTGCATCTTTTCAGTGACATAAACTATTAGTTTGTATGGAAGTTACCAAAGGTATCAAGTCCTTTAGGAGCTAATCATGGAAAGGTGCAACATATAACATACCACCTCCATCATTCACCACTGAATAGAGCACTCGGTGTATTTTGGATTAATAATGAATGCCAGCTATAGCCAGTGGTAGACCAAGGAAGAAACTTAAAAGTGGATAAATGATTCATTATCCTTAACATCTCAGTAAACAAATGAAAAATTAGTTAATGGTATGCATAAGCAAATCAGTGTTCTCGTGAAAAAAATCTGCAATCAATCACAGAAAGAATGAAAGAGACTCATAGCTTTGATCACAAGTTCCAATTTTATTCCAAGTCCTTCAAGCTTACACTACTACAACAACAACAACAACAAAACCATAAGTGTCAACCATTTAGAGCCGGTTACTTTGATCTTTTATTGCCATTTAGATATGTAAAAAGTCATATGCTTAGTTAAACTCAAAATATTTAAATTTTTATTTATAATTTATATTAAAGTATTTTTGGGTCTTCCTTTATTTCTTCTTGTACCATTAAGATTAATTATTTTACCCATTCTAACTACCATATCCGAAGGTTTCCTCGGTACATGCTCATACCATCTTAAATAATTTTCCCTTATTTTATCCTCTATCAAAACTATAGTTATTTAGTTACGACTAAAAGTATTTCTTTTTTTTTTTTTTTTAGTAACTCTACACATCCTTCTCAATATTCTTATCTCAGTAACACAAACTTTCTGTATATGTTCTTTTTTTTAAACTACCCAACACTCAAATCCATAAAACATTGTTAGTCTCACAACTATCTTATATATATATTTTTAATCTCAAAGATATCCGATAATCATACAAGATTCCTAACACCCTTTGCCATTTTAACTGTCTTGTTTTTACTCTATGAATAACATCTTCATCAATCTCTCCATCTTATTAAATAATTAATCAAAAATACCTAAAGCTTTTACTTAAAGAGACTTATTGTCCATCCAATTCAACTATATTCTCTTAACTATTTCTGGAATCACTAAAATTATATTTTATATATTCAGTTTTAGTTCTACTTAATCTAAAACATTAAGTTTCTAAGGCTTACCTCCATAGCTCAAGATTATAATTAATTCTAATTAGACTCCCATCAACTAAAACAATATCATTAGTAAATAATATACACCAGGGAGGTATATCATATAAGTGACTAATGAGTTCATCCATTATTAATGTGAAAAAATAGAAACTTAATGTAGATCCTTGGTGTAACTATATGACTAATTACATATTATCTCCTGGAGTTTAGTTACATTTAGTATTCTGATCCTTGTATTTTAAAAAGCTACATTGACTCCCTTATAATTGCCAAAGTGAAACATCTAAATCCATTTACCCTAACGTCGTCGGTTTTACTAACGAAAACACGAAAATAAAAAGCAAAGGTATAATTTTAAAGTTCCAGTTGGTGGTGACAAACAACGTCAGTGATGGCGGACAACAATGCTGTTGGGGGCTGCAAGTGGCTGTTGTGGATGAGGAGAATAACAATGAGAGGTGAGGGCCTTGTTGCATCTGCATCGACACCGACGTAGTTGCCGAACAATGCCGCTCTCCATTTGCATTGACGTCGACGCAGATGCAGAGCGACTCTCACCTCTCGTCGTTGCTCTCCTCATCCACAATAGCCACCCACGGCTCCTAGCGATGCCGTCGTTCGTCACTACCAACTAGAATGTTAAAATTATATTTTTGCCCTTTGTTTTCATGTTTCCGTTAGTAAAATCGATGACGCTAGGATAAATAGATTTAAATATTTTACTTTGGTAACTATAGGAATGTCAATGCAACTTTTTAAATTGTAGGGACCATAATGCTAAAGATAGCTAACTATATGGAGTAATATGTAATTAGCTCGTAATCCTATGCTAATAGGAAACTCACTAGATAGATATTTTTAATAACATCAATATAATTAGTGGGGAATACACCTTTCTTTTCTAAAACCCACCAATAATAAATCTCTATGAATCTTATCATAGATTTTTACTAAGTTAATAAAGACCAAATGTAAATCTTTCTTTTTCTCCCTATACTTTTTCATTAAGTATCTTAATAAATAACATCTATGGTTGATCTTTCAATCATAAAACCAAATTGATTTTCGGAGATATTTTTTCAAGCCTTATCATACTTTCAATAATTCTTTCCCAAAGTTTCATAGTATAGCTCATGATTTTAATTCCTCTATAATTTGAACAATTTTGTATGTCACCCCTTACTTTTGTAAATTAACACTAAAAAACTCTTTTTCCATTCATCAAACATCTTTCTGATTCTTATGATTAACCAAGCTGCTCCCTTGTCCCCTAAACTTGTCCATACCTCAATAGGGAAACCATCTAGCCTCACAATCTTAGTTATTTTCATCTTTTTTTATATATCTTTTACTTCATTAGCTCTAATTTTACAAATAAATCTATGATTATTTTATCCACTACTATTATTTATCATTAAATCTAAGTCATGTGTGGAATATTCATTAAATAATTTATAAAAATAATTTTTTCATCTTTATTTAATCTTGTTATCATTAATAAGTATTCTTTGATCTTCGTCTTTAATCCATCTAATGTTACCTATATCCTTACACTTTCTTTCCTTAGCTTTAGTAATTCGATATTTATCTTTTTCACCATTTTTAGTACTAATTTATTATAAAAATATCATAAGCTTTATATGTTGCCATACTAACCTCTTTTTAAGCCTCATTTTTAGATTCTTTATATCTTTTATATTTTTTCTCATTTTTATAATTTTGTCAATCTTTAAAACACAATCTTTTAGTAAAAATTATTTTTTGAACTTCCCCACACCACCATCAACTCTCTCTTAAAGTTACACCTCTACCTTCAGTTTCGTCAAGAATCCCTTCTGTTAAGCTCATAATTTTATTAGTCATCGTAATCCAAATAATATTTAATATTATCCTCATCTAAGTTTCAATTCGTCTCCCTTTTTATCTTATTCTTAAAAGTGTTTACATTATCATCTTTAAAATTCCACCATCTACTCCTAGTAATTTTTTTTATTATTTTTTTCTTATTTCATTTTCTACAGTAAATATCAAAAATCATCAACCTGTGTTGATTCATCAACATAATGTAACATAGTACTATAACATAGCAGTGCTTTTTTTATGAATAAAACAATAAAAATAAACCGATATCTATGGATATCAATCCATAAGTTTTGATACCAAAACTTGATTGAACCAACAAATACCAATTGGTATGCATTGCGCCAACCGATGTTCAAAACATTACCTTTAGGTAAATCAAGAGTATTATCTTTGATCATCCAATTTGACTCGTGGGGCATAAGTAATAATGATATTCAAGACATCTTGTCCTTTCACAAATCTTAAAAGAATAATTCTTCTTGTCCTTTCACAAATCTTAGAACTATAATTCTATCTCCAAATCTTTTTACATCTGCAACATTGTTCTCAAGATCCTTATCAACAACAATTCATATATTATTTTTATGTTTAATTTTTCCAGTACACCAAATTTTAAATCTAGTACTATCAATCTCTCTAGATTTTTCCCTATTTTAAGCAAATGATATTTATTCTTCCTCCACTCATAGTGTCTATCAATTCTAATCCCTTCCCTTAAAGTGTTCATATAGTTGCTTACTTAACCCTTTATTCTTGGACTAATTTCTTTCTATTTTAAGCTAATAATATTATTCTTCTTCTAAGCATAGTGTTTACCAATTCTAATCCCTTCTTTGAAAGTGTTCATATATTCTAAGTTGCTTACTTAACCCTCTGTTCTTGGACTAACTTCTTTACTCTCATTGGTTCAAAACAATGATAAAACTCTTGCTTACTTCGCAACACATCTGGGTGCCGATATGATGGGCCGCTGCCGACGACCTCCTAACCTATCGTTTGCAATTCAGGACACCTATCTCGTGAAAGTGCCTCGCATCACTTCCGGGTGATTACCTAGCTTTATACTGAAATCGATTCAAATCCATGTTCATGAGATCAAACATGGTTTTACATTGGTTGTCCGTGACCTAACACGACCCTCCACCTTTTTCATCCTTCAAGCTTACACCAAGGGAATAAAAATGACCTGGCATTGTTCATACATAATGTAAAAAAAGATGAATTTTCATTCATTCAGCTTTGTCCTTGGTTACAACATCTCTTCCCTTTGAATAAATTTCCCAAGCACAAGAAAAAAACTACAAAGAGTATTATATATTTATGAAAATCTCAAGTCAAGGATATCAATAGCCCATCTTTTCTTTCTGAAGATCTTCTTTCAAGTGTATTTAGCATATATAATCTTCCATTTTTCATTATTGATTAACATTGAAATTCATCCTTCGACAAGATCCCCAATCACACACATTATTCCCCATCTTCCTTTTTCTTTTACTTCTCAGGAAATATTCATGGATTGCACAGAAACTTCCAAAAGAAAAACCAAACTAAAAATATAGGCAAAAAAAAAAAGGGGTTTGATTATTATTTTTGATAAATAAGTTACCTTAACTGAACCTGAGTTCAATGTCAATCTATAGGGATTTGGGTTGGTCTCTCTTCTTCTTGCATCTAATGTAGTCCCAAAAAGTGTCTCAATCTCCATCAATTTATAGAACTTTAAGCAATCAATTCAACCATGTTTTTACCTGTGATATGCTTTTGGTGTTCGTATCTTTACATTCTCAGTTGACTAAATGAAATTAACAATGCTATAAACCGTCTTTCAGTTTACATGTTCGTGACGAACCAAGAAGTCATTTACCCAAGACATTACAACCTTTGGTCAATATTGTTGGGTTTCACATGCAGAGTCATGGCAGTTTTGGCAATTTAGTCATTGTGTTCCGGCCTATGTCACAACTATCAAGTTTCACATGCAAAGCATTTTCCTTCGACATTAGATAGTTCAACCAAAGCTAGAAGATATCTCATGGTTTTAGGCAATCATGGACCAAATCTTTAAAGTGCAATGCATGCCACATAATTTATTATCAATTAACTTGGAAGTTAACATGGTAGAAGTAACCGCACCTTCTCATTCGGATGGAAGCATTGTGCAGTTAAATCCATCATTTACCAGCTTGTGGACTGCATCTCTAAGTTTATGGTAGTCACCTTCCACATTGTACACCTGATGAGAAATCCTTAGGTACCCAGTGACAGTACTGCTCCCATCCTTTTCGGCATCCTCACCATCCTTGGGCAGCTGATAGTGAATTGGGACTTCGACCTCGAATTCTTTTCTTAACAAGCTCCTTAGTTTCAATGCATCCTTCTCACTCGAAATCCTCAAACATCCAGGCAAACCAACCATGATCATGCTGCAGCACATCTCCGGGGGAGATCCAAGAAACGTTCCCCATGCATCAGCCAGCATCTTTCCCATCTCCACCACCTTCTCGTGGTTCCTCTTCCTGATCCCTTCGATTCCACCCTCAAACCTACCGATGAAATCCATCACCGAGGGCACCACAAGCTGAGAACTGTAGTCCCTGGTGCCGATCCATGCGCTCTCCAAAGGGAGGCCATTGCCGTACTCATGGGAGACCACCGGGTGGTGCAAACGGCAGGAGGCGGAACACTTCTTGGTGTATAGGAACGCCACGGACGGGGGGCAAAAGAACCACTTGTGGAGATTGCTCGTGTAGAAATCGGCCCCGATGTCCTGCACGTCGACCTCGACACTACCAATGGCGTGGGCAGCGTCGACGAACACCTGATCGACGCCCTCCTCGCGGCAGATCCTCGTGAGCTCCTTGACGGG
This sequence comes from Musa troglodytarum, assembly GCA_023547065.1. Taxonomy (NCBI): domain Eukaryota; kingdom Viridiplantae; phylum Streptophyta; class Magnoliopsida; order Zingiberales; family Musaceae; genus Musa; species Musa troglodytarum. Next base: position 52,094,199 of record CP097504.1, read on the forward strand.
GATCACGACGCTGGGCATGGACGTGACGTGGTCGATCACGGCGAGGCGGACTCTTCGGCCGTTGGCCTTCCCGAGCTCCAGGGCCTTTCGGAACTCCTGGACGATCTCCTCGTTGGAGGAGACGGGGAAGGGGAGGGGCACCTCGATGATGTGGCCACCGGCGCGGGCGACGTAGGCGTGGATGGACTTCTTGACGGCGCCATAGGCGTAGTGGAGCATGACGACGGCGTCGCCCTTGCGGAAGCCGCCTTCGGCGAAGGCCCAGGAGGCGTGCTGGAGGACGATAGCGGCGGCGGTGGTGGCGTTGTCGACGAGGGATACCTCGTCGAGGTCAGCGGCGTTGATGAGCTCCTTGACGAGGATGCGGGAGCGGAGAAGTGCAGGCTGGAGGCGGTGGAAGTAGAACTCGTCGGGCTGGCGGAGGAAGAGCCGCTGCCACCGGAGCTGGGCAGCGAGGACGGAGGCCGGACAGCTGCCGAAGCTGCCGTTGTTGATGCGGGCGACGGAGGGGTCGTGGTGGGCGAACTCCTCCGCGATCCCGGCAGCGGAGATGGGGCAAGATGCCGGCCGCGGCCGCTTCGCCAGATGGCCGTTGTCGTCGCCACCGTTTTCGGCGGAGTCGTCGCGATGGTGGGCACCCATCGGAATGGCGCCGAGGAGGAGATCTGATCAACACAAAAAGGGCTACGTTTAGGGTTTGGGCGGCGAAGGGGCAAAGGAGCGGTCACGGAACTTTGCCAGAATGGCGATTTTTCTGAAAAAGCTCTCCTTTCTTTTTCTTTTTTTGGATAGTGCCCTTGTTTTCATTTTTCTCCATCCCGAAATAATCCGCCGCCTTCACTCCGCCCGTCGCGCCCGCTGCCTCCGCCCTTTCTCTGCTCCGTGGGGCGGAGACGACGCCTCCATCTCGCCGCCTCAGCCCCTTCCCTTCCCTGCCCGTCGTACCCGTCACCTCCGCCTTTCCCCACCCTTCGCGCCCGCCGCCTTCGCCCTAATTCTACTCGATGGGGCCGAGGCGTCGCAATGGACGCGGCGCGGCAGAGGCCTCGTGGTGGAGGCAGAGGAAGGGGCGGAGGCGGCGGGCGCGACGAATGGCAGCGCCGGCGGGGCGAAGGCCACGGAGTCGACCGCGGGGAGGGGAGGGGAAGGGAAGTGAAGGATATTTTCGGGATTATAAAAATCAAGGATGATATCTTAAAAAACGAAAAAGGGTTTTTTTTTCATAAAATTTACCCTATATATAATCTTAGCAACTTTGAAACAACATGTTTAACATTATAATCTTAATTAGTCCTTCAAGTACTAAGAACTCTATATATGCATACCACTATCATTAATAGCCATTCAAAAAACTCAGGTTGATGGTCATCTCTAACAATGATAAAAATTAAACTATTTGAATGAAAAATATATGTCTATAATACCTGGAATAACCCTAATATTTTTACATCATAATAGTTTCATGAGTATTATTACGAATTGGAGTTTCAACATATAATTCACTTATAATAACTAAAAAGTTAACTATAATGACACACATAACTAAGTACTTCAAGGTATATCTATAGATGCTGAGATTAAAGTCAAAAAAGATAAATATCAAAATCAATAATTTTTTGAAGGGATATATATATAATATCTAATATAATAATACCACAAAGAGGAAAATTAATTATAATGCCATATGGTTGTTACTAAATTGAGTAAAATAAAATTAATTGAAAGGGTAGGAAGACACGGCTCCCGATGATCCAAAGCTTTCGGGTTGAGTGGCTGCCGGGCATTTTGTCGAGCGCTTGACTCGCAATGTCCGTGTTCATACCGACGGTAGTGAGATCAGAAAAGATGTTGAGATATTTAATAACAGCACGATGATGAAGAAAATAGGAGATACACAGAGATGTGTAAGCAAGGTACTTACATATTATACGTAATTAGATTTTTTTAATATTTTAATATTAAGATTTAAAAATTTTATATTAAAATTTTTATAATTATAAAAATAAAATATTTAACTCTATTTATTCTAATGTGATCGGCTTCATCGACGAAAGATACCAAATATGATAGCAAAATAGTATGAAAATAATTGATAAAAATATCATTTTAATATTTTAATTAATTTTTATTATACTCAAATTAAAATTTCTTAGACGACTGTTATGGTGATAGCATATGGTAACGTTGTCGAGGATTATAGGTGGTAATGGTCAACAAGAATGATACGATGGTCAACCATATCGATTTGAACAACGATAATCGAAGTAAAGGCAACGATCATGGTAGTAACGACAAGTTGATGGTAGATCTCAAGAATGTCATTGGAGACAGGCGAGATAGAATTCCAGTGGTAGAGCTTGAAGGACTTTTACGGCTTCTTACAAAGGGAGGAAGAAGAGGAAGGAGAGCGATGATAAAAGGTGAGATAAAGAGAGAGGAAGATTACGATTGTCGCCCTACATCATCATGTATCTACATCGACGATGCTTTGCATCTGCAATGGCATTGCCATTGCCTCGTCCTCTTTATCCTCTTCTTTTTGTCACACAACAAGCAATATTGATGCACATGCAAGATAATGCAGAGCGACCATTATCCTCATCATATTCTTTCTCTTCTTTTGCCTCACATCCCGTTGTCACTCTCCGTCCTTTTCCTCCTCTTGCAAGAAGCTACAGAAATCCCTCAAACTCCATCTCCAAGACTTCACCCTATCTGTCTTCAATGATATCCCTAAAATCCACCACCACTATCATTAAACTCTTATCACTATTATGACCATCGCTCTCACCTCGATCATCAATGTTTAGATCGACATTGATAAAGTTAACCATTACATTATTCTCATCGACTACCATCACAATAGTCACTTGTGACCCTCGACGATACGATCGTCTGGCACCATCAAAACAATCAAGTAAAAATTTTTAATTATGACATAACGAAAAAGTATAATTAAAATATTAAAATTATTTTTTTCATCATTTTTGTACCATTCTTACCTGTGTTATATCTTCCATAAGTGAACGACGTTAGAGTAAATGATATTAAATATTTTATTTTTATAATTATAAAAATTTTAATATAATTTTTTAAAATTTTTATTTTTTTAAATATAGGATTCAAAATGCTAAAGAAGAATAACTACAACCAACCTTTGATTTAATATTCATGTTCAAGCGGCCAAGGGCTGTAATTGTCAAAGCTTGGTTGTGTGTCACACGCCCATAGTCTTCTACTTTGTTCTTAGTTATATTTCAAGTCAGCCCCTTGATGTGAGCTTCAGGTTGAATCACAAAAATATTTTCCTGATAGCAGTTTGTGAGCATCAAATCTGCAGACAAAGCTCACACGATAAGATGAAAAACGCCAGAGGAGTTCAGCAAATTAAAAAGCATTGATTTAAATATTTACAACAAAAGCTTGTAATCAGATTTGACTGCATTCAATCAGAAAGTAAACAAGTTCATATAAGCGTGGCCTTATGACAAGAAGACATCTTTAAAGAGTAATTGTTGACCTCATACAGAATGGCCTAAAACACAACCATCTACAAGTTTCCTCAAGCACATAAACACTCCAGATACCAAAGAGATGGCAGACACTCATTTGGGCTTGTCAAAAGCAGCTATATTTTGAGGCTCACATTCCGGACTAAAAAGCCGGACAAGTAAAGCAGAAGTGGAGCTCACTGATATCGCTCCACATGAAGCCCAGCGTAGACTCCGTGGGACTGTTATCCTCGGCCCTGCATCAGCACTACTGTAACTATTTCTCATGTTCAAAAAGATTTAGACAAAACATGTTGATGACGACAGTGATAACCAACTCTGACAGAAAAAGATGGTTTATAATAATATGTACTATCTCAAGAAGAAAAAACACCAAATATAGAACCTTCTTCAGGTCTTGTCCTTTCTATTGGAATAAAAGAAACATGCTTTAGTAAATGCAAGAGTTTAGATACAAGGATCTAATAACAGTTTGTTATAAACATGTTTTGGTGCATTTTTAACACAAGGATCAAGGGAGCCTCAAGGGCTTGCAGAGGCAGCGAGATGCGAGAGGCAAGGTCCAAGCGTGTCTAAAAGTGTGTTTGGGAACACATTTGATATGTGGATTGAGGGTACAATGCATATTTTAAATTTTAAATATGAATTGATGTTTGATAAATTTTTTTCAAATTGCATTTGGCTTCGATACTACATTACAAATGCTTAAATGTTGATGTTATCTTAGGCTAGTATTAACATTCCAGCCTTTGTGGGATGCTAATGATTTTTTTTTTAATTTCATATAGTACCTTATGACATTCTCTAAAATCAAAAGATTGTCATTATATAATGGAAACCCTAACCCTCATTTTTTCTCCTCTTCTCTCGAAACCAACATGAAATTTTATTTACTTATTTCCAAAGATTATTTTACATTCATTTATATGATTGCATTCTTTTATTTATTATATTTCTATACCATACAAATTTCTTTTGAAAGATTTTATTTATTCAATTATTAAAATAAAAATTATGTATTCACTTTTGAATAAATATTAAAAATATTATTAAATGAACTTTTGAAATACAATTTTATCAAACAACACTTACGCCAATGCACATTTAAAATATAATTTTAATCTATTATTTACCAACACTCAAAGCAGTTCACAATTGCACATTCACTCAAGCATATTTCTCAAAATGCACATTAAAAATGCAAATGTGTTCCCAAATGTATCCTAGATTTTAAAGATAAGCGAATTAACACCTAGGCAAGGCAAGGAAAGGCTCAAACACCTCTAAATTATTCAACCAAGAGAACTCACACCCGAGCAGGGCGAGGCAAGGCAAGGCCCGAGCACCTATAAATTGTTCGAGCAGGCAAATCCACACCTAGGAAAGGCGAGGCGAGGTCTGAGTGCCGGTAAATTGTTCGAACATACAAATTCATGCTCAGACGAGACAAGGCTCAAACACCTCTAAATTGTTTGAACATGAAAATTCACAGCCAGGCGAGGTAAAGCCCAAGCGCATCTAAATTGTTAGAACATGTGAATTCATGCCCCGACGAGGCGTACCGAGGCAAGGCCCAAACGTCTCTAAATTGTTATTATTGGGCAGGCAAATTCACACTAGGGTCCCGGGTGAGGTGAGGCAAGGCAGAGTACCTCTAAATTGTTGGGCAGGCAACTTTACACCTAGGTCCTGGGCAACTCGAGGGAAACGAGCACCTTTAAATTGTTCGGGCAGGCAAATTCAATTGGCCACAGCTCAGGCATGCCTAGTCCAAATCAATCTGATTGAGCTCGAGTTGAACCCAAATTTCTTGATTCGGTTCAACCAAGATAACTTAACTTCCTCCAAACCCACCCCCTTTCTCACCGTGAGTGCACAAACCCTAGCTCCCCCAGCCCTTCAACACTGACTCCTCCCAGTCAATGATCAGCGGCCACCTTTCGCCCTTTCCCAGCAATCGATGTGCCCCGTGAAACCTCTTCCCCCTTTCCCAACAGCCACCGAATGGCACACATACCCCCTCTCTCTTCCCCCCTTCCCCTCTTCACCCTTTCACAACGACCGGCACTACCCCCACCCCTGACCTAACGGACAAGTTAGGTTAGGAAATGCACCAGGCTGAAGAACAAGAGGATATAAAGAGTTGGTACCATAGTGGAGGCGACAGAGGACCCAGAAAGCAAGGGCCCCACCGACGCTGAAGATGCCGGCGGTGTGGCGCATCAGGCGGGTGCACGGCTTCGCGTCCGACCGCATCAGTTCCCCATCCGACCATCCCAACGCCCGCCTCAGCGCCATCCCCTGTCTGCTCTCTCTCTCTCGCTCCCAAGAAGACCACTGCACAAAATAAGAGGGAAGGAAATACGACGATGAGGCTCGTCGGAGTTGGCGGTGCCGGCGACAAGAAAATGAGGAGGAGGAGGTGAACTCAACGTGGGTCGGATGGTCGGGTTGTGGGAGCGGCGGCCGCGACGGCGGACGGGTAGAGGGAAGGGAGGACGTAGTGAGAAGAAAGCCCTACCGTCTCCTGACGCGAAGGGGTCGGAGTTATTAAAGCCGGACTGGACCGGTTAGTCGGACCGGAAAACCCGCGAACCGTACCTCCAACTGATTCAGTTGGATGGCCATAATATTTATGACTAACAAAATAAGTTTATTTCAAAGCCACTAATATGATATTTTATGGCTCATCTGGTAACTTGAACGCGATCTGCTTAAAAAGTCTCAGGTTTGCATCTTTATCGGATATTTGGTTTTTTTAATATATTAAATTTATATCCTAAATTAAATATTTCTTTTTAATTTTTATTTTATTTAATTTTTTTATAAAATATGTTAAGGATAAATAAGTTTAGAAAAACGGGTGTATTAATAAAATTTGTGATGATGAAGTTCGAACTATGATTTGACATCATCAAAGTAACATACAATGCTCGATGCAAACAATATGCTTAGGAAGGGATGAGATCATATAAATCAAATGAATTGCTCGACAATCAAAATACCATGTGTGAAGCTCACGAAGGTGAAAGATATCACAACTTTAGTAGGTTTTATCTAAATTACACATCGCTATGGTATGTTACAGAACAAAATGTGTGTCAAAATTTGGGAGCTTTTGCAATGTGCTGAGTATCCCCTTGCTCTTGAGGACTTTTGCTTCTTTGACTGGAAGACACTTCTAATGTATTTTCTTCACCATCGAGCATCTAATAGCAAAAAAAAAAAAAAAAAACAGCACCAACAGTAATTAAAAGAAGAATTGTGTGTTAAATTAAAGGCAACTATGTACTCCTGAAGCAGCAATTTGAAAGAAACTCTCTCAAAGATAAAACAGTCAGGGTGGTAGACAAAAGGGTGGGTGCAAAGTTATTGTCTAATGAAACAACTAGATTTCTATTGAATACAAACCACAAATTTAAGAGCTAAGCTGAAAGGAATCAGAGTTATCTCTTACATACACGATTTCCACTACAGGAGGAAAAATATGAGACTCATGACTTTTGATTCATAAAAGTGGCAACGAGGCAGTAAAGATGTTACTAGAATCCAGTGTAGTGGAGTGTGCAACTGATAGTTTTTTGTAATATATTCTCACCCAATGTGTATTGACTCCTGATGAAGAAGACTTGAAAATACTCTTCAAATTATAAATTAGGCAGCTCATTACCAAATCAGGATGAACAGAAACTTTATCCAATCATAAGAAATATAAATCATTTATCTATATAGAGTATGTGACATTTCCAGAAACACAACAAATGAAGAGGTAGGGTTAAGCAGAACCTGGCTCAAAGTTTCCAATTTGCTTCGAACAACATCCCTGAACAGGACTGGCATCAGCAAAAACCATGGGTAACCCAAGAATGGAGATAAAACTTAAACTAAAGGCACAGGCATACCAGATAATGTCATCAACGGTGTCGTTTGAGAGAAGATAATATATATTGACCGATGATACCTAGCAAAGCAAAGGAAAACTGAATCTTATAATGCGTCAATGGTCAACATGAAATATAGTTTGTCTTGGTTAAAGTCGATTGCTGCAGCAACTTATGCCCCAAATAGTGTGCTAAGTGCAGTCAAGCCTAGTACCTTGTGAGAGCAAAACAGAACTACGTTATGATATTTAAATATTGATGAAGAGACATTGTTAGCATGTTCTACATAAGTGTTAACTGACAAGAGATAGTATTATAATAAGTACACATGAGCTACATTCATAGCGGAATTGCTAAAGGGTACTCAAGTCATGAATACTTAATTAGATGAAAAACTTGTTTGTTTGATTCAAATAATTCAATATAGTAGACTCTGCAGACATTGACAATGACACTTATTTGTTAATATGAAACTACAGCATACATTGATCGAGCAACCATCAATTTCCACCTAAACATATAGAAAGTTCATCTCAAGGCTCTATATATACAGATACTAGTGCTCAAGAAAGCAAATGCTAAATAATCAACCCACCTTTGGCTTTTGTTGAACAAGTTCTTTAACCACCGGATACATTAAATTCACATTATATCAAATTAAAAATAGAATAGGTTATATTTCTATTGCAATTAGGCTATTTATTTCTTGTTTCAGTGAATTTACATAAGAGGATATTTTAAATTTCACATTAGGGAGAATCTCGAAACTATTACTTAAATAATTAAATTTATCAATTTCAGATCTAGACTAGGATTCAAATTCTTTTTTTAAAAATCCTCTAATTTAAATCCACTCAAATAGCAAATTAATATCCTAATTGCAATATAAATCTAAAATATTACTTGATAGTTACATTCCTCCCCCTATTTAATAAATATGATCCTCAAATTTGATTCTACGTTAGTGGAATAGATATAGATAATGCTCGTTTATGTCTGCATCCTGACCTGAATGATGCAGTCAACGGAGATATATAAACTTGTTAATAAGGACAAGCTCATTCCCCTGCAAGATCTAGATCGGCTGCTCCAAGAAAGTGATATGGATCCTTGATATACTTAAGAACAAGGAGATACGAAACACAATCATGTGTAGCAGAGAGTTCAGGGGACAATGCTAATTGGAAAGCCATCGATCCAATCGTTTACAAAATTGTAAAGGGACAAATAAATCTAGGAGTTAATTTATCCTTTGTCGCTTTAAAACAGACATTGATTTCGAATTCCAACACCCTTCTAATTTGATTAGCATATCTCTTTTGTATGATTTGATCAGCTGCCCCTAGCTACCACCAACTCCAAGGTAACATCAATTCTCGCTTGGATGCTCCATCACCAAAGAAGATCCAGAAGCAAAGGGCTACCAGAAAAAAGCCACAAGGAATAACAGGAAAAGGAGAGGGCACAGCAGAGGTACAGAAGACAAGGAACAAAGAGAGACGAGGAGAGGAAGACAAAGAAGAGGAAAGAATTTAGGAGAAAAATGGCAAAGAAGACTGATTAACGAAAGAAAAAGCAGAAAAAAAATAAGAGGATAAAATAAGAGGAAGAAACAGAGAACAAAACTTTTAGTTTAGCAAAAAGAGAAGAAAAATAAAAGAGAGTAGAAAAAACAAAAGAAGAGCGAGATTACTATTTTATATTTTATTATACATATTTTAAACTTGTATTATTAATTAAACCTGTAATTCAACTTTTTTGACACAATGGACCCTTTGACCCACTGTTCTGATCAGTAATTTAGTGACACCAAGCTTGGCAATGACTAGTTAAGTTTTAATATGTACAGATGATATTACTATAAAAAAGAAGCATTTGCATCCAAGCCAGGAAAGAGTAGCATACAACTAGGTGCACTATAAATTGTATCAATGCCACGAATCATTACCTGGCCAATCCGGTGAGCACGATCTTCTGCCTGAATTATATCACCAGGAGTCCAGGTCAACTCAGCAAAAAAGATTGTACTTGCTGCGGTCAGGTTCAATCCAACACCTCCGGCTTTGATTGAAAGCTACAAATGGGCATCACCAACAATAAACTTCAGAAAGCAAGGAACATGGGGTTTGTTTTCACATATAGCATAAAAACACATTAGTCTGCGCAGAGAGATATAACAAATCCAATTGAAAGCAGAAAGAAGCTTACAACTGCAGCCTTTATTTCAATGTTCTCCTGAAATTCATTCACTAAAGCTTGCCTCATTGATGTCGGGGTACCGCCATCTATTCTTATACAGCCAACTTTCTTTTTCTGCAATAAATTGATCATTCGTGGGCGATTATGATGGTGAACTCTTGACTACTATTTATATGAACATAAAATCTACCTTAGAAAGAAGGCAATGTTAAGTTACTTACAAGAAGAAACTGATGTATCGCGTCAATCATGGGCTGATGGTGAGCAAATATCAAGAATTTGCAGTCTGCCTGAAAAGTGAGGATGAGAACATACATGAAGCACCATACATGCTAAAAGTTATAAAAGTCAATTAACTAAAACATAGTCATTCACAAAAGGGTATAAGGAACATGATACAGATTAACCAAATGAGATAATTGAAAATGATGTACGACAGCTGAAATAATTGAATTATGCAACTAATTGGTTCACAGACCATCAACATGATGTCTGGCAATAGTTATATCTAATAAAACCACATGACCAAGTAATTAGTTCTGGTTACCTCAATAACAGTACTCAGGTAATCTAGAACTGCAGGAATTTTAACTTCTGCTGAATCATTATATATCTGCAGTTTAAATAAGAGGAAGCCGATTAAGAACCAAAATAGCCAGTAATAAAAGAGAAAAAGAAAACCAAGACTGTTAGTTTCACAGGATCATGATCAAATCTTTTTTCTGTACACAGAAAGACGATGTGAAAAGAGAAATGCAGAACAAGTGATCCACTATATATGTAGTATTGGCCAAATCTTAAACCTGACCAAGTTCTACAAGGACACCGTCTTTTCTGTTTCAGCACATGAATCAAATATAATCCTGATGACATAAACAGACTCCGTACTGGTTAAGATACTGCAGTATTTCTCTCGTAACTGTGAAACATCCCTATTCTGAGAATTTCAAGGCAGAATAGCCATGGATCTTCTAACGTTATCGTGCAGGAACAAAAGAATTTCTTGTTAGATACACAATTAAGCACATGTATCTGGGATAACTAATATAAACAGAAATAAGCCAACGTATGATCAAAGTTTGAAAAGCAAAAGAGTTAAAGTGTAGAATGCTTGAGCTACTGATGGCCAGAAGAAGCCACATTCCTAAAGATATAGAATTTTAAGTGGAAAAGATCTGAAGCAAGCAAAGAATCAGAACCTTAAGTATCATAAATTTGACTGTCAATCAGTAGGGAACAGAATTTGAAAGGCACAGTACACAACTCCAAAGATTAAATGCTTATATTGACATAAGAGGAATGAACACTCCACATACAGCATTATGAACTTTACTATTAGTAAATGAGAATATTCAGAGCTAAAATTTGTCCATTTCTAATGCATTTACCATGCCGAACCTGAGGTTTTTGATGTAACACACATCCTCCCAAACTAGAATAAGGCATGAAGAAAGCACCCTACTACAAATAAGGTAGTAGTTTTAGCAAACATTAAAAATGAGTCTAAAGGTCAATTCTCTCAAGTAGTAAGTTGACACTTGACAGTACACCTGAAATGTATAGAAAACTTGCTTTGTAATAAATATTCTCATCAAAAGAGACGAACTACCATTTGAAATTATCATTACATAGAGATGATGTCATGTCAACAACAGAGATTAATCTACAAATAATCAAGAAAAAACAACATTCAACCTCAAACTAGCTAATGCTGCTGCTTCTAGATCTCTATACATTTCAGACCTTAATTATTTTTAAAAATGAAGCATTTGACTATTTTGTAGCTCATTATTTTCCATATTAATCACTTCCATCATGTAAGCACAATCCCATACCATTTTCGGAAAATGAAGTATATTTGATCCCACAGGTACACTAACATGGAACAAAGAGTTCAGATACCTTGTTAATAAGATTCTTTTGCAAAAATTTTAATGACTACCTTGTTAATAAGATTCTTTTGCGTAAATTTTAATGACTCCATCTTCTCAGGGGAATCACAAGCCTGAATGTTCATCTTCACTACCTCCAACTGAAAAACGAAAATGGAACAACTTAGGTCACATAAATATAAGAATAATATAGCAAACCACATGCCATACGTGGCTATAAACAAGCCATCATTCAGTTTTTTATTTTTCAGATATGTTTTACCACAAAAAAACAGAGATTGTCAGCTAAAACAAGTTTAAATACCTACACATGAAATTCCGTGAAACAATTAAGGTATCTTCGTCATCTCTTTTTAATAAGTCACAGAAAAAAGGAAGTAAAAACTTCTTTAGGAACAACTATAAATATTACACAAACACCTCCTTCCTCAAATAGGCAATTTTAACATTTTCAGGCAATAAGGTAACCAAAATCAAAATCAAGAATTTTAGTGATTATTGAGGTACACGAAAACAAAACACTATAGCTTAGCACATGCAGACATGTCATGCCCAAATTCTATTATTAGTTTGTCACAGAAAATGGAAACCATTTAAATTAAAATAATAACCCATAAAGCTATTCATTTGGACCTAGGAGCTCTGTTTGTTGGGACCTACATGAAACTTGTTACAAACTCATATCCAATTTTCAGCTTATTTTCAGATCCCCCAACGAGCAATTTATCTACGTTCCTAACTTGCTCATTTGAACACCAAGTTCACCTTTTAATGAATGAATAAAATTGCATATAAAGGATTTAAAATGCAGCCACACAAATTTAAAATATAATATATGCAAGTGAAGAAAAAGAAAATACACATAAATATACATGAAATGGAAAAACAGAAAGAGTTGATGAGAAAGAATGAGCAAGTAATGTAATTCCATATTAGACACAAAATGTGAAGTAAAAAACAAGGACCAATACTACCAAGTGATTACAAAAGAAAAATCTTGTAATTGCGTATAAGATCTAGAATGTGAAGTTGATAAATCTCTTTCACATTTATTACTTATTATGATAATTTTCACTAAAACAATAAGAAGTAGGGGCAAATTAAATCTTAATTCATCAGTATGACATGACTTACATAACTGTCATAGACCATACAGTTTTCTCATTCATCAAATCACATCATAATTTAATTTGTGGACTTCCATCTAAATCACATCAGATACAACTACAATGGATCAGACTCACTTATAAGTTGCAAATGAATCAAAATACAGAAATGTTATACAACAACAAGAAGCCATAATGACCTAACTAAAGAAAATCAGTGTGATCAATAAACACATGCTAAAGTTCAAATACTAATATAGGACTAGAAATGACTATTTCAGATATCAGAGCATGAAAGATCAACATATAGGTATCAGGATTACCTCACGAAACATAATTCTAATTTGTTTCAAATCTTTCTCATTCAAATCTAGGAAGACCTGAAAATAGTAGCAACCAATTATGAGACCAAATTCCTATGAACTGAATAAGAAGGAAATTTACAAAAGTTATGATTGGTACAAATAAAACTATATACTAAAAGATTAATGAACACCTAAAATATAAAAAATCCAAAACAATATCTGATGTTACAAATATCTTGAGACAAATGTATAGGGTTATTAGAAAAGATAAAAATAAGAAATGATATCATTTGTGTACAAAAAGGGATGAACTCCAATGAAAAATAAAATTAAAGGAAACAGTGATTTAAAAAGACGCTCGGGCGCTCGCCTAGACGCTCGGGTGAGCACAGGCATCGGGCGCTTCGGGCGAGCGCCCGGGTTAAACTAGGCGACCGAACCAGAATTTTAGGACAGATTCGATCTCCGGTGATTTAGTTAGTTCGATTGAACCAACTAAATCACCAATAATAGCTTAACCCTCGCGACTTCCCCACCCTAACCCTCGCGATTGGCCTTTACTGCCGCTCGTTGCTCTCGCCGCTTTCGCTCCCGCCATCGCTCGCCGCTCCTGCTCCAGCTACTACTGTCACCTACTACCGCTATCGCTGCCGCCACTGTCACCGCTACTGCCGCCATCGCCATTGTCGACGACTTCGGTCTTCCTTCTCATTCGAGCGGTTTCTTCGCCCGACACTTTCGACAATATCATGTATATTAATGATAATACGTATAATGTTAACAGTATATTAACAGTATACTGTTAACAGAATTTTTTATTTATTAAATGAATAATATATTATTTTGATTTTAATAATGTTAATTTTTATTTATTTAAAATTATTGTTAGGTTTCAGGATAAATGATAAGTGTTTAGAGCAACTCAATTGATTCTACGATGATATCAAAAAAAGATCCTGCATGGAAATATAATTATTTAAAGGCTCCGAAAGATCCTAATGCAGTGACCTGTATATTCTGCGACAATACTAAAGATAGTATTTTTCGTGCAAAACAACATCTAGTAGAAATTTCAACAATACAACAGCTTACAAAAAGTGTCCACCTGAGGTAAAAGAAGAGTTGCTGAGTTATATGAATGAAAAGAAGATACAAAATAATGAATCTTACGGGAATTTACCAGAAGATGATGTTGAGCATCTCAGGGACGAAGAAGAAGAATATTCTGAGTATTAACCCAAGTGGGAAAAATGTATATGACAAAAAAGGAAAAGAAGTTGTGAGTACTAAGAAGGCTAAAAAAGGACCGATGGATCTGTATATGTTTCAAGGATCACAGAAGCAACAAAGGCAAGCAGGAGGCTAGACAAACAAATATAAGTGATGCTTGTGATAAAGAAATAAGAGGAAGAACAATTCAGCACATTGCTCGCTTCTTCTATCAGGCTGGTCTTCCTCTTAATACTACTCGTTTAGACAGTTTTAAGGAAATGATTGAAGCTATTGGAAGATATGGTGCGGGATTAAAACCTCCAAGTTATTATGAGATGCAAGTTCTATTATTGCAAAAAGAGTTGAATTATACAAATAACTTACTAAAGGGTCATAAAGAATCATAGGCAACACATGGTTGCTCTATTATGTCATATGCTTGGACTGATAGGAGACGCAGGAGTATAATTAATTTTATAATTAATTATTCTTTAGGGACTATGTTTGTGAAGTCAACAGGTGCTTCATCTTTTGTAAAATCTGAAGATAAGATATATGATTGACTTGACATGTTTGTGAAAGAAATTGGAGAATAAAATGTTGTTCAAGTCATAACCGACAATGCAAGCAACTATGCATTAGCTAGTAATATTCATCTTTTGAATTTTTTTAAATTTTAATTATTTTATCTTCAATTAAATGTATTAATTGTAAGTCTTATCATTTTTGTTATCCTTTGTCTCAAATAAATTACTTGAAACAAAAAGACAACACTTATATTGGACTCAATGTGTGGCACATTGTACTGATTTAATGTTGGAGGATATTAAAAAGATCTCAGACAACAAGAAAACTTTAAAAAGGATAATTTTTATTGTTGGATTTCTTTATAATCATATTGGGGCTTTTAATATGATGTGAGAATTCACAGGCAACAAAAAATTAGTGAGATATGGTGTCACCCGATTTGCCACTTCATTCTTGACATTACAGAATGTGCATCATAAAAAACATAATCTGATAAACATGTTTACTTCTGAGAAATGAGTAACAAGCAAATTGGCAAAAGAAACAAAAGGCAAGAGGGCTACTGATATCATCTTATTGCCATCCTTTTGGAATCATGTGGTTTATATATTAAAGGTAATGGGCCCTCTTGTTCAAGTTCTTCGATTGGTGGATAATGAAAATAAGCCTGCAATGGGATATATTTATGAGCCTATAGATAGAGCAAAAGAGACGATTAAAAGATCTTTTAATGAAAATAAAAAAAATATGAGAAATTTTTTACAATCATTGACAAAAGATAGAATTGTCAACTTCATCGTCCCTTACATGCAGCAGGATATTATTTGAACCCTGAATTCTTTTATACGATTAAATCTATTGGATTTAATGCAGAAGTTTTAGATGAGTTATATCAGTGCGTTACAAGATTAGTTCCAAGCCTTGAGGTGCAAGATAAGATTATTCGTGAATTATCTCTGTATAAAAATGCCGAAGGTCTTTTTGGAATTCCAATGGCAATTCGAACCAGGATAACTACGTATCCAGGTATTAATAATTTAAGATAATTAATTTCATCGATAGTATGTTATTAAGTTATTGCTAATAATAATATAAATTTTGTAGTCGAATGGTGGAGTCTATTTGAAAATTCTATCCCGAACTTACAGCAATTTGCTATCAAAGTACTTAGTTTGACAAGTAGTGCTTCGGGTTGTGAGTGAAACTGAAGTGTCTTTGAGCATGTAAGAATCAATAAATATTTTTGTTTCAATTGATTTATTTATTTAGATAGATATATTAATATATTTTTAAATTATATGACATGACAGATTCACTCAAAGAGAAAGAACTGATTGGAACAACAGCGATTACATGATCTTGTTTATATTAAGTATAATCAAGATTTGAAGGCTCGTCATAATTTACGAAATACAATTGATCCAATCTCATTACAAAATATTGATGATTCAAATGAGTGGTTGAAGAGAGAAATGGGTGCCAACTTACAAGATGTCGAAGACGAGCTTGTATTTGAAGATGATAGATTGACATGGGGAGATGTGGCAAGAGGTTCAGGTGCTGGAGAATTACAAACATATACAAGACATATGACAAAGAGAAAAATGAGTGCAAAAACATCAAGCTCGACTCCTGCTATTGTTGAAGACGTTGAGAATGAAACATATTTTGTTGAAGAGAAAGGACAAGACGAAGAGGATGAATTCAATGAAGATGATTTATATGAAAATAACGATAATATTGATTATGATGAATGACTTTGATATAAAATTTTATTGTTTTGGTTTTTGGAACTTTTTAGTAATGTGACATTGTGAGTTTGTACCTTAGATTTTCTTCATTTAATAGTATATTTTATTTAAATAATTATTTTTTAATTATATTTATATATTTTTATATTTTAGCGACTCGTTTCGCTCGGACTAGTGCCTGGGCGAGCGCCTAACGCCTCGGGCGATTTTAGACCTTGGCGCTTAGCGTTTTTTAAATCACTGAAAGGAAAAAAATTAAGAGAATTTCCACATAAACCATTAGTATAATATGATTCCAAGCAACATCCTCGCCCAAATTTATTACTTTTACAGATAAATTTAAATTCTACATTGAAAATAGTTTCCAAAACTATGCCAGAAAAAGGGCATTTTACTGGCTCATTTAATGAAACACTCATGTTTATTTTTCAAAAACACATAAGCATAAGGTTATAAAAACAAAATTTAAGTTGGAATTCATATTTTCAGATTGTTTTCAGCATTTTTCAAGTGTTTAAGATTTAAAAAACTTAGAAAGATCTTTTGAAACACTATTTGATTCACAATCAGATCCCACCTATGGTCCACCAATTTATGATGTGACCCCAACCATCGTTATAACATTGTAGAATTTTTCTTTATGGAATCTCAGAGAGGAACTTGATCCTTGGCAACACCATAACTACCAACATCGCTAACGAAATAAAGAAGGATTCAGGCTGATTTGTGTAAAACTTATTAGATAATATTTTGGCATGATATAATTGGTGTATTTGGCATGAAGAAATTTACTTGTTGCCTACGCTTCACTGGCAGCTGTGAGAGGACATCTTTTTTTAATCTACGAATCATGACAGTTGCTTTCATTAGGCTATGTAGCTCTTCATGGTTGCTTGCACCTTGATACAATCCGAAGAAACCCTATAAAGATAAATTTTAGAAGTTAGCCCTCCGATCAAATAGACAACTGCATTTGATGACATATAATTTGAAAAAGAAAGTTAAGCAAATCTTACACCCTTGCAGTAACGATTCCCATACTCGTGAACATTTTTGTAAACACCAGGATACAAGGCCTCAAGCTGGAGAAAAACAGAAATCAGAGAAACATTGTTAATGCATCATATAAACTAGGGGAAAAAGCAAGAGGCAAAATCCATAAGTTGGGTAAAGTTGCACCTGCTTGAACAACTCGATAGGTCTGGATAAGGCAGGAGTTCCACTCAGCAGAATTGCGTATTGAGCTTTCTGAAATATTAAATTAGCAATGCTTATGAAATAATAGTGCAACTTCCCATTTGTAACCAAGAAGCAGGTATGGTTTGATGACCAAAGAAAAAGAGCAGTTAAAAGCAGTTTTACTTAACAATGTGCAATGCCTAAAGAAATATTTCCTGATTTAACAATTTGTATGCAGCAATGCTAGAAGGACAATCTAAGGTTCGCCGTTCCGTGACATATTGCCTGGTTTAAGCGATATGTACCAATCCGATAGGGGACCGATATGGGTGGTACATACTAATTTGTCGATACACCCCACCATACCATGTGTCGGTATGTCAATACATATCGTACCAATGGTCGATCTGTCACGGACTTAGCTGGTTTTGCCTAAGTCGTGCGGCACCCTTACGTGTCCATCCGTAAAGGTCAACCTCCCCGAAATCTCATATGATCCCTTGGAAACTGCAAAAGAGAAGACGAGTTAGAGAAAACGCTTTACTCAGGATCCACAAGCAACCAATTTAGTAAACATTTTATTGTCAATGCAAATTACAACCATAGACTTCACAAGCTCTGAACGGTTGCACAACAAAGGTACAAAATGATCCTCTGCAGACCGAAATCCCCAAGCGTCCACATGACACATCCTTTATTTGCAAGCCTAAAATGACCACCAAACCCAACTAAAATGGGACTGTTAAGCCTTCGACCAGCCCTCTACATGTTGTGCAAAGCATGAACAAACCAAAAGATACGGATGCACATAAGCATTACATCGAACACCTCGTTTATAGTTTTGTCTATGACATTCTCTACCACTTATTCCTTCGACGTCCTCGTCGAAGCCTTTGCTGACGCTGTAACTTCTCGTCGTTGCTAAATCTTCGATCTTCTGCTCTTGCGACAATATGCCCCTTGTCTCCCAATTGCTCTCCGTCGTTGTTGTTGAGTAATCGAACGTTGATCCGCCCTACTGCTTCAACTCGCCAATGACTCTAACTCTGGTGTGGGGTCGACTGAGTTGTGCTAATCCCTGTTGGTTCTTGCAGATTCTGTAGGTGAAGGAAAAGACCATCCTTGGTATGTGTCAGTCTCTCAAATGTCTCATGTCGCTTGAACTGAGTGGATGCTTGTTGGAACTTTAACGAGCATCGCCTCGCAATCTTTGAAGTTTTCAGGTCCTTCCTCCGTAAAATTTGTCGATCGAATCTTCTTTCACTTAGTTGCCATGTCCAAGTAGGTTTGCATCACTTATGCTTTCGAGTGACATTCTGTTGGGAAATAAAACGAACAGTCTACTCTCAATAGTACTAATCACCATTGGTGAGGATTTGACAACAGTTGTCTTCCATTAGGTTTCTTTGAAGGGTCTTTGAACTTATGCAAAGCTCCTCTGTTGGATAAATAAGAGAACTGGGGTATTCAATTTCGCTCATTCTCTTGAGAGTTGAGAAGACAAAGGTTACTTGACTTCACCCGCCACCTCGAGGGTTGTACTTCGTGCATCGAGCTGGTTACTAGCCTTCGCTTGCTCTTAACTCACACTTTCGAAGCACTTGAAGTGTTTGCACTCCTTGCGTTGAGTTAGCTACTGTGATTCACATTCTCAATGTCATTGAACTTTTGGAATGCAAGAAGTTTTCACTCCAACTTGGAGCAAGTCTCTAATACTTTTTGTCGCCTTTGGGATTATACCGTCTTCTCCATCATTTCTATCACCTACTCCTCTGAGTCACAAAGGTACAACATCGCGTACTGCCTACTTCGTTCCCTGGTCGTGCACTCTTGCATTGACCCAAAGTCCTTCACTTTTGACTATCATGATGAGAAGCATTTACATGGATCTTACGAAATTCCCTAGCCTCTACCCTTCAGCCTTGTCTTAGTACTTGGAGTTTGCCTCTGCATTCTCCACCTCCTCGGCACATCTCACAACCAAGCGCTCTCCCTCCATGAGAGCAAGGGATCGATGATTCCACGGAAGTCCCGCATCTGCGGTACCATGGCACTACTAGTCGATGAAAAGGCAGACTGCAACTCTCATGCATGGCCTCCGCCATCATGTTGCAGTGCTTACGCCGATTCTGTTCTCCTTAGCTTCCTTGATAGCAACGTTCGCTTACTCGACCTTGTCCTCCGATTTGCCGAGCTCCCTTAAGCGAATGTGAGCTTTGAAGCAGTCCAACTCTCTAGCCAGCTCCGATCATGCTTCTGCTTGATCAAGTCTCCCCTCCATGGGACTCACTAGTACTTGCATTTAAACTTCTACTTCGATGGAACACAGCCCCCATATGCTGATGCCCAAGGCTTTCATCCGATGCAAAAGTCAATGCACGCACGGAAGACCCGCCTCAGCGGTACTATGACATTCCCTCCTTGAATCCATGACCCTTCTTGCCGTTGTGTTGTTCACTGAAATGGAGCTCTCAGTAGGTCCCAATCATACCTCCGTATGACCTAGTCCCTCATAAGACTTGTCTTGTGTGTCGTATTGCCTCGAACTGTTCCACCACGATCCGCTGCACCATATCGCCTCCTAGTGACATCTCCTTGCATTTTGATCATTGTGGGATGAACTCGAACTGCGATCTCTCCCTATGTAGCCTTTGCCAACACATCGCAGGGCCTCTGCCACCTTCGATTATGTTTGCTCCTTTGGCAATCGACCTTTGTCCACCCACTCTCGGGTCACACCCGGACGAAGCATAGCTCTAGGATAGTCCGTCGCCAAGCGGCTCTCGAAGTTCACCGACTTCGCTGAAATTGTTGCACCATTGTTTGGATCCTGGGCCTCTGCCCCCACTAGCATAATCTCCGTTGCGCACTGCTTCCCTCATGGCAACTCGAACGACGACACTATAGCATATTCTTTAAGAGTATCCGCCGTCGCATCCTTTTGCCCTTGTGCTAAGGTCTTCTAACACCTACTTCACCTCCACAAGTTAAGTCGCTTTAGTTCCTCCGTCAAATGCTTCTTCAAGATAAGGTGCATGTCCCTCGAAGCTCACTTCGTCTTTGGCACTATGCAAGATGAGTCTGCTCCATCAGAATGAGGGACCCATGGAACGACATGATCCTACTCTTGTCTCTACAAAAGTTCATGTCCTTGACCTCTATCCAAGGAAAGCTTTATGCCTCTACTTCATGTTCCATCTTCTATGACAACTCCCTTCATGCGCCTTGGGTACTTCACCAATTTACACCCAAGGTGCTCCGCTACTCGATTTGCATTGAGTTATTGCCCTCACACCCACCATTCCACGGGTCAACCCTCAGTTGAGTCTGATCTCCATATCGGCTCCAAGTGAGTCTTCATTTTATATTGCCTTGGGTCATTCCCCCACTTGATCTCATAATGCATCCACCAATGCATTACCTCTTGTGAGATTATGCGACGACTCCTCGCCACTCACTCGGTCCATTGAGCTTTGTGGAGTTGTTGTCTTGAGGTACTCCTCAACATGTGTAGTCCGTTGCACATGATTCTCCCTTTAGAAAACTGGGACATATCACTCCTGGACATCTGTCCCGTTGGAATAACTTCTTTCTTCGCATCCTTCTCTCTGGAAGTTTCAAAGACCACCATCCCCTTGGACTATGCCGTCTTACTAAACAAACTATGTATTGTTCTGCCCCCGTAGGCGCACTTATTAGATTGCAACTCTTCTCCAATACAACTCCCACTGCATCCCTCCAGGCCTAGCAATATGCTGAACCTACTGCACATTTCAGCCTCCTAAGGATATATCCTTCCCAAGACAAAGAAAAAGTTTCAATGCTCCATGGCAACGAGTTTTGATCGCCTTGGGATGGCCACGGACAATCCATCGTTCGCATACAAGCCCTTGCATGAGTATCGAATTCCTTGAGTTAGCAATTTCCCTCACCTCTGTGAGCTTTGCATAACTTCTTTGATCACTGAGCAACCCATCCCACCTAGCACGGTCTCGTCCTTTACCAAGTGGCCCACTTGTCTTGAGCACCGTCAAGTTTAGTTGCCAACGTTGAGCCATTACTCGAACTCAACCATCCCAACCTTTGTGCGCTACGCATACTTCCTAGCTTACTTATCCTCGTGGTGCCTCCTGCGCAAAGAGTTGGTCATTCCTCTAAATGTCATTCTTAGATGCCCGCTCCTCTAAACGACTCCTTTCCCTATATCTCCATGTCTGTTTCCCCTAAACGATCGCGCGTGCTGATTGCCCTCAACACAACCCCGCCAGGTCCCCCACGTTTGCATGCTAAGTGTTTCCATGTGTGCATGTCCCGCTCTGATACCATCCGTCATGAACTTAGCTGGTTTTGTCTAAGTTGTGCGACACCCTTGCATGTCCATTCGCAAACGTAAACTTCCCCAAAACCTTTTATGATCCCTTAGGACCTACAAAAGAGAATACGGGTTAGCGAAAGAGCTTTACTTGGGATCCACAAGCAACCATTTTAGCAAACACTTTATTGCCAATGCAAATTACAACTATAGATTTCACAAGCTCTGCACGGTTGCACAACAACGATACAAAATGGTCCACTACAAACCGAAATCCCTCACTTGTGTCCACATGACACATCCTTTATTTACAAGCTTAAAACGACCATCAAACCCAACTAAAATGGGGCTATTAAGCCTTCGATCAGCCCTCCACATGCTGTGCCAAGCAAGAACAAACCAAAAGACATGGACGTACATAAGCATTACATCGAACACCCCGTTTATAGTTTTGTCCGTGACAGAATGGTACACTAGTAGAGACTAGTAAGGCGAACCACGGATCGATAAAATTTTAACTTACTAGTGTCAACACTTATAAAAGGAATCTCACAATGTTCAATGTGTAAAAAAATGTTTAACAACTACATAAGGAGAAATCAAAAAGAAGAAACAACAATAGATAAAATAGCCAACCACTTTTTTTGTATTTACTTTATCACAATAAAATTTGATGTCATTAATAAGATAAAAATATTATGAGCAAACAAATGCATCAGAGCCATTCCCAAAGATGGATTTGGCAGTTTTGAAGGTCAATCAAATATATCAATGGTGTACATGAAGCCAGTTAGCATGGATGGGAAGTGACTCAAGTGCTGAAGAAATTTTCAGTTGATAAATCTGGCTATAACTGCAAACCTTGGTAGTGGTAGGAACTAAAGCAGAACTTTAAAGGAAAAATAAGGGCAAAGTTCCATATGAATGTCATTTCCACATGATTAACCAATCTTACGTTACACGGGAAGCCCGCTAGAGAACATGTCAGCATGTGAACTTCAGCACAGAACTGGAATTACATTTCTGAGATAGGATGTCAAGGTTCATGGCGACATTAGGAAGTTCAAAGACGTCAGAAGGAGCCTTAGAAGAGTTATATTCTATGTGTAATGGTCCAGTTCACCTTACAAAATCAACTGGATGCTCCAATAGCAAAAAGAACACCTCAACACCACATGTTGGAAGTTGTTGACAGCTGTTGAAACTGCTGAAAAAAATCATTGCATGGCTGCCTCCCCTTTCTCTCCTCCTCTTCATCAGCTATTTGCCTCCTGGTTGCTGCGACCACCTCAACATCCACTTCCTTCCATTACTAATGTTGCGTCCTCATGCCACCGCTGACACCTCCTTCAGCACACGTCACTGTCTCCTCCTCATCCTCCACTTATCCTCCTCAGACCACTGCCGTTGCTTCCTCTAGCACGTCACCATCTCATCTTCATCCTCATCCTCCTGTGCTTTTACTTCCTCCATTGATAGACATCATAACCTCCTATTCATCTTCATTCTCTCCTCCTCCGTCTTGGGGTCTCCTCCTCCTCCATTCATCTCTCGCTCTCTAGTCCAGTCAGTAGTGACTCATACCAAGTGTCCTTCTCTCTAATCTAGTCAGTAGTAACTCATACAAAGTGTCAATATTGCAATTCATATTGGTACTATTTACTGGTCCACACATCAACCAGTGTCGGCATGGAAACAAGATTTTGAATGAATCACAATCAATATGAACCTCAAAATAACCATAAAACATGCTCAATTTAATATTACATGTCATGTTGTTTATTAGGGACTTGGGTAACCATAAATTTCATGGAGATTATACTATAAAATACTGCAATTTTTAATTTTCACAAGTTTCAAGATTAGCTTGAAAATATACAAAATGACCTGTTTCATTTTCTGTAGATATCTGTAAAAGAGAGAAATAAAATCGAACATTTGTTATCACACTGTATGTTTAACTACTCCATTTCAGATAGGTCCACTTGTGCCCTGGAAGAAGCTCTAAATATCTTGTTTTCCCGTTTCTTAAGTTTTATCACTGATCTCAAGTAAAATGAGTAAACTTGGGTGACAAAGTCAGATCAGGAACACCATGAATGCAAAACAACTTTAGATAAGTTTCAGACTCCATTTAGGTTATCATGTACTGGAAGGAAGTGGAGATTTTTCTTGCATTAACATTTCTTAAAGCTTTGACACTAATCTAATAATAAACATCAGATACTGGGTGACAAATTTGATTAAGCAGGAACACCATGAACTTTCCTAATTTAGTTTTAAATCTGAGAAAGCACTAAGTATTATCTTAAATTAATTGATAAAATTGATCTAATTGCATATTGGGCCCCATTTGGTATTCCTTTAACATCGATAATATGTAGAAGGTGATGATAAATTAGTTTGACTAAAGAAGTATAAAATAATGTTATTTGATACTTCCATGTGAAGCTGCATAAATTGTCTCTGATATACATCCACGAGTTGGAGATATTGATGATAGAATTTAAATGCCAACTTGGAGTAAAATGCACCCATACAAAGTATAATATATGGATATCAAAAAGGAACTCTGGTTATAAAGTGTTATATAAATTATAAACTATGTTATGTTATTTTGCATCCTTTGATCCTTACAATAGTAAATACTTCAATGCATAACAACATGTGTATACACCAAATATGCATGAATAGCATGAAAACCATGTTCTCTTCATTTTGTTGGTAATATGATCTATACAGATATAGGAGAACTTCCTTATCATAGAGACCCATTTTTTATGTCAAGCATCATAAGTTCTAGGACATTTCATCGGCAATGGAAATAACAAAGAATGATTTTAATATTAAAAAATAGTTCACACTCATCCAAAGGGCCGTTATTCTATGTCAGACCTGAAGAACTGGAAGACAACCATTTGTTCGCTTAGCCTGAGCATTCTTCATAAAATGTGATTCATCTGCAATGACAATCTGAGAAGGTAAAATCAGAACTAAAACCATAGTAGCCATTCCAAGGATTCTATGTAAAAATAGAAGATACAAGGTCACTAGACGAATATATCTGCTACAATTGAAAACCAGAATAGTGCGTGAATTTCTTATATTCAAAAAAGAAGAGGAAGAAGATCACAATTATAGTAAACAAAATGAATGTCCAATTTAATTTTTTAACCATCTGATTTACAATGGTGCAAAAATCTTAACAGCAAAAGAAAAAAAAAATCTGCAAGAAAATCTTAGGTAAAAGTTTCAAACCATCATGCTCGGCGATAGTTTACTTGCATTAACAAAACGACAAAAAGTGTTCTTGTTGTCATCTCGATTAACAGTATTGTTTTAATCTTGGAAACGCAAATACTCTTAATGAGCTTCCTTTTTCTTTCCTTTCAGAGGCATAACTAGTGGCTTTCAAACTTAAAACCATCCAACTATGTGGGTTATCAAGATTTAACAGAAAAAGAAAACAAACTATGAGATGTCAGGTGAAAAAAAGAAAGTAACATGATGACTTCATCAATTTGTGGCACAAGAGATGGAGCTCTGTTAAGCACATTGACTAAACTAATTGCATGCAAAAATGTTGGCTTGTCTTATCAAATCATTTGACATAAATAATTTATAAACTAATTTTATCAACTACATACCACAGTCAAATCTATTAAATTACAGAGAATAGGCACTATTTTGTATCTTAGTTGAACCAAAAGATACACAAAACCCATTTGAGCCAGCAACTTGGCAAGGCCAGTCAGGTTGCCGAGAGATTATCATTCAAGAAAGTCTAGTTGATCCTAACATGTTTTAGGGGGACAAAATTACATAATTTTGACTACTGAGTCACCAAGACTCTGAAGAACATAAATGTTTCCATCGTTGTGCTGAACAGAATGCAAGACGCAGCACCAAGTTATGGTTTAATCATTATGGAAGTTATTTTTCTGGATGGATCATGCTCCTATCCAGCCAGTACATGCCTCATACGGTAAAACATCCTCTTGTTCCATGCTGTATACCACAGTACCCGCCATATGTTGTTTAAAACTAGTTTTGTTGAAAAATTCAGTTACTCTACTTTTCCCTGTGATAACTACAGTAAGTATAACATGAAAGTGAACAAGGTCAGTGTTGATGTACTGTTTCATGCCCTAATGGAATAGCTATGTGCCACAGTCTGCACCATGTATCCAACCATACATGTTCAGGATGACTCTGGGAGTGTTCAGAGCTGGCATCTTAAGAACCCAATCACCCTTTTTACCTTCTCTTTTCTGTTTTATTTTTTCCCTTCTCTCCCATTACCTTCTCCATTCATAGCCATTCTTCTCATTCCAAAAAATTTCATGTTTGGATTCACCAGTTCTGGGACTGCATTATGTATGACAATCGTTTCATGGACTTCCTTCTCTCTTAATGTTACAATTTCTTTCTTCTCAATTTATTGGTTTAATGTGAAACAAAAATCATCCAACCATGATTGTGATAGTGTTGGCAATATAGTTAATGTTATCTTGGGTGATAAATTAGGTTCATTGAATGTTTGGCAAAGAATTTGAGCTTCCTTTATTAAATTCCATGCTCCAGAAATTTGAAAATGGAAATCGCCCGGACAGAAGTTATGCCCATACTCCATAACTCCATATATCATGTTTTTTTAATGTGTGGTATGATTTAGTTGACTTACAACTATCTTAACACAGTGATTGGAGCTGTTCACATCTTGCAAAACTAGAATAATTTTTGAATTGAAGGCCTTGAAACAGCAGTTAAAGATGAAAGCTTATTATGATGTTCATTAAACAGGGTTGTAAGTTTAGATCAATGTTTGGAAACAGATCAAGCTCAACTTGTTTGTGAAGCATGAGTCAAGCCCAAACAATCTACTTTTGTTTGATGGATTAACAAGTTGAACAGGACTAGTTCATTTGTGTTGTTTCAAGCCATTCTTCTTAGCCTACAGTTGAGCATAATCTCCACCAATCATTTGATCAGGCCACTGAAATCAAATTCAAGTCCTGCAAGTAATATGAATGGAGATTTTAGAACCCAACGCTTTTGTGCCATTTTAACTCTATTCTACTTTCTTCTTTGGTTCTCCCGGTGGTGGTCACATGGACCCAAAATGGACCAACCTACTTTCCACTGCTCTCCTCATACATTTTTCCCTCTCCACCTCTACCAATACAATTATTGTTGATGCCAACTTGGCTGCTGTCACCTACTCGAGACCTCGAACACAGCACAGATGCCTTGATGTTGTCATTCTACTCCCTATACCTTTTACTCCAGCACTCTCATCTCAAAGTCAACACAAGCAAGCTAAAACCTTTATGATCCAACCATAATTGAGCCTATGACCAACAAAAAACAGGGGCCCCATTCAAGTGAGCACACACGACGAAGACTGTTCATTCCAAGTGGGCAAAGTTATGCCTCTACTCCTAAATCGCAAAAGTCACTACAAATTTTATAAATTTTAGTTTTAAAATAGTCAAATACCATTATGTATGAAAATATGTGCAATTATATAGCATTTGTCACAGTATAATGCTGGTCAAATTAAATTATTACTTGAAAACATAAAATATTCTAAAAAAATGTACATTATAGTTGGGAAAAGAAGTGTAAATGTCTACCGATGTGGTGCTTAGAAATGTACCATTACAAACAGCAATTTTCTTTCTAAGATTAAAAATGCTTGTGGCATATTTAAAACCCTAGAAACAAAATAATTCCTATTATTTCAAACATAAAATTCACCATGTTTCAAAAACTGAGTGTGCTCAGCATAGAAGCAAGTGAAAATTATTTAAATAAAGGACTACAACCTTTCAAACCTCCTTTCTTATCATTTGTTATGTCTAAAATAAAAAAAAAGCTTTGTTAATTCAATTTGAATCAAGGTACTTGGACCACCCAAGTAAGAGGATCTCTCGGGGTAGCCTATTTTATCGATAAAACGAATGATAATACAAATAAAGAAAATAAGAGATTGACATGAGACATAGACATTAAGAAAAAAAATGTTTCAATTACCTTAAACTCAGAAGCCAGAAGTATATCTTGTATCTTAGGAACTACATCATAAGAAACTATGTTGAAAACACCATCTAAATGGATATTTGACTTCAAATTCGAGAATGCTATCTTGAATCCAGCCTTGTTAGAGCCTCCATGTTGAGATAGAACTACCTTCAAAGACAATCAAACACGATCAATAGGTATTCAACAACAAGTACAACTAATGTTCACACTTGATAGGATAGTTCATGTTGTTTAATCAGTGTCCTTGGTTCTAGCACGAACTCAGATTTTCCACTTCAAGATGAATTATAAGCCCACCAGTCCGAAACAAGGAAAATGTAGAAAGTGTTAAATTGAATTAAATAAAATCAAAAGTTCAAATATAAACAAAAAT
This sequence comes from Musa troglodytarum, assembly GCA_023547065.1. Lineage (NCBI taxonomy): Eukaryota > Viridiplantae > Streptophyta > Magnoliopsida > Zingiberales > Musaceae > Musa > Musa troglodytarum. Next base: position 52,122,494 of record CP097504.1, read on the forward strand.
AAGACCATCTTTACATGTCCAGCATCAAGAAGTCACCAAAGATACCAAAGAACCAGTTTGCAATAGTAGCATATAAACAAACTGGGTTTTTATGAACACTACAGTCTCTAGACATTACTAGCTAAAGATTACAACTAACTTAAGAACTTCAATTTAGGTATGATATCCATTTGAAAATTCAAATTCCACCAGATTAATACAATTATCATATGTTGCTACCACCATCAAAAAGGTGAAAAGTTCACAAGTTCCCACCAATGCTGATCTAGAAAAGGTTAATGTATAGCCCTAACCCTAGAAGTACAAACGGTAATATGTGAGTTTTATTCACTTTCTAAGCATGTATTATTTTATTAGAAAATTTATTAAATTGTCTGAGCTGACAAATGGAGACTGAAAACTAAAATAAGTTTACAAATAGTGCCACAATTTCCTTAACTCCTCTCTTTGTTGGTAATAAATCAAAATTAAGTCAAATAATTTCTATCAATACAATATTGTGAACTCCTCTTTTTGTTGGTAATAAATCAAAATTAAGTCAAATAATTTCTATCAATACAATATTGTGCACAACTTTCTTAGGAATAAAACAATCAGAAAATGAAGAAACTGCAAAAATATTTTCTTGTCTGTTTACCATGTTCATTTTTAAACTTTTAGAAAGAAAAGAATATACTTGACAATCAGGTACCACAGTGCACTGTGTACAACATATTGTCAATATATTCTCAGCAAGTCATTATAGGAAATGCCCCTAATGACACTACTGTGTGACTATATTGGAAGATGAGAAGAGGATATGTAAGTTGCTAATTCATGACAAAAGAGGCGCATCCTGGCATGAGAATTCCACCACAGCAAGGTCAGGTGTAGGACCAACTATAAGCAACCCTTACCCGCAAAAGGCTAGCCTGATGATTCAAACCCATGAAGCCTAGTACGCAATGTAACCACCTTAAAAAGGCACCAATCATAACAAAAGCAAAGAGAAAACGTATAACATCCTGTTTTTACAATAGGACTAGGACATTAATTATAAGTGAAGCACATCATAAGAACAATTGCAAAGAAAAAATGATAAGAAATTAAACTACTTTCAAAATAAGAGCATGTAATATGAATCCAACACAAGGATAAGCTTTCATGAGAAGTCCAATTTTAGATACCAATGACTAAGACATAACATTCAATTGAGGAGAAAATTCAAATACAAATGAAGTAAATTTCGAGTTAAAACAAAAAAAATAAGGACTTCTAATTTAAGATCAAAGGCACAAGCTTTTATTACATACCAGAATATCTGCAGAAGGTATATTAAGCCACTGCTGAATCATCTGCAAAACAAATTTAATAATTACCGAGGAGCACAGAGTATGTTACGAGAGAGTGATTTGATATGAATAATCAAAGAGAAGTAGGGTCTAATATTCACAGAAGCCCAATGTAAACGCAAGGAAGACGGGGTGACAACAAGAACAGGCCATGCGTCCGGAATGCAAGCAGCAACAGCAATTGCCTGCAGAACAAAGCAACCAGATCTTGTAAACAACAAGATGAATATCCAGTTGGTACACAATGAAATTTATCATCTCGAAACTAAAGCTTGTTAATGTCACAATACCAATGCTACAATAACAAATATTACTTGCTGGTATGAGCTCTATGTCAAACAATTTCAACCCAATCTGCAATAGAGAATAAAATGAACCCCAGATAAACATAAGTTACCACAAAGGAGTTGGAGAATGCTGAATCAGAAAGTATTCTCATCGTTAGAGACTGTAAGCCATTGGAGAATGCTGAATGAGAAAGTACTCTCAGGAGAGACTGCAAATCTACATTTTAGATTGCTCTAATTTTATATATTAAGATACATAATCTACAATTTGAACAATCTTCTTTATAGGTCTCCGGAAGTTCAACTTTAGCATGATATGAGTGTCTTGTTCTAGTGCCTCCCAGTCCTATGCATTCTTGCTCATCCAGCTTGCTTGCTTGCTTGCTGACGGGTTTATATAATGTCATACATCATTACAGTGGCAGACACTTTCAGGTTTTAACTTCTAAGCCAAGTCATAGCTCATAAGATCATGCAAATTTATTAAATCCTAAGTAGCCTTGCTCATTTGGCTTGCTCATGCTTCTTGTCATCGTACGAATTGCTTTTTGGCAAACCCTACTTAATTTCAGAATTTATCTAAAACATAAGGATGGTATGATAATCTTAAAGTTTAAATAGCAAACAGCAAGTTTTACAAATAGCCTATGAGAATGCTAAGAGAATAATTATGAAAATAAAAACTGAATAGACAACACTAAATGATGGGAAACTAAATGCAAAACCAATCCTATATTTAAACATATATAAGATGATCCAACTTGAATAATATAAGCAATGAAGAAATTAAAAGCTCAATAAAAGATCTGGGCCGAAAATCCAATGCCTGTAATGTCTTCCCAAGACCCATATCATCAGCTAAAAGAGCACGTCCACCATGCTGCAGCATGAACCTAACATAGAAAAATAAATTGCAGTTTCGATTACACTGAAGAATTCTGAAAGGAAACTAAAAAGAAATGTCCATTTTGTTGAATGAAGTCCTCAGATATTCGACTAAAACAATTCCAAGCAGAATTTATTGTAGAATTTATCAAAAGTAAATCCTATGGATGAAATAGAACACCAACAACTTCTATTACATTTGAAATTTGTCATGCAAGATTCTGCTCAGGATCATTTTTCTGGACACAAGAGATACTCTTACGATCTTGGTTAATAGATAACAATATATAAAGTACGAACATGTAAAGGTACTGCTTTAGTTATGAAAAAAATGTTTTGGATTGGACACCATTCCACATTGGTAATTATCCCAGAGACGCAACAAGACAAGTTCCACAACTTACTCTAGATATTAAAAAACCTCTTTGTAAATACTAAAAACCTTCTACTATTGAGTGGATATGAAGTTAGCAAATAATAATATTTTACCGATCACTAATAAGTAATAAGTAACAACATGAATGTTTTAGGATCAAGCACATGAGAAAAGAAGCTTCAAGTAACACATAATTAGGAAAAAGATTTTTAGTTCACAAATCTGAAATGAAGATTAGTCGGCCACCTAAAGCTACTAGTTAATTTGTTCTAATATACCAATTTGTTCTAGTTAATTTAGTTCACAAATCCGAAACGCAGATTTTGTGAAGCAAAAGAACTTATCTCAATGTTAGAATTTATGAACTAGAAATATAACTGCAGAAAACCAAATGAAAAGAACTTATCACAATGTTTGTGAAGCAAAAAAAAAAATCACTGTGATTGGCTCTTTCCCCTTTTTGCTCCATACCAGAGTTTAAGTGAAACCAATAGGACTGGATCAGTTTTTATGGAATTGTACCTAAAATGTATTTTATATCGGATCTTCTTTTGCAGACATTCTGGTTGAGAACCAGATCAATTAAGCTCGGTGCTACTCTTTATAAAAAGTAACAACAAAGTTCTCTCTTGGATTTACAATGTGGCATGAGCTCCTAGTGTCTCCTGCAGCAGTCTAAGTTCCCTTCTCCATCATTTCCCACTACCTCAGTTAAGAAATTTCATAGAGGAGTAGCTAGAAAAAAGAAGAGGCAAGAAGTAGCCACCATATGAGAGGATTTCCCCAGAGCAACAGATATGCCAGTTTGTGTACCCAAAAATTAGTGCCCATAATTTTTTATTTTATGCACCAACAGACAACTGTTTATTAAGTTTTGGCATGGGCAAGCCTGAACATGCCATTATGTTGACCAGACACGGGCATTGCTGATAAATTTTTAAGTTTCAGGTTCATAATCAAATTTAGATAGAGGTGTTGGGGTCTGGAAGGAATAATTTCACTACAATTGCCATCTTAACATAGTTATTTTCAAACATAGAATTTTCACTCAATAATGTCACTGTATTAGATGCCCATCAGGAGAAATGTGCTACCAGCAAACAGATCCATCCATTATTACTAAAGATGTATATATGCATTGCAATAGAGACCTATCTACATTTTACTATAGACGTATATACACAGATGGAAGGTATTCGCCAACTACATACTGCACGCACCACACATAAGTCAGATACATAATTTCATTAAAAATACATTATTTTGAAAACCCAACAGAAAGACTTGTCACTTCATACCTAATTCCTTCTCGTTGGAAAGGTAGAAGTTTTGATTCAACATAGCTTGGCATCCTGTCATATAAATCTTCTTAAAAGACAAGTTAGTATTGAGACAGAAAATATTATATGAGAGCAACATAACAAGAAATGAAGAGTGAAGGCTATATTCAACAACTTCAGTACCAATATATGAAAGACTTTAAAAGCTATTTTTTAAAAAAATAATAATTATACTAATAAATAATAATAATGAATTTTGAAGATTATGCATCATGTCCACAGAAATAAAAATGATGCCATGATACACACTTTAAAAAGGTTCTCTGATGACAAGAAATGGGTCAAAAAACAAACACCAAAATATTAATGTAATTAAAAAAAGAAGGAACCAACAGAACAAAGAACCAATTCTAATTTGTAACTTGAAGATTGAAGTTTTAGTTTCAGTTTATCTTCTATGCATGCTTGAGAAATCTGTTGTATCGAAAAGTAACTAAAAAAGATCATTACATCATTGCATTTTTCATTCAGAGCTTAAATTTTGCTTCAAATGCAAGAATACTACAGACATAATCCACACCTCTTGTGCACATGTAATCCATATTCTTAATGGAACTCTTGTTTACATGTACCTCGTAGATCTGGAACAGCAGATGCAGCAGCAAGGGCACGTCGGACTAATGGATGAACCTTTTGAACCTGAAAGACATGGTCCTTAAATGAGTTAATTACTGCTTATTTGAACAAAAAAAACTAATGTTAATTATGAATTCCTATCCGTGTGATATGTCACTGATTCAAAAGGTTAAAGACCACAAGATGGACCATAATTGAAACAATTTATCCTGTTTGATATTATTTCATTGATTAAATGTATTACAGAACCAATATCAAAAGCAAAGAGCTACAACATGAGGAGCAACTTTTTGAGACGACAGGATTATTACCTCAACATCCACACCAGCCACCGCATTAAGAACTTTCTTAGCCACTTTCAAGGATGATGGAGGGAACATCCATAGTCTAATGTTTACCATTTGAAGGAACATAAAATGTAAAGACAATTAGTAATCCCACCTAACTTAATGAACCCAATCAAACTCCATGAAAGTATCATGAATGTGTCAATACCTTTCCTTCCCATGCCAGCTAGCCTTTGGGATCTTACGAAATGCATCTATGAGTAACTAGAATGAACCCATAACAATAACAAATAGTTCTAATGAATTGTCTTTTGAATATACATCAAAGGCTTCAGGTGATATGCCAATACAATACCGGGTGATAATCGAACTTTGCCGCAATAACACCGCTGGCATGAAGATAAAGTCTGACACAGAGCTTGGACAGAGCAGAAGTGGTATCTTTCCCTGGAAAGACAGACCACAGTAAATCATAATCATGAGACTTAACTGAAGAGAAAGAGCAAAGAAGTATCTATAAGGTCAAGATAAAACTCTTCAGATAGTGGTCAAACAGATTCACATACCAGTTTCTCTGGATGCACACGTTGAAGATAGACCTAGCGCAGGAAAAGTTTCAACCTAGATAAGAGGAATTAGGCAAATAAGCAACTCACAAATTAGTTATGAAACTTGGCATTGATAGCGTGGCCTTATCACAAGAAGAAATCTTTAAAGCAAGGATTAAAATTTCGTACCGTACAGGAGTTTCGAGGTTCGCTCGGTATGGTACGTACCGATATGTACCGTTGGTACGCTAAGACATACCGACGGTACCACGCTTGGCCATACCGATCGGTATATCTCGTTAACGGTCGAAATCTGGGGCGGTACTGGTCGGTACGCCTTGGTATCGATCGGTACACCTCGATACCGATCGATACGCCTCGGTACCAACCAAAATACTCGTACCGCTCGGTAGCGAGCAATCTGCATACCGGTATCCTCTCGGACCGATACGTATCGTCCGTACCGAGCGGCATCATTCGAAATTGCATACCATGCTTTAAAGAGTAATTGTTGACCTCATACAGAATGGCCTAAAAAACAACCATCTACAAGTTTCTTCAATCACATAAACACTACAGACACCAAAGAGTTGGCAAATACTCATTTGGGCTTGTCAAAAGCAGCTATATTTTGAGGCTCACATTCCGAACTAAAAAAAGTCGAACGAGTAAAGCTGAAGTGGAGCTCACTGCTATTGCTCCATATGAAGCCCGGTGTAGACTCCGTGGGACTGGTATCCTCAGACCTGCATCAGCACTACTGTAATTATTTCTCATGTTCAAAATGATTTACACAAAACATGTTGATGATGACAGTGATAACCAATTCTGACAGAAAAAGATGGTTTATAATTATGTACTATCTCAAGAAGAAAAAACATGAAATATAGAACCTTCTTCAGCTCTTGTCCTTTCTATTGGAATAAAAGAAGCATGCTTTAGTAAATGTAAGAGTTTAGATACAAGGATCTAATAACAGCATGTTATAAACATGTATTGGTGCATTTTTAAAATGATATGAGCAGACGAGTCAGGGGAGCCTCAAGGGCTTGCAGAGGCAGAGAAATGAGAGAGGCAAGGTCCAAGCGTGTCTAAAGGTGTGTTTGGGAACACATTTGATATGTGGATTGAGGGAACAATGCATATTTTAAATTTTAAATATGAATTGATGTTTGATAAATTTTTATCAAATTGCATTTGGCCTCGATACTGCATTACAAATGCTTAAACGTTGATGCTGTCTTAGGCAAGTATTAACATTTCAGCATTTGTGGGATGCTAATGAAATTTTTTGAATTTCATATAGTACCTTATGACATTCTCTAAAATCAAAAGATTGTCATTATATAATGGAAACCCTAACGCTCATTCCCTCTCCCCTTCTCTCGAAACCAACATGAAATTATATTTACTTATTTCCAAAGATTATTTTACATTGATTTATATGATTGTATTCTTTTATTTATTATATTTCTATACCATACAAATTTTTTTTCAAAGATTATATTTATTTATTTATTTAAAAATTATGTATTCACTTTTGAATAAATATTAAAATTATTATTAAATGAACTTTTGAAATACAATTTTATCAAACAACACTTACACCAATGCACATTTAAAATATAATTTTAATCTATTATTTACCAACACTCAAAGCATTTCACAATTGCACATTCACTCAAGCATATTTCTCAAAATGCACATTAAAAATGCAAATGTGTTCCCAAATGTATCCTAAATTTTAAAGATAAGGAAATTAAAACCTGGGCAAGGCAAGAAAAGGCTCAAACACCTCTAAATTATTCAACCAGACGAATTCACACCCGAGCAAGGCAAGGCGAGGCAAGGCAAGGCCCGAGCACCTCTAAATTGTTCGAGCAGGCAACTCCACCCCTAGGTAAAGCAACACAAGGTAAAGCAAATTCACACCCAGGAAAGGCGGGAGGAGGCGAGGCAAGGCCTGAGTGCCTCTAAATTGTTCGAACATACAAATTCAAGCTCAGGCGAGACAAGGCCTGAACGACTCTAAATTGTTTGAACATGCAAATTCACACCCAGGTGAGGTAAAGCCCAAGCACCTCTAAGTTGTTAGAACATGCGAACTCACACCCCGACGAGGCGTACTGAGGTAGGGCCCGAACGTCTCTAAATTGTTATTGTTGGGCAGGCAAATTCACACTTGGGCCCCAGGCAAGGTGAGGCAAGGCACGAGTACCTCTAAATTGTTGGATTGGCGAATTTACACCTAGGTCCCAAGCAACGCGAGGCAAACGAGCACCTTTAAATTGTTCGGGCAGGCAAATTCAATTGGGCACTGCTCAGGCATGCCTAGTCCAAATCAATCTGATTGAGCTCGAGTTGAACCCAAATTTATTGATTCGGTTCGACCAAGATAACTTAACTTCCTCCAAACCCACCCCCTTTCTCACCGTGCACAAACCCTAGCTCCCCAGCCCTTCACCACGGACTCCTCCCAGTCAATGATCAGGGGCCACCTTTCTCCCTTTCCCAGCAATCGATGTGCCCCGTGAAACCTCTTCCCCCTTTCCCAACAGCCACCGAATGGCACACATACCCCCTCTCTCTTCCCCCCTTACCCTCTTCTCCCTTTCACAACCACCGGCACTACCCCCACCCCTGACCTAACGGACAAGTTAGGTTAGGAAATGCACCAGGCTGGCGAACAAGAGGATATAAAGAGTTGGTACCATAGTGGCGCCGACAGAGGACCCAGAAAGCAAGGGCCCCACCGACTTTGAAGATGCCGGCGGTGTGGCGCATCAGGCGGGTGCACGGCTTCGCGTCCGAGCGCATCAGTTCCCCATCCGACCATCCCAACGCCCGCCTCAGCGCCATCCCCTGTCTCCTTGCTCCCTCCCTCCCAAGAAGACCACAGCACAAAAGAAGAGGGAAGGAAATACGACGATGAGGCTCGTCGGAGTTGGCGGTGCCGGCAAAAAGAACACAACGTGGGTCGGATGGTTGGGTTGTGGGAGCGGCGACAGCGGACGGCGAGGGAAGGAGACTGTGGTGAGAAGAAAGCCCTACCGTCTCCTGACGCGAAGAAGAGCGGTCGTGGTTATTAAACCCAGACTGGACCGGTTAGTCGGACCGGAAAACCTGCGAACGGGACCTCCAACTGATTCAGTTGGATGGCCACGATACTTGTGGCCATCGCAAATAAGTTTATTTCAAAGCCACTACCATGATATTTTATAGCTCATCTGGTAACTTGAATGTGATCGGCTCAAAAAGTCTTAGGTTCGCCTCTTTATCGGACATTTGGTTTTTTTAATATATTAAATTTATATCCTAAATTAAATATTTTCATTTTATTTATTTATTTATTATTATTATTTTTTTGTAAATATTCTACGGATAAACTGAATTAGGAAAAACATGTGTACTAATAAAAATTGTGATGATGCAGTTCGAGTTATGATTCGACATCATCAACATAACTTACAATGCTCGATGCAAACAGCATGCTTAGCGAGGGATGAGGCTCGACAATCAAAATAATTAGTGTAAAACTCACGAAGGTGAAAGATAATAAGACTTGAGTTAGATTTACCTAAGTTATACATTATCGCCTATTCATAATTAAGTATGGAACGACCCATGAAAGAAAAAACAGGCTACAAAATAACACCTTACCAAAGCTAAAATATATCTAAAATCTATTATTATTTTATTTAATTTTTAGAATATTTTAATTTTAGTTATTAAAAAAAATAACACATTAATCTCTATTTCAAATACAATTTTAAAAACAAAATTACAAACCTTAAACTAGTACCGTTTACCGATTAGGCTAGGGATTTCACTTGTCTAAACGCAGGCTATCGTTGAACGGGAAAATACTCTACCATGAGGCTCGGGAAGATCTTAGAACTCTGGTAAGCATTACAAAATATAAATATTGCTTCTGATTCCAAGGCATTATCAAAGAAAAGACTTGTCACCTTGGAAAAATTCTAAATTAAAACAAGGCCATTGTTTTTGCTTTTCAAATACTTTTTGTAACGAATAAAACATCGCACTCATGCTAGGAAGGTCACTAATTGGTACATATCTAAGACTAGCAATTCCCTTTTGTTGCTACGCTACAAAGTTAAGAGGTGATTTCTGTACTTTTTTTAGTCAGTAGTGTACATATGTTAATGGAAAAACAGCGAAAAAACCAAAAACCTGAAGTGCAGGACGGCCTTTTTGATCTTTGCACCAATAGAACGGAGACAGTAGTTCGAGAGCACTAGGAACCTGTTCAAGCCAAAAGAATGAGCATCCAGATCTTTAATAATATATCAAATACTTTGCAGGCAAGTGGATCTAATGGCCCCTAAAGAGCCGAGTAAACTGTCACAAGCACATTGTGCGTCACTAGTATTTTTTTTCTATATTGGTCAGTTCATTCTGGCATTTGCAAGTTGTTCGTCAATTACAATAGATTACAGGCTTCACGAGAACGTGTCCAAAACCAAAAAAAATAGACACAAGGGGATATGTGTGTATGTATATATATAGACACACACACATAGAATGTTACACAACAACAACAAAATGTGTATCAAAATTTGGGGATTTTTGCAATGTGCTGAGCATCCCCAGCGCCATGACAGCGTTTTATGAAGGAGTCTAAAGTTGCTTGCTTTTGAGGACTTTTGCTTGTTTGACTGGAAGACACTTCTAATGTATTTTCTTCGCCATCGAGCATCTAATAGCAAAAAAAAAAAAAAGCACCAACAGTAATTAAAAGAAGAATTGTGTGTGTTAAGTGAAAGGCAACTATGCACTCCTGAAGCAGCAATTTGAAAGAAACTCTCTCAGAGAAAAAACAGTCAGCGTGGTAGACAAAAGGGAGGGTGCAAAGTTACTATGTGTCTAATGAAACAATTAGATTTCTATTGAATACAAACCACAAATTTAAGAACTAAGCTAAAAGGAATCAGAGTTATCTCTTACATACACGATTTCCACTACAGGAGCAAAAATATGAGAAGCATGACTTTTGATTCATAAAAGTGGCAACGAGGCAGTAAAGATGTTACTAGAATCCAGTGTAGTGGAGTGTGCAACTGATAGTTTTTTGTAATATATTCTCACCCAATGTGTATTGACACCTGATGCAGAAGACTTGAAAATACTCTTCAATTTATAAATTAGGCAGCTCATTACCAAATCAGGATGAACAGAAACTTTATCCAATCATAAGAAATATAAATCATTATCTATATGGAGTATGTGACATTTCCAGAAACACAACAAATGAAGAGGTAGGGTTAAGCAGAACCTGGCTCAAAGTTTCCAATTTGCTTCGAACAACATCCCTGAATAGGACTGGCATCAGCAAAAACCATGGGTAACCCAAGAATGGAGATAATACTTACACTAAAGGCACAGACATACCAGATAATGTCATCAACTGTGTCGTTTGAGAGAAGGTAATATATATTGACCGATGACACCTAGCAAAGCAAAGGAAAAATGAATCTTATAATGCGTCAATGGTCAACATGAAATATAGTTTGTCTTGGTTAAAGTCGATTGCTGCAGCAACTTATGCCCCAAATAGTGTGCTAAGTGCAGTCAAGCCTAGTACCTTGTGAGAGCAAAACAGAACTACATTATGATATTTAAATATTGATGAAGAGACATTGTTAGCATGCTCTACATAAGTGTTAACTGACAAGAGATAGTATTACAATAAGTACACATGAGCTACATTCATAGTGGAATTGCTAAAGGGTACTCAAGTCATGAATACTTAATTAGATGAAAAACTTGCACCACACTGTAAACTGATAGAATCTCAATGTGGCCACAAACTAAGGAAAGAGGGATTCTTCCTTAAATTATTTGTTTGATTCTAATAATTCAATATAGTAGACTCTGCAGACATTGACAATTACATTTATTTGTTAATATGATTCTATAGTATACATTGACCGAGCAACCAACAATTTCCACTTAAACATAGAGAAAGTTCATCTCAAGGCTCTATATATAAAGATACTAGTGCTCAAGAAACCAAATGCCAAATAATCAACCCACCTTTGGCTTTGGTTGAACAAGTTCTTTAACCACCGGATACATTAAATTCACATTATATCAAATTAAAAATAGAATAGGTTATATTTCTATTGCAGATAGGATATTTATTTCTTGTTTCAGTGAATTTACATAAGAGGATATTTTAAATTTTACATTAGGGAGAATCTCGAAACTATTACTTAAATAATTAAATTTATCAACTTCAGATCTAGATTAGGATTCAAATTCTTTTTTAAAAAATCCTCTAATTTAAATCCACTCAAATAGCAAATTAATATCCTAATTGCAATATAAATCTAAAATATTACTTGATAGTTACATTCCTCCCCCTATTTAATAAATATGATCCTCAAATTTGATTCTACGTTAGTGGAATAGATATAGATAATGCTCGTTTATGTCTGCATCCTGACCTGAATGATGCAGTCAACGGAGATATATAAACTTGTTAATAAGGACAAGCTCATTCCCCTGCAAGATCTAGATCGGCTGCTCCAAGAAAGTGATATGGATCCTTGATATACTTAAGAACAAGGAGATACGAAACACAATCATGTGTAGCAGAGAGTTCAGGGGACAATGCTAATTGGAAAGCCATCGATCCAATCGTTTACAAAATTGTAAAGGGACAAATAAATCTAGGAGTTAATTTATCCTTTGTCGCTTTGAAACAGACATTGATTTCAAATTCCAACTCCCTTCTAATTTGATTAGCATATCTCTTTTGTATGATTTGATCAGCTGCCCCTAGCTACCACCAACTCCAAGGGAACATCACCAACTCTCGCTTGGATGCTCCATCACCAAAGAAGATCCAGAAGCGAAGGGCTACCAGAAAAAAGCCACAAGGAATAACAGGAAAAGGAGAGGGCACAGCAGAGGTACAGAAGACAAGGAACAAAGAGAGACGAGGAGAGGAAGACAAAGAAGACGAAAGAATTTAGGAGAAAAATGGCAAAGAAGACTGATTAAGGAAACAAAAAGCAGAAAAAAATAAGAGGAAGAAACAGAGAACAAAACTTTTAGTTTAGCAAAAAGAGAAGAAAAATAAAAGAGAGTAGAAAAAACAAAAGAAGAGCAAGATTACTATTTTATATTTTATTATACATATTTTAAACTTGAATTATTAATTAAACCTGTAATTCAACTTTTTGACACAATGGACCCTTTGACCCACTGTTCTGATCAGTAATTTAGTGACACCAAGCTTGGCAATGACTAGTTAAGTTTTAATATGTACAGATGATATTACTATAAAAAAGAAGCATTTGCATCCAAGCCAGGAAAGAGTAGAATACAACTAGGTGCACTATAAATTGTATCAATGCCACGAATCATTACCTGGCCAATCCGGTGAGCACGATCTTCTGCCTGAATTATATCACCAGGAGTCCAGGTCAACTCAGCAAAAAAGATTGTACTTGCTGCGGTCAGGTTCAATCCAACACCTCCGGCTTTGATTGAAAGCTACAAATGGGCATCACCAACAATAAACTTCAAAAAGCATGGAACATGGGGTTTGTTTTCACATATAGCATACAAACATTATAGTCTGAGCAGAGAGATATAACAAATCCAATTGAAAGAAGAAAGAAGCCTACAACTGCAGCCTTTATATCAATCTTCTCCTGAAATTCATTTACCAAAGGTTGTCTCATCGATGATGGGGTACCGCCATCTATTCTTATACAGCCAACTTTCTTTTTCTGCAATAAATTGATCATTCGTGGGCGATTATGATGGTGAACTCTTGACTACTTACAATATGGCAATGTTAAGTTACTTACAAGAAGAAACTGATGTATCGCATCAATCATGGGCTGATGGTGAGCAAATATCAAGAATTTGCAGTCTGCCTGAAAAGTGAGGATGAGAACATACATGAAGCACCATACGTATTACGTGCTAAAAGTTATAAAAGTCAATAACTAAAACATAGCCATTCACAAAAGGGTAAAAGGAACAAGATACAGATTAACCAAAAGAGATAATTGAAAAAGATGTACGTCAGCTGAAATAATTGAATTAACATGATGTCTGGCAATAGTTATATCTAATAAAACCACATGACCAAGTAATTAGTTCTGGTTACCTCAATAACAGTACTCAGGTAATCTAGAACTGCAGGAATTTTAGCTTCTGCTGAATCATTATAGATCTGCAGTTTAAATAAGAGGAAACCGATTAAGAACCAAAATATCCAGTAATAAAAGAGAAAAAGAAACCCAAGATTGTTAGTTTCACACAAGGTTTGTAATTTCGTACCGTACCGAAGTTTCGAACTCAGTTCGATATGGTACGGTACGGTATAAGTATACTGAGCAGTACGTTTCGATATACCACTCTGCCAGCGTTAGGAGGAGGAAGTTTCCTTCTCCACGCCAAAAAAAAAAAAAGAGTTCGATTTCTGCCCACGTGGGGTTTCTTCTCCCCACGAAAAAAAAAGAGAGAAAGGCAACGTCACTCGGTTTCCCCGAGCGAAAAAAAAAAGGGAAAGGCGATGTTGCTCGGTTTTCCCGCACGAAAAAAAAGGTGGGGGGGAAGGCGACGTCGCCTAGTTTCTGCCCGCGTGGGGAGAAGAAACCATTTCCTTCTCCCCACGCGAAAAAAAAAAAACGATGTCGCTCAACGTCGAGCCATTGTCACATCAGACAAGGAGGCGACGTCATCTGCGACGTCCGACGAGGGAGGGCAGCGACAAATCGGGTTCGTCGAGGGAGAACAACGCCGGATCTCTAGGATTTCTCTTTTCTTCTTCCTCTTCTTTCTTCTCCCTCGGCTATATCATCCAGTAGCGGACGGCGACAGTGATAATATTGATTTAGGATGGTAACAGGGCGGGAACAGCCTCAATCGATGTTACTGTCCGAGAGTGGGCAATCCACGTACTGGTCTGCTAACGAACCGGTATGTACCGCCCAGTACATGTGATATTATTAAAATTTAAATCCTTAATTTCATAGAATCATAATCAAATCTTTTTTCTGTACACAGAAAGATGATGTAAAAAGAGAAATGAAGAACAAGTGATCCACTATACTTGTACTATTGGCCAAAACTTAAACCTGACCAAGGTCTACAAGGACACCATCTTTTCTGTTTCAGCACATGGATCAAATATAATCCTGATGACATAAACAGACTCCTTACTGGTTAAGATACTGCAGTATTTCTCTCATAACTGTGGAACATCCCTAATCCGAGAATTTCAAGGAAGAAGAACTGTGGATCTTCTAACGTTATTGTGCAGGAACAAAAGCATTTCTTGTTAGATACACAACTAAGCACATGTATCTGGAATAACTAATATAAACAGAAATAAGCCAACATATGATTAAACTTTGAAAAGCAAAAGAGTTAAAAGTGTAGAATGCCTGAGCTCTTGATGGCAAGAGCAAGCCTCATTCCGAAAGATATAGAATTTTAAGTGGAAAAGATCTGAAGCAAGCTACAAATCGGAACCTCAAGTATCATAAATTGGTGGGGAACACAATTTGAAATGCACAGTACACAACTCCAAAGATTAAATGCTTATATTGACATAAGAGTAATGAACACTCCACATACAACATTATGAACTTTACTACAAGTAAATGAGAATATTCAGAGCTAAAATCTGTCCATTTTTAATGCATTTACCATGCCGAACATTCTTCATGTAACACACATCCTCCCAAACTAGAATAAGGCATGAAGAAAGCACCCTACTATAAATAAGGTAGTTGTTGTAGTAAACCTTAATCATGAGTCTCAAGGTTAATTCTCTCAAGTACTAAGTCGACAGTACACCTGAAATGTATAGAAAATTTGCTTTATAATAAATACTCTCATCAAAAGAGATGAACTACTATTTTAAATTATCATTACATAGAGATTGTGTCATGTCAACAACAGAGATTAATCTATAAATAATCAAGAAAAAATAATATTCAACCTAAAATTATCTAAATGTTGCTGCTTCTAGATCTCTATACATTTCAGACATTAATTATTTTTAAAAATGAAGAATTTGACTATTTTCTAGCTCATTATTTTTCCATATTAATCACTTCTATCATGTAAGCACACTTCCATACCATTTTTTGAAAATGCAGTATATTTGATCCCACAGATAGACTAACATGGAACAAAGAGTTCAGATACCTTGTTAATAAGATTCTTTTGCATAAATTTTAAAGACTCAATCTTCTCAGGGGAATCACAAGCCTGAATGTTCATCTTCACTACCTCCAACTGAAAAACAAAAATGGAACAACTCAGGTCACATAAATATAAGAATAATATGGTAAACCACATGCCATATGTGGCCATAAACAAGCCATCATTCAGTTTTTATTTTTCAGATATGTTTTACCACCAAAAAAACAGAGATTGTAAGCTAAAACAAGTTTCAATACCTACATAAGAATTTCTGTGATACAATAAGGTATCTTCCTCTTGTCTCTTTTAAATATGACACCGAGAAAAACGAAGTAAAAAACTCATTTAGGAACAACTATAAATATTACACAAACACCTCCTTCCTCAAACAGGTAATTTTAACATTTTCAGGCAATAAGGAAAAGAAAATCAAAATCAAGAATTTTAGTAATTATTGAGGTACATGAAAACAAAACACTAGAACTTAGCACATGCAGACATGTCATGCCCAATTTCTATTATTAGCTTGTCAAAGAAAATGGAAACTATTTAAATTAAAATAATAAAGCTATTCATTTTGACCTAGGAGCTCTGTTTGTTGGGACCCACATGAACCTTGTTACAAACTCATATCTAATTTTCAGATTATTTTCAGATCCCCCAACGAGCAATTTATCCACGTTCCTAACATGCTCATTTGAACTCCAACTTCACTTTTTAATGAATGAATAAAATTGCATATAAAGGATTTAAAATGCAGCCACACAAATTTAAAATATAATATATGCAAGTGAAGATAAAGAACATACACATAAATATACATGAAATGTACAAACAAGAAGAGTTGATGATCAAGAATGAGCAACTAATGTAATTCCATATTATACACAAAATGTGGTGTAAAAAACAAGGACCAATAGTACCAAGTGATTACAAAAGAAAAATCTTGTAATTTTGTATAAGATCTAGAATGTGAAGTTGATACATCTCTTTCACATTCAATACTTATTATGTTAATTTTAACAAATACAATAAGAAGTAGGGGCAAATTAAATCTTAATTTCATCAGTATGACATATGACTTACATAACTGTCATAGACCATACAGTTTTCTCATTCATCAAATTACATCATAATTTAATTTGTGGACTTCCATCTAAATCACATCAGATACAACTACAATGGATCAGACTCACTTATAAGTTGCAAATGAATCAAAATACAGAAATGTTATACAACAACAAGAAGCCATAATGACCTAACTAAAGAAAATCAGTGTGATCAATAAACACATGCTAAAGTTCAAATACTAATATAGGACTAGAAATGACTTTCAGATATCAGAGCATGAAAGATCAACATATAGGTATCAGGATTACCTCACGAAACATAATTCTAATTTGTTTCAAATCTTTCTCATTCAAATCTAGGAAGACCTGAAAATAGTAGCAACCAATTATGAGACCAAATTCCTATGAACTGAATGAAGAAGGAAATTTACAAAAGTAATGATTGGTACAAATAAAACTATATACTAAAAGATTAATGAACACCTAAATGTATAGGGTGTTACAAATATCTGATGTTAAAAAATTAAAAAATCCTAAACAATATCTGATGTTACAAACACCTAAAGATTAAAAAATCCAAAACAATATCTGATGTTACAAATATCTTGAGACAAATGTATAGAGTTATTAGAAAAGATAAAATAAGAAATGATATCATTTGTGTACAAATAGGGATGAACTCCCACGAAAAATAAAATTAAAGGAAACAGTGATTTAAAAAGGTGCTTGGGCGCTCGCCTAGACGCTCGGGTGAGCACAGGCGTCGGGCGCTTCGGGCGAGCGCCCGGGTTAAACTAGGCAACCGAACCAGAATTTTAGGACAGGTTCGGTCTCCGATGATTTACTTTTGAGGCCAATTTTTTTTACTTTCATGAAGTCTGTTATTCACAAACACAAAATGTCAGTTATTTTCACACCAAGCCCTATGCTCTTTGGAAAAGTTTGCATGTTTCACAGAGGCATATAATTAAGAGGCTCAGATGGCATACAACATGGCAGTGTATGAAAAGAAAACACTTCAACAATTTAATGAGCCTGTTTAAAATCTGTCCTGATGATGCAGCAGTTTAACAGGTTGTGCAATTTTTAACAGCCAAATGCAATCTAGTGCACCTTAATTTTAAAACAAAACCATCAGAGCACAAACAAAGCAAAGAATGAAGTAACAATGTTGTAAATTAAGTTCCATATTGATCATTTTGCTACACCAATAATTCGTAGAATCAATAATCTTGGTTTTATCATAGGATTCCAATTCTATAATAGGATTATAACAAATAGGTATATGTTAACGGTGAAATTATAGCTTAAATGGCAAGATCTTACTTGAGGATCTTATATTAGAATTAATTCTTGTGTTGTCATTTTCTAAATCATTCTTATGTTTTTCAGAAAAAATTTATTATGACAATAAGTTCATTAGACATCAAAAGATATTGATAATGTTGTACACCATAAGTAAGGTTCGCTATACCACTCAGTACAGGCATAACAAACCGATGGAAGACCAAATGCGAAGCAACCAAAATCAATTGATACATGACCAGGATAATAGGTACCGCTTGGAATGGGCTTGGTACCATCTGGTGCAGGTCTCTACCAGTCAGTAAGATTGGTTGGGTGTACGGTTGTCCAACTAATCATTCGGCCTTCCATGGGAGGTTATAAAAAGGCCCCTCACACCCCATTCTTCTCCCTCACACACTCTCTCACTTTCTTTTTCTCTCTAATCACTCTCAAAGTTCGCTTAATTCCCTCAAAACTCCCTTCCAAACTCATTTAAGATAATTAGGAGAGGTTGATTTCCACAAGGGGAGTAAAAATTAAGATACAAACCATTTCTTCTTCAAAACAAGGTAATTCCAAACCTACTCTCATTAAGAGTTTTAGAGTTTATATTTATTCTTGTGGGAGACCCCCTGCATCCATCTTGTTTCCTCACCGAGGCAATACAATAAGAAAACATACATGTTGCCACAGGAACCTCCCACCACAAGGGTCGTCAACGATAATGAGGCAATGACTGCTACCACATTATTGCATCAGTGGCACACTATGTACTAGTATCAAATGCAGTGGAATCAGTTTTATGCATGGGTCTTATAGACACACCATATCCATAAACAATTTCGTCAAATCAAGGATTTGGATTCACCCATTGTCAACTCACATCATTCATTTTAGTGGTAGGAGCTCTCTAAGGAATTCAATCTTGGACACAGACCCATACCGATCCTAGCCCATACCAGTATGGGTCTGAGTGGGTATATGTCTTTGTATAACATCTCATTTATCATAAGTGTAGTGAAGACTAAACTTTATTACTTTTACAGATAAATTTAAAGTCTGCACTAAAAATATTTTCCAAAACTAAGCCCAAAAAAAGGACATTATACTGGCTCATTTAATGAAACACTCATGTTTATTCTTCAAAAACACATAAGCATAAGGTTATACAAACTTTAGGTTGGAATTCATATTTTCAGATTGTTTTCATCATTTTTCAAGTGTTTAAGGTTTAAAAAACTTAGAAAGATCTTTTGAAACACTATTTGATTCATAATCAGATCCAACCTATGGTCCACCAATTTATGATGTGACCCCAACCATAGTTACAACATTGTAGAATTTTTCTTTATGGAATCTCATAAAGGAACTTGATCCTACGCAACACTGTAACTACCAACAGCGCTAACAGAACAAAGGAGGATCCAGGCTGATTTGTGTAAAATTTATTAGATAATAGCTTGTCATGATATAATTGGTGTATTTGGCATGGAGAAATTTACTTGTTGCCTGCGCTTCACTGGCAGCTGTGAGAGGACATCTTTTTTTAATCTGCGAATCATGACAGTTGCTTTCATTAGACTATGTAGCTCTTCATGGTTGCTTGCACCTTGATACAATCCAAAGATACCCTATAAAGATAAATTTCAGAAGTTAGACCTCATGACAAAACAGACAACTGCATTTGATGACATATAATTTGAAAACGAAAGTTAAGCAAATCTTACACCCTTGCAGTAACGATTCCCATACTCGTGAACATTTTTGTAAACACCAGGATACAAGGCCTCGAGCTGGAAAAGAACAGAAACCGGACTAAAACATTGTTAATGCATCATAAACTAGGGGAAAAAAGCAAGAGGCAAAATTCATAAGTTGGGTAAAGTTGCACCTGCTTGAACAACTCGATAGGTCTGGATAAAGCAGGAGTTCCACTCAGCAGAATTGCGTATTGAGCTTTCTGAAATATTAAATTAGCAATGCTTATGAAATAATAGTGCAACTTCCCATTTGTAACCAAGAAGCAGGTATGGTTTGATGACCAAAGAAAAAGAGCAGTTAAAAGCAGTTGTACTTAACAATGTGCAATGCCTAAAGAAATATTTCTTGATTTAACAATTTGTATGTAGCAAAGCTAGAAGGTCGATACAAGGTTCACCGTTTCAAAACATACCGCTCGGTACTGACAATATGTACTAGTCTAATATGGGATCAATATGGGTGGTACATATCGGTTTGTCGATACACCCCATGATTCCATGTGTTGGTACGTACCAAACCAACGACCGATCGGTATATTGTTACGAACTAGTAAGGCGAACCATGTGTTGATAAAGTCTTGATTGACTAGTGTCAGCACTTATAAAAGGAAACTCACAATGTTTAATGTGCAAAAAAAGGTTTAACTACTACATAAGAAGAAATCAAAAAAGAAGAAACAACAACAGATAAAATCAAGGATTTTTATTTCGAATAATACCGCCTGTACCCGGCGATAGCATCGATTAATGTTGTTTCCACCCGGTTACCACCCTAAATCGGTCGGTGACGATCGATTTCGACCGTCGTCGTGCACAACCGGGTGGTATTAGCAGAGAAAGAAGAAAGAAGAGGGAGAAGAAAAGGGAGAATCTGGAGATCCAATGCCGCTCTCCCTCAACGATCCCGAACCGTCGCTAACCTCCCTCGCTAGAGGCCGCAGATGATGTCGCCTCCTCGTTTGAGGCGACAAGGCCTTGGCGTCATCGGCAACTTCTCATCCGCGCGGGGAGAGAAGCTGCCCCGGCGATGTCGCGGGGAGAAGAAACTTAGCGTTGTTGAGGCGGTGTTTCTTCTCCCCACGCAGGCAGAAAAAACGAGGAGACGTCGCCTCATCGGTTTCTTCTCCCCACGCAGGCAAAAAAACGAGACGACGTCGCTGAGTTTTTTTTACTTATATATATAAGGCGTCAACTCGTCACCCTTTTTTGCGCGAGAAGGAAACCTCGATTTCTTCTCCCGCTTGCGGGCAAAAATCGAGCGATGTCGCCTTTTTGTTAGGAAGTATAGAGACGTCAAAAGGAGCCTTAGAAGATTTATATTCTATGCGTAATGGTCCAGTTCACCTTAAAAAATCAACTGGATACTCCAATGGCAAAAAGAACACCGTGCATTGGAAGTTGTTGACAGCTGTTGAAACTACTGAAAATAATCATTGCATGTCTGCGTCCCCTTTCTTTCCTCCTCTTCAATAGCTATTTGCCTTCTGGTTGCCGCGACCACCTCAACATCCACCTCCTCCGGTAACTAATGTTGCCCCTTAGTGCCACTGCTGACACCTCCTTCAGTACACACCACTGTCTCCTCCTCATCCTCCTTGGGCCACTGCTGATGCCTCCTCCAGTACATGTTACCATCTCCTCGTCATCCTCATCCTCCTCTGCTTTTACTACCTCCTTTGATAGACATCATGACCTCCGATTCATCTTCATTCTCTCCTCCGCCTTGCTGTCTCCTTCTTCTCCTCCATTCTTCTCTCTTTCTCTCTAGTCCAGTCAGTAGTGAGTCATACCAAGTGTCTTTCACACTAGTCTAGTCAGTAGTGGTTCATACAAAGTGTCAATATTGCAATTCATATCGGTACTATTTACTGGTCCAAACATCAACCAGTGTCGGCATTGAACCAAGATTTTAAATGAATCACAATCAATATGAACCTCATAATAACCATAAAACATTCTCAATTTAATATTACATGTCATGTTATTTATTCGGGACTTGGGTAACCATAAATTTCATGGGAATTATACTACAAAATACTGCAATTTTTAATTTTGACATGTTTCCAAATTAGCTTGAAAATATATAAAATGACCTATTTCATTTTCTATAGATCTCCGTAAAAGAGAGAAATAAAATCAAACATTTTTTATCACATTATATGTTTAGCTACTCCATTTCAGATAGGTCCACTTGTGTCCTGGAAGAAGCTCTAAATATCTTGTTTTCCCGTTTCTTAAGTTTCATCACTGATCTCAAGTTAAATGAGGAAGCTTGGGTGACAAAGTCTGAGCAGGAACACCATGAATGCAAAACAATTTTAGATAAGCTTCAGACTCCATTTAGGTTATCATGGACTGGAAGGAAGCTGAAATTTTTCTTGCATTACCATTTCTTAAAGTTTTGACACTAATCTAAATATCTAATAATAAACGTCAGATACTGGGTGACAAATTGGATTAAGCAGGAACACTGAACTTTCCTAATTTAGTTTTAATTCTGAGAAAGCACTAAATATTTTCTTAAATTAATTGATAAAATTGATCTAAATGAATATTGGACCATTTGGTATTCCTTTAACATTGATTATATGTCCAAGGTGATGATAAATTAGTTTGACCAAAGAAGTATAAAATAATGTTATTTGATACTTACATGTGAGTCTGTGACGCTGCATAAATTGTGTCTGATATGCATCCACAAGTTGGAAATATTGATGATAAAATTTATATGCCAATTTGGAGTAAAATGTGCCCACACAAAGTAAAATATATGGACATCAAAAGGAACTCTGGTTATAAAGTGTTATACAAATTATAAAGTATAAACTATGTTAGGTTACTTTGCATCCTTAGAATAGTAAATACTCCAATGCATAACAACACGTGCATATACCAAATATGCATGAATAGCATGAAAACCATGTTCTCTTCATTTTGTTGGTAATATGATCGATACAGCTACAAGAGAGCTTCCTTATCATAGAGACCCATTTTTGACGTCAAGCATCATAAGTTCTATCACATTTCATCGGCAATGGAAATAGCAAATAATGTTTTTAAGATAAAAAATAGTACACACTAATACTAAGAACTGTTATTCTATGTCAGACCTGAAGAACTGGAAGACAAGCATTTGTTCGCTTAGCCTGAGCATTCTTCATAAAATGTGATTCATCTGCAATGACAATCTGAGCAGGTACAATCAAAACTAAAACCATAGTAGCCATTCCAAGGATTCTATGAGAAAATAGAAGATACAAGGTCACTAGATGAATACATCTGCTACAATTGAAAACCAGAATAGGGCATGAATTTCTTATATTCGAAAAAGAAGAAGAATAGGAAGAAGATCACAATTACAGCAAACAAAATGAATGTCAAATTTAATTTTTTAACCATCTGGTTTACAATGGTGCGAAAATCTTAACAGCAAAAGCCAAAGAGAAATCTGCAAGAAAATCTTAGGTAAAAGTTTCAAACCAACATGCTTGGCGATAGTTTACTTGAATTAACAAAACTATATAAAGTGTTCTTATTGTCATCTCGATTAACAGTTTTTTTCTAATCTTGGAAACTTCCTTTTTCTTTCCTTTCAGAGGCATAACTAGTGGCTTACAAACTTAAAACCATCCAACTATGTGGGTTATCAAGATTTGATAGAAAAAGAAAACAAACTATGAGATGTCAGTTGAAAAACAGAAAGTAACATGATGACTTCACCAATTTGTGGCACAAAAGAGCCACATATAAACCCTCTAACCTTGAAAAAGTTGACTGAGTTCTCCTTAGATATTTTCTTTGAGAGGCGTAACCAGTAAATTGCAACTGATCCAACTACAGATGGAGCTCTGTTAAGCACATCGACTGAACCAATTGCATGCAAAAATGTTGGTTTGTCTTACCAAAGCATTTGACATAAATAATCTCTAAATTAATTTGATCAACTACATACCACAGTCAAATCTTTTAAATTACAATGAATAGGCACTATTTTGTATCTTAGTTGAACCAAAAGATACACAAGACCCATTTGAGCCAGTAACTTGGCAGGGCCGGTCAGGTTGCCGAGAGATTATCCTTCAAGAAAGTCTACTTGATCCTAACGTGTTTTAGGGGACAAAATTACATAATATTGATACTGACTACTAAGTCACCAAGACTCGGAAGAACGTAAATGTTTCCCTCATTGTGCTGAAAAGAATGCAAGATGAAGCACCAAAGTTATCATTTAATCATTATGGAAGTTACTTTTCTGGATGGATCATGCCCCTATCCAGCCAGTACATGCCTCATACAGTAAAATATCCTCCTGTACCATGCTGTATACCACAGTACACGCCATATGTTGTTTGAAACTAGATTTGTTGAAAAATTAAGTTACTCTAGTCTCTACCTTTCCCTGTGATAACCACAGTAAGTATAGCTCGGTGCCACAGTCTGCACCATGTATCCAACCATACATGTTCAGGATGACTCTGGGAGTGTTCAGAGCTGGCATCTTAAGAACCCAATCACCCTTTTTACCTTCTCTTTTCTGTTTTATTTTTTCCCTTCTCTCCCATTACCTTCTCCATTCATAGCCATTCTTCTCATTCCAAAAAATTTCATGTTTGGATTCACCAGTTCTGGGACTGCATTATGTATAACAATTGTTTCATGGACTTCCTTCTCTCTTAATGTTACAATTTCTTTCTTCTCAATTTATTGGTTTAATGTGAAACAAAATTCATCCAACCATGATTATGATAGTGTTAGCATTATAGTTAATGTTATCGTGGGTGATAAATTAGGTTCATTGAATGTTTGGCAAAGAATTGGAGCTTCCTTTATTAAATACCATGCTCCAGAAATTTGAAAACGGAAATTGTCCAGACAGAAGTTATGCCCATACTCCATAACTCCATATATCATGTTTTTTTAATGTGTGGTATGATTGAGTCGACTTACAACTATCTTAACACAGTGATTGGAGCTATTCACATCTTGCAAAACTAGAATAATTTTTGAATTGAAGGCCTTGAAACAGCAGTTAAAGATGAAAGCTTATTATGATGCTCATTAAACAGGGTTGTAAGTTTAGATCAATGTTTGGAAACAGATCAAGCTCAACTTGTTTGTGAAGCATGAGTCAAGCCCAAACAATCTACTTTTGTTTGACGGATTAACAAGTTGAACAGGACTAGTTCATTTGTGTTGTTTCAAGCCATTCTTCTTAGCCTACAGTTGAGCATAATCTCCACCAATCATTTGATCAAGCCACTGAAATCAAATTCAACTCCTGTAAGTATTATGAATTGAGATTTTAGAACCCAACACTTTTGTGTCATTCTCACTCTATTCTACTTTCCTCTTTGGTTCACCTGGTGGAGGTCACATGGACCCAAAATGGACCAACCTACTTTCCACTGCTCCCCTCATACATTTTTCCCTCTCCACCTCTACCAATACAATTATTGTTGATGCCAACTTGGCTGCTGTCACCTACTCGAGACCTCGAACACAGCACAGATGCCTTGATGTTGTCATTCTACTGCCTATACCTTTTACTCCAGCACTCTCATCTCAAAGTCAACACAAGCAAGCTAAAACCTTTATGATCCAGCCATGATTGAGTCTAAGACCAACATAAACCAGGGGCTCCATTCAAGTGAGCACAAAAGGTGAAGACTGTTCATTCCAAGTGGGCTCAGACGCTCAGTTATGCCTTTACTCCTGAATCGCAAAAGTCATTAAAAATTTTATAAATTTTAGTTTTATAATAGTCAAATACCATTATGTATGAAAATATGTGTAATTCTATAGTATTTGTCACAGTATAATGCTGGTCAAATTAAATTATTACTTGAAAACATAAAATATACGCAAAAAAAAATATTTATGTACCATATAGCTGGGAAAAGAAGTGTAAATTTCTATCAATGTGGTTACGGACAGCAATTTCTTTCTAAGATTAAAAATGTTTGGGGCATATTTAAAACCCTAGAAACAAAATAATTCCTATTATTTCAAACATAAAATTCTCCTTGTTTCAAAAACTGAGTGTGTTCAGCATTTTAGCAAGTGAAATTATTTAAATAAAGGACTACAACCTTTCAAACCTCCTTTCTTATCATTTGTTATGTCTAAAATAAAAAAAATGCTTTGTTAATTCAATTTGAATCAAGGTACTTGGACTGGCCAAGTAATAGGGTCACTCAGGGCAGCCCATTTTTCTGATAAAATGAATGATAATACAAATAAAGCAAATAAGAGATTGAAATGAGACATAGACATTAAGAAAAAAATGTTTCAATTACCTTAAACTCAGAAGCCAGAAGTATATCTTGTATCTTAGGAACTACATCATAAGAAACTATGTTGAAAACACCATCTAAATGGATATTTGACTTCAAATTTGAGAACACTATCTTGAATCCAGCCTTGTTAGAGCCTCCATGTTGAGATAGAACTACCTTCAATGACAGTCAAACACAATTAATGGGTATTCAACAACAAGTACAACTAATGTTCATACTTGATAGGATAGTTCATGTTGTTTGATCAGTGTCCTGAGTTCTAGCATGAACTCAGATTTTCTACTTCAAGATGCATTACAAGCCAATCGGTCCAAAACAAGGAAAATGTAGAAAGTGTTAAATTGAATTAAATAAAATCAAATTTTCAAATATAAACAAAAATAAGACCATCATTACATGTCCAGCATCAAGAAGCCACCAAAGATACGAAAGAACCATTTTGCAATAGCAGCATATAAACAAATTGGATTTTTATGAACACTACAGTCTCTAGACATTACTAGCTAAAGATTTTAATTAAATTATGAACTCCAATTTAGGTATGATATCCATTTGAAAATTCAAATTCCACCAGATTAATACAATTATCATATGTTGCTACTACCATCAAAAAGGTCAAAAGTTCACAAGGTTCCCACCAATGCTGATCTAGAAAAGGTTAATGTATAGACCTAGCCCTAGAAGTACAAACGATGATATGTGAGTTTTTTTTTTCACTTTCTAAGCATTTATTATTTTATTAGAAAATTCAATAAATTGTCTGAACTGAAAAATGGAGACTGAAAACTAAAAGAAGTTCACAAATTGTGCCACAATTTCCTTAACTTGTCTCTTTGTTGGTAATAAATCAAAATTAAGTCAAATAATTTCTATCAATACAATATTGTGCACAACTTTCTTAGGAATAAAACAATCAGAAAATGAAGAAAGTGCAAGAATATTTCTTTGAAAATGAAGAATGTGTTTATCATGTTCATTTTTAAACTTTTAGAAAGAAAAGAATATACTTGACAATCAGGTACCACAGTGCACTGTGTACCATATTGTCAATATATTTTCAGCAAGTCATTATAGGAAATGCCCCTAATGACACTACTGTGTGACGATATTGGAAGATGAGAAAAGGATATGTAAGTTTCTACTTTCTAATTCATGACAAAAGAGGAGAATCGTGGCATGAGAATTCCACCACAGCAAGGTCAGGTGTAGGACCAGATATAAGCAATCCAGACCCTTTAGCAAAAGGCTAGCCTGATGATTCAAACCCATGAAGCCTAGTATGCAATGTAACCACCTTAAAAAGGCACCAATCATAAACAAAAAAAAAAAGAGAGAAAACGTATAACATCATGTTTTTACAATAGGACTAGGACATTAATTATAAGTGAAGGACATCATAAGAACAATTGCAAAGAAAAAATGATAAGAAATAAAACTACTTTCAAAATAAGAGCATGTAATATGAATCCAACATAAGGATAAGCTTTCATGCGAAGTCCAATTTTAGATACCAATGACTAAGACATAACATTCAATTGACAAGAAAATTCAAATACAAACGAAGTAAATTTTGAGTTAAAACAAAAAAATAAGGACTTCTAATTTAAGATCAAAGGCAAAAGCTTTCATTACATACCAGAATATCTGCAGAAGGTATATTAAGCCACTGCTGAATCATCTGCAAAACAAATTTAATGATTACAGAGGGGCACAGAGTAGGTTAAGAGACAGTGATTTGATATGAATAATCAAAGAGAAGTAGGGTCTAGTATTCACAGAAGCCCATTGTAAACGCAAGGAAGACGGGGTGACAACAAGAACAGGCCATGCATCCGGAATGCAAGCAGCAACAGCAATTGCCTGTAGAACAAAGCAACCAGTTCTTGTAAACAACAAGATGAATATCCAGTTGGTACACAATGAAATTTATCATCTTGAAAATAAAACTTATTAATGTCACAACACCAATGCTACAATAATGAATATTACTTGCTAGTGTGAGCTTTATGTCAAACAATTTCAACCTAATCTGCAATAGAGAAGAAAATGAACCCTAGATAAACATAAAGGAGTTGGAGAATGCTGAATCAGAAAATATTTTCATCGTTAGAGACTGCAAGTCATTGGAGAATGCTGAATGAGAAAATATTTTCATCGTTAGAGACTGTAAGTCATTGGAGAATGCTGAATGAGAGAGTATTCTCATGAGAGACTGCAAATCTACATTTTAGGTTGCTCTAATTTTATATAATTAAGATACATTATCTACAATTTGAACAATCTTCTTTATAGGTCTCCAGAAGTTCAAGTTTAGCATGATATGTCTTGTTATAGTGCCTCCCAGTCCTATGCAGTCTTGCTCATCCAGCTTGCTTGCTTGCTTGCTGAAGGGTTTATATAATGTCATACATCATTACCATGCAGACACTTTCAGGTTTTAACTTCTAAGCCAAGCCATAGCTCATAAGATCTTGCAAATTTTCCAAATCCTAAGCAGCCTTGCTCATTTGGCTTGCTCATGCTTTTTGTCATCTTACGAATTGTTTATGGCAAACCCTACTTCATTTCAGAATTTATCTAAAACATAAGGATAGTATGATAATCTTAAAGTTTAAATAGCAAACAGCAAGTTTTACAAAGAGCCTATGAATATGTTCACAAGATGCTAAGAGAATAATTATGGGAAAAAAAACTGAATAGACACCACTAAATGATGGGAAACTAAATGCAAAACCAATCCTATAAATAAACATATATAAGATGATCCAACTTGAATATTATAAGCAATGAAGAACTTAGAAGCTCAATACAAGATCTGGGCCCAAAATCCAATGCCTGTAATGTCTTTCCAAGACCCATTTCATCAGCTAACAGAGCACGTCCACCATGCTGTAGCATGAATCTAACATAGAAAAATAAATTGCAGTTTAGATTACACTGAAGAATTCTGAAAGGAAACTAAAAAGATATGTCCATTTTGATGAATGAAGTCCTCAGATATTCCGCTAAACAATTCCAAGCAGAGATTACTGTAGAATTTATCAAAGTAAATCCTATAGATGAAAGAGAACACCAACAACTTCTATTACATTTCAAATTTGTCATGCAAGATTCTGCTCAGGATCATTTTGCTGGACACGAGATATTCTTTACGATCTTGGTTATGATGGAGGTGTCAAAAAGTTATATTTAGCAAGGATTGAAATTTCGTACAGTACCAGAATTTCGAGTGTCGCTCGGTATGGTACGGTACTACTATGTACCGAGAAATATGCCACGACGTACCGATTGGTACACCTAATTTAGGCATAAAATTCTCCAAAAATACCTGAAAATAAAAAAATAGGATAGAATTTTTTAAGTTAGAAATAAATATAGTAATAGTATAAGTTTAGCAAAATCAATATAAATTAGGTAAGAATAGTATCTTGATAAAAAAGTTCTTCCTCTTAATCTTCCCAAATTAACCTCGATTCAATTCACAAATCGTTGCTTTGTATAGTTTAAGAGAGTGCAAATGGATGAAAATTGAGTTTGAAGAACTTTAAGAGAGTGTGAGAGTGAAATAGGAGAGAAGATGAGTTAAAAACCACTTGAGAAAGGGCTCCAACGATCATTTTGACCGTTGGAGCACTGTTATAGATCGGTAATGGTCGAAATCAATCGTTACCGAGCTGTTCCGGGCGGTAACGATCGAATTTCGACAGTTACCACCCAATATACCACCGTATCGTTCGACACAGTGTGATATCGAGTGTTCCACCTGGTATCGGGTAGTCCACGTACAGGTATGCTATCAGACTGGTATGTATCGCTTGTACCGAGCGGTATTATTCGAAACTAAAAACCCTAGTATTTAGGTACCCAAAAAACTCAGGAATGTTAAAAATTTTCTTAATAGATAACGAAACATAAATGACAAACATGTAAAGGTACTGCTTTAGTTATGAGAAAAATGTTTTGGATTGGACACCTTTCCACATCGGTAATAATCCCAGAGACACGCCCCTATGGTTTTGGCCATGGATCACTTAAGCTTCTATGATTTACTCATGTCTAAAATAACCCCTACATTTTTAAAAACGTAGCATATAAGTCCCTCCAGTCAAGTCTAAGTTAACAGATGTTAGGGTCTGCTTACGTGACATACTAACTCATAATAAACTAATAATATAATTAGACATGTAATTTAAATTAAAAAAATTATTTTAGCTCTTGTGGTTTTGGTCATGGACCATTTAAGCTCTTATGATTTTGTTTGTATCTCAAATAACACATATTTTTAAAAACGTAGCATATAAGCCCCTCCCATCAAGTTTGAGTTGATAAACATTAGAGTCTACTTGCGTTACATACTGACTCACAATAAACCATTAATATAATAATATGTATAATTTAAATTAACAAAAATTAAGACCATCATCAATAGCGGGAGGAGGCGTCGTCATGAAAGCAACCACCAGCAGCAGCACCGAGCCGTTGCTGCCTAGGAGAGTGTCGTACGCACGCAGCCTCTCCTGCGCTAACGACAAGCTCAGGAGCTTCCGACCCTACCTTAGGTGGATGTGGGTCGACCAATCCGACGCTAGGCATTCAATAGTCTCCTAGTCATTCTTCCGCCTCATAGGCGTCTTCATCCCCACCGCCTCCCACTTCACCCTCTCTTGCGCCCCCACCCATTGCGCCTACGATGTGGTGGTCCAGCTCACCCTTACCTTCGTCTCCGATCTCTTCTACCTCTGCCTCTCCGTCTTCGCCCGCCACTACGGCCTCCGTCGCTTCCTCTTCCTCGACAAGATAGACCTTTCTTTCAACTTAAATTACACGTCATTATATTAATAATTTATTACGAATCAACATACCACATAAGCAGACTCTAACGTCTATCAACTCAGACTTGACGGGAGAGGCTTATATGCTATGTTTTGAAAAATATAAAGGTTATTTTAGACACAAACAAAACCATAAGGGCTTAAGTGGTTCATGACCAAAACCACAATGGCTAAAATAAATCTTTTTTTTACTTAAATTACACGTGTCATTACATTAATAGTTTATTATGAGTCAGCATGCCACGTAAACAGACTCTAATATCTGTTAACTCGGACTTGATAGAAAGGGCTTATATGCAACGTTTTTAAAAATATATGGGTTATTCTAGACACGAGAAACCATAAAAGCTTAAGTGGTCCATGGCTAAAATCACAAGAGCTAAAATGAACCTTAACCCTATTAAAAAACCACTTTTTAAATACTAAAAACTTTCTACTATTAAGTGGATATGAAGTTAGCATATAATAATATTTTACTAATCACTAATAAGTAACAACATGAATGTTTTAGGATCATGCACATGAGAAAAGAAGCTTCAAGTTACACATAATTAGGAAAAAGATTTTTAGTTCACAAATCTGAAATGCAGATTAGTCGGCCACCTAAAGCTACTAGTTAATTTGTTATAATATACCGATTTGTTCTAGTTAATTGATAAGACCCCTAGGGTTTTATTATAGAAGAAAAGGAAGAAAAGGGATAATCGCTTCGAGGGGATCGGCCTCCTAGGGTTTGTTAAAAGACTAGAATAATATGTCATAGATGATGAAAAGAAATAGATACATCCATATTTATAGAGTTCCACTCCTGAGTCCATCAGGACTTGGACTCCTAATAAATAAATAAATCTCAAATAAGCCTCTATCTGACTCTTACTAAACTAGACAAAACTCAAGAAAACATTATTCAAAACTCTGAAAATATAAAGGATCCTAACAATTCCTCCCCCTTCAAATCAGTCTTATCCTCAAGGCTAGGCAGCATCAAACTTTAGGAGCTTCTCTTTCAACACTTCAGTTATAGGATATCTACGACGCATCACAACCTGTTGATCAAGTAAGTAGGGTTTCCACTTCGTGATAGTATAAGCAATGAGCCGACCTTCCGGTGTAGTAGTCATTGCAGTCTTCTGAAGAACCCTCTCCATCCGATGGCTAATGGCGGTTATGATCTTATTTCCACGTCTTCTCTTTAGGATCACCTGCTTTCCATTAATAAAAAACTTCATGATTAGTTTAGAAAAATTCCAAAAAAACATCACCCAGGGTTGATAGCCATTCAATTTCAAACACCACTTTGAAATCTTCCAAGGGTAGCAAAAAAAAATCCACCAACAATTCTTGACCCTACGTAATCAGTTTTATCTTCGAACACTTGCTGTCACACGTTAAAATTCGTCCATCAACGACCTTTACTTCAAATTTATCATAACCTTCAATGTGGTAGGCCAATCGGTAAACAATCTTAATGTCTATAAAATTGTTAGTGCCACCGGTATCAATCAAAACTGTAACAGGCTGATGTTCCAAAGTTCCTCCAACTTTCATAGTTTGTGGATTAGAGTAGTCGGCTAATGCAAGCACTGTATGTGTGATAGGTCCAACATCTTCATCAAAATCCATACCTTCATGATCAAAATCCACATTGTTAGCTTCCGGTTCCTCCCCAATTGGTTCAATCATCAGAAGTTGCCCTTGTTTACATCGATGCTCCTTACTACACTTTTCATCATGGTGCCAGCATAAACCCTTCACTGATCTTTCCTTGAGTTCTTGGGTTAGTCTTTGGGTGTTAGGGTTTTAGCTAGGAATAGATGAGGCTAGTGGTTTGCTAATCAATTGTTTGTTATCACTTCTGTTTCGACGATTCTCCCTGCTGATTTTTTCCTCATGCAGACCTGGAAATGAGTCATAGTGCGGGGTTGGCGAGCTTTGACTTCACACCGGATATCTAGATTAAATCCTACAATAAATATTCCCACCAGTTGTCGTTCGAACCAATCTCTAGCTTGATTTGACAATCGTTCAAATCTACTCTAATATTCTAGCATTGTAGATGTCTAACGAATTTTAGCGAGCTGCCCATCAACATTCACGTATTCAGATGGTCCAAAACGAACGAGAAGCCCTCTCTTGAATTACTCCCACGAGAGGACCTGATGGCAAGTTTCGTACCAATCATACCATTGCATTACATCTTCATCTTGTTGGATTAAAGCTATTTCCACCTTGGATTCTTCTGGAAGTTCTGTGAAAATGAAAAAATGTTTCTGCCCTAGAGATCCAACTCGTCGGATCTCCGTCTTCCCATCTTAGGAATTCCACCTTCATGCGTAGGTAGCTTGTGTCTAGTTCTCGATTCCTTTTTTTTGTATCTCCAGATCGGTTCAATGTAAGACTTGAACTTTCATCTTGTTGAAACTTGCAGAAGCTCTTCAATAGACTCTTTTTAAAATCGTTAAGGGCTTCTTACAATCCATTCTCAATTCTGGTTTTCAAGGCTTCCAATTGGGCTTTCACTGAGTTGTCAGTAGCCATTGCGTAAGACAGCAAATCTATAATCTCCAGTTTTTGTTGCTGATGTTTGGTCAAGGGAATCAGCGCTGCCCTATTCAATGCAATTTTCAATGACGTCGGCCCAAGGCAACGTTAAGGGCGTGGCTAGGAACCAGTGATGGTCGCGCGGCTGCACGACTAAGAGTAGCTACTGAGGCTGCTGCCGAGGCTGGGAGGCTGGTGTCGGCCAGAAGCAACGTTAAGGACATAGCTGGGATGCAGTAATGGTCGCACGATGGTGCAGTTGAGAGTAGTCACCGAGGCTGCTGCCGAGCCTAGGAGGCTGGCGTCGGGCGTGGCTAGGTGGCAGTGATGGTCATGCAGCTGGGAGCAACGTTGCCAAGGGCTGAGAGCAACGAAGGCGGCGCGGCTGGGAAATAGTGGCGATCGGTGTAGAGGTTGCTCTGTTTCTATCACACTGTAGGAGGAGACGCTGGCGATGCCGAGGGATCGCGAGCGGTTGAGGGCTGAGGCTGCGATGGTTGCTATCGATATCGGTAGCGAAGAAGGAAACAGCAACGATCGACAGTTGCGGCAGAATGTGTGAGGAGGCGGTGGGGGTTTGCCTTATTTCTATCATTGTGTGGGGTGAGACGCCGGTGGCGCCAAGGGATCGCGAGCAGCCGAGGGCTGAGGCTGCGGCGGTTATTGTCGATGCCGGTGGAGATGGAGGAAATAGTAGTGATGGGCATGGGGAGTTGCCTTGTTTCAGTTGTTGTGTGTAGCGACGGTTGCTGCCGCGGCTTGGAGGCAACGATGGTGGCGCGGCTGGGAGCAGTGTTGCCGAAGGCTAGAAGCAACAAAGGGTCGCCGAGGCTAAGGGCAGCGAGGAGTGGACCGCTAGCTAGGAAGCAACAGCTATGGCCCTTTCTCGCTCGAGCGAGATGGGGCGCGGCTGCCAATGACCTTCTTCTCTCTTTTTCTTCTTCCTTTTTTTTTTTTTTGAGGATGATGGTTGATGATGGCTGTGGCGAAGTAATGTGAGAAATTGCAACGAGACGCCGAGGATCGTTGCTCTGATACCAGATGATAAGACCCCTAGGGTTTTATCATAGAAGAAGAGGGAGAAAAAGGGATAATCGCTTCGAGAGGATCGGCCTCTTTGATCACTTCGAGGGGATCAATCTCTTAGGGTTTGTTAAAAGACTGGAATAATGTCATAGATGATGAAAAGAAACAGATTCATCCATATTTATAGAGTTCCACCCCTGAGTCCATCAGGACTTGGACTCCTAATAAATAAATAAATCTCAAATAAGTCTCTATCCGACTCTTACTGAACTAGACAAAACTCAATAAAACATTATTTAAAACTCAGAAAATAAAAAGGATCCTAACATTAATTTAGTTCACAATTCCGAAATACAGATTTTGTGAAGCAAAAGAACTTATCTCAATGTTAGAATTTGTGAACTAGAAATATAACAGGAGAAAACCAAATGAAAAGAACTTATCACAATGTTTGCGAAACAAAATAATATCACTGTGATTGGCTCTTTCCCCATTTTGCTCCACACAAGAGTTGGGTGAAACCAATAGGACTAGACCAGTTTTTGTGGAATTGTAACTAATCTTCTTTTGCAGACATTCTGGTTGAGAACCAGATCAATCAAGTTCAGTGCTACCCTTTATAAAAGGTAACTATACAGTTCTCTCATGGATTCACGATGTGGCATGAGCTCCTAGTGTCTCCTACAGCAGTCTAAGTTCCCTTCTCCATCATTTCCCTCTACCTCAGTTAAGAAATGCCATAGAGTAGCTAAAAAAAAGAAGAGGCACGAAGTAGCCACCAAATGAGAGGATTTCCCCCAGAGGAACAGATATGCCATTTTGTGTACCCAAAAATTAGTGCCTATAATTTTTTTATTTTATGCACCAACAGACAACTGTTTACTGAGTTTTGGCATAGGCAAGCCTGCACATGCCATTCTGTTGACCAGACATGGGCATTGCTGATAAAATTTAAGTTACAGGTTACATAATCAAATTTAGACAGAGGTGCTAGGGTCTGGAAGGAATAATTTCACTACAATTGCCATCTTCACATTGTTATTTTCAAACATAGAACTTTCATTCAATAATGTCACCATATTAGATGCCCATCAGGAGAAATGTGATACCAGAAAACAGATTCATTATTACTATAGAATATAGATGTATATATATGCATTGAAATAGAGACCTATCGACATTTTACTATAGACGTATATACACAGACGGAAGGTATTCACCAACTAGATTCTGCATGCACCATGCTAAAGTCAGATGCATAATTTCATTAAAAATATATTATTTTGAAAACCCAACAGAAAGACTTGTCACTTCATACCTAATTCCTTCTCGTTGGAAAGGTAGAAGTTTTGATTCAACATAGCTTGGCATCCTGTCATATAGATCTTCTTAAAAGACAAGTTAGTATTGAGACAGAGAATATTATATGAGAGCAACATAACAAGAAATGAAGAGTGACGGTCATATTCAACAATTTCAGTAGCTATATGTGAAGGACTTTCAAAGCTGTTTTTTAAAAAATAATAATTATACAAATAAATAATAATAATGAATTTTGAACATTATGCATCATGTCCACAGAAATAAAAATGATGCCATGATACACACTTTAAAAAGGCTCTCTGACGACAACAAATGGGTCAAAATACAAACACCAAAATATTAATGTAATTAAAAAAAGAAGGAACCAACGGAACGAAGGACCAATTCTAATTTGTAACCTGAAGATTGAAGTTTCAATTTATCTTCTATGCATGCTTGAGAAATGTCATTTTCGTTACGAAACAAACATGCTTGACAAATCTGTGGTATAGAAAAGTAACTTAAAAAGATTATTACATCATTGCATTTTTCATTCAAAGCTTAAATTTTGCTTCAAATGCAAGAATAGTACAGATATAATCCAACACCTCTTGTGCACATGTAATCCATATTCTTAATGGAACTCTTGTTTACATGTACCTCGTAGATCTGGAACAGAAGATGCAGCAGCAAGGGCACGTCGGACTAATGGATCTAGTGTTTGAACCTGGAAGACATGGTGCTTAAATGTATTAATTATTGCTTATTTGAAAAAAAACTAATGTTAATTATGTATTCCTATCCATGTGATATGTCACTGATTCAAAAGGTGAAAGACCACAAGATGGACCATAATTGAAACAATTTATCCTGTTTGATATTATTTCATTGATTAAATGTATTACAGAACCAATATCAAAAGCAAAGAGCTACAACATGAGGAGCAACTTTTTGAAATGACAGGAATATTACCTCAACATCCACACCAGTTACCACATTAAGAACTTCCTCAGCCACTGCCAAGGATGATGGCGGGAACATCCATAGTCTAATGTTTACCATTTGAAGGAACATAAAATGTAAAGACAATTAGTAATCCCACCTAACTTAATGAACCCAATCAAACTCCATGAAAAAATCATGAATGTGTCAATACCTTTCCTTCCCATGCCAGCTAGCCTTTGGGATCTTATGAAATGCATCTACAAGTAACTAGAATGAACCCATAACAATAACAAATAGTTCTAATGAATTGTCTTTTGAATATACATCAAAGACTTCAAGTGATATGCCAATACAATACCGGATGATAATTGAACTTTGCCGCAATAACACCACTAGCATGAAGACAAAGTCTGACACAGAGCTTGGACAGAGCAGAAGTGGTATCTTTCCCTGGAAAGACAAACCAAAGCAAGTCATAATCATGAGACTTAACTGAAGAGGAGCAAAGAAGTATCTAAAAGCTCAAGATAAAACTCTTGAGATAGTGGTCAAACAGATTCACATACCAGTTTCTCTAGATGCATCCGTTGAGGATAGACCTAGCGGAGGAAAGGTTTCAACCTAGATAAGAGGAATTAGGCAAACTAAGCAACTCACGAATTAGTTACGGAACTTGGCATTGATGGTGGTATATCAGGAGAATATATTACTGTCGTAACAGAGTTACAGACATCAATAAAGAGAGATAATATATTATCTTTTCTCCAAATATATTACAAATTGAAGCAATTGAGAATAGTTTTTGTAATTTAAATTTATAAAGCATCATGCAAATTTGGAGTTCCTTCATCTGTAGCCTTTCCTGGACTCTTCATTTCTTAAAAAAATTGAACTTTCATGTCATACTTCAAAAAACAAGACAGAATATCTGTCTGCATTGGCTACATGTTGCCTTTATATTCTAATTTAGCTAGTTTCCTTCAACACCTAAGGCTCTTCAAATTAGCCAACAATCAGAAGTGATCATTCCATGAGTAACTTTTGGAAATTAAAAAAATTTGATGTCAAATAGGGGCAAGCAACATCTCCCATCATGATTAACCACCATAGTTTTAATTTGATATTCTTCAAAATAAAACAGGTGGAGGGGCTATGAAGCATCAAATTATGTTTAAAGGTCTCTGTGTTTCATCAAGCACAAAACACATTATTGCTTAGGAGGGGAGGGAAAAATCAAATAATATACATTTACACTAATTTCTCTTTTTTCCAAATTAACATCCATAGAAATTAAAAAAAAAAGTTTTGAACTATACTTCTGCAAGATCTGTCAAAGATAACAAGCTACCCTATTTCTCCATATGCAAGATAGGTTCAGAAAAATTGCAATCATGATTCTTCTATGTTAAGGGCCTTGAGGCATTATCCTAGATATTAGGTATCGTGATTTTTATAAAGCTTCTAGTGGATATTCAAAAACAGGAGAGTAGGGTTTATGCAAGATTCTATAATGAGATGCTATATCTATTAATATGTGGGAGAATGTGGCATAGGACAAATGTAATCACGATTCACGATAATAAATATTTTGGGTCATTAACCAAAATATTAGGTGTTGTGATTTCTCTAGTGTCTATGAATTTTGGTGACTACCAAGGAATGCAATCTCACTTGGACTGGTTTGTACCAGTCAATACTTCTGGTCCGAGCATGAATCAAGATGCTGATTATTCCATTTCTGATGGTCTGATCCGATTTATATTTAAGAAGAAGAACTTGCACCTAAAGTTTGCTAGGGTTTGTCACACAGAGTCGCAGAGGTGCGACTAAAAAGATCGACCGGTTCGTACCAGTCAATACTTACGGTTCGAGCGTGAATCAAGATACTGACTATTCTGTTTCTGATGGTCTGATGCAGATGTGCAACTCAAAAGATTGACTGGTTCGCACCAGTCAATACTTATGGTTCGAGCGTGAATCAAGATGTTGACTATTATTATTATTCCTCCTTCCTGTAACCCCACAAGCAATCTGGTACCATGGTACATACCAACACACCATGTGTTAGTACGTCGGCATGGACCAAACTTCTATTGGTCCAACTATAGACCGGCATGGGTCCGGTAACCAAAACTACAAACCATGGGGACTACAAAGTGGGTATTGTATATCTCCTGCAGAGATCTTAGTACCATGACTTCAACAAATAGGAAATCCATCGTGAAAACTTTGTGAAGGTAAAGAATATACAAATCTAAAGAAAAATTATATATGGAATAAAATGATAGACAGGAGAATGCCATCAAGCAAGAATGTTGAAGGACCCATTTGCTAGCTGCAAAAGGAAGCAGCTAAGTCCTTTCCCAATGAAAGCATCTAAACATAAAAAATGAAGATATCCTTGGACTCTATGATTGACACGGGAGTGTCTAATTTGCTACAATCTGCTCATGTTGACCTTGCTGATGCTATGGTATATTTTCAGCCCATAATGTTGCCTCAAAGTCTTCAACTCAGCCCATGACAGCTCATGAGCATATTTTCTACACTGTTAAAGCTGTTTCACTACACTTTTCTTCATGACTAAGAAACACATTAATGGAGGTGGTAAACAATTGTAAAACATTTAATCTCGAAATTCCCTATGCATGAAGGGTTGTTTCATGCACAACTACTTATTTTGGTGTTTTGGGGTTAGAGAGGGGTTTAGAAACTGAAGATATTAGCAAAAGCTCTCTTGGAGTATTCTCGAAAACTCTGTATCTCTTGGATGTTACCTTGAGTGGTGAGTATTTTGATTTCAGTTTTGTATCCTCGTTTAATTTTCCTAGGGTGGTGAATTTTCTGTATCCCTTCGTGAATTTAAACCTGGTGGTGAACTGTTTTATTATTGTGTTTAAGTATTTTTTGTGAGATTGTTCTTTTTCTATCCAAAAGAACTTTTATTCCAGCGAATACCATTATCCCCTCGACTTTTCTTCTCTCAAAACCCATTCCGTTTCGCCCCACCATATCAGTGATCCATCTTTGAACCAATATTTATCGTGTGGCAAGCACAGCAACATTCTCTAAAAACAAAAAAGAAATCAACCAACCACAAACTGTTACCTTCATATTTCTTATTCTTCTCTAGCAGTGAAAATAAGCCTTAGTGTTATAATTGCAGGGATGACCTTTACTTGTGGTTGAATATATACTTCACACACAAAAGAACAAGATGTCCAACAATTCTCTTAACAATACACAATAAAAAAACTTCCCAAAATTTCATTAATCAAGTCAGATGCAAAGCTGATGAGAACAGAGCATCCTCATCAAATGTATTGAGGGAAAAACAAGTATACTATCTTAGATGAAAGGTATATCATTATTAGCAAAATAATATGTGCATTTCCTGTTCCAAGGTGCATATTTCAGTCAGCAATGCAATCGTTGATAGAATCTTCATCACATGAACCTTTTAGCCCTCCCTTCTTTATTATTATGCTGACCTTTCATAACAAGATAAAGCACAAGTCAACAAATTTGTGGATGAAGTAACCTATGTAGCACCAAGTTCACAGACCATTTGATTTTTGATATGAATATGTAAGCTATTCAACTGACAATTTAGCTTCCTTGTCAACCAAAAAACCAAGCAGGTCAAGCAGAACACTAAAGAAACTAAAATTTTCATCAATTAGGAAAAGGAAAAGAAAACAAAAGACTAACAGATCATGCAATTGGTGTCAGAATATTCATCGGATGAACCTTCCCCTCCTCCATTTATCATTCTGCCGAACATTCAGATCAAAATAGAGCAAAAAACAAAAAAGAAATTGTAGATGAAGCAATCTATACAGCAACGAGTTTGCAACCCTAAGGGCAGGCATGCAAACCGTTTGATTCTTGATGTGCAAATGTGGCGATCCAACCGATAATATAACATTTATGTATCCTTGTCGACAAAGAAACCATTCAGTTCAAGCAGAACAATCAAAGAAACTCGAAAGCTAGGAAAAAGAGAGCAAAATAATAACAAATCATGCAATCGCAAGAACCTCCTATCCCTGCCTCATTCATCATTCTGCTGAACTTTCAGATTAAGTTAGAGCAGGAAGTAACCAATACAGCACCGAGCGCATAACACTGGGGGCACCCAAACTTACATTTTTGCTTCTTTGTCGACCAAGACACCAAAGAGGCTATTGAGAACATTGCAGAATCATGAAAATTCCCTCGACGAGGAAAGGAAAACGCAAGAAAGAGAATAAATAATCGAATCATTACCTTTTGGTATCGTGATTCCGAGGAATTTCTCGAGAAAGGCTGCTCGGGGGACATGGAAGGTGGGTTCATGTGGCTAGCGGCGGAGGCTTTGGACGGCAGGGGAGAAGAAGAGGAGGTGGAGGGGGCGACGCTGACGGATGCGGAGGAGGAGGAGGCTTTCCTCTCGGAGATCTTCTTGATGGCGTCCTCCTCCAAGAAGTTGAGCTCCTCGGCGCTGAGGCCCCAATCGTCCAACTCCTCCATCTCGCCGCCGCTCCACGAAAACCCTCTCGCCGTGGCTTTTGGGAGCGAAATATGGGAAGGTTTGAAGCGTTAGACATAAATCAGGAAACGACGGGGGGTTATTTGCAAAGTTTGAATAGGGTGTGTTTCATGTTTTGCAAAAGTACCCTTCACAAATGCTTATTTGTTCACTAAGGGATGGTTGTAGAACCGGCCGGAACATAATACCTTGCCTCATTTTTATTATTTATAATCTGAATTTTAAATATTTGTAAGTTATCACTTTATAAATATGGACATATATATATATACTTTTTATTTTATAATCTAATACCGATAAAATTATTTTCACTTCTTTCCTATAACCTTGTTTTTTTCTTCTCCTTCTTCTTCTTTTTCTCCTCCTCTTCTTCCTCCTAATCACCAAAGATGATATAAAATACTAAAAAATAAATAAGAAAACAAAATGATCTAAATATCAAAGAGGATGAGAGTAAAAATATATTTTATATTTATATAATTTAAAATTTTTCAGATAGATTCTGAAATAACTCAGAAGACATTTGAGTCAATTAAAATGACTTAGAACTGATAATGTTCGAGCAAAATATTCGAAGTCTTATCTTTTGAATATTTATAAAATATTTAAAATATGACATTTTTTAAGATGAGTCAAAAATTTACAGAATATATCACTTTTTAGGTAATTAGTAGATGTCAAATATTCACTTTTGGGTATTCTAGATCTTAACACCTGAAAGCATAATATTAACTATTTTTTTCCCATTCAGATGTTAGTAGAATTTAATGATATAAATGTTCAACTCATAATATTTGTTATAGTTTTAGGGTTATGCATTCTATAATAACCTAAAAAACTTCATGTTTTAAGTTAGATGTATTAGCCCAAAAGATGTAATATCTTGGGCTATTACAAACTACTGACAATATTATTTTTCGAGCACTCATAAAAATACTCAAATTATGATATTTTGTGTGGTGAGTAAAAAAATTTTAAAATATATCATATTTTAGGCAGTGGGGAGTGTTGACAATACAAAGGGTCCGTGGAGAAAAAAATAAAAATAGTGGGATTATAAATAATTGTTGTGGGAAACAGCTTTTTACCGTGACCCCGGGGCGTGCGGCGTGGAATCCGGGAGCCGGGGGATCGTCTCGGTATGGTTCGGGCCCGTCGATGGCTCCTGCTCCCGCCTCCTGACCCCTCTGAAAGGCAGCTCCACGCTCAAGTCGTCGGGAACGAGACCTGCAGCAAGGCGGGTCGGATGCTCCGCCCGACCCCTCCGACGCTCAAGTCAGTCCTCGCCCGTCGGCCGAGCTCCCCAGAAATGTGTCAGGGTGTTCGAGTCTACTCACCTCTCTGAGTGTCCATCCTCATGCCTGTCTTACCCATTCGGCTTAAATAGGTCGGACGGATGGCATGCTTCCGGCTGCGTCTGCGGGTGGCGTCTGGGCACGACCTCGCGGCCGGTGCCGTAGTCAACTTGGCGGGTAGTTGGGGCGTCTGAGAGGAGAAGCGGCGTCGAGCGATCAAATCGTAGGAGTAATGGAGCGCGGAGAGGCGATGGCGTCATCGGTGTCGACCAGGACGGTGTCACGTCGTCATGCCTTAATACCCTAACATTACCCCCTCAAAAAGCCACTCCTGCGGGGCGGTCTTTGAGGTTGGAGTGGTGCTCGGAGAAACCGGTTGCCGGCCCGAGATCTCGGGCGGAGGTTACTGCCGTGTCATGACATAATTGGCCAAGATCACATGCGGGATAAGGGGTGAGGCACCACTCAAGACCGGAAAAGCCGATGATCGAGGAAGCTCGAGACCATGTGGCCGAACCGCCGTTCGGGATAAATGGGGTCGAGGAGCCTCAAGACCAGAAAACCATAGTC
Organism: Musa troglodytarum; assembly: GCA_023547065.1. Taxonomy (NCBI): domain Eukaryota; kingdom Viridiplantae; phylum Streptophyta; class Magnoliopsida; order Zingiberales; family Musaceae; genus Musa; species Musa troglodytarum. Next base: position 52,165,776 of record CP097504.1, read on the forward strand.
ACCGAACCGTCGTTCGGGATATGAAGCCGCGCTCGAGAGCCTAGGCAGTGATGGTCGAGCCGTCGCTCAAGACCATGTAATCAACCACCAGTTCGGGATAAAGGATCGGCGACACTCAATCCCCGTTGCCAATCCGTCGTCCCGTGTCGAGTGAGACGCGCAAGGCCACAACCGATGGTCGAGGAACCTCGAGACCATGTAAGAAGCCGTTCGGGGTAAAGGCGGCGATGCTCAACTCCTGTTGCCCGATCCGTCGTTTGGTAATAAGGGTCGAGTCCGCACAAGACCGGGAACCATAATAACCGAACCGCGTTCGGGATATAGGATCGGCGACGCTCAATCCCCGTTGCGAACCGCGTCCGATAGTAAGTCGAGGCGCACAAGACACAGAAAACCATAATAACCGAACGCGTTCGGGATATAGCCGAGCGCGCTCTGGACCTAGAAAACCAGTGGTCGAGCCGCCGCTCAAGACCTGGAAAACCGATATCGCCGAACCGCCGTTCGGGATAAAGGATCGAGGCGACACTCAATCCCCCGTTGCTAATCCGTCGTCCGGTAATCAGGGGTCGAGGCCCGCGCAAGGCCCTGAAAACCGATGGTCGAGGAACCTCGAGACCATGTAACCGAACCGCCGTTCGGGGTAAAGGGCAGGCGATGCTCAACTCCCTGGGCCGAGGTGGATTCCTCATAGTTCTCCACCCGGAATGTTGGAATGACCAACTCGGCTGGTAGGACTACTTCCACGCCGAATGCCAGGCTGTAGGGGGACTCGCCCGAAGCCGTCTTCGGGGTAGTCCACAAAGACCATAGGATGTTCGGGAGCTCGTCGACCCAGCTCGATCGGGCTTCCAAAGTCCTTTTCCTAAGTCCATCTAGGATAGATCGGTTGGTCACCTCAGTGAGCCCGTTAGTCTGGGGGTGGGCCACCGAGCTAAACCTCAACTGGATTTGATAAGTCGCGCAGAACTCCGTAACCGAGTCTTTGTGGCGGGTTCCGTTATCGGTGATGATAACGTTAGGCGGACCGAATCGGGTCACGATGTTCTTCCATCTGACTATTCGACCCGTTCGTAGTAATGGTTGCCGAGGGCTCGGCTTCCACCCACTTAGTGAAATAATCTATCCCCGCGATGATATATCTCCGGCCGGACCGAAACGGCCCCAAAGGTCCATTCCCCATTGGCGAAGGGCCAGCGCGATCCATTGGAGGTGGCGGGACCGCGGGAGGCTGCGAAGCGCGAACTGTGGCGGCAAGTGTCGCGCCGTCGCAGCTTTGGCGTCTCGGTGCAACGTAGGCGATGGTAGCCACGGCGTAGTATTTTGAAGGCCAAAGTTCGGCGCCCACGTGCTCCCCACAAGTCCCGCCGTGAACCTCGGCGAGAATCACTTCCGCCGGGATCTAAACATCGCGATGGGGATGGGAAAGCGACCTTTTGTAGAGCCGGTCGCCAATCTCGCGATGCCACGCTGGGTTGGCGGAGCGCGTGCCTTGACCTCATCCTCGAGGCGGGGATCCCATCGCGCTTATACTTGGACACTTCACGGAATCACGTAGGTGGAGAGGTCGGGACTCGGGTCCCTATCTCCATGATGGCCACCGGCCGGTGTGTGAGCTCTTCGACCTCGGGATGTTCCTGCTGGATCGGCTCCGAGGCTAATTTCGCGAGCTGGTCCGCCCGCTCGTTTTGGGACACAGGCACCACGGGCCGAGTGAAGCGAGGAAAGTTAGAGGTTTGGGCTCTTACCTTGGTCGGAGTATTTGGACATAGTCGAATCCGCGCCGATACTCTCCGCCAACTTGTTCGACGGCGAGTTGGGAATCGTGAGAACATGGTGCTCTCGGTGCATCTCGGTTGCCAGCGGAGGCACGCCAAAAGCGCCTCGTATTCCGCCTCATTGTTCGTGGCCTCGAAACCGAAGCGGAGGAGCAGCTCGGCGTGTCCGTCGGGGTCCTCTAGGATGAGTCGGCGCCCGGCACCCACAGGTGGAAGACCCATCCACGTCGAGGTCCAGTCTCGGTGGATTTGCTCAACACACTCTGTTTCCGGTGTGTCAACTCGAGATGAAATCGGCCAAGGCACAGGCTTTGATGGCCGTTCTTGGCTTATGTGGTCGAACTTCGGACGACTCCACGAGCCATTTTAGAAGGCATACTGCTACGTCAAACTTAGAAAGAACTTGGCGCGGGGTTGGTCGGTCATTACCTCAATCGTATGGGCACGGAAATGAGGCGTAACCGGTGATAGGATAGCGCTAATGCCAACCTTTCGATGGGGATAAGCGGCGCTCCACGCAACACGTGGGTGGTGTAATAGACCGGATGTTGGCGTCGGAGCTTCCTTCACGATCGAGCTTCTTGCATCTTTGGGGCCGCGGTAGAGTTTAAGTTTCTCGATGTAGACAGGGTAAGGCGGGAAGCCCGGATAAGTCTTTGCTTGAGCGTGTGAAAGCTTCCTCGCGTTACCGTCCATTGGAAGTTCTTGGATCTTTGAGGACTACGAAGAAAGGAAGGCACTTATCTCGTGGGATAAAAGCGGGACAGTCGCTATCCTTCCGTTAAGGCATTGAAGCTCCTTTCTTGTTCTTGGAGATCTCATGTCGGTGAGAGCTCGGATCTTCTCGGGGTTGGCATCGATTCCTCTCGTGTATGATGAATCAGGAACTTTCACGATGTCACGCCAAGGCGCGCCATTTGGATTAAAGGCGCATCCCATATCTTCTTAGCGTAGAAGGTTTCCGCAAGTCATCAAGGTGTCGCGGCCCAATGCGACTTTTTACGATCATGTCGTCAACATACACTTCCATGTTTAGCCCTATTTCTTTGGCGAACACCTTGTTCACCATCCTTTGGTAGGTGGCGCGCGTTCTTTAATCGAGCGGCATGACCTTGTAGAAGTAAGCTCCTTGGGCGTGTGGAAGGCCGTATGTTCTTTGATCCTCGGGGCCATCGGATCGATTATGCGGAGTAGGCGTCCATGAAGGAGAAGCGGGCGTGCCGCGGTTGAGTCGACCAAGCCCAGTCGATCCTAGCAAGGAAGCAATCCCGGGCAAGCCACGATTTAGATCGGTGTAGTCGACACACATCCTCCGGCTTCCATTAGGCTTCTTGGCGAGGACTACATTGGGCGGCCACGAGGATACGGACTTCCTCAATGAAGTCGGAGCGCCAAAACTGTCGACTTCCATTTACCTGACTGTTGGCGCTCGAGGCGAGGCGGGGTCTCTGTCTTCTGCGAAAGCGGGCGGTCGAAATGTGCGGATGGTGTTGAAACTTCGAATCGATTCGGGAGGTGGCGGTATCGGCGAACATCGGTGCTTTCTGGAGGCGATAAAGTTGTGCGCTCTTGATCATCAGTCGGGCGATTCCGTCCGAGGCGGTCATCTTGCAGTGGAATATTAACGCCGGGTTTATCGGCTCGGGATGCTCGATGCAGCGTTGCGTCGCGTGGGTCTTCGAGTACTCGGCCTTTTCTCTTACCGGGAAGTGTTGTCAAGTAACACCGTGCGGACTCTGAGGATCTCCCGGACCTCCCCAACTCCGGCGGTCGGAAACTTCAGCGTCCGGTGGTATGTGGATATAATCGCCCTTAACTGTTGAGGTGGGTCGGCCCGAGGATGGCGTTATGCAGCGGTAGGGAGTCGACCACGGAAAAGTCACCGAGTTTTGCCTTGGAGAATCCCGAAGTCAACGGTAGGGTCACGCGCCCATGGCGAAATCAGTCGCCGGTAAAGCGGTGAGTGCAGTGCAAGGCCGAGGGCTTCGCCGGCAACCTAGCTTCAAAAGGCCTCGAAATAAAGGATGTCGGTCTGCGGTGTCGACCATAATCCTTCGGACTGCGCGTTGGCTATTGGTGACACCACGGTAGCGTCATCATGCTCGTCGCTCCCATGTCCCCTGAGAATGTGATCTGGCTCGGAGGAGGTGGTATTCCCGGTATGGCTTGCAGGCGTAAGCTCTTCGACCCGAAGCACTATGCCCTCGGTGGCGGGCCCCACATATTACGTCGATGTGTTGCTCGGCGGGGCCTTGGGATGCGAGGATGGTTCCGTGGATGCCGGAGGTACTTGATCTAAGTGACCTCTTCGGATCGGCTCCTCGATTTGCCGCCACCGTGGCATTGCTCGTGTCATGTCCGCTTTGCCGATGGAAGCGGCAATACGTATGATCGGCCACTCGTCGGCCCTTCATCGGGCGGGCGGCTGAGCATTCCCGCTCCTTTATCGGAGGAATATTTACGTCAGAAGCGCGTTCAAGAGGGGAGGTGGCGGCCCGGGAACGTATGGGTCGGGGTGCCCCACCCGGCGTCCCTGGTGCGGGGACTCCCGCCTAGTTGTCGTTCCCGATCGGGATGGAGTAGTATGCCCCCTCGGTCGTTCTTCCCTTCTTCCCGACCTCCAGACTCGACGCCACATATTGGCTTGCCCAAACATTTCCGCGATGGACACGGGGTCGCTCCACCAAGGACCAAAGAAACCTTGGCGCAGCCCATCATAAACACCTGCATCACGATGGGTGAGCATCGAGATAACTCCCGTACCTCCGTGGTAAACCTCCGCACAAAGTGGGAGAGGGGTTCGTCCTCTTTTTGCTTCAAACCCAGGAGGAGTGCGACAGAAGGCTTTGGTCGCGCAAACGCCAAAAAATGTAGCTCGAAGTCCTTGGCGAGCTGTTCAAAGGATGTTACCGTCCCGCTTTTCAAGGTCTTTGTACCGCACGTCTGAGCGGATCCTTTCAAGCGTGGTGGGAAGCGCCACGGCACATCAAGGCGTCGAGGTTCCATACGAGGCCATCCCGAGCCCGGAAGCGGCGTGATCCGTGGATCACCGACTCCATCATAAAGGTCGATGGAGAGCGGAAGTTCAAGGGCACCGTATTCCCCGTATGTCGTGACGGGGACTCCAGTGGGGCGCTTCCCTCGCTCTTCTTTGGACTTACGGACGTTCCTTTGCACCTCATCCAGCGCCGGCGATGGAACCGATTTGAGCCCGAAATAAATCTGCCGAATCGAGGACACCGCCTCGGGTTGGGCGGGGCGTCTAGGTTTTCGAGCTCGGGTTCCGTCGAACCCGCGAGAGGCAGGAAGATGGTGCGGTGGGAATGCCTCATGATGCCGGGGAGGGGTTCCGCCTTTGGAGGGTCGGCTCTGCGCCTCCGGAGTAGGCGAGGAGGCGGCACAGACAAGATTTGCCAGGGTTCGGACCTGTTGGGAAAGGTCCTGAAAAGCCTCCGCCGTGACGGGGGGAAGAAGCGGGGGAACCCGACTCGGCGGGTGGAGTCCGGCATCGCTAAATAAACTCCAGTAGCGATCTGCGGTCGCGGCAGGATCGTCCCTCCAGGATTCGGAGGTCTGTGGGACCTCCGCCGAGGTGCCAGCCGGAAGCGACCTTTCGTCCATGTGTCGTTAAAGGCGGAGCGGTAGACCCTCGACGAAGGCCCTCCTTCTAGCGCCCAATCTGTTGTGAAACGACTTTTACCGTGACCCAGGCGTGCGGCGTGGTCGGGGCCGGGTCGTCTCGATATGGTTCGGGCGTCGATGGCTCTGCTCCCGCCTCGACCCCTCGGCGGCTCCACGCTCAAGTCGTCGAGCGAGACTGCAGCAAGGCGGGTCGGATGCTCCGCCAAACCCCTCAAGCGCTCAAGTCGGATCCTCGCCGTCGGCGAGCTCCCGAATGTGTCGGTGTTGAGTCTACTCACCTCTCTGAGTGTCCATCCTCATGTCTGTCTTACCCATTCGGCTTAAATAGGTCGGACGGATGGCATGCTTCCGACTGCGTCTGCGGGTGGCGTACGGGCCTGACCTCGCAGGCCGGTGCCGTGGTCAACTTGGCGGGTAGTTGGGGCGATGCAGAGGAGAAGCGACGTCGGACGATCAAATCGTAGGAGTAATGGAGCGCAGGAGGGGCGATGACGTCATCCGGGTGTAAGACCCAGAACCAGGTGTCACGTCATACTTAATACCCCTAACAATAATAAATTACTTTTTTATTCTATTTTAAAAAAATAAACAATAAAGACGATTATAAATAGTAAAAAGGAGGTTTTAAATAGTAGCCTTCTTAAACAAACTGACCCTGTTTACTTATAGTTCATTGTTTATCACTCAAATTTTCTCAATCGATTAGAGTTCGATATTTAAAATATTATCTTCATCAACAAACAAAGCTATCCATCGATTGAAATAAAACAATCAAATGATTTATAATCCCCTCAAATTTCAAACTAAATGTTCATTATTTACCAGTGGAATTGGAATTATAGAACGGTCAAATCCGAATTAGAAACGGACGTTCACTTGGATTGAAATTACAATGATTCAAATCCTCAGGATTAGAATTGGTTAGCTGCAATTGGAATTATGACGATAAAATCCTTGGTTTGTTGTTTAATCCACTCGTAATTTGAGTGATTAAATCGCTTTACACCTTTTACATATTTATATCATCTAAGTATATCGCACAATTTAATTTGGTGTGCTGTAAAGTTGTTCTTTTATGCCTATAGCTGTGATACGTTGTGATGTAATATGTTTTTTATATATCTCGAAATTAATATTATTTTCATGACAACATTGTATTATTTTATAGCTGTGATACCTGTGAGGAGTACGAGAGCGCCATTACGAGCTTAAGAACATAATATTTTTTGTTAAACACTCAAATTCATTGCATGAAGAAGTATATAATGTGTTTCAGAACTCTTTATCAAAAATGATATTTCATTTTCTCTTGCATTATTCCACTGCTATAATATCTATGCACAAAATATTATATGTATCTGTTCCTACCATTATTCTCTGTTTGCTGCATCAGACTATGTCGAATGAAACACCAAGAAAGCTTAGCCTATCCAAGCCGAGGCTGTCGATGACACTTGAAGAGCCTGCATGCCCTCCTAATTAAGAGAGAAGGTGGTGCAGGGCTTGGGGAGCCGAGGAGATCCGGGCACCATGTGAGCCCCGGCAGAGGACACATTGTTACCGCCAACTCCGGTTGTACTTGTTGGAGCTCCCATAATGGACGTGATGGCGGCGGTCAAGGCCGCGGTGAAGTTTGGATCGGTGGTGATCGCGGAAGTAACCCTATCGACCACCGCTTGCTGCCGCGGACCGTGCTGCAACGTCTGCGGCCCGACCATGCTCGGTAGCTTCTGCGGGAGGCCGTATATGGGGAAGGGCATCTGGAGCGGGGACACCGTAGGGTGGGCCCGCTGCAGCAGCCGCTGGATCGGGTTCCCGGACTGCGTCAGGTCGAGGGTGATGGTGGGAAAGGAGGTGGAGGCGGAGAGAGTAGCCATGGTGGAATCATAGAGTATGTAAGGGTGCAGAAAGCCGTTGGCGGAGGCGACGAGCGAGTCCTTGCTGGTTGTGGAGCCGGAGAGTAGCATGGCCGCGGCCGCCGACGTGGTGTTCGCCATGGCTTTGGCGGCGGGAGGGAGAGGATGGTTGTGCTTCCCTTCATAGGTGGTTATAAGTACCGCCTTGTCCTCGGCACATCTCTGCACCTATTACATTCATGCAGACAACCATCAGTAGAATTAATGGCCTTGCATGTTGACTAAAAGCGTGAAATGGGCATTGATCGACAAGCTATTCTGCGGATGCATTTGATCAATCACATGATTCGTTCTTCTTCTTCTTTTCTTCTTATGTCACTAGTAGGCAGAACCATCAAAGTGCAATAAGAAAAACGATAAGCTTGTAAGTAGCCATGACCCTTTTTGGATGAGATCATGAACTCAGAATTGCTTGCCCTACCTGCTTCCTAACTTGGCATCCGGTAGCCATGGTACAGCGATAGTAGGCCCGAGGACAGGGATTGCCCTTAGCCATCTTCTGACCATACTTCCTCCACTGACAGCCGTCACTGATCTGGAAACCACAACAATCTCTTTAGTTCTACAAAACCACGGTTCAACAACGCTACTGAGATCGATCGGTCTGTGTATGTGTTACCATTGGTGCATCCGATCGAGCACGCACCGAGACTCTCTCTCTCCGGTTTGAGAGGTCAGATGGTGCAGCAGTACTGCTTGTTTCTTGCATTAGATTGGGGTTCTCTGAGGAGCCATCAACCTGAGAGAGCTGTGTTTCTGCGGATGGAATGATGCCTCGATCACTGGAGATTATGTTGAGCGAAGAGGAGTGTTCTCCCACGCCGTCCTCGGAGTTTCCGTGGATCATCCGCATGCGAGCCGGTCCATGTTCCATGATTTGGTGTGCTGATGATTCTCCTCGTCTTGCCACACTGGTCGTGCCATCCTTTTGAGAAGGAATCAAACGCCTCAAGTGATGGACAAAGATGAATTTGCAGGGATGGATTCTTTTGGTTCTTTATGATGCGGATTCTTTTAGGATTTTGGTCGACAAGATTCAGACAACACAACATGGTAAACGATAGGAATAGGGTTCCAAAAGAGAGGATGACAAGAAAAAAACCTGCCATCGGTAGATCTCGTGTTCTTTCTGTTGCACCGCTGGAAGAAGCTGACTGTGTAGGGCAGTGTAACTTTCTGTGAGCTGATCCAGCATGCTTCTTAATCTCCGGTTCTCATCCCTGACTCGGTTTAGCTCGATCCGAAGCGCAGAAAACTGCGACTGTGGTGTTAAGATAAGTACATGCACATTCAAAGAATCAAATTCCTCTAACACGAAACAAAGATCCTCTACACCTTATGGATGCAGGAAAGTCAACTTAAGAGTTGACCCCTACGGTGCACAAGGCAGGAAACCCATATCGGTCTAAGAAAAGCTAACAACTCACCTTGTGTTTTGATTTCTGCTCCTCGACGACGGTTTGGCTGGCCTGAGAATTCACTGTAAGAAGATACAATCCAGTCTGGACAGCAGCAAAGAGAAGCCCTCATCATCAATTCTAGACTTTCGATAATAACCCTCATATAATTAACCATGCAGTTACTTTGTACGCGGATCTTATAATCTCTATCTATTTCTAGAAGCTAAACGAGTGCAAGTAATGGCAGAGCAGGATCCCTAAGAACTCCATGACCTCGATCCAACACTCTGTTAGCTTACGTTGACAGAGGCGCCTCCACGAGCCAGCGCGTCTGCCTCCTCTTCCTGATGGCCCTTAGGTGACGCAACGCCGGCTCCAGCTTCAGTGACATCTTGCCGACCGTTCTGGGAGAAGAAGTCGACCTCCTTGATCGGGTTCCGGAGGCGCAAAAGCGCCATGTCTTGTGGCCTGTCCATCGGAAGGACGAAGAAGATGAAGGTAAGCGATACAGAAAGGAGAGAAGCGTCGGTTGTTCGAGGGCCTCGAAAGGGAACAAAACAAAAGCGAGAAGGGCAACAGGAAGGGGGGCATGTGAAGCTGAAGGTACGCGTCCCATCCCGGACAGTTTCGGGACCCTCGGTCCAATTTGTAGAGAGAGAGAGAGAGAGACGGCGTCACTTTTGGCGTCAGCGTGACAGGTGGTGGCCACAGAGGCGCGGAGAGGACGCGGGAATAGGCGGAGACGTTTCCGGTTTCCCGGTTCCCGTGGAAGGGCCGTTGGATCCGCCGGTACCGGGCCGACGGCGAGGGGCGGGATCCCACGTGGCGGAGGTCGCGCCCCGGTCAACGAGGTGGACGGCACGGCTCTCTCTCGCTCGCGGTGTGGCACCGTTGGTCACCACAACCGGGACCCATCGGATTTGACTTTGGCGGGCCACGTAATAACGCAACTTGACTCCGCGCCCACGCCGCGTCATCCTTTGGACTTGACCTCGTTGGGCCCCCATCGTTTCTTAATCAACGCTTTAAAACCGGTGCCGTGTGGACACGCAGTTTACAGAAATTAAAAAGAAGGTAAATTAATTCATGTCCATGAGAAATAAATCATTCTGAATTAATACGTCTTTGTGACGTTGAGATGCGTCTGAAAAATATTATTTTCAGCTGTATGAATATATGCAACTTGTAATATTATTTTCACGTCTCAAGAGATAATCGTGGTAATATTCCTCTGAATCATCGATCATTTTCAGGTAATTATCACCGGAAGAAGTGATAGATCACAACCGAATGGAAATTGTCACGACAATGAACGATACAATTGGGTGAAAACATTGATAAATTAATGTCAAAAGTCTCTGGATAACATTAGGTGATGCTGAAATAAAAAGTTTTTTATCATTTTATGTATGACTGAGAATCCAAAGAAGCCGGAGAATACACGCCAGCTATATTGCTCTGTGTAAGCTTCAAGGAAGGTCAAAAAAATTAGATCGTGACCGGAAGAAATTTGGTGCACTTGTTCTTTCAAGTTGGCAACTGATCATAAAATGAGTTTTGCATCGCATGGAATGTGAGTATCAAATCATTGTCCACCAAAGCTTATTCATATGCTACTTATTCACCAGACTCCGCCACTCTTTTACATGGTCTGGAAATATGATAAACAAATTAATGTTTAGGTGGCCATGAATCCATGTAGATCCTCTAGTTGTGCTAACTATGCTAATGAAACAAAAGGCCCTGATAGTTTTCATGTCTTTTCATCTGTGTACACAAGCAGTGGAATATCCTAAAGAATTACATAAAATATCATGCATTAAGCAGAAAAGGATTCTGTGGGCAGGAAAAAGAAGAAGAAGAAGAAGAAGAAATGTGAGTGTGAGAATTACGACTCTCAGAATACTGATCACACAAAATTAAGAAATCTCAGTTGCTGTTGGAAGACAAGTCGTGACAGTAATGCATGCATGGACTTGCACTGCTCTATCTTCTACCGAACAGCATGTTTTCATTGCTACAGATGCCATTACTGGGGGACCAAAACGTGGAAACTTCGCTCATGGACTGGGCAAAAAAGGAGGAGACTACAGCGTCCATGTGGTGGCAGTCGATGGGCTGTGTTGTTTGAATAAGTTGACATGAATCAAAACTTTTAAGAGGTGAACACATGTTCTTTTTTGGATCGAATTCTAATATATAATATGAGCCAAAACTTCGTCTCGTAACGATGCAATTAGTATCGTAGACACTCGTTGGATCGTTCCAAGGTAATATGAACTAAATAAAAATAGCATAAGACATGACTAGCTGTCCATGTCGGCAGAAGTGAGGTGTGGAAGCTTGTGAGCAAAGGTTTTCCTTCTTCATTCTTCGACGCCCCTTCCAATAGGCTATCGACAGAGCCTTTACGTGATCTATGTAGAATAGACATGTTATGGTCGACGGATATGGGGATAAAGACGTCAACCTACCATCTTGCAAAAGAAATCGTGGCTTTTCTAACAAAGGAGAGAAGACCAAACTATGGTGTGTGATCGATGGTCCTCTTGGAGTGTCACATGCAACCCAGTCGAGTCAAGCAATCAGGTTAAAAGGTTAGCAAGCATATCAAAAGATCAGAAGAAGAAGAAGAAGAAGAAGAAGAGAGAGAGAGAGAGAGAGAGAGAGAGACTCGTGAATGGCTATAGAAACGCAAGCAAAAGAAAAGAAGAAAAAGAGAGGAATAAGAGACTCATGAAAGGCTAAAGGAAACGCAAGCAAACTAGATGACGAGAAGAAGAGCGAGAGAGAGAGGTTCTAGTAAATGAAAGCGACGCCGGAGCTAACACTAAAGAACAAAAGAATCTAAAGGTCACACCTTATCAATGAAAGTGAGAGGCTTTGGCTGAGCCTTTGACTTCTTGTGAGTCATTTGGACCACCCATCTCTCTCTCTCTCTCTCTCTCTAATATATATATATATATATATATATATATATATATATATAATATAATATAACGTATGTATTTATATTCACTGGCCTCATCTGTTGATGACTTGCATGGACAAGCAAAGCAGGACAATTAGATGGGCAAGTGGAGATAAATTACATAGTGTCCAAAAATGGCTTAGCATCATTAGGTGGGAGGCATATTTGGAGATATCTGACCTCGTGGGTAACGTTATACACACACACACACATACTCATCCTTATGAGAAATTTTGGTCATTAGTACCTTTCTTGTGTTCTTATCTTTCTCTTACATACATGGTGCCATCATCAACTTGCAAGGAGTGGTTATAATATTCCTCAAGTCATATTTTCTTTTCCCTAATGTAGATTATTTAATGGGATACCACAACTTCTGTCGATTGGGTGATGAATTTTTTATTATTTTGTCTTTGTGAAAAGCCTGCAAGCTTTAAAATCATAGTAGAAATCCATTGATTTAAACTTTCTTAGCTAAAATATACAACAAATTGAAGCATAAATGAAAATAATAACAGAGAAGATATTTGCTGGGTCAAATATTACTTGGAGACTCAATCAGTACTAAAAATGAACTTTAGCAGTATATGAATCACACATAAATAAGCTTCCAATGGTCAATTACCAAGTTAGGTTCACCTTCCAAATCTCACAATATTTCCCAAATGTCAAAAAAGATGATAAAAGAGGGTGATAATTCCATGTCACGTAAGAGAAATAATCATTAGCAGGATATGTGGTAGATGTGAAACAATTAGGATAGACTGCTGAGGCCCTTTAATCATTCATAGGAGTACAGAGACTGTAGTACACAGTTCAGTGACAAATGGAGTTGCTTCTGCCTACATACTACTTCATCGTCCTCATGCATGAGAACAAATCAGTCGGATATGGTTTCTAGAACACTAATAAAAAAACAGGAACAATACAAGGAGAGGTGACACTCTGCTGGTCCCACAAGGCCCACAAAGTTTCTTTGGTGTTTGAAGTGGGAGCGACCATGGAAAGGAACTACTCCTCTCTCCTCTTTCTCTGACGAGACTACGAAGCCCTCTTTGGACCCAGTGGTTCCCTTTCTCTTTCCATTGGTTAGCAGGAAAAGAACTACTCCTCAATCATCTCTCTCTGGTGAGACTTGGAAACCCTCTTTGGACTCGGTGGTTCCCTTTCCTTTTCCATTGGTTAGCATGCTGAGAAGGACTTGGACCGACCACTGCCTTGGCTGGAAGTGTCAAAGCATGTTGAAGTCTGGCCACTGCAAACCAACACACCACCTCCTTTCATGTCACGGAGTTCCGCGGCACCCTCTTCGATCCTCCACTGACGATAAGACTAGGGTGTTATTTCGGTAATCTCATGAAAGTACGCCATTGATAAGACGAGGGCGTTGGAGCAACACCGAGTCAGGGGTGAGAGAACGATCTGTGAGATGTGGAGCGCCAAGATGAAGGCACCGCTGATCCAGCACTACGTGGAAGCTACTTCAGAAAGGGAGAGGAGCCAATATTGAAGGTCTCTCTTTTGGCAGTTCCTTTGGAGTCTTGACAGATGCGGTAGGTATTCCAAGAAGCTGTAGAGGTGAAGGTGGGACACAAATGTCAAGATCATGTATGACAAAACCTTACAGACTTATAATAATCATTTTAAATATATCGAGTATTAATGTTAAGATAAATTAGGAGAAATATTATGATTAATATTTTGGACCAATTAGAACTGGAGATATAGGATCCTGATTAAAAATCAAATATTTTATTTGTGATTCTCATACAAAATTTTTAACTGACTCGAGTGTTGGAGCGATCATGCCATATATATCTTTGATATTAATACTATTTATATAGATAATCTTTGCGATGTAAACGGCTCAGCTCAAAGGAATCAAGAAAGAATACTTGTTAAATTTTGTTATTAACAAAAAAAAATCACATTCAAGTGCATAAATCATTGACAATGGTGTAGCTTTCAGAAATGTTTAGCTGCTAGTGAGTTTTGCCTGTAAGACCACACGGTAACTGCATCAGAATTCATTAGCCACATTTTTTCCAAGAAGACAAGCACAACAAAGTATGCTGAATGGAATCAGGTTGGAGAAGGATGTGCTGATGAACATAGGAGAGAACAACAATGGAAGAAGCCATTTCTCATGGCCCGTGAAACGTGTGTGCCGAGAACTGTCAAAAGGTCACTAGCCTTTGCAAGGAAGTAAAGCGCAAGCGAGAATTGGAGTGGGCTGGAAGGAGACTTGCAGTCCTTCGCGATCCACGTCTCCCCTTCCCTACCTTCCATTGGAATGATGATGACTTCTATTCATCTGTATGCAGGTGACGAGTTGTCCTTCTCCTAGATACTGCACCACCTTCCCTCCAACAAGAACTTGACACCAACAGGAGAACACCAGCAACACCATTGCATTTGGTCATAACCTTGCACTTTTCAGCTCTCACTACTGTGCTGATTCCTGTTGCCTTTTAGCTTTATTAGACGCTGTTGTTCCAACCTCACCTGTCCGGGCGATCAATATCCAACACGCCTATGGATCAGACAAAGTTATCGAGGCTGCTGAGAGTTGTCCAGTCCATAATCCATGGCCCACTTTGAGAACACTAACATTAGGAGCAGATTTTGACATGTTAAAGACACTATCCTTTCCTATCCTGCAAGCAGATGGCACAAAGCGGTGGCATGCCGTCTTCATCTTGAAGCCCTGACATTTCTGTCAACCTGAGGCAGTGAGATTGGTTTCTCCTGCTTCAATTCAAAACAGGAGATTGCATGCGACAATCTGTTTCCTGGCCAAGCTTAACTCCTTCCATAGTCAATATCATGAACTAATAGGTAGTTCATTTCATGAACTAATATCATGAACAACCCATGGATGGGTTGGGTCCTCGAAGCTACCATTCGGAATTACAAGTACAGGAACAAGTTACAATCAATGAATCAGATCGCAACCTTGAGTGCCGTAGGAGAACAGCAAATTGTACCTTCGTCGAGTTTTAAATCACCACCTGCAACCAGGTGCCACCGGAGACCAGCCTTCCTTCGGTGCCAAGAACTTTGGCCAACTTGTAGTGCTAATTACGTCTTCAGCTAATTCATCCCCCATCTCCTCGCCGGGGATCTTTGGAGGTGACAGGCATGTCACATGGAGGACTTTGCTGATCTTTGACTAATGGAAATCATGCCATGGAGGAAATGAAACCGCAGAGTTCGTTGTTTGGTTTCTGCAGTCATGGCTTCTTGGGTTCGCACTTCTCATGGTTCTTTCTCACGGTCTGTATGAATGCAGAGGTCACGAACAGTGTTATGTATGTATCTTTCTGTGATTTGGAGCAGGACACGATCGCCACCATGGACTGGAGCTTCATCGAGAAGTGATGGCTTGCACGTACGAGTATGTGCGAGTGATGTGGTCGATGCTTGACAGATCAAGGTCTATAGATCATATTATTGGACTGAGAGTCCAGTTCAGTCCACATGGGCTTTAGTAGCCCATAATCATTCTCTTATTAATCTTAATCCTAACCTAAAACCTAATTATATATAGGGGCTAATGGTAACTACTAAATAAAGAGATTAATATCACAGCAAGGGACAGAAATTTACAACAACATTAGGGATTCAAAGAGAAGAGAAAAGCGCAGAAAAACAAGAGAAAAAGAAAGGGAAGAAGACAAGGAAAACACAGAAATTGTTCTCACTCATCCAAACAATTTCTCATCTCATGTTAGATCAGATCTTCAGTGAATTCTTCTGTGATTTCTTGAGGAGGTTTTGGATATTGTGCACAGTGACATGATCCTTGTATCCCAGTTATTCTCTTGAGATTGTTGCTTGGGTTTTGGGCAAGAGATTCGAGAATTGTACATTCATTATTTCTATAGTGAATTTTCTCTGGTTTGCCCTGTGATTTTTACACTTCATGTTGAAGGGATTTTCTACGTAAATCTTGATGTATTATTTGATTATGATTTCTGTTTAATACCATTATGTATTACGGTTTATTAGTATTTGTTCTTATACAAAAGTTATTGTTTGTTACCTATCCTTTTATTTTTCCCATCAACTGGTATCAGAGCAAGGTTTTAGTGATTTAACTTTTGTATTTGAACATGGAGGCTGGTAATGTTTCTCGCATGATTAGTTTGAACAAAAATAATTGGATGATATGGAAACCAAGAATGGAAGATCTCTTGTATTGCAAAGATTTGTATGGACCTTTGCAAGGATAGTGAAAACCCACAACTATGACAAATGATGAGTGGAAGAGATTAGATCGAAAAAGCGGTTGGATTTATTCGACGGTGGCTCGATGATAGTGTCTTTCACCATGTTTCTCTTGAAAGTTCTACATATTCTCTTTGGAAAAAGTTAGAAGGTCTCTATGAAAGAAAAACAACCGGCAACAAAGCTTTTGATCGGAAAACTTGTGAACCTAAAATATAAGAGGGTGCTTCTATTCTTTGAGCATTTGAATGAAATTGAGTATCACTAACGATTATCTTCTATGAAAATGTCTCTTGATGATGAGTTGCGAGGCATTGTTACTTCTCGATTCATTGCGAGAAAGTTGGGAGACCTTTGGTGGTTTCCCTCGATGATCTGCGGATGGTATTGTTACCATGAGTCAAGTAACAAGCGGTTTGTTGAATGAGGAGTTGAGAAGAAAGACCTCAGTATCTCGAGTTGATTCACGAGGCACTTATCTCGGAGAACAGAGGAAGGTCAAGGTCTAAAGATAGAAGTAGTTCACGCATAGATAGAAGCAAGTCTAGATCAAGGAAAGATATTATTTGCTATAAGCTGGTGAGAAAGGACATTATAAGAATCGGTGTAAGCAACCTAAGAAGAGCAAGAAAAAGAGAAAAGAAGTGGAGTCTGAGTCAAAAGAAAATACCACATGATGCGAGGTTGGTGATTATTTGATTTTGTCTCCATCTAATGATATTTTTCTTGTGTGTGTCGAGGATCTCGAGTGGATAATTGACACAGGAGCTTCTTATCATGCTACACCACGGAGGGAGTTTTTACTACGCAGTGCGAAAATTTTGGTGTTGTCAAGATGGGCAACCATGGCACAATGAGACATCATTGGCATGGGTGACATCCATATAAAGACCAATCTTGGATGCAAATTGGTGCTTAAGGATGTGAGGCATGTGGTTGACTTGAGTTGAATCTAATTTTAGTTGGAAGATTAGATGATGAAGACTATGATAGCGAGTTTCACAGAGGGCGGTGGAAACTCGTAAGGGTTCTCTTGTTATAGCTAATGGAAAGAAATGTCACACTTTGTATGCAGGTTGCGAGGCTAAAGCTTGTGGTGAGCAGTTAAATGCCACGAGAAAGACTTGACATGGAGTTGTGGCATAGGCGATTAGGACACATGAGTGAGAAAGGACTACAAGCTCTTTCCAGAGAGGTATTGCGACCTCGGAGGTATATGTTTGAACCCTTGTATCGATTGTTTAGGTAAACAACATAGAGTTTCATTTGCTAGTCTGCTTTGTCTAGAAAAATGCATGCCTTGGACCGTGTTTATACGGATGTATGTGGTCCTTTGAGGACAAAAACTCCTAATGGTTCTACTAATGTTCTTGGCATCGATGCACTTTACTTTGTTACTTTTATAGATGACTATTCCGGGAAAGTTTGGGCTTATGCTTTGAAGACCAAGGATCGGAGTTATTGGTGTCTTCAAAGAGTTTCATGCGAGTTGAAAGGGAGAAGAAAGACAGTTGAAATGCATAAGATCGGATAATGGTGGTGAGTATACAGGATTGTTTGATGATTATTGCAGGTCACATGGCATCCAAAGATGAGATGACAGTTCTGGTACACCTCAAAGATAATGCAATTGCAGAGAGAGGATGAACCGTACCATCATGGAAAAGATCGATGTATGCTTTCACAAGCAAAGCTACCCAAAAGGTTTTGGGATGAAGCTTTGAGGACTCAGCTTGATGTGATCAACTTATCTCCCGCATGCCCTAGATGCTGATGTTGCAGAGCATGTTTGGTCAGGAAAGATGTTTCCTATAAGCATTTGAGAGTATTTGGTTGTCGTGGCATTTGCACATATTCCGATAATGAAAGGTCTAAGCTGGATGGTAAGACAAAAGAATGTATTTTTCTTGGTCGCTCACATGATCAATTTGGTTACTGTGCTTTGGGATCCGTAAAAGCGTAAGGTGTTTAGAAGTAGAGATGTGATCTTCTTTGAGGATCAAACCTTGAGGATTTGAAGAAGGAGGCATCACCAATACTTCTGAATGATTAGCAGATTGTGACCCAAAGTTGTTCCTCCAAAGATATCAGGGTGATGGGAGAGATGTGCAGGAAGATGGTGTAGAGCCAGATATTAATCTACCTGCAGGACATGTTGAGCAAGAAGAAGTTGAGGAGCAGCTTTCCGCAGAACCTCAATTGAGAAGATCTTCTAGACAATGTCAACCCTCCAGAAGATACTCTACAGATGAATATGTGATGCTTATCGATGCAGTGAACCAGAGTTACCATGAAGCAGTTGAAAGTGAGCAGAAAAAAATGTGACTAGTTGCTATGCAGGAAGAGATGGATGCTCTACAGATGAATCATACATATGATTTGGTACAACTTCCATAGGGAATAAAGTCCTTGAAGAACAAGTGAGTTTTCAGGTTGAAGACTCAAGAATATTGTTCTCAACCAAAGTACAAAGCCAGATTGGTTGTGAAAGGCTTTGGTCAAAAGAAAGGTATTGACTT
The DNA here is from genome assembly GCA_023547065.1 of Musa troglodytarum. NCBI lineage: Eukaryota > Viridiplantae > Streptophyta > Magnoliopsida > Zingiberales > Musaceae > Musa > Musa troglodytarum. The sequence continues at coordinate 52,184,232 of CP097504.1, forward strand.
TGAAGAGATTTTTTCTCCTGTTGTTAAAATGTCTTCTATTCGTGTTGCTCTAGGTATTGCTGCTAGCCAGGACTTGGAGGTAGAGCAGTTAGATGTGAAGACAGCTTTCCTTCATGGTGATTTGGAGGAGGAAATTTATATGGAGCAACCAGAAGGTTTTAAAGTCAAAGGTAAAGAAAATTTTGTCTATAAGTTAAGAAAGAGTTTGTATGGATTGAAGCAAGCTCCAAGACAGTGGTACAAAAAGTTTGATTCATTTATAATTGAAAATGGATACAAAAGAACGGTTTTGTGAGAATTTTATTATTCTCTTACTTTATGTTGATGATATACTTATCCTTGGGAAAGATATGTGTATAATTAACAGGTTGAAGAAGGAACTGAGTGAGTCCTTTGCAATGAAGGACATGGGGCCAGCAAAGCAAATACTGGGCATGCAGATTTCTCGTGATAGGAAAAACAAGAAGATTTGGTTGTCACAGAAGAAATACATCGAGAAGGTATTAGAAAGGTTCAGTATGAGCAATGCAAAGCCGCTTGGTTCTCCTCTTCGTGTCACTTCAAGTTGTGCTCAGAACAGAGTCCGTCAAGTGATGAAGAGAAGGAGAAAATGCAAAAGGTTCCTTATGCTTCAGCAGTTGGAAGTTTAATGTATGCAATGGTATGTACGAGGCCGGACATCACATATGCAGTGGGTGTTACTAGTAGATTTCTTACAAATCCAGCAAAGAGCACGTGATGAAGTGGATATTGAGATATCTTAGAGGAAGCTCTAAGGTTTGTTTAAGCTTTTAAGGTGGACCACCTATGTTAGTGAGTTACACAGATGCAGATATGGCCAGAGATATTGATACAAGGAAATCTATATCAGGTTTTGTACTTACTTTTGCAGGGGGAGCTGTGTCATGGCAATCCAGATTGCAAAGGTGTATTGCTCTCTCCACCACAAAGGCAGAATATATTGCTACTACAGAGGTTTGTAAAGAAATGTTATGGATGAAAGAATTCTTACAAGAATTAGGGTTGAAACAGGAAAACTATGTGGTGTATTGTGATAGCCAGAGTGCCATCCATTTATGTAAGAACCCAGTTTTTCATTCCAAGTCAAAGCATATAGATGTCAGATATCATTGGATTCGAAATGTACTTGAAGAAAAAAAAGCATTACTACTTGAAAATTCATACTGAGATGATAATGGAGCGATATGTTGACAAAGACCTTACCAAAAGAGAGGCAGGGAGATGTGTCGGCAGCTTGGTCGGCATGGATTTACACCGAGTCATGGGATAACCCCTCCTTATGGGTGAAGGGGAGGTTGTTGGGTCGAGAGCCCAGCCCATATGGGCTTTAGCAGCCCATAGCCCTTCTCTTATTAACCCTAACCCTAACCTAAAACCTAATTATATATAGGAGCTAATGGTGGCTGCTAAACAAAGAGATTAACATCGCAGCAAGAGGTAGAAATTTGTAATAACATTAGGGATTCAAAGAGAGGAGAAAAGGGCAGAAAAATAAAAGAAAAAGAAAGGAAAGAAGACAAGGAAAACACATAAATTGTTCTCACTCATCCAAACAGTTTCTCATCTCAAAGTTAGATCGGATCTTGATGAATTCTTCTATGATTTCTTGAGGAGGTTTTGGATATTGTGCACAGTGACGTGATCCTTGTATCCCGATTATTCTCTTGAGATTGTTGTTTGGGTTTTGGGCAAGAGATTCGAGAATTGTACATTCATTATTTCTATAGTGAATTTTCTCTGGTTTGCCCCGTGGTTTTTACCCTTCACGTTGAAGGGGTTTTCCACGTAAATCTTGGTGTGCTATTTGATTGTGATTTCTGTTTAATACCGTTGTGTGTTACGGTATGTTAGTATTTGTTCTTATATAAAAGTTATTGTTTGTTAAGTATTTTTTTATTTTCCCCTCACACATAACAAGCTCGTGACGCCTGATGTTATGCACCAAGGTCTATGCAACTTCGCTACCCTTTTGATTTGTGATTCACGCTTTGTATTGGAGGAGAAGAACACGAAAAAGGAGAGAGAGAGAGAGAGAGAGAGAGAGAGATTGAAGAGTGTCAGTTGCAGTTCAATACCAACAGTACCCAGTGCAAGCATCACGATAAAGAACTCTGCTCTAACTATAGAAAGGTTTCATGGTGTACGAGATGATATGTTTCTTTCAGAATTTAAGGTGTAGCAGATGAATTGTGTTCCTCGAGAAGATGTTGCCGAATTCTTGAGATCAAGAGGAAAAGGGGAATCGGAAAGAAACGCTGATTAGATCGTAATTGAAATCATTGATAACAGGTAAAGAAAAAGACGCTGCAGAACTACAAATCAAGAGAGTAACCGAACCCAATCGCTGCTTATTAACAGAGGTTGCCAAAAGCACCAACGTGATCGAAATCCGTCGTGTTCAATTGAAGGGGAAGTAGAGATCCAGCCATGAGCTGTTGTGTTCGACGCAAGGAATTGGCATGATTTCTTCCCCGCCACCGCCGCCAAATATTACGTTCTCGCTGGGATGCATGGCATCGAGGAGCCAGTTCTGCCGCTGAAGCGAATCCATGGCCATCTCCATCGGGTTCTTCGCAGTGACCTGGGCGGTCGCCGACGCCTCCGCCGCGGAACGCAGCGCCAGCTGCGTCGTCTGCTGGTTGATCCGATCCTGCACCGACTTCAGCTTGGCGTCCACCATCCACGCGAGGCTCGTCGCGTCCTCGATGTTGACGTCGTATAGGCTCCGCCCCGCCACCGCCTGGTGCATCAGGAGGCTCACCTCGAGCTCGCGGTTGTCGCGCTCCTGCCGCCGGAGCTGCTCCTGCAGCTTGGCGGCCCGTTGCCGGAGGAACCCTTCCTGGTCCATCATCTTCCGGCACTTCTCCATCTCCGGCATGTTCTTGAACCGCTCCAGCAACCGCGCTGCCTCCTGCGCCGACGGCCACACCTCCGGCTGCTGCTCCTGCGGCCCGTAGATGATCATGCACGCCTTCACGTTGCACAGCGTGGCCAGCTCGCTCACCTTCTTCATCAACCCCTTCTTCCGCTTCTTGAAGGTAGCCCGCCGCGTGGAGTCGTTGGCAATCCATGCCAGGTTCACCTTCTTCCTCGCCATCTGTGTTCCCACCTCTGCGAATAGAAATCCTTAATTGCACCGAGAGCCGTCTTTAATAGGTCGGATCGGATGGCAGAATCCCAAAGATCCTATCAATTAAAGAACATGGAAACATGAAACAATTGCTTGAATCTCGTCATTTCTTCCTTCAAGAATATATTCTTTCCTTCAAATCCCATCATATTCCAACCCCAGATTTCTCAATGTAAACCAAATTACATAATCTCTTCCCATTCAAATCCCATCCAATTTATGCCTTTCCTATAAAAGCTACTACTGATTGCCTATGATTTCTTTTATTTGCACAACCATCACAAGCGATCGCCGTGACGCCGATCTCCGTGATCTTGCAGTATTCCTTGGAACTTACGGAGTGGACGAAGCGTGTCTGTATCTCAAGTATATTATTACTACGCGACTTGCAAGTGTCGGGTAGCCGCAGGACTACAACTCTCGTTAAGAATTCCACATCGGTGACGCCACACGATAGAAGAAAGAGCTTACTCTCTGCTACTGTTTTCTTTCGGAACAGGAGGGAGCAGCAGCTTGGATTTGCTATGGTCTCTGTAGATCTCTGTTTCATCACTATATTCGCATACGAGTCGGAGCTCATAACATCGAAGCTCCTGATAAAACAGAGGGCTCTTTTCCTTCCTTTTCTTTCATCCTTCCGCCATTGGATGAATGCAATGTATTAGTGTCAGGGGAAACAACTTTTTACCGTGACCCTGGGGCGTGCGGCGTGGAATCCGGGAATCGGAGGATCGTCTCGGTATGGTTCGGGTCCGTCGATGGCTCCTGCTTCCGCTAGGCTCCGGGGGGCAGCGCGCGCTCGATCGTCGAGAACGAAACCTGCAGCAAGGCGGGTCGGAGGGAGCTCTGCCCGACCCCTTCGACGCCCAAGTTAGCTCTCGTCCGTCGGCCGGTGCCCCAGAATGTTTGAAGGGTTCAGAGTCCACTCACCTCTCCTTGCCTGTCTTACCCCTTCGGCTTAAATAGGTCGGACGGATGGCACGCTTCCGGTTGCGTCTACGGGTGGCGTACGGACCTGATCTCGCAGACCGGTGCCGTGGTCAACCTGCGTGTAGTTGGGGCGAGGCGGAGGAGAAGCGGCGTCGGGCGATCAAATCACGGAGTAAAGGAGCGCAGAGGAGGCGATGACGTCATCCGGGTGTAATACCCAGGACCAGGTGTCACGTCACATTTAATACCCCTAACATTACCCCCCTCAAAAAGCCACTCCTGCGGGACGGTCTTTGAGGGTTGGGGGGTGGTGCTCGGGGGAACCTGGTTGCAAATGAACGGTCGGCTGAGACCTCGGGTGGAGGCTCTGCCTGTCGTGGCATTGACTGAATCACTGTGCAGGATAAGGGGTCGAGGCGCCGCTCAAGACCCAGAAAACCGATGGTCGAGCCGCCGCTCAAGACCATGACAACCAAACCGCCGTTCGGGATAAGGGGTCGAGGAATCTCAAGACCTAGAAAACCGATGGTCGAGGACCCTCAAAACCATATATCCGAACCTCCGATCGGGATAAGGGGTCGAGGAACCTCAAGACCCAGAGAACAGATGGTCGAGGAACCTCGAGACCATGTAACCGAACCGCCGTTCGGGATAAAGGATCGAGGCGACACTCAATCCCCCGTTGTCGAACCGCCGTCCGGTAGTAAGGGGCCGAGGCCCGCACAAGACCTGGAAAACCGATAATAACCGAACCGCCGTTTGGGATATAGGGCCGAGCCGCCGCTCTGGACCCAGAAAACCAGTGGTCGAGCCACCGCTCAAGACCAAAAAAACCATAACAACCGAACCGCCGTTCGGGATATAGGGTCGAGCCGCCGCTCTGGACCCAGAAAACCAATGGTCGAGCCGCCGCTCAAGACCTAGATAACCGAACCGCCGTTCGGGATAAAGGATCGAGGCGACACTCAATCCCCCGTTGCCGAACCGCCGTCCGGTAGTAAGGGGTCGAGGCCCGCACAAGACCTGGAAAACCACAATCACCGAACCGCCGTTCGGGATATAGGGCCGAGCCGCCGCTCTGGACCCAGAAAACCAGTGGTCGAGCCGCCGCTCAAGACCTAGATAACCGAACTGCCGTTCGGTATATAGGATCGAGGCGACACTCAATCCCCCGTTGCCGAACCGCCGTCCGGTAGTAAGGGGTCGAGGCCCGCACAAGACCTGGAAGACCATAATAACCGAACCGCCGTTCGGGATATAGGATCGAGGCGACGCTCAATCCCCCGTTGCCGAACCGCCGTCCGGTAGTAAGGGGTCGAGGCCCGCACAAGACCTGGAAAACCATAATAACCGAACCGCCGTTCGGGATATAGGGCCGAGCCGCCGCTCTGGACCCAGAAAACCAGTGGTCGAGCCGCCGCTCAAGACCTAGATAACCGAACCGCCGTTCGGGATAAAGGATCGAGGCGACACTCAATCCCCCGTTGCCGAACCGCCGTCCGGTAGTAAGGGGTCGAGGCCCGCACAAGACCTGGAAAACCATAATAACCGAACTGCCGTTCAGGATATAAGGCCGAGCCGCCGCTCTGGACACAGAAAACCAGTGGTCAAGCCGCCGCTCAAGACCAGAAAAACCATAACAACCGAACCGCCGTTCGGGATATAGGGCCGAGCCGCCGCTCTGGACCCAGAAAACCAGTGGTCGAGCCGCCGCTCAAGACCTGGATAACCGAACCGCCGTTCGGGATATAGGGCCGAGGCGACACTCAATCCCCCGTTGCCGAACCACCGTCCGGTAGTAAGGGGTCGAGGCCCGCACAAGACCTGGAAAACCATAATAACCGAACCGCCGTTCGGGATATAGGGCCGTGCCGCCGCTCTAGACCCAGAAAACCGATAGTCGAGGAACCTCGAGACCATGTAACTGAACCACAGTTTGGGATAAGGGGGTCGAGGAACCTCAAGACCCAGTGGTCGAGCCGCCACTCAAGACCTAGATAACCGAACCGCCGCTGTGCCGCATCGAAAACGGTTTCGCGATAGTGCGATTGCTGGAATCGAGGGGTCGCTGGCGTGCAGGGTAAGTTACTTATCTGGGCGGTGACACGTCACATCTTCATTAATATGACGCCGGCGCTTGGACTGCCCGATGCGATGCTGTTGGGGGGTATGTGCGGCGTTATGCTGTCGCTTACCTCGGAAGGCGAAAGGCCGAGGCCCCCTTTTCTATAAATAGTGAACTCCGCGACACTCTATCACTTTTTATCAGCGGAGTTTTTCTCTCTTTTGAGTCCTGCCGTTGTCTTCCTCTGAGTTTTCTCCCTTGGCTCCGGTGTCCTTTGCCTCCCTTCAATCGATTTTCTCCGCTGTAGGTCAGTGCACAATGGTTCTTCCTTCCACCTCCTCCTCATCTACTTCTTCCTCTTCCTCCCCCTCTGTCACTACCCGTGTCGCCGCTCTCCCCTCATCTCCTCCTTCCAGCCCTTCCTCAGGTGCGGAAGCGGCGTGTGCGCTAGAGGCCATAATGTGGCCGCACGACCAAGATTCCACCCTGGACGAGCCCATGGTAGGGATCCTCCGGCGGCGCTATGGCATCCCGGAAGAATACGCCCTTTCGGCCCCCGAAGCGGGGCAGCGGGCCTTCGACCCGGTTCCTAAGGGCTTTGCCCTGACTGTCGATGCCTAGGAGGCCGGCCTGCGTCTTCCCTTACATCCAGTCATTGTGTCTTGTATATCCTTGTGACGGATCTCGCCTTCACAAATAACCCTAAACTCTTGGCAGTACCTGGTGGCTTTCCTTGGGGAATGCCATTATGCCAATATCGCCCCGACCCGCAACCTTTTTCTTTCCTGCTTCCGCCTTTTCAAGGGGTCGGGGGGAAACTTCCTTGCCGCCCGGACAGGGTTCCGGGTTAGCGGTGCCCCCACAAATAACAAAGGGTGGAAGAGGCGCTTCTTCTTCGTCCAGTATAAGAAAGACTGGGGTTTCGGGGTTCGGTGGTTGTCAAGGACCATTGACAACACTGCCCCGAAACTCAGTGCCGAGGAGTGTGCGCACCTCGAGCTGTTGAGGGAAATTCTCCCTTCCTCGCAAGCCATCAACAATATGTCGGAGAAGTGGCTTGTGGAGGCGGGGCTTAGCCCGCGCTCTCGGGGTAGGCTATTGTTGCTTCACATCTTCGGGATTGCTGCCACACTCTAGTTTCTAACTTATCTTTGTTCTTTGCAAAAATGGTGAACCTGCGGTCATTCCATGATTCGGGCACTTCGGCAGGATCGTCCCCGCGCGCCCGGCTGTTCCTAAGCGAGTGGGGGGCGACTCCCCGCGAACGACCGACGGGGGACGCCCGAAGAAGAGGCCCATGGCCAAAGACGTGGTGGACTTGGAGGTGCCAGTGGCTCTCCCCGCCGGGGCGACCGACCGTCCGGGTGCCTCTGCTCCCGCCGAGAGCGCCGGGCCCAGCCAGGGGACGACCGGGAAGGGTCAGCGTCCTCCAGCCATGAAGGATTTGTGCCGGATTACCCCGGGGAAGGATCAGCCATTCCTTTCCCGTGTAATGGGTGAGGTCCCTTCTGGGGCGATGAGCGACCCTCTGGTGGCCCGGTGGCATGGTTTGTCCCGGGGGGACAAAGTGTGGACCGGGGGAGAGCCCTCGGCCAGCTACCTCCGGGGGGCGCTCCATCCCGACATAGCTCGGGATCTATACACGCTCCCCTCGGAGGCCCTTATTGCTAAATCGGCCAAGTCGGTGTTGTGGGTAAGCACCGTCTCGCGTGTATTCTCTTGGTTAGACACTGTTCATTATTTTTACTTTTTCCTTTCTGTGCAGAATCTCCACTACACCACGGCCCTCATCGACCGGGTGCACGACGCCGGTCGGTTAGTGGGCGGACTGGGCGAGCGCAACCTCGAGTTGCGCCGCCAGCTGGAGGAGGCCCGAGCGGGGTCTGGGCCCGAGGCGGTTGCTGCTGCCGAGCAGCGTGCGGCCGACATGGGCGCGGAAGTTACGCGCCTGACCGCCGAGCTCGAGGCGCCGCCGCGCCGCAGCCAATCCGCAAGCTTCTCCGGACAGAGAAGCTGGAGAATCGCCTCCGCACAAAGGAGGCCTCGGAGTTGGCGGCAAAGCTGACTTCGAGAGAGGCCGAGGTAAAGGCCGCCCGGGAAGCCCTTGCCGCGGTAGAAGGCAGTCGTCCGGAGATGGACCGGGAGGCGATTGAGGCATACAAGAAGTCGGAGGGCTTCCTCCTCGGGCTAGACCGGACGGGCAGGGTGTCGTACGAGTATGGATACAAGGTTTCCCTGGCTCGATTCCGAGCATGCCCTCCAGGCTCCGCGGTCGAGGAGGATCCCTTCACCTCCTGCCCCGAGGATGAGGGTGTGAACATGCCCGGCGAGGTTCCCTTCGACGATAGCCTTCCCGGAGCCGCCGCTTGAGGGGTTTTGTTTCTTTTCTTCTTTTTTGGGAGGGTCTTCCCTCACCATTGTAACGCTTTTTTCCCCTCTAGGGGCTCATTTTGTACTCCAAAGATTTTGGCAATACAATTCCCTTTTATGGCAATGTGATTTCCAAGTTAACTCAAATAGCCCGAGTCAAATACTAACACACTTCTGTTTGGCCCTTAAACAAAGTATTTCTTGAGGTTCTGGACGTTCCAGGTCCTCGGTAGTTGCTGTCAGGTCATAGTCGCGAGTCGGAACGTTCCCGGTCGGACGACTTTGATTACACGGTAGGGGCCTTCCCACTTAGGTGCAAGCTTGCCCCTTAAGTGGGCGGGGTCACTTACTTCCGCCTTGCGTAGTACTAGATCTCCCATCCCGAGAGGTCGAGGGTGCACCTTCTTATTATAGCTTCTGGCAACACTCCGATTGTACGCCAACATCTTTATGTGCGCGTCGGCCCTGCACTCTTCTAGCAGGTCTAGGCCGGCCCGAACTCCCTGGGTCGAGGTGGACTCTTCATAGTTTTCCACCCGGAAGGTTGGAATGACTAACTCGACCGGCAAAACCGCCTCCACGCCGAATGCCAGTCAGAGGGGACTCGCCTGCCGCTCTTCGGGTAGTTCCGCAAAGACCATAGGATGTTCGGAGCTCGTCGACCATTTTGATCGGGCTTCCAAGTCCTTTTCCTAAGCCCGTCTAGGAAAGATCGGCTGGTCACCTCGGCGAGCCCGTGGTCCGGGTGGGCCACCGAGCTAACCTCAACTGAATCTGATAACTCGCGCAGAATTCCTTAAACCGAGTGCTGGCAAACTGGGTGCCGTTATCAGTGATGATAACGTTAGGAAGGCCGAATCAGGTCATAATATTTTTCCATACGAACTGTTCGATCGTTCAGCCGTAATGGTTGCCAGGGGCTCGGCTTCCACCCACTTGGTGAAGTAATCAATCCCCACAATGATATATCTCCGCTGGCCGGACGCCGGGGGGAACGGACCCAAAAGGTCCATTCCCCATTGCGCGAAGGGCCAGGTGCAATCCATGGAGGCGAGCGGGACCACGAGGAGCTGCGGGGCACGGGCTTGGCGCTGGCAAGTGTCGCACCGTCGCACAAAAGCCTTGGCGTCTCGGTGCAACGTAGGCCAATAGTAGCCTTAGCGTAGTATTTTGAAGGCCAAAGTTCGGCCACCCATATGCTCCCCGCAGGTCCCGCCGTGAACTTCAGCGAGAATTACTTTCGCCTCGTCGGGATCTAAGCATCGCAGTAGGGGATGAGAAAACGACCTTTTGTAGAGCCGGTCGCCAATCTCGCAGTACCACGCCTGGGTTCGGCGGAGCCGCCGTGCCTTGACCTCATCCTCAGGCAGGATCCCCTCACGCTTGTATTTCAGCACCTCCTGAATCCACGTAGGTGCAGAGGTCGAGACTCCGGGGTCCCCTATCTCCATGATGGCCACCGACCGGTGTGTGAGCTCTTCGACCTCGGGATGTTCCTCAGGTTCGGCTCCCGAGGCTAATTTCGCGAGCTGGTCCGCCCGCTCGTTTTGGGACCTGGGCACTCTAGACAAAGTGAAACGAGAGAAGTTAGAGGTTTGGGTCTTTACCTCGGTCAGGTATTTGGACATGGTCGGGTCCCGCGCCCGATACTCTCCACGAACTTGTTCGGCGACCAGTTGGGAATCCGTGAGAACATGAACTGCTCTCAGCTGCATCTCGATTGCCAAACGGAGGCCTGCCAAGAGCGCCTCGTATTCCGCCTCATTGTTCGTGGCCTCAAGCCGGCGAGAGAACGCCAAAAGCGTGTCCGTCGGGGTCCTCTGCACGAGTCCTCGCCCCACTCGAGCCAGAAGACCCATCCACGCAGGACCCGGGGCCTTGATAAACTTGCTCACGCACCTTCGCCTCACCGCGCCAACTCCGAGATGAAATCGGCCGTGGCCCGGGCTTTGATGGCCGCTCGGTTTATAGCGAGGTCGAACTCAGATAGCTCCACCGACCATTTTAGGAGGCGCCCTACCACGTCAAACTTAGAGAGAACTTGACGCAAGGGTTGATCGGTCATTACCTCAATCGTATGGGCCTGGAAGTAGGGGCGTAGCTTCCGAGCTGCTAGGATAAGCGCCAATGCCAACCTTTCGATAGGGGGATAGCGCTGCTCCGGCCCACGTAACACATGGCTGGTGTAATAAATCGGATGCTGTGCGTCGGAGGCTTCCTTCACCAAGATCGAGCTTCGCATCTTTGAGATGCCGCCAGGTAGAGGTTAAGTTTTTCCGGTGTAGACACCGAGGTAAAGCGGGGGAGTTCGGATAGGTGCTGCTTCAGGCGTGTGAAGGCTTCCTCGCATTCCGCCGTTCATTGGAAGTTCTTCGGATCTTTGAGGACTCGGAAGAAAGGAAGACACTTATCTCCCGACCGGGACAAAAACCGGGACAGAGCCGCTATCCTTCCGTTAAGGCATTGAAGCTCCTTCACTATTCTCGGAGATCTCATGTCGACGAGAGCTTGGATCTTCTCCGGGTTGGCATCAATTCTCCTTTCGTGTATCATGAATCCTAGGAACTTCCCTGATGTCACGCCGAAGATGCACTTAGCTGGATTAAGGCGCATTCGATATCTCCTTAGCGTAGAGAAGGTTTCCCACAAGTCATCAAGGTGTGCAGCCCCTGTGCGACTTTTTACGATCATGTCGTCGACATATACTTCCATGTTTCACCCTATTTGCTGGGCGAACACCTTATTCACCATCCTTTGGTAGGTGACCCCCGCATTCTTTAATCCGAACGGCATGACCTTGTAAAAATAAGCTCCTTGGGGCATGTGGAAAGCCGTGTGTTGCTGATCCTCGGGGGCCATCTGGATCTGATTGTAACCAGAGTAGGCGTCCATGAAGGAGAAGCGGGCGTGTCCCGCAGTTGAGTCGACCAGCTGGTCGATCCTAGGTAAGGGGAAGCAATCCTTCGGGCAAGCACGATTTAGATCGGTGTAGTCGACACACATCCTCCAGCTTCCATTGGGCTTCTTTACGAGGACTACATTGGACAGCCACTGGGGATACCTGACTTCCTCAATGAAGTCAGACGCCAAGAGCCTGTCGACCTCCATTTGCACAGCCTGTTGGCGCTCGAGGGACTGAGGCCGGGGTCTCTGTCTTACTGGGCGGACGGTCGGGGAAATGTGCAGATGGTGTTGAGAAACTTCGAGATCGATTCCCGGGAGGTCGGCCGCTGTCCAAGCGAAGACGTCGGTGTTTTCCTGGAGGAGGCTAATAAGTTGGGCCCGCTCTTGATCATCCAGGTCCGGACCGATCCCGACCGTCCGGTCGGGACGGTCATCTTGCAGCGGAATGTTAATCGCCGGGTTTGTTTGCCGGTTGGCCTTTCGATGGTGTTGCATCCCGCGTGGGTCTTCGAGGGGCTGCTCCGGCCTTTTCCACTTACCCAGGAAGATTGCTATCAAGTAACACCATCTAGATTCCTGAGGATCTCCCCGGACTTCCCCGACTCCGGCGCTGGTCGGAAACTTCAAAGTCCGGTGGTATGTAGATATAACCGCCCTTAGCCTGTTGAGGGTGGGCAGATGGCGTTGACGCGAGGGAGGTCGACCACCGTAAAAGTCACCAAAGATTATTTTTGTCTTTGGAGAATCCCCGAGAGTTAATCTAGGGTCACCGCGCGCGCGAAATCGAGTCGCCAAGCCTGAGCGCCGAGTGCAGGGGGTTTCAGGCTTCCTTCGCAACCCTAACTTCAAAAAGGCTTCAAGTAAAGGATGTCGGCCGAGCCGCCGTGTCGACCATAATCCTTTGGACTCGCGATTGGCTATTCGGCCGACACCACGGCTATCATGCTTCGTCGCTCCCATGTTCCCCGAGGGGAACGTGATCTCTCGGCTCTGAGGGAGGGTGGTATTCTGCCGCACCGCACGCATAAGCTTTTCGTCCCCGACGCGCTTATGCCCTCGGCGCGGCCCTCCGATAATTACGCCGGCGTGTTGCTCGGCTGGGGCCTTCGGATGCGGATGGTTCCCGTGGGTGCCGGAGGTATTGATCTAAGTGACCTCTTCGGATCGCCTCCTCAATTTGCCGTCACCGTGGCATTGCTCGTGTCGTGTCCGCTTTTGCCGGCGGAAGCGCAATACGGGTATGATCGGCCAGCTCGCCGCCCTTCATCGGACGGGCGGCTCGAGCATTCCTCGCCTTTATCCGAGAAATATCCGCGCCCGACGCGTCAAGGGGGAGGTGGCGCCCGGCACGTGTTGGTCGTGGTGCCCCGCCCGGGCCCTGTTGCGGGGATCGCCGCTTAGTCATCGCTCCCGCCGGGATGGAGTCGAATGCCCCCTTGGTCGTTTCTTCCCTTCTTCCCAACATCTGTGTCTCGCCGCCACATATTGGCTTGCCCATCGAAACATTTCCGCGATGGACGCGGGGTCGCTCCACCAAGGACCAAAGAAACCTTGATGGTCGCATCCCATCATAAACGCCATCATCAACAACGATAGGTGAGCGGATAACTCTGCATTCTCCGTGGTAAACCTCCGCACAAAGTGGGAGAGGGATTCGCCCTCTTTTTGCTTCAAACTCAGGAGGAGTGCGATGTAAGGCTTTGGCCACAGTAACACCAAAAATGTAGCTCGAAGTCCTTGGCGAGCTGTTCAAAGGATGTCACCGTCCCGCTTTTTAAAGTGCTATACCATGCACGGGCGGATCCTTTCAACGTGGTGGGGAACGCGCGGCACATCAAGGCGTCCGAGGTTCCATATAGGGACATCTGAGCCCGGAAAGCGGCGACGTGGTCCGTCGGATCACTAACTCCGTCATAAAGGTCGATGGAGGGGAGGCGAAAGTTCAAGGGCACCGGGTATTCCGTGCATGTCGCGAACGGGGACTCCAAAGGGGCTCTTCCTCCGCTCTCCTCTCGACTTACGGACGCCTCTCTTTGCACCTTATCCAGCGCCGGGCGATAGAACGGAGTTGAGCCCAAATAAATCCGTCGACCGAGGACACCGCCTCGTTCGGGCGATGCCTGTGTTTCGAGAGCCCGGTTCCGCCCCGAACCGGCGAAGCTGGGGAAGATGGTGCTGTGGGGAGCGCCTCATGATGCCGGGGGAAGGGTTCCTACCTCTGGAGGGTCGGCCCTCCCGCCTCCTGAAGTAGGCGAGGGAGGACGGCCTGGACGGCACTTGCCAGGGTTCGGACCTGTTGGGAAAGGTCCTGAAAGGCCTCCACCGTGACGGGGGGGAGAAGCGGAGGAACCCGACTCGGCGGGTGGAGTCCGGAGTTGTTAAATAAACTCCAGTAGCGATCTACGGTCGCGGTAGGATCGTCCCTCCACGGTTCAGAGGTCGGTGGGACCTCCGCCGAGGTGCCACCCGGAAGCGACCTTTCATCCATGTGTTGTTCGGAGCAGGTAGACCTTCGACAACGGGCCCTCCTTCTAGCGCCAATCTGTTAGGGGAAACAACTTTTTACCGTGACCCTGGGGCGTGCGGCGTGGAATCCGAGAACCGGAGGGTCGTCTCGGTATGGTTTGGGTCCGTCGATGGCTCCTGCTTCCGCTAGGCTCTGGGGGGCAGCGCGCGCTCGGTCGTCGAGAACGTAACCTGCAGCAAGGCGGGTCGGAGGGAGCTCCGCCCGACCCCTCCGATGCTCAAGTTAGCTCTCGTCCGTCGGCCGGTGCCCCAGAATGTTTGAAGGGTTCAGAGTCCACTCACCTCTCCCTGCCTGTCTTACCCCTTCGGCTTAAATAGGTCAGACGGATGACACGCTTCCGGTTGCGTCTGCGAGTGGCGTGCGGACCTGACCTCATAGACCGGTGCCGTGGTCAACCCTGCGTGTAATTGGGGCGAGGTAGAGGAGAAGCGACGTCGGACGATCAAATCACGGGAGTAAAGGAGCGCAGGAGGGGCGACGACGTAATCCGGGTGTAATACCCAGGACCAGATGTCACGTCACATTTAATACCCCTAACAATTAGCATCTATATTAACGTGAAAATCCAAGCAATCAGTGCACCGTTAGCCAAATCGTAGCACTGCGATTGCACAGGCGAGATGGTGGTTCGTATGGAGTGCTGCAAGTTTCCTGATTTTTTTGGACCATCCGATGATGAACATGTGTCGGGTGCACTTATTGACAGCCAAGCTAGGCGTGCAGGTGGAGCAGGTAGATGTCCTCGGAAAGAAACGCTGCAGCTATCCATTTATATGATCGCTGCGAAAGAGGCTGTGGCTTGCAGCGGACGCGGCGTGTTGTCAGAACACCCACAAAAGTAAAGAAGACGAAAGAAAGAAGACACTCGGCGTGCTTATCCAAACTTAGTGCTTCATTTATTGACGACGACGACCAATCAACCAATACAGTAACACAACAGTCGAAAGCAAAGCTAGAGTTCACAGAACACTCAACAACAAGTAGAAGAAATCATTTGTACAGACGAACGAATCAATCACAGAGCAGCGCCACCGTCGCATCGCCACTTCCTGCAGAGGAGCAGAAGAGCCAATAAGGTAACTCTGAACAACTCTTTCCTTCAGAACAAAGAAGATAAAAAGATAGAAAGCATAAGGATGTGCCAGAAGTAAAGGAAGGAAAAGGCCAAAAGAGTTTGGTACCTCACAGAGGACCTCCGAGGAACAATTTTACTTGGTTATGGCGTACACCGCGTAGATGATCCCGGGGATGTAGCCCAGAATCGTCAACAACAGGCAGATCCAGAACTCCGCCTGCTCAAGAACGATAATTAGCTGATTTGCTCATGAGAAGAAGAAGAGGGGCACGCTTGCATACAACGGCACTGCACATACGCACCTTGCATCCGAACTTGAGGAAGACACCGAGGGGAGGGAGGATGATGGCCAGAAGGATATCGATGCAGGTGGCTGCGCCCTCGTCCGCCATTAACTCGATCTCAAGCAAGCACAGCGACAAGAAGAAGAAGAAGACAACGACGTCAACAGCAAAGCAAGCGGATGTGGGAGAAGAAGAAGAACCCACAGTCACTAAATAGACAAAAACCCACACGTGCAGATCACGTGAGCGTCATTCTTTTACTTCTCCGTGTTCGCTTCGCTGTCTTCGTCTCTATCTTCTTCTCTCTTTTCTTCAGTAAAGCGTAAACCTACGCGACATTGCCGACCTCTCCTTCTTCCCATGTGCCGTCCCGTCCCTTCCACTGTGGTGGGCCGGACTCTTCTTCGTCAACTCGACAGCCAATGAATCAAAGACATGTTCGAGTTGCCGATTCTTTAGTCTACAATACACAGTATTATTCGCACGAGAGCCAGCACACAACGGCTCGGATCAGAATTGTCAGCGTGATGTATCATGATGGAACCTAAATCACAGCGTTAATAATCGCTATATGTTTCATGTCACATCCATGTCGAAGCGGTGGGCGGGCGAGGACGCCATGTGCGGCTTTAATGGACGTCATGCTTCCCTGGAATCGTTATCCGGTGGCTGCATTCATTGACACGAGTTGGTAAACTGCATCACGTTGCTGTCAACGTGGGCGGCCGACGGCACCTCGGTAGTGTCGGTGGCGCGTCTACCGGATCGCCGCCACGCTGCAACTTTTCTTGAGGTGAAGGCGAAGAGGAAGATGAAAGCAAAGGGAGAGAGGAAACGAAGCGGGGAAGGAGAAGACAAAAGAAGAAACGATAAAAACAAATTTAAGAAACATAATAATTATATGTGAACAACGAGAGCCCATCAAGTCCACGGGCCGGCCCATTAAAAGCCCATCTACCACCCCTATTTTATAGACCAAGCAATTTGAGTGCATCCGCATGCAATTCATGGTTCATGTGTTAGTCATAGATTAAGCTTTTAGGTAGAACGAAAAGCAATTGCAAATTCAATAAATATAAACTCTAGAGGAATTTTTATTCTTTTAGCATAGATAGTCAATCCAGAGCATAGTTTTAGATATAATATCAATCTTGAAAATGAGACTCGAATAGAAAATAATTATTCACAGATGTAACAAAATTTATGAGATCAGATGAGCCTATCTATTACTATAAACTCAGACATGATAAAATTATCAGGTAAGTATTTTGATTTAGGTGATTAATATGTTATCAATCGAATGGGTGGATTGCATTCAATCACTTGTATCCTTCACATTTCTTACATACGGCCTCCTTGCATCAGCCCTTCTTCTCTTGAGATCAAAAATCATATATTCTGTATTCCAAATTTGAGAGTCATATCCAATTTCATGTCGCACTTGTCAAAGAACAGCCATTGTCAAATAATTGGGTTTTGCTGTTTTGAATCTCTCTTTATCATGAACTAAGATACAACTAGCTACTCATCCGATGTTATCTGCATCTGGTGGCTTCAAGTCTCCTGTGAATTGATGACACATAAAATTGTCCACGGAGAAGGAGAAGAGGAATACTGGGATTTTATAGTAGTTCATCAGTTCCAACCTCAATGTGACGAGAGTAGCAATCACCTGCTTCCGAATACCTGTAAACCTTTTTGCAGAAGTAGTTTTCTCGAATCAAAAGTAAAAGGTGGTGGCTTTTCTTCTCTCTTCTCATGCGGACTCAGGTGACAAGCTCCCAAAAAGAAAAGGGTTGGGAACTGTGATTATGATTCCTTCGTTCTCGGACATGATTACGCTTTCACTTCAACAGTGCATCCCAGTTGTGGGCGTGGGTTGAAAGAGATGCAGAAAGAAAGAGAGAAAGATGGAAGAGAAATGGACAGTTTCACGTCCATCCAAGTGGTCAGAAGATTTCTGTGGCGCTGTGTTTGCTCCCCCATGAAATCCAGTAAACTTGATCATTTCCATTGCAGGAGATGAATCATTCGGCAGGCTGTTGTTGGCATGATGTGCCTGTCATTGCTTTAATACAAAAGCCCACTAACAGCTGGAGTAAGATTATAGCATCATCATCATCTTCTTCTTCTTCTTCTTCTGCAAGTGTTAGGTTGGTTGCCCTTTCTTGTCAGTTGTTCGTCCTCTTTAATGTAAGGGTGGTTTTGTTTTGGAGCTTAGGGAATGATGGGCAGGGATCATGCGATCAACGATCACCTCCCATTCAGCCATGTTCTTATCCTGATATCATTGATTTCCAATGGATCATTTGGTATTAATCCTCCAAAAATAAAGGCTCAATCGTAAACATAGGATTTAGGTGGTTAGATGTTATTTACAATTTCACCCTCAAAATTGTAATCTTATGATCTGACTCGGGTGCTTTGCTTTTGTAATTTTCTGACGTGGAGCTGAGGGTGGACACAGGTCAGCTCGTTGGAATATACTTCCGGAATTCGAACCCGCGATCGATCTCTCCGGAGGAATAATTCCCGGGGGCCCTCCAACTGCCACGTGCAGGAAGGGGAGCGGTCCGGGGCCCGTCTCGAGTCGAGTGGGGCCGCGACCGACGCCTGACAGCTAGCCGCCACCGACGTCCGTGGAGGAGGGCGGCAGGGTGACGCGGCCATACGCGTTGCCGGGCCCCCGGCCGTGGGGAAAAAGGTCTAAGAAACCGGGGACCGCGTCCCCGTCGGCCACACGCACGTGTCGCGCGGCCGGCTTCGGGGTGCGGGTGCGGTTGCGGTTGCTCGTTGCCGTTGCGACGTCGCCCTCCGACCACGACGTGGGAAGTCGCGCGAAAATTTCGTGCGGTCCCGGAGCGGAGCCGCTCCGAGTTCGAACGAAACCGACGGCCGCCCGCCAGCTCTCGTCCGCCGTGGCCATCTCCTTGCTCGTATTCATAGCCACCGCTACAAATTTGTCTCCGCCATTGGAGGACAATAACTCGTAGGCTCGCGACGAGGACCGTAAAGATATTTGACGCATCGTGTAACGATTGGTAGAGGCGTGTGTGCATGTCATCCACTGCCATTAGCAGATTGACGTGTTCATGAAATTTATCTTTTTGTGCGTCGGATGGAGATAGATTTAACGTACGCGAAGCCTGCGCTGTGAATGGTAGGTGCGGAAATGTCTCAACTTTTTCATGCGGCTCACTTTTTAATCGATGTTCATCCAGATGATGGAGATGGTGGAATCCTACGATGTCCTTTTTCTTACATGCAGCTATTTATGATATACTGTCACCAATCCACTCAGCATCACTGCCTGTATTTGGATCGAGGATCGAGATGATGGTACGTGGAAGACTCCGGATGTCTCACCAGCTTGTGGCCAACGCCTCACTGCTATTTTTCATGCAGCAATGAATCCAGTCTCGTTCTCGACTAATTGTTACCTCATGTTTTTTTCATGGTCGGAGGAAAGACGTAGTAATCGTTCCAAACTTTTGATAACGTCCTCAAATGCAAGAATCAAATATCTCACTATGAGAAGGTTCCTAAGCGTATCATTTAGATCTAAATTTCTTCAACACATAGTAAATTCTTCCGATTCTTTACTAGCTTAATATCGAAGGGGCCGATAGTATTTTACAGGATTTTTCAAACCCACTCATCTCGAGGCATTAAGTTTACGATAAAACTCAAACTAATGTCGGGCATCGGACAATTAAATGCCTTTGTAGCCGGTTGATTAAGAGGTGCTCGATTAATTTCCAAGGACAGAAATTACAGGGTTACCGAGCATTTTGTACGATGAATCGGTGCTTTATAAGTGGGCAAATCATCAAACTGCTGCGTATAATTGCTAAGGATGAACAGCTAAGATGATGAATATAGTTCTTCACGGTTGATTTAATTTCATTATGCTCCATATGATACCCGAAATTATTCGAGATTTGCCCAATATTGTTGCCGAGAAAAATATAAAGAAGAAGAAGAAGTATATGTAGATAGTGAAATGGTAAAGGGAAACGGAAAGAGGCTATAAATCCATGCAAGCGTGGAGGCTCCTTGGCGCGGCTTGAACAGCGCAATTATTGAAGCTCTTGCCATCTTCGCCGAGTGCCATTCCTCGCGGGCATTGTCCTCATTGAGAAGGGAACATTACCTTAAAAACTGGGACGTCGATGGACCTCTCCTCTCTTTTCGTGAGCAGTTCCACGAGACGATGACCCTACGAGGAGTTGGGACAGTGGCCTTTGTATCGTGGCGGATGTCTCTCCTCCCCAAGTCCCTCTCCCCGGCCACGACCCGTGCATGCTTTCGTTTGGTCTTGCCCGCTTAGTGGAGTTGGCTATGCATTCACAGCAGCAGAATGGCATCTTCTTTGTCGCTTCCACGATCGATTCATCATTGATGGCTCCTCTTCGAGTCTCGAAGAGGATGTGGGAGTCCCTACGTAGGGCATCGTGTCCGACTACACATTCAACAAGCCATTTTGGAGGTCTGTATCCTCCATTATTTTGCCTGTGTGCATGACATACATGCACGCAAGGTTTAGATATTATTGAAGGCAGATGAGAGGAGTACTTATTTTCTAGATAATGCATATGCACATACGGTCATGAGAAGATGCAATATGCAGTAAGTAGTCTATCACGTCTTGCTGCACATTCAACAAGCTTCTTATCCTCCATTGCTTTGCGACTGTGCCTGACATGCATGCACACAGGCTTTAAATACTATTAATGATGGACGAGGTCACCGATATTAGCATATAATATGGACCGACATGCATTCAGTAGGGTAGCGCGTCCTAATACGGATTCAGCAAGTCCTTTCGGTGATCCTTCTCCTCCATTATTTTGCCTCTGTGCATGACACGCATGCTTGAATCAGTGGCAGATATACAACAAAGCTGATTCTATATCCACCAACAGTAATGTGCAGACATGCACGCATGCATGCATGGAAACCGCGACGGAGGTTCGGTGGCAAGCGCCGTCAAGATGCCAACACCGCTGGACTTTACCGCAGGGGCCCCTGCACGTTGGGCTATCGTCTCCTTCGGCTGCCTCGACAGAACTTGGTGATGGATTTGTTGAGGAGGAATGGGATCCAGGCACTGAAGCTCGACGATGAAGGCTGAACTGAAACTTTGTTGTGTCATGGCTTTTGAAGAGAGGACCACCGGAGGGGTCAAAATCATCATCATCGCCTAGCAGACGGCGACTCGATCGTGACCAGACCATTCTGCTGATAATTCGCCACCGATAATTAATGGATACCGAGTCGAGGAAGGAGATGATTAGCTGCAGGGCCTGCGAAGCAGTGAAGCTGGTCTGGTGGTAAGTACATTATCTATGATTGACTCGGAGGAAGAAGATAAGAAGCTGCATGGGCATCTACATTACATGTTTTTGACCTGGAAGGAAGATGTGTTCTGCAAAAAATGTAGGGTAGACGGCTTACATGGAATCAAACAACATGATATGCCGAATTTTCAACTCTGCATCTTAATTTTGATCCTAAACAGGCCACCACAATATTGCATGGGTGGGACCTAAAAGGTTCGTGATGTAACAGACGAGTTGACGCCTGCGACATCGGTGAGGACAATGAAGTTCAACTGGTTCACAAAATGGAGACACAAAAGAGTATAAAATTCTCGATGAGATCGTTTAGATGATAAGGAATATGTGGAAACAAGAGAGGAAGATGCTGCACCGCACAGCCTTGCTAAGAGTATTTGCCTTTCTACATGTGACGGTTTGGTGAATTGATTGCTTGTGACCAAGTCGATAGCACCATATTTTTCTCGAACTGGTCTCTTTCTTTCTACCCAACCACGTAAAAGATCTGCATATGTCGGGGGACAATCCATTTTACGTCGAGGAAAAATAAAAGGAAGATTCTTGCTCATCTGACTTAGCATATGGGAGATATCGTCATCTATATATGAAGGAAGTGCCTTTCGTCGTGGGCATCCTGGTACAATAATCATGCAATAATTTGCCCTTCGACAGTGATTTATCGAAGCCTCTTTCGAAAGATTTGCTACTACAGCAATTTACCCTCACCTTCGGGCGTCAAGAGACGCCTGCAGCCGTGAGAGGAGAAGAGAGATAACTAAGCACCAGACAGAGGCGGAGTGAGAGAGATAGTGGGAGGACTACGAGACATGGAAGTGGGCCTCGGTGGCCATTCCACCGAGGCCCTTTCTCTTCCTCCACTGTCGGCGGAGGACTACACGCACAATAAAGATCCAAGGAGCTACTGTGGCACTGCTCTGTATCGCTCTGACGTCAATTCACTTGTATTGCTTCCGGGATGAGAAACCGGTGACCGTACAAATGCCACCGCGCACAGATGACACGAAGAGAAGGCGTTCTTCCTCAGCCACTAATCCGTGCTTCGAGATAGCAATGTATTAGACCCAAGCAGTAGATTATTCGGTACCGCTCCTTCCCGTAATCGACTAAACAATCAATCGTGCGTTTAATGCTAATTGGTTCAGCGACGATATGCATGTATGTATCTATCCATATCTTAACGCTAAATCGTGGAAGAAGGCTTTAATTCGATGATAGAAATGAACGATAACTGACGAAGATTTCAGGAGGGCAGTCGGTCCCAAGTCGATTGTAGAATATAATATATAATAATCCTAATGTTTGATCGGTGTATGAATTGCTATCAGATCTTTTTGGGACTTGGCAAGTGTGATTTTAGGACTTGGACTATGATAGATGGCTCGGATGACATCGACATTAATTGTGATAGACTGGAGGAAGAGATGTCTTAGCAGAATACTAAGATTAGGCAGTGATAGCCACACAACACACGCGCACACACAGCTATTCCATGTGAAGGAGATAGCTGTGGACGTGAGCCAGGTAATATGGTCGTCTCTCTCTCTCTCTCTCTCTAGCAATCAATTTGGCGTAGCCAAGCATTGCCTTCGGAAATAATTGCTAGGGCTGAGCTGTCAGCAGACATTTCACTGCATTAACTTCATATATAATCCCATTTCATGGCTGGAATGTTAAGCAAATCTACCGTCCTTTTTCCATTAATGTATACATTATTGCCAAGTTGATGGCATACGGTCAACCTGACAATTTCTTTTGTTTTATATATATATATATATATATATATATATATGTATATCACTCACAAAATAAGTACAGGGCTCTTGTAAGACAATAGGAAAAAAATTATTGTGACATCATGATCATGACATCCTAACACTTTATCGACAAGTTATATTCTTTTTCGATTTTTTTAGAAAGACAGTCGGTATCAAGAAATCATATATGGAGAGTGATAGAAGAGAAAAACAAGGAGAGCGATATATACCTTTTTTTTTTTGCTCTACTTTCTCTCTCCTCCTATTTTATCTAAGTTATTATATTAGTCCTCTATTTACAGGGGGATTAAATCCAAGATTTCCACTTTGGTTACGGCAAAAAAAATCATATAGTTTAATTTAACATTCGAATACTGCACCGAAGGCGAGGGTCGGGGAAACTCAATTTTATTATTTTTTGAAGAACTCGGATCGAGTTAAAATTGACATAATCATAAATATATAATAATAATAAAATGTTAGAACAATTTTGTGGATCAAAACAAAGTTAGGAGATCAAGAGTTTCCTAGATTGCACAAATTTAGACGGACGATTACAGTATCTGTTCTATCTCACCCGCCTGTTGGTACATATCTAGCAGTGATTCATTTGCATTTCCCGTCGCGGAAAAGTCTCCCAAGGTTTGACCCGAATCAGGAAATGGCACGTGTCCGAAACCAAGCGTCGTACCGGTGCCGCCGTGGCCGCGATTGGCAACACAATCGCTCGGTGGTCCATCGGTCGCTGATGGCCTCCGCCTCCACCTTGTTATTACACATCAAAACCATGGCAATTACGTGGGTCATGTTCGTAATGCATTGGATTCTTATGCACATTTAAGTTTGACACGCATTTGGGTCGCTCGCAATCGCTGGAAACAGCGAGGATTGCAGGCACGGAACACCACAAAAAAGATGATATGGCCAGAATCCAGAATGATTTATTATAGCACGCATACTAGCCATTGGCATCTTCCTTCTCTCTTTGATTGACGAAGGACTGCAGAGCCTCACACGACCTTAACCTTGCAGCGTTGGGTGTGTGTGGTTCATCTCAGATTACTTTCACTGTCGTCCGCCATGCGGTGCAGTTTGGTGCGCCATGCATTCTCGACGCTGTGATGGCAAGCATGTCATCGTCACAAGCAGTGGAAACAACAAACTTTCACTGATGGATTGGAAGCCACCATCACGAGCAGTAGGTGCCACTGTAGCCATCCCTCCGGCAGAAGTAGAAGGTTTGACCAACACATAGGTAATTGGTCGTGGAAAATGAGAGTGTGGAGAAATATAGTAACATGGAAGCTGTAGCTGAAACAGATGATGTTGCCTTGCGTTTATGAGTGGGTTCACAATGTCATGCACCGGAGACCGTGGTGGGTCAATGACATTTATTCCGCGGGATGGAAGACCACTGTGCTTTTCCTGGAAGTTTCCGGGAGCACAGGGATACTGTTAGACCGAAGGAAGATGCCGATTCTTGTACAAAAGTACACAGGGAGGAGGTTCTGTTGCGCTTTCTCTCTCTCTCTCTCTCTCTACCGCCAAATGATGGACTCCTCGCCCTCCTGGTGATCATGGACTTGGAGATTTACCCAAAGACCAAACAGTTCACTGCTGCATATGACACAAGATCCTGTTGGAATTCAGATGGTGTCTTAGTTTCTAGGAAGAGCAGGAATTCATGTCGATTTCCTTTTTGTACTTCACCTTCTTACTTCTGCTGGAGTGACTGTAAAGCTTCCAAGGTTTCTTCAGTTAACATCAGACCCGCTGCCCCACCTATGACACATTAGACCTCGATTCTGAGAAGGTGATGAGACGTGCAACTCCGACAATTCAACCTCTCTGCTTCTTCACGACTTTAAAAGGAAGAGGAAGAGGGAAGGGGGAGGGAGGGCAGAGGAAACCTCAGCTCAAACCTAATCCACTTGACTGTGACCTCCCTCCTCCTCTCTCTCTTTCTCTCTCGAAATCTCCGGCTATATCCTTCTCTGCAACGAGTTTGGCCCTGCGGTTGCCCTGAGAAATGGGAGGGCACTCCTGCTGCTACAAGCAGAAGCTGCGGAAGGGCCTCTGGTCTCCTGAGGAAGACGAGAAGCTCATAAAGCACATTACCAAGTACGGCCATGGGTGTTGGAGCTCTGTCCCTAAGCAAGCAGGTACTCTACCAGTTTTATCAGCCTTGAACGTTGTAACCTTCATCATCCTCAACGCCAACGACAAATGGCAGGTCTCCAGAGGTGTGGGAAGAGCTGCCGGTTGAGGTGGATAAACTACCTGAGGCCTGACCTCAAGAGAGGTACATTCTCGCAGCAGGAAGAGGACCTCATCGTCGACCTCCATGCGGTCCTCGGGAACAGGTGCAGGCCCCCCGTCCTTTCCACCTCTTAACTCCATCCATGTGCTCCGCCGCCACGCCTTTTGTGGTCGCTGATTCATCTCTTCCTTCTGGTGACGTCGTCAGGTGGTCAAAGATTGCAGCACATTTGCCGGGCAGGACGGACAACGAGATCAAGAACCTGTGGAATTCTTGCATCAAGAAGAAGCTGAGACAGAGTGGGATCGACCCCGGCACCCACAAGCCGCTCGCCGAGGTCGACGGCGGCGATGACAACACCCAGAGCAACAGCGGGAAGAACTCCGGCACCAGCGACCTCCAAATCCTGGTCACGCCTCAGCTGGCGATGCAGGAGCCGACTCCATCGTTGTCGGCTATCGAGAAGTCGGTGGATGAGAGCGCGACGTCGAAGAGCTCGGCCACGCCCACCAGAGAACTCTTCTTGGACCCGTTTCTTGCGAACCATGAAAGCTCATCGAGCTGCCGCTCGTCCAATTCGATGGGATACTTCCCTTTTGCGCAGGCGAGCTTTGCTCCTGACTACGGCGGCGGCCGGACAACCTCGAGCGCTCCACCGATCAGCTCGAATCCCCTCCTCTGGTTCAGCCAGACGTCACGGCATTTGGACGTGACAAACGGCGACGCAATATCCACCATCGCGCCGTCCCTTTCCAGCACAATTCTCTCGACTTCCATGGTTCCCGCACCGAGCTGTGCAGCAGACGATGCTCTCCCGAACTGGTACGGCGGCGACGGCAATAGCAGCCGTCGGAGCAGCGTAGAAGACAGCGGCCGCATCGTGCTTCAGAGCACTTGCTCCTCCGACAGCTGCATCTTCCCATGGCCGGATCTGACGCCCGACAAAGATGTGCAGGTCCAGCTCGGAGGGGAGACCGAGGACCTCAAATGGTCAGAGTACCTTCATGGCGCATTCGTGGCGTCAGCAGCGCCACCACCCCCAATCCAACCTCTGTATGGTGACATCAAGACGGGAAGCCAATTCCCCATGAACTGTTTCAACACTTGGCACCAGAACCAGCAGCTGCAGCAGCTGCTGCAAGCTTCAGACATCTACGGCAAGGATTTCCAATCCGTGCCTCTGGGCTTCGAGCATATATAGATCGCGAAGACGCCCAAATTAAGATCGGAAAAAGGCTCAAGCAACAAATTCTTCAAAGTCACACAGGTGTGTGCGTCATACACTCCCGCATTCATGTCGAGC
The DNA here is from genome assembly GCA_023547065.1 of Musa troglodytarum. NCBI lineage: Eukaryota > Viridiplantae > Streptophyta > Magnoliopsida > Zingiberales > Musaceae > Musa > Musa troglodytarum. The sequence continues at coordinate 52,210,215 of CP097504.1, forward strand.
TGATGATACAGGACCTCTACCAGCTCTTCATCTTTGTATACTTTGTGCAGTGTCAAGAACAAAAGCTTGTGCCAGTCTCGAGTCTTTTCCCTTTGTTCTTCTGTGTTCTTCCTTCAAGGCTCTGCAATCACTTGGAGGACAGAACTGTTCTATCTTGTAACCAGAATGTCTACCTTCTTGCATTCTCCTTTTTCTCGCGCCATGGTAACAATGAGATGCAAATCTATCACCTTCTGTACGAATCACCTACTGCTGTACTTCTGAAGACATGATCAAAGCATCATCTTAAATGCCACCTTAGCACGACCGGAGGAACAGCCTGAAACATATGCAGGGCTGCTCATTCGACCGATAAATCGTGGCTTAGATTCATTGTTACATCGAGTTGCAAATGGCGGGGAACATGAAACACTGCTGGACTTCTTTTCCTGTGTTAAGCAAGGGACCATCATCAATAATTAATCTTTTTTCTTTCACTTTTTGCTGTGCATGTTTGTTCCAATCACATGACGTAAACTGCAGCAGAAGTAGAAGGAAGATGGATGTCAAACTCAGCTAATCAAATGAACAAAGTGATGTCGGATGGAAGAAACCCACCCCCCCCCCAAGCATCGTTTTAGATGTTGGCAGACAGCGATCGAAGGCCAGAAATCGTGTTCATATGAAGAGCGGGCAGACATGTCATGCAGCAGCATAGTTGGTCTCGGCTCCTCATCAGCTACAGATGAAAGTGAACAGTGGTGAAAGAAGACATCAATTGAAACAGAGTTTAATGAACACTGTAGGATTTGACTCCCACAATCTTGTTCTGCAACGAGATGGATGCAATGCAAGGAAAGACCAAAGTGAGCCTGTTGATGATATGGAGGAGAAGCAAAGTACAGTGTAACATTCAATGTCAGGGTACACAAATGCAGGGTTTTTTTTTCTTCTGGATTAATATATGTCATTCGGATGAACTTGGTCAGCAAATAGTAGCAGGAGGCTAATCCGAACAGGAAAACATCGATGCCACAACCAACAATCCAAGACCTCTTACTTCCAAACAGTTGATGATCTCACTCCCCTATCTGCAACTGAACAGGTGCAGGAAACGATAGCACGCGAGAGCATCGATCGTTGTATAGAGGGCAGAACATGACAGGATTTTAGAGAATCAAACATCGGTTTCTAAGTGTTATCCTGTGATCGACGACTTCTGTAGCAGGACGTGCCGGCGTCGGTGGAAGAGATGGCCGGAGCAAGCCAGCGGATGAAGAGGCGCCGGCAGAAGAAATGACTGCGTTACATTATTGCGATCCAATTAATCTAATCTAAGATATATTAAATATTTAATTAGATTTGATTAAGGTTATCCATCAATAAAGATAAATCCTAAGTAATTTTTTCCTAAATCTTTTGTTTCGCCTATATAATGAACTCTATAATAAATCTATGTTCTATCAATAGCAAGGTTTCTGTGAAAAATAGGAAGACATGAGAAGTCTAATTTCTTCATCTTGCAGATCGATCAATAGATCGATGATACACTGTTTCACGTCATACGAGATATCTTGTTTGATCTTTAGATACGTGCATAATTTATTTTTTATTTATGATTTCGATTTTGATATTAAATTTTTGGTATTATAGTTTTATGGTCACAGATGGGAGACCTCGCGTTGCCATGCCAATTGCACTTCAATTTAATCTCATATGGAAAGTGAAAACGAAGATCTACAGTTTCATAAGACTAGATCGAGAGCAGAGATAGAAGAGAGTAACGATGGCATATAAATCTTTTTCTTACATATTCTAATCTTGCTAATAAATATTTTGCATGATTTTAGATCTTCTTATGAAGCTTCGTGAGCTATAAAAAAAAAAAACACACAGCAGCATGTTGCAATAGAACAAAGAAAAAAGAAACACAGCAGCATTTATAGATCCATGTTGACAAGTATCTTCAAAATGATGCCATCTGATGACTGAGGGTGTAAGACATGTTGATGCTCAAATCTAAACTGACATGTTAATTACAGCACTCAAGTTCATTTAATTTAGTTTTTTTTTTCTCCATAAATACTATTGGATAAATAATCTGTCACAAGGAATACAGAGTTTCGACACAGATTTAATGGCAAGTGAGATACTTGCGCATCTTTGTATCACTTGCTTCTAGCATTGTTGTTCTTTCACCTTCATATGACTTTGATATGCTCACCAAATCGAGTAAGAATTGGTTGATGAAGAGAAAATAGATCTGGAACAAATAATGTTAGACCCTTCCCCTGAAAACAATGTGATGACAGGTGCTGTCACAAGGGTATGCACAGTCTACTGCATCCACTTGGCTCCGATCGAAGAACCAGTCACCGACAGCTGTTGCGATTCTCTGCACAACAAAATATTTTGGTCAAGTCCGATTCTCAAGATTGCTTTACGTGCTCGTTGAAGAATGAGTATATATAATAATGTCAATTACTAAAAAAGTTTGATGAGAGAAGTCATATTAGTAAAACAGGAAGCAACAACATGTTTAATGTATCAATCAAGCGAAAAAACATTACTGAGAGTTGACATCAAACTATTAGTGAAACTTTACATGGAAACAATAATGTTCCATGGTGCAAAAACCTCTCGAGCCAAAAGAAAAAAGGGAACATTGAATGGCAGGGAAAGCAATGACATAAAAACCGCCTGAGCCAAAAGAAGAATAGCAGAGCAAAGCAATGAAATATCAGCTTTTTGTAACTAATTTAATTCCTCGGCATTTGCATGAGTGGGTGACACATTCAGATGCTTGGACAAGGTTTAGCCGTGATAAGATTTTTAGATGAATCTTTAGCTATGAGCACAGATAAGTACTAGTTTGATCGGTCAGATTATCTGTGATGGAACAACTTGATGTTCCATTGATTTATTTACACATTCTCTTTGTGGTCTTTTGAGTTAGTCTGTGTACCAAGGCAGCAGGAAACCATAAGTGTTTTCCTCAATGAATAAAATGTTGAAAGAAAAACAAGTTGAAAAGATAAATTCCAAATCAGAAGTATGCATGGAGCACATTTAGCATCCGAAGGCGATCAACAGGGAAACGCAAGCATCCATGTGGCAAAATCGGCTTAAAATTAGGACAACATATGATTTGAATCCTATGAACCTTGTACTTATTTCTTTCTTGATTGTCGACCAGTTTTCAGCTGGTATCATTTTTTCATATTGCATGGTAGACTGATGACAAGAGATGAATATATAGACAGATAAGAGAAGGGATGAAATGCAAAAGAAACTGTGGTTTTAGGCAATCCATCTTAATAGTTGATCCTACTGGAGAAGTACAAATGGCTTCAAGCCTTTCTTCTTATTCATCCAATGTTTTACTACTTTAAACCAAAAGTTGTATCTAGGTAGATTAACACTTCACTTGATAGATGCAGTCTGTACCCATAAATAGAGATCCATTAAAACTTCTAAAAGCATAGCATGCAAGTGGCTTACAAAGTATTTGGGCATAAATTGATTGAGAGCAATATGATGAACCATACCTTATTCCCGATAAGTGGGGAATTACTCGCATACCATGTGTCCTGTCTCTCGCTTTGGCAATGCGCAAAACATGAATTTATGTATAACCCATTTTTACCAGAACTGGAGAACTCTTTAACGGCATTAATCATTTGATCTCTGAACCCTGCATAATACGAAGATCCATATGCATGTAATTAATTTACCAAAACCGATGCATCTAGTATCAAGAGAAAGTGCAGATGGGAGAGAAAACCTTGCAAAAACTGGAGTTGATATGAATTGCAATTTGCATGGTTCATTTTACATTCTTTCCAATAACCCTGTGGATCAGCTGTTTTGGGGGCTAAGCTTTGCTGTAACTGAAAATCCAATAAACGCAATTTGTCACAGAAAAGAACCAGTAGCTTCACACTCGATGAAGCTCTCACCATCTATGGATTGTCATAGATCTATGCACACTTACATAGGTCGTTGATGTGTGATCAATGGAAACAATATAAAAATTCCTCAAAATTATGAATATACCTGCCATACATCATATGCCGTGTTCAACAGAAAAAGTGGAGTCTGAATATTGCCGACCACATTCTGTGGGAAGAAGCACTGCACCGGAAAATCAAGAAAGCTTAATCATCGGTAATCAGGACTGTTATTCTCCATCATACGCCTCTGTGACAAAAGTAACATTACCGAAGTTGCATCCATGCGTGCTGTACATGTCCTGGGCAAGTACTTCCCGGCACCCTTGAGGTGACAGATTTTATCATAAGAACAATGACATGAAATTTAGAGATACTTGATTAGAAGCATCTAGTGACTGAGAAAATGATGATCTTTTAAGCACAATCTTCATGCATCAAAATGCATAGGAAGTGATCATTACCTGCAAACTTACTACATCTCCAAAGAAGGATCTCATGGTGTGCCCACCAGCGACATCGACACTATGATTTGTTAAGAAATCATATGTAACTTATAATAAAAATCAATAATAATTTGAAGCTATATGTACAAAACAAAAACAAGTTTATTTATATATGATTGTACAGTTGTTTAGGTCATATTTATCAAGCTGATGGAGCATGAAGCCTTACGAATCAAGGAACAAGCCAGCATCAGCAAGGCACTTGACGTTTGTACTTCTTGAAAATAATGCTCGGAAATTATCACAGTGGAATATGGTTGATAGACCACCAGCAGAACATCCAGAAAGAAGGGCCTGGAAATATATAGAGCATGTAAATTATGGGCATGGGGAAACCTCGATGGACAGGAAATGAATACCTGACTGGCATCACGCATTCCATTTGACAGTAGTTCTTCCATAGCGGCTAGCCAAATACGCTGTCCTCTAAAATAAAGGCCTGCAGCCTAAACAATTTAACTATGCTATAAGTCTGTAATGAAGTTTGTAATTGCTATTGTTGCAAGAACAAATGCACTTCTCAAAAGAAATGAAACAAAAGACTAGGTTTCGTTCTACCTAACTTTATCGTGTACACATCACTGCTATATAATATTCCATAACTAGGAGTAATCACTTTTTCCAGCATAATTTCGTTGTGGAACACAATTTTCACTTAACTTACAACTGAACCACTGAATGTATCAAACAGAAACTTCATATTCATTGGCAAAAACTATATAAACTAATTAACATATCTGAGCAACAACAGAATTCACACACTGGTGGCACAACTAGCTAACCTAATATAACATTAGCAGCCACGACGAGCTGATGATTTGTGGCATTGAAATCACAATTTTATGTTATTATTTTCCGCGTAAGACCAGTGACCAAATGGAAGAGCCATTAAACCAACCTCATTATAACTTTCACCCAAAAATGATCCACCATCACAGTAGCGAATCTTGACTCTGTTCCAGTTATAGAAGTCTGCAAATAGTGGAATTTAGTATATTAACGAAACATTGCAAGTCATTCTGTTTAGGTGCATATACTATAGAAGTTATCGTGAATAGGGGTGCCGGATCGAGGCAAACCAGGATTTTCTTCAGGCTTGTTGCTGAGTATTCCGGAAAATTGTATCTGTTTCTCCATGTAGTAGGACGAACCATGGTGACCTGTCTTTCGGAAAGCACATGATTTGATGTCATTGCACCAGCCTCCTCCCTGAGTTGCATTCAGTTTGAAGCTCATCAGTAGCAACATCGGACAAAAATGTGATGTTGCAGAGACCATATGGAATGTGTTAGTTCAGGAAAAATTTAGTTTCAACAATTTCCAATATTATGATGCAAGACCAGATTTTCTAAATCAAAACCAGAGTTAAGATTATGCAATCTGTAGATTTAGCAAGTCACCTCTAGATTGATGATCCAGCTATTTGCTCCGGATCCATAGCCACGATGAAAGTGGTAGCCGGGTAAGCTCCCATCCAAACACACTGGATTCGGCAAAAACAAATTATTCATAAACTGACCAGTTTTCTTCCAAATAGCTTATTAGTATGCATAAATCTTAGTAAAAAAAATAAAAAAAATAAACAAAATACATGAGATGTGTATATGTTTAAGGAAAACAAACTTGCATCAAATTCCAAAGGTTCCTTTCATAAAATAAGATGAATAGACATATGACAGTCTAATATGACTACTATTTCATTTTGCTTTCCTGTTATCCGAGTCAAGTTACAAATTTCATACGAGTGTTTCCAAGTATCACCCAGTCATTACTCAGATATAATGTATTTGGATCGGTACAAATATTTATATTAGTTGTAATTAATTAGAGTATACCCTCAGACTACGATAACAGGAGTTTCATATGATGAAAAGATATCCTAGTATATCAGGGGACAAAGATGAACTATTTAAGGTCAGAGAGAGGCTTCAATGGATGACAAACATGGAATACCAAGGAAAATTGAAAGAATCCATGTAGTTTTTGGACATAAAACCAAAGCTTTCTGTTTGTGCACCATTATGTCTCCGGCTTTCTTTTAATCAGACTCCAGAAAAAAATGATTCATATTAAGAAAATTTTGGCAACAAAATTGAAAGTCATCCTTACAGTAAAGTGGCCAACCGCTAAGAACACAACTGGTTGGGGGAAAAAATAGGAAGCATAAAGGAGAAGAATGACATTACTGTAATGGCAATCATTATATGAATGACCCCATAAAAGTATTGCCATGAGTGCCAATGGAAAGACATCATCACCAAAATGATTTTGAAGGCTCAACAACATGGATCTTTAGACTTGCGCATACACTATAACCCCAGTCAAATATGCCACGCATAATGATGGGGGGGAGAACAGCTATCATTCCACAAACAATAGCACAAGAGGAGGATCACAAACCCTAATGGAAACCTGTTAAATTTCAACCTTGAACCGAGATGCTAAATGCTAAAAACCATACAGTGTGCACAGATAAGATAAAACCAAGAAACAGATGAGAGGAGGCAAAACATGAGAATTACCAGCATGCTTAGCTGCAGCCGACTGTATGAGAGTCAGACCCACAAGCAGAGGGCTGCTGCCTCCACCTCCATCGTTCACAGAGGCCACTTCACTCGCATTCCAGTACTCAGTCCCATGAGCCCATCTCACCCACAGAAGGAAACCAGCAACCCACAGAAGACTCATGGGGAACCTCCGCCACCCCTCCTTCCTCTTTCCTCTCGTCGTCTCTCCTCACAGGAGAAGATAGAATGGGAGGCAGATCTAAGAGAGCAGCTAAAGAGAACACTAAGCACAGCCCACCAGTGATATATAGAGGACAAAAGCATCACACGACACCAAATACGCGGAGGCGGGCGGTTTAACTGGGAGAGGAGAATGCTATTAATCTCATGACTGCTCGAGCGGTAGAAGTGAAAGCAGCGTCCTGTTTTGACTACTTTGGAGTTTGGTGGTGAGTAGATTTGTGCTGTACGGGATTCCTGCATCTCGTTGTCGGCTAGTTCAGTTAAAATCCAAAGAGAAGCAAGCCGCGATCGATCTGCTTTCGTGTGCCACGCAGTTACTGCTAGCTGTTTGTCGCACATTAGCAGTCTCGTAGAAAGAACATTAGCTGGGAGTGGAGATTACCGGGGTGGGAAGAAGGAACCAAAGTCCACCACAGCAGTATTGCTTGCAAGGAAAGGAGACCACCCATGGGGCAAGTGGGCAAGGAATAAAGCTCCTGTTTGTGTGGGACATCAGAAGGAAAGCCGGCTGCATGCCACTGATTCATGTACATTTTGGTCCCTTGGCATTAGGTCATGCTAAGACTGTTAAGGTTCTACAAAAGGACCTAATGAGATCATTACATGAAATAACCCACTAAAACTGAGGAAATAATTTCCTTTCGAAAAGCTTCCTAGAGTGATGTATGCATGAGAATAATTCTGATAAAAGGACTAATCAAGCGATTGGATGTTGCCATGACACACTGCCAAAAAATACTCACTAATAATTGAAGGAATCATTTCCTTTCAAAAAGCTTCCTGCGGAGAGAATGGTTGTGGAAGTATAACTAGACACACTCCAGAAATCAGGTTTTCTGCATGACTTGCTTTTTTCCTGATGATAAAAAGGCAAGAAGATGAAGCCTTAAGCGTTTAATTAATTGAGGGGGTATCTTAATAATCCTCTGCCGACAAGCAGGTAGATATACAAATCGATTAAGCTTCCCCTTTCAAAGTGGGCCAGAAACCTTTTTCAGGTACAACCATGTTACTTGATCTTTGTTTCAAATCAGAATGATTGCAGCCATCATCCATGCATGGCTTACTGGTCACTGCTCCTGCATACCAACAGAGCTTTCTACAGCTTCTCCTCCGCCTTACCTCTCAATAACAGGGGCTCGATGTGGCATTAATCCGGTTGGCTACAATCTGATAGCACTGTTGGTTTCTTCTTTCTGTGCCATCGGCCATAGGAGCTCTGTGTTGTTATCTTCGGATCCTTGTAAACAGTGTCGGTAATGACCTGCAAGTAGATCGTAGAGATCACTAGGCTTATGTTAACATTCCTTAGTGGTCGATGAACCGACAAGAATACAACATACAGACATACCATGTGTCCCTGCAGGACTCGTGTCCTGTTGTTGGGAGTTGCTGTTTGATTGTGCCTTTCAAGTCAAGCTGGCAAGTGACACAATTCAATCAACTTAATTATGAACAGAGATACCATGCCAATAGTTGTGCATTTGCAGCAAAGAGAAAAGTCTGAACTATACGTTCGGCGTAATTAATGAGCACATAGAACTGTATACCTTGGCAGACTTCTTGTTTCTTGCTCCGTATTCTTTGTGTTTAACAGGCTTTCTTTGTTTGTTTCCGTTCTCTTTCCTTTGCCTTTGTCCTCTTCAGCGGTACTCTGTTAGCTCTCTCAGAATAAGTTCCTGGTAGTTCTTCTACGGTAAGACATTCGGCGAGCAGAAGACTAGGAGAACACTGGAGGGTACAAGAATTAACAGGGTTAAACATTACGTTAAACAATGACTCTGAAAAGAAAAGTTCACCTCCTAAATCCTTTAGTATTTTTCTAATTTTTTTGCAGCAATATTTTGTAAACACATGCATGAGGAAAGATACCAGGACATCGGTTTTGAACAAATGTTGCCCAAGGCAAGGCTAGCCTCCAAGTTGCTAAGTCAAGTTCTGGGAGCATCAACTATAGGATCACAAACATCCTTCACGGTCGGCATCCACCATAGGCAGATGGTGCCATCCCTGCCAACATGACGGAAATATTTGAGAACTGATATTTGACAAAATTAAAGTTCTTATAACAATCTACCTGAAAATGCAGCAATAATTGCCATCATCTTATAAAGATATGCTAATAAGAAATTGCATTCAAAGCTACAACATCAAAAGCCCAAGTTAAAAAAAAAAAAACACTCACCTGCTTTCTTGAAACCCAAAGATATAAGCTTTATGCAGAACTGTGTACCCTGAGACAATATCCACCTTTGTGGAATCATAAGGAAACACATTTCGGGATGGAAAACCATGAATCAGCATGTTATTCCCAATCCAGCTAGCAAGGCATAAGCCATTTAATAACAAAGAATTCAAAGATCGTAAGGTAATTGGCCTTGCTATTTCTCTGAATAATCAAAACATCTTTCCTTTTGTAACATCATTTTACAAAGATGGATACAATACAAAGGTTGCTAGGTAATTGGTCGTACCACTTCTCTGAATAAACATCATATCATGCTGGAAGCCATTGAGGTTTCCATTCAGATCTTTCTTTTTGTGACAACATCTTACAAAGATGGATACAATATAAAGCGGGACGAACTCTATTCCTCCATCGAAGCACATCCTAAAATACGACAAGCTTGTACTGGCATAGGTTTAGCATCCTTCCATTCTAGTGGTGAAGTTCTTGGATCACAGAATTTAGTTGCATCTAGCTTCACAAATGCATACGTATGATTGCTTGTGTTATACTTGAGAACCATACCTCCAACAACATATATGCAGCTCCCAAGTGCGATAAAACCAAACCCGAATGGACGCAATGGTCTATCATGGTCTGGTAGAACCACTGCAGGATATACACCCAAAGCGTGCCAACCCTTTTGATCAGGCATCACCATGGTAACAGTGCCATCTGGAAGCATGCTGTAGATGTCACTTTCGATAATGGTTGTAGTGTCACGTGACAATTTACAAACTGGCGGCAAATCTTCCATAACATGCCACTTCTGCTCCGACGGATTGAAGATAACATAAGTATCATGCTGAAAATTGCTGATTCTCTTGCCGACAACATGAAATTGGCCTCCATGGGAAATGCTGAAGCACTCGATTAGGGGGAAAGGCATTGATGGTAAATCTTCCCACCTGAAAATGTTTATAGCTATTTGTTACGTGTGACCCCTACATAAGAAACCAACATCAACAAAGTCGTAATGTTAAAACTATTTTAGGTAAGCTACATGGATCTTTTTTTTCGCCATTGAGACATATAAAAAATCATATTCTTAACAAGATATCCATAAGAACCTTACTTATCTGCATCAGGATCATAAACTTCAGCGGTAGCAAGCCCTTCAGAACTGCTGGAATTGCTTCCACCAGCCACATAAACCTTGTCAGAGATAACAGCACAAGCAAAATCAGTTCGTGCTGTTTGCATGTAAGCTCCACCCTTCCACTGCTTCATGAACGGATCGAACACCATCAACGATCTCGTCTCCCAGCACCTCTTTTCTGAATGTGATATGTGGCAGCCACCAATCACCAGGAACTTGTTGCCCACACTTACACATGAAAACCTGCAAAGTTCATCATCATCAGTGAATCCTGGCATTCTTGGCAAAGGGTGCCAACGATCTGCATCAGGATCATAAGCATGCCACAGAGTTGGGCTGTCGGCTCCCAAAACAAACAGCCAATCCCCACACCACCCCTCCCTGGCCTTTACATGAGCATAATCCACGCTCCTGATCGCTCGTTTCCATTTCTTTGACACACATTGTAGCAAGCCATGATATCCATGCGAGATCTTTGCCAAACACCTCAAGGCCAAATCATCAGGCAGACCAGGAATTATCGCTTCGCATGTCCTGCTTAGGCGAAGTCGACAAATCAGTAAATTATGAAATCACTTTAGCACGGTAAAAATCCAAGAACAAGGACATTTTACAGTAGAAGTCGATCAGCAACCGGCTAATAAAGGCACAGATGGATCTGTGACTTTGTTACCCTCTTGACACAGCCTCACGATCACAGAAACACACACCTAATACAAACTCGGGAAATCGACCTTCGATTCTCTTGGGGATGAAGTCTTAAATCGTAAAGGAAACGACAGTAGTAAAACGAAAGAAAGGGATCGAGAGGGTAACCAGCTTACCCATCATCGTCGTCGCCCTCGTAGTCCATACTTGCTGCTTCGATTCTTCGGAGAGCGGGAGGAGCAGGAGGGCCTGAGCAGCCCCTTTCCGGCGGCCGGGTCGAGGAGAAGAGAAAGCCGTCCCGATCAATCCTAGAATCATCGATCGTGTATCATGCGGGCTTTACTTCTCTGGCCCATCGGCTTTCGAGCCACGGCCCACGGTGCGACGTTCCCCGCCCTCAGATGCCCCGTCCACTCGTAGGTCGCGGTGGTCTGTTTGCAGAGCGAGGGTGGGTGGATGAATTGTGCTCTGTATGTGAGATAGCAAAAGCTGCAATTCTTCTTCTTCAGAGACCGCAGCGGAAGAAGAAGCCACGCAACGTTTTCCCTTTTTTTATTTCTCGGAAAAGAAAACTGCAAATGAGTTCTTTATTAGTTAATTCGATGAACGAAGAAGAGCACAAAAATACATGAATGATTTTAAAATAAGTAAAGACGGATCGAATCGATGTTAAAATTATCGAGGGTACATGTTTTTGTAAGAACATCCCTAACATTTTTTATTTCTTCAATCCTTAATCTTCAATCTTCAACCTCGCACCCCTCGTCGGCGCCATTATAACAATTTGGTTAATTGATCTTTTACTCTGTTTCGCTCGTTCTTGCTGTAATGTTGGGCGAAACTAGAATTCTTGCTTACCTATCAGGAGTAATTATAATTTATTTTTATAGTTAGACCTATTTGGTATTTTAATTTTTAAATTTTTTTATAAATAAAATATTAAAATCTCTATAGTTATAAAAATATGAAAACGATAAGTAAAATAATAATTTCAACATCACAATTACATTTTTAATAATGATAGACGATGATATCGTTGGAGTTACAAAAGACTATTGTAGATGAGAGGGGAGAGCGATGATAAGAGATGAGGTGACGATGCAAAACTAAAACTTTATATTTGTGTCGATACCACTCGACAACTGTATTAATGTTGATGCTGATGTAGAACGTCGGTATTTGTTTCAACGCCTCACCTTTTATCATCGTTGTTTCTCTTCATCCATAAAAATTACATGCAATCCCAATGATGTCATCATCTGTCACTATCCAAAACGTACGTAAGACGTTGAAATAATCTCTTTGCTCATCGTTTTCGTATTGTCATCGGTAAAATCAACGTCGTTAAAGTAAATAAAGCTAGATATTTTATTTTTATAATTATAAAAATTTTAATATAAATTTTTTAAGTTTAAAAATTAAAATGTTCTAACTAAAAAAATATAATATGTAATTAAAATGTTCTGTGTTGTGCTCTTCATATGATTCCTCCTGTGGAGATCAGTTGGGACGAAGACCTCAAGCACCTGAGTTGAGTACCAAACACATGAGGGAGGGTATAAAGATGCATGAGTTTGGGAATAAACCTTTCCGAAACGCTTATATATTCCCTGTGCCCTGCTTTAATTAGAGAAACAACCACTTACCTCTTTGCCTTTGTCTCTCCCTCTCTCTCTCTCTAAATGCTCCCCGTAATTCTCTCTGGTTCATGTGGAGCTGCGTGTAATCTTTCGGTGGAGGAATGCTTGTCGCGTACTTAATATTTAAGTAAAGAAAAGCTTTCACACTTCCAAAGACGTCTCTTCCTACTCCTTCAGCACTCATCTTTTCCTCTGCTTCCGTCGCTTTGGTTGCTCTTTTGTTTGCTTCGTATGGAGAAGCACAAGTGTCGCATATGCTTCCGCCGCTTCCCCAGCGGTCGCGCTCTCGGCGGCCACATGCGGTCCCACGTAAGCTCTGCCACCCCTCCGCCCAAGCTCCATGGCCATCACTGCCCCGCCGGCTACGCGGTGGCGGAGGGGGACCTTACCGAACAAGCTTCCTGTGGCCTCAGGGTGAAGGGTCGGAAGAGGTCCCGCGTCGAGGGCCCGGAGTCTTCCTCCGCCTTCGCCGCCGTCGGGTCCACCTACGTTGTCGTCGAGGACGGCGAGAGCGAGACCGACGCCAATCACCGTTGCCGATCCAAGCGAGCCCGCCACGGTTACTCGCGGCCGGAGCCGGCGAGCTCGGCATCGGACGTCACGACGGAGGAGGACGTCGCACTCTGCCTCATGATGCTCTCACGCGACTCCTGGACCAGCGGCGATGAGGAGGAGGGGAATGTCCGTGGGATCACCTCCCGTTCGCGGCCGCCGCGGAGGAGGCGGAGCAGGTACCAGTGCGGGAAGTGCAAGAAAGTGTTCCGGTCGTACCAAGCGCTAGGCGGCCACCGGGCGAGCCGCCACAACCACAAGCCCAGGAGCTGTATGCCGGCCGTCGGACAGCGGACCGACGGCGACGACGACTTCGAGGCCGACGCGGACGCCAAGGTCTACGAGTGCCCCTTCTGCCTCAGAGTCTTCGCCTCCGGCCAGGCTCTCGGCGGCCACAAGCGATCACACTCAACATCCTCCGCGGCCACCACCATGACCACCGCAAGCGATCACGCCAAATTCAACCGTGCTCTCGGAGTAATCGATCTCAACTTGCCTGCGCGGGCGGATGACGATGCGGCTCTGTCTGCTGCTTCGGATACAGAGTTCGTCGCCAACCACACAGCGAGCTGAGATTTCATTCTTCATGCATCCCAACTCGGGAGCTGTACATGAAGCAAATAGTCACAGTTAGTTCGCGGTTACATATGAATTTTAGAGGAAACAAAATCAACTTTTTTTTTAATGTAGAAATAATGATCTGGTGATTCATTTTGTAACCTACGACTTCCTCTGACAGAGATCTGAAACCTTGCTCCAGAATTAAGCATGTTAATTCACCGCTGCTCCAGTTCGTTGCTATTGATTTCCAGTTCTTCTCGCTGAATGATTCTTCCTGGCTTTCGACTCGCCACTTGCAAAGCTCCTTCTTCACCTTCATCTCCGCTTCCTTCGGCCCTGTGCGCGGCACCAGTAACGTGCTTGACGCGCATAGCCTCGTTTTCCACATGATTAGGTAAGTGAGCAGTGTTACCACCGTCGAAGTGGTGTTTGCACCACAGCAACATCGGCAAGCAAGGTCAAACTTTTGAATCGATCTGGTTCTTTTACCTCAAGGCTGGTGCCTAATTATTCGGGGGTAGGTGCTGTCTCCGATCCATCGATACGGCGGAGGACAACAGTGGCACGGCCAATGATGGTGTACCTTTAATTGCATGCAGCCGTGTTGACTGGCTCTCTCTCTCGTGGAACCATCGATTCCTTCGGGTGGTTCGTCCGATCTGCACTGGACGGCTGTGATGTGACGTACGGCATGGAGGTCTTTTTAGTTCCAGGTTATTGCTTGCCTGCCATGAGATGGCACCCATCTGCGGAGCCACAGTTAGCACCGATGAATAAGCCATAATTGGATAGAAAGGCATCAACGAAGCATACTTTTCTTTGTATGCTTCTTGTGGACGTCGAGCTGCCCGCCCAGCCGACACCCAACTACTGTCGATTTGTAAGGAAAATGAGAGTACAACAGCGTTTCATGAGGCTGTAAAGAGACTCTGTAAACAGACACAAAAAAGGATCCCTCATTATGAAGCGGCACTTGGCATGCGCTTGCAACAAGATTTAGACAGCCTTGACACAATGAGGGTGCTTCCTGGGAGGCAGACCAGCAGTTTGACAAGTTTTGGCTCAAGAAGCATGAAGATACAAATACAGACAAAGGAAAGAAATGGAAGCCCTGTTCGCCGAGACAACAATACTTTTCTTATCTGTTTAAGACTTACCCTGTTGTGATTGACTGCACCAATGGAGCGGGTCACATGTGCGCCCTATCGCTGCCTCCGGTCACAAGGTAAAGCATAAAGGGTAGAAGAACTACTGCGCTTCATCAGAAACATTCAAGTCCACTGACACTCCATTTCTCAACCAAAATCGCGACAACAAGCTTTCAGTCCCATCGTTGTGAATTTGGAATCTCCTTTCATTTTGGTAATGAATGATAGATATATGGCCTGTAATGTGAGATATCTGCTAAATTGTATGGCTGATATCTGCTAAATTTCGATAAGGGTTAAAAGGGATAGGCACTACTCACGGTTCATTAGAAGTCTGCAGAGCCAGGAGAGCGTGGGAAAGGAATGGCATCCCTTATGTTCTCAATCCCAGTCGCAAACTGCACGAGCCTCTCAAATCCCAGACCAAATCCAGCATGTGGAACTGAAACAAGCAGGAGAAAGCAAGAATTATTAACTCTAACTGTTAAAAAACTGAAGAAACTTTCAAAAGGATGTCATAAATAAAATTCAAACAAAAAAAAAGGTGAGTTTCACATATATGGACTCTCAAAGGTTAGCAATGGCTAGAAGTTTGTTACATGGGGATGGCAGGATGTATTATAAGGTATATCATCAGGCTGAGTTATAGGTGCAAACCAAATTAATATCAAGGTGATCAAAAAACTGTAACAAAACAGGGATAATAATTCATCTAACTTTATGAATTTAATGGCCATACTATGAAGCATAAAACTTGAAAATGGTTGTCACCTCCATGCCACATAATGTCAGATACTAGCACGTATACTGATACATAATTTTCAGCTTAGAAATAGATGTATAGGGAGCATTAACCCAACATTTGATACTCGTTAGGAGTGAAGTAATGTGTTAAAACTAAGAACTTCGAAATTGTTTGTCAATCAGATAGGAATTGGAAAAAAGCTTCTTTCTGGTTTAATAATTTGTTGATGAAAGGTCCTGTTGCATCATAAATTGAAGCTACCTAAGTGAACAATCTCAATTTGACACTAACAGAGTAAATGATATCACTGTGACCAGTAACTTGCATTTGCCTCCAGCTATTAACCTTGAAACAGAGTATTTGGAATGAAATCTGACGGATGCCTTTTACGAACAACAACATGGGGTTTTGCATTCCTGATACCAATCAAGTTTTTACTGTTTATGCATGTAACCAGAACAGGAAGGAATTCCTAAAGTTGATTTGTACAAGTCAGAGATTTCCCAGATTTGATCTTGTTTTGTGCCTAGTAATCAAGGGGAAACATTTTACTTAAGGCAAGTTGGTGGAGAAGTGTTGACTGCAAAGTTCAAATTGCCTTTTGCATCAAATAACCAACCATTTATTCTTCGTATGCCCTCTTGCCATAGTTATATGGGAAGAGTTGTTGGTGTCTAGCAGAAAACATAGGCAACTGAACAGGAGACTATTTTGTTCTCAAAGCAAAGCTTTGATGCACAATAGAAGAAAGCTTTCGCTGACTGTCATAGTTAATTACCTAAAGTTGGAGAGAGAGAGTTTATTTTTAAGGGAAAGCAGATGATTGAATACAGAAACCACCAGTAGTTTAATATACAAGCAAGAGTTTCCCAACCTGACCCAAAACGTCGAAGATCAAGATACCACCAGTAGCTATCCTTGTTAAGCTTTAACTCATCCAAGCGGCTTTCAAGATAATCAAGGCGTTCTTCTCTTTGACTTCCACCAATAAGCTCACCGACCTGATAGATAGGATAAATATAGACTTTACCGTAAATCCATCACCTTCATGATTTCTATAAAGAACAAACATGAACAAGCATCTCACAGTTATGTAGAGCAAAAGTGTAGGCAACATGCAAATTGAATGATGTATAAAGCCAGAGGCTGTAGATCTACTTACAACATATTCATGTGCCTTTATTTTAGCATGCTATAGCATATATGTAGCACACCTTTTAGTCCAACAGTATCAAAGCTGATGTCCGGCTCGCCAATGTTTGTGTCTGATCTTTGATGATAAGCCTTTTTGATATCGTATAACATTACGCCAAAACAAAAACTATGGTGATGTCAAAAATGCCATTTCTATTTAGTGTTTTTTTTAATAAATTATGAAGCTTCCAAGAATTCTTCAGATATCTAATCTATTGATACCTTGTTGGTCACCGAGTCACATTGACAAACACAGATTAGCAAAATTTCCCAATAGAGACATGACCCTCCTTTTTGAAACATATATCTTAATACATTGAATTCTATGAAATTACATGAGAAGTGCAAGCAGAGAACCTAAACTTTTCACAACAAATAGTAGCAAAGTACACATGGGGTACATATAACAGTCTTACCATATTAAGAACTCATGAAAAGAATAGGAAATTGCAAAGAATAGAAGATTTTGAGACCGTCTGAAGCAAATCTTATGGACTTTGGAGTCAATTATTTTGCTTATGAGGATCACATTAGGCATTATAGGTTCTGAATACATGTGGCATAATCGTGCACCAAAAGAAATTCCCATCTTCACACATGAAAGGAACATCATCACCAGGTTGCATTATATATAACATGTGAAGAGCAACACATAAGTGACAAAAATCACATTGACACTATAAGTGCAGTGATCGAGGTGCACGTATAAAGCATAAACAAGTTTAGCGCACAATGATCTGAGATTTCAGACCAAAACTCAGCTAAAGTATCATGCTAAGTCATACTGATTATGCTGATCAGACTGTACCACTAAGTTAGTGTCAGAGTAGTAATACACCTTTGGCAGTTTGTCTGGCTTGTCCTGATCAGAAAAAGGTCAGTACATACCATGTGTACTAATACCAATCCACTCAGGAACCAGTTTTAGATTGATACAGAAAAAACAATTGAAGAAGGATGGACATAAGCAGATTGACAAGATAGGTTGTGATGCTGCACCAGCATGTGATGTCAAAATAACCAATAGTGTGGCATGGTTAATCGGAGCCATGATGATAGGAGGAATAGAAGGCGTGGGTGAGGAAAGTTCTTTAACGATTCATGCCTACAGGGCATGTATCATCAGAGGAGATTGTCATTTTTTGGGGGTGAGGGGCAAAGTTTAAAAAGGATTAGTATGAGTGAATTGACAACAAAGCTTATGCTGTCCTAGCAGATGATGGCACAATAGTGGCCAATAGTGAGGCAAGGTTAACTGGCACCATGATGATAGGAGGAAGGAAAGGAGAGAGCAAGCAAGTTATTTATCAAATCATGCCTACAGTATATGCACCAACTACGACAGTTCAGTGCAGCTGGCAGATGAAATCCTCGACTTAGGCTTAACAAGACTATATTAGCTTTACCTCTCTTAAATGTTGCAAGTCGATATAAGTTCCAAAGTAAACTGAGCTAACTTCCTTATAATTTTTAATGCTCAGTACACCTTTATTATATAACATCAATATCAAATTTGTCCATTATCCTTGGTATTTCAATTGGCATTCTAAATTGTATCAACTGTATACGCATGCGCTAAAGGATGTCAAATTGACTCTTTTAGAAAGGCATATGTGCAGTTTCATGCATTACTCAGAGGATTTGTTGGTAATTTCATGCTCTTACAATCTCAAAAAGATGAACCTGGATCTCAAGCTCAAGTACATGGAACATCAGCTATAGATACGTCTTACCCTGGGAACCAGCAGATCCATAGCAGCAACTGTCTTCCCATCATCATTTTGACGCATATAGAATGCTTTAATTTCCTAAAGGATGAAAGCAAAGGGGGAAAAAAGAAGTTTAATTAACAAATTTCATCTTGACATGCAGACATGAGAGGCCCTATTTGAGACACACCTTGGGATAATCTCTAATTATCACTGGGCGGCCACCAAAAGCAATTTCAGTGATGTATCTTTCATGCTCGCTTTGCAGGTCCAAACCCCATTTTACCTATCGAAGTTAAAGAATACATGAATTGCCAGACTTTTCAGATAAAAAGATCATGATGTATCTAGAGAAGCAGAAGTGGACACTAGATAATAGATACCATCATTAACTTTTACATACCAGATTTATAAGATATTTACACGGAATGTGTCAAAGTTATCCACTTAAAATTATACAAAACACTGAAACTTTTCTGTAGATTATTGGCTGTAAACGAGACATTAAAGCATCCTAAAATTATAATTGGGTTAAAAAAACCTCACTGTAGTAGAAATAAGATTTGACACCAAATTATTGCTGGAGAAGATTTTTTACAGATAATTCAACAGTGCTGAGGCATGATCATTAAAAGACAATCATGACTAATTAAAACAAGCCGACTGATAAACTTGATGTCAGTATATGCTAATGTTATGTGCTTGTAGAGCTATTATCATGGAACATGGAATATAGTAAGATAGATCAACTAGACAACTTCCAATGCTTTGCTCTTGTTATAACTACAATAACTGATCATTATGCCAAGCATTTGCAGAGGTCCAAAGTAAGCAAAGATGGTGGCCATGAAATCATCTTAATCGTAATGTGTTATACTGAAGCATATTTATTCTTTTACTTTGCAGAACTATTCATACATAGATCAGCAGCTATAAACTTATAAAGTCAAAGGGCAGATTCTAAACTGATCCATTTCACAGAATAACAATACATGACAAAACATGAGTGGGAATAAAAAATTTTGGTTCAACCAGCATATAGAAGAAACTGAAGATAAACAATTCAATTGTTTTCATGTGCAAAACAAATGGTCAGAATAATGTTGTCAACTTGCATAACCATAAATGATAAGGAATTATTGCAAATCAAGATATAAAGCAAAGCTATGAATAGCTCAAAAGATATATGTTAAGAAAGACTCATGGATGTCATAGCCATTTAAACCAAATGGCATTTCTTACCAACAATACAATATGCTAGAGAAAAATTTATAGGGATACGTTACCGGGAATTCAAATTTCTTTTTAGATTTAAGAAGTAGTTCAACAGCATCAGAATAGGTCAACTGAATGAAATCTTTCTCGACCACAGCCTGCCAAATGTTGAAAGAGAAGAAGCAGGAAAAAAATAGTAGATTAGATGAAAAGTTCCATGTGGAATTCTATGATGCTAATTAAATACAAAATGAAAAGGAAAATATTAACTGCTCTTATAAAAAAAAAACAATCAAAAGGGTAAGATAGAGAGTATACTTTCAATCTATTAATAATTCCTTTCTCAATCCACGTGTTAAAAAAATCCATGTCTTCTTTACAATTCTCAAGAATATACTTCACCTGCAGATGAACATAAGGAACAAGAAAAGGCAATGTTTAGGCTTGTTGCAGACCAAAATAACACAAGATATAGTATAAATAGAAAGCAGATTTACTGGATTTGAAGAAGAAACCTACTACATACTGGAGATATGCAGTAGCACAGGCCATGTCATCGTTCAGGTCTGCAAACGCAAGTTCAGGTTCGATCATCTAGGTTTACGAAAAAAAATAAAGTTCAGAAATTCTATATGGAAATATGTTAATAATTATGAGGCTTGAACATCATAATCAAAACAAGGTGCCTCAAGTACCCAAAATTCAGCCAAATGTCTTGAAGTGTTTGAATTTTCGGCTCTGAAAGTAGGACCAAATGTGTACACCTAAGCAATCAAGACCGTTCACAATCAATGATGTACAAATCATCAAAGAACCTGATCATGTAATTGCAACTCAAGCATGTTATCAAGGTGTTATGGAGGAAGGAACTACTACATCAGAGAAAGCAGAAGCATATGTCTCAGCATTGAGTTGGCCAGAAACTGTCAAAAATGCAGGTTTCCCAAAGAAATCCTGACAGCAAAAGAAGAAAGCCCATTAGTGCCAGATTTTAGGGAATACAAGAACAATTGTATTTGCATATGACAAAAAGAAAACCAAATACAAAGTACTGTTGACACAAGAAACAGACAGCAATTGTACATGCCCACCTTAAAAACTTATTCTGTATTTGTACCATGTTATATGTACAAATCTCACCCAAAAACAGAACTCATCAACTTTTGTAAGCAAGATAACTCACAAGTATGATATCCAGTTAAGTTATTTTAAAGAGATTTCTTCAAATGTTAGATATTACAATTTCAAGTGAGCTACATGGAACCTTTCCACAACCCATCTATGGATGTGGAATAAGCACCCACCATTAGGCTTTGTTCAGGAGCACAATATCACCAGTCAAACTAAGGGCTACCCGGTCCCTTTCTGTTGCTGTTATAAAATCTTCTCATGTCTTCTTCTCTTTCTTCTTGAACTACTAATAATCAACTCTTAAGAAGTTATCTGTTCCCTTAGGACATGTTCAGTCCACCTTAATAGTTTTGTCCAATTTATTCTCAAGCAGTTGTATGATGAATTGTTCATAAGACATGCATCAAAGAAATTCCACATGGAAAAACAAATATATCATATGCCCACACAATTATCAAATGAATGTTGAGGTGACAAGCATGTGTAATTGTTTGTTCATTCAATGATTCAAAAGAGAATCTGTTATTAACTGTTCCGATGCACAAGAAACCAATAGGAAAAACCATATCAGAAATCAGAAGTTTTTCGGTAATGCAGCATGCAATAATGAAATGTAAAGTTTTTTCGGTTATAGAGCAGCACACAATAAGGCTCCTACATGAAAACAGATAAGGCAGAAAAAACCCCTCAAGAACCATGACTTGTATGACCTTTTTCATTTTTCGTTAGAATTTTGATTCAATTTGAAGGAAATGTGGGGCCAGTAAGCCATTGTGTACAGAAATAACTGCTTCTTTACTGTCGCTATATTACAATATGAAGGGCTTATTAGAATAAAAACTACATTCTGCTTGCTCATTATTTGTAGCAAACTTGTAAAGACAAAGAATAGATTATTTAATATCTCTGCCAAGCTAAGAAGACAATAACCTGTGACCAATCAACATTCCCTTCCTCGGTAGTGGGGATGCTATTGAGTGGACAATCACTTTCTCCAGCATTTGATATCTGCCAAAGTAACATCATCAAAGTTAATATAATAAAATAAAATATTTAAATATTTTCACTATCAACACATCAAAGTGAAGAACTCTAAAAGGCTAGTCTCCCTCCTTTTTAATTACACCATTTTTTATGTCCTATCAAAGAAGCTTTAGGCAAGGAATTAGACACTCATGAAATCCTGATAGATATTTGACAGGTTAGAAACATATCCCTTACATGTTTTAAGCGTAGACTAACTTCAATTACCTCAGAAAAAAAAAACACATAAAAGCTTGAAGTAAAAGACCAATATATGTAGAATAAAAGGTATCAAATAAAAAAGAAAGTAGACATAGATTATAGCAGAAACCAATATGTTTCCGCCTTTTTCAGCCACATCAGTTGAAACAGATTGAGCAACTGCAGGCCCAACAACCAGAACTAGGTCTTTGAAACTAGTTATAGGTGCAGGGCCTGTGGACCCTGACAAATGACTACCAGCTGGCTGATCTAAACCTTTAGAAATGGGCTCTTCTGCCCCATAAGTAAAATGATCAGCTTAAAGAACAGAAACAGCTTTTATAACAAAAGACCATTCCAGTCCTTCGCCTCATTTCATCACCCTTCTCTGCCTCTTGGGTGGCAGTGAGTAAAGGAGAAAAGACAGAACAGTAATCAGGTTAAGAACAGTAATCAGGTTAAGGGGAGAAAGATTACAGGAAGGGAGAGAGAAACAGGGGAAGAAGGCAAGAGATGGAGGAGAGATCAACCCCATCAAATCATGGGACTCAGTGCCACGGGTCCTTCTTGACACATGTGATGCGGAAACGTATAGCAACCAAGAGGGAGGCAGAAATGTGGAGTCCACACCTAACAATCTGTTTCAACATTGAATGAGGCTCTTGGTCTTCTTTTTTAAAATTTCTTTTCTTTCCTGTTCCAGCAGCACACTGGTCAATGGCCAATTACAAAGGAAAAGATACAAGGATGAAAATAGTAGCCATTCAGACAGCAAGTCCTAAATATGTAGATTTGTTCCTAATGATTTGCTTAAAACTTAATGATATTTGATTTCAACATACCAATGTTGTCACGCAGAATTGTTCCCCAGCTCCTTCACAATCTGAAGCAGTGATGATGGGACTTGAGATCCAAACAAATCCATTTTCCTGAAAAAACTTGTGTGTTGCATACGCCAATGCATTCCTCACCCTAGTGACCTAAACAAGCATCCACAAACAAAGTAAACCCATTTTTGGGGTTTAACAATGAACAGTTACAAAAATGACTGTTTCTTGGTACTAAACTAAAAAAAAGAGCAAGGATTTGTTGATACCACTATGAAGAAACCCAAAATCAATAACAGCTCAAATATATATAAAATGGAGATACATGTAGAAACCGAAGATAAAGACTCCAAACTGATTATGTGCCATAAGATGGCAAGTAAAATGAAAAAAAATGAGAAAACCCAAAAAACATATTTCATCTTAGGTATTTATTTGACGATTGCATACTACCAGCTAGGTATTTGATATTATATAGCTAAAATAACATGAAAACAGAAGACATCTGGACAAATTAATTTCACCTACAAATCATCCCTTATAAACATACTTATTTGTGGGCAAAGGATCTTAACAGATTTTGCGTGCGCTAAACAAGAACTTCTGGGTTGTCGGTTTTAGATTGCTATACCTTCTCCAAATAATTATTACCAAGGTTCCCAAGTATGGTTCCTCAAACATTGCTTTACAGGAATAATCAACTACTAGAATATCACTTGCAGGAGAGTATACTGAATTGCAAAGATTTGAAGTTTTTATGGCCCATTAAAATAGGTACTCAATTGTTATAGAGCAGACCAGACTTGAACTGTGCCCCCAAGTCAATCAAGCAAAGACTAAGTCAACTCTAGAAGATGGGGCCTAGGAGGTGCCATGACATGCACACAATAGATTAATAAAGTTAGAAACTGTGTTGATTCATATGAGATAAAAAAGGAAAGAGGATCCATAGAGTTCTATGAATACTAGGAAGCAAGGCAGAAGTTCATCTTATTTAGAAAAAGAAGGAAGAATAAAATGGACAAGGATCTGACCCATTGGATAAACAAAGGAATCTTATTTAACAGGGACTTGCAGCCCCTTTTTGGCAGCAGATTTCCCAATCCCTAAGAACTGACTAGGTTAATAAGCCAAGTGTCATTTCTTATTTCCATTTTTTATTTATACTGTAGATAGAGCAATATAATAATTTTGAGCTTCAGTATGTATCTAGATTCAATGAACCAAAGTTGTTGAATGGAAAGGCAAAGAGGATGGAAAAAGGAAGGACCATTCTGTTCATGTTACTGTGATATAAACAGTAACCTAAGCAGGAACAATACAATTGATTTTTTTTTGTTTATAACAAGTCCTTCTCAGTGTAAATTTCCAGAGTCTTCTATATTTAGATACGGTAGTCCAACTTGAGTTTGTACAAAGTTATTATATAAGCATTTCTTTACAACTTCTATAAGTTCTCTTGGCCATTGGCAAGAACTTTATACATACAACTTCAGAGATCCTTGAGGGTTATATGACATATATTTGGAACAACTCTTAAATGAATTGCATGGAAATGACTCTTCATCCACCAAAGAAGATCGCTTCTAATGTAAGAAATTAAATTTCTATATAGCCTTATTGAGGGCTAATTATGACCTGTAGTTAGCTACTTTTAACATCCCGGTCACTACACCTTAATAAATTATATTGGCATCTCTATAGTTACAAAAGTGAAACATTTAGATCCATTTACCCTAACGTTGTTGGTGTTACCAACGGAAACACGAAGACAAAAGACAAAAAGATAATTTTAATATTCCAGCTGAGGATGGCGGACAGCAACGCTGCTAAGGGCCGCAGGTGGCTGAGGAGAGTGATTGCGAGAGGTGAGGGTTGCATTTCATGTGTCGACGACGACACAATTGCTGAACGACAAAAGGATAGCAGACGAGGCGACGGCTCTCCCTAAGGCCGTCTATGGCCACCTATAGTCGATCTAAGAGCAGCATATGGAGCTGGAGGAGGAGAGGAGCGCGACAACGTCAACCGCGATGGAGGCCATGTTGATGATCCTCCGGCTCCAGCATGAGAAGGCCAAGGTCCAGATGGAGGCACGCCAGTTCAAGAGCTTCGCCGAGGAGAAGATGACACACAACCAGCAAGAGATCGGCGCCCTCGAGGACCTCCTCCTGAAGTATGACGAGACCATTCTCTCCCTCTCCTATAAGGTTGAAACCTACTGCCACGGCCTCTTCAGCTCCAACATTGGTGTTTTTGATGCACCTGTATCCAAACCAGAGTCTCCAGATAAGGCCACCATTGTCGATGCCTAATTCGACTTCTCATGTCGGCCATCACTAAACGACTAGCAAGAGATGCCAATGATCTCTTGTTGGTCATGCAATGATGGCTGGCATGAGAAGCCAAATTGGGCGTCGGTAATGGTGGCCTCATCTGGAGACTTTGACTCAGATTCAGGGGCATTGGAAACACCCATGGTCTGCAATACCGTACCGTACTGGAGTTTCGACGTTTCTCTGGTACGGTACGGGGTACCGAGCGGTACGTTTCGAAACATACCGTTCGATATATATATTTATAATTATAAATATTATATATATATAAATAGATATATATTTTTTCTTTCGACGATGTCGCCCTCGACAACGTCGCCCGAGGCAACGTCGCCCGAAAAGTAAAAAAAAATTCTATTAAAAAATTTGGAGCCTCGGGGACGTCGCCCGAGGCTTCGGCGACGTCGCCCGAGCCTCGGTGACGTCGTCGAGTTTTAAAAAAAACTAAAAAATAATTTTTATTAAAAATATTTTTTTTATTTTAAAAAATAAAAAAAATCGTACCGACCGATACAGGGCGGTCCGCGTGCCGGTATCCTGTCGGACCGGTATGTACCGCCCGGTACAGGCGGTACAAATCGGTATTGCAAACCTTGGAAACACCAATGTCAGAGTTGAAGAGGTGGTGGCGATAGGTTTCGACCTCGTAGGTACTTCAGGAGGAGGTCCTCGAGGGTGGCGATCTCTTGCTGGTCATGCGCCATCTTCTCCTTAGCAAAGCGCTTGAACCGGCGCACCTCCATCTGGACCTCGACCTTCTCATGCTGGAGTCAGAGGATCATTAATATGGCCTCTATCGCAGCTGAGGTTGTCGCACTCCTATCCTCCTCCAGCTCCATACGAAGCTCCTGGATCGACTGCAGGTGACCCTGGAAGGCCTTGGGGAGAGCCACTGCCTCATCCACGATCCTTTTGCCACTCGGGAATTGCGTCGGTGTCGACGCATGGAGAGCGACTCTCACCTCTCGCCATGCTCTCATCCAAAACAGCTACCCGTGACCCCCAACGGCGAAGTCATCCGCCACCACCGATGTCGTCTGCCACCACCAACTAGAACGTTAAGATTATCCTTTTACCCTTTGTTTTCCTGTTTCTATAGGTAAAACCAACGGCGTTAGGGTAAATGGACCTAGATGTTTCACTTCCATAACTATAGGGATATCGATGTAACTTTTTAAAGTGTAGGAACCAGAATGCTAAAGGTAGCTAACTGCAAGGGGTAATCTGTAATTAACCCCCTTATTGAAGCATTAAGATAAGATTCCTACAGAATAAGATTATATCAGAATTACACAAATAACAAAAATTAATATAATACTGCACTTAAAATATCATTTTGATGTGCCCAAATGCAAGTGATAGAACTGTTGAATGTAATAAAAAAGAAAGAAGCATGTCCATACTGCACCAAATGTATTTGTTCGGGGACGGAGATGAGCTATGGTTCTCAAAAATTCTCTAGTTGCTCTCTTTTTCTGGATAGGATAAGTTGATGGATCACTTTTCCCTATCTGTGCCAAGAAGGAAACAAGAGAAATGCAAATGAAGTCAACAAAATAGAGAAAGTTAAGCATGAAAATTCTATTTGCAATTCCAGGTTTAGGGTTCCACACCATTCTATATATCGTAAATTTAATCCAAGGATAGAACACACTATCATGCATAAAATTTTATGCTTGTTTAAGATGCTGTCAGTAAATCTCAGTATACATGCTGAGACATACATGGCAGAAGGTATTCTAACCCTCATGGACATGTGTCAGTATAAGTCTTTCCAAAAATAAATCTTCCTATATTTAGACCCCAAGGCTACCCCAGGATATTTTACGGCATGAGAAGAAGCTTTATGAAAATAAATCCTTCTATAATAAAAAAAAAAGAACACCCAGAAAGGAATGATAAGTTCCACAAATTAACATGGATACCCACTAAAAAAAGGTCTTACAAGGCTAGCAAATACCAGTTTACTTTTTGTCATTCTTTAACATGGAGTTATTTGTACCACTGAATTTGTACAATCTTTTATATGCACTGAGAAGTACAACTTCACTCCCTCTTTCCTCTTATTTTTTACTTTTGCTTTTGCTTGAAAATAACTGAATGTACAAGTTTGATATGCCTGTCCAAAACTTTTAAATGAGAAAATCCAGTGCCACAATTAGAAGAGTTTTAATTACAAGTCTTTGCTTTAGCTAATATTATTTTAATATTCCGCAAAAAAAAGCTTTAACATAAGTTCACTTACCAAGATAAGTCTTGCCACCTTTAGCTCCACCTTTTGCTTCGATCCTTGGCTGCTAACTACAGTCCCTTCTATTAGTACAGAAGTCCCGGTTGTGAGAAAACCTGATTCTACCTGACAACAAAACCAGAAATATACAACTTTTCCAAGATATAGTCAAAAGAAGAAGAGTTAAGCATCTAGCAAGCAGTGTACCTTAAAATTACTGAACAATGTGATTTCGGAACTGCAAGATAAATGTTTGGAATAAGTTGTTCCATCTAGTCAGCTTGAAGACAGTTACTTCCAGGAGTAGTTTAGCCATGACATATGTCAAGGTATAAGTACAAAGGCAACACACATATTCCTAGTCTCTAATGACACATTGACAAGGTCTTAAGTTTCATTTTCTTTAGCAGGGCCAAGTTTACAATTTTTCGGATAGTCTTAAATTGAACAATATAGTGCACCTGAGAAATTCATCCACAGTAAAAAAATTTGACATGGCAATTGATTGCAATGATCAGGATTTTGTATTGCCTTTTCAATGATATTCTTTACTAGAATGATGGTATGACATTCAACTTTGTCAAATATTTCTAATTTCTCTCCAAAATACGTATCAAGAGAATAGTTAATCACTATAAGAAAGTGTCTCCATTAAAAGCCACCATCTGACATACTTGAGAATTTCTAATTACATTTCTCCATTAAAAGTCACCGTGTGACACTTGAAAAATTCTAATTACATAAACCAGGAAATATTAAATTAAAAGAAAATATACCTGATCGTAGCCTTCGGCGTCAGAACTCATCACACATTGCATGTTGGATAAACAGGAACCATCATTTATCTGCAATTAAGATAAAATGTATTGATACTTTGACCATTGATTCACAAGGAGACAAACAGCATTATGCATTCCCGCTAGGTATTATCGGATCATGCATCTATAGCAGAAATAGTTTACATTTGATAACAATGTTATATATGTGGAAAAGACTACTTAACAAATCAAACATCAAGATGACATCGGAAGATGATGCAAGATTGTCGATGTCTGGCTCATGTTAAACCATGACAATGGTTGCTCGATTAAGACGGCTATGCAAGGACATATGAAGTCACCGAATACGCAGGTACTCCATAAGAGAGTGGTAGAAACGAGGTTTCACTTTTTCTAGCAGCTCGAACAAATATGACCTTCTAATGGTGTTCCTCGGGTCCAAAGAGGATAACTACGAGATTCAACTCTCTCAAATCAAGAAGCCTAATGGAGTAATGTCATCACCTCAATGAACGTGACCGTGCTCTGAACCCGACAAGTCCGGACCCAGCCCCTGACCACCAGCACCTCCCCCAGCCGGTCCACCCCCTCGTCGGGTCCGCCCTTCACGTCGGCGATCCTCAAGCGCTTCCGGAACTCACGGACCTTCTCCCCAGCCTCCGTCGTGGCAACCTTCTCGCAGGCCTCGGCGTCGGCTGAGACCGCCGCGCTACAGAATCGCCTCCATCTGGAGCCAAGAATGTCGGCGGAAGGATCGGCAACGAAAGGGCGGCCGAAGGGCTGCGGCGGAGGGGGAGGACAATTGGTTCGGATGGTTCTTGAGTTGGCGGCGGCCGCCATAGGGTTTCCCGGGCGGCGCAGGAGGAGGAGGCGGGCGGCCGATCGGGGGCGGCGGAGGAGGGAGGACGAGGCGGCAGGGGCGAGGGACGCCGCTGCGGCCATCATCCTTAGACGCTTCGCTCTATGGACCGGTACACGACTCCGCTATCCTCTGCCAGTGGCTCTCCCTCGACGACCCCTCTCTGTGGCTTTATAAGGGCTTCCGGCCCAACCAAAATTTGAACCGGAGGCCGTGCACGGTCTAAATCGAATAAATACGATATATATATATATATATATATATATATATATATATATATATATATATATATATATATGAGATCACAAACTTCTACTCAGCCTTTTTCTTGTTCAAAAGATAGTGTTCAGAATTTGTTTGTCTTCAAGATTATTAGCCCACTGTTATTTTTTCGCTATAAAATCTGTATCATTTGCTTCGATGATTGTTTCGAGACTGCTAAGTGGTGTTCATGTAGTTGAAGTCTGATTTATTGTGCCATGTTATTGTACGAACATGAAACGTTTATGACATGCTTCACTTCGCTTTCTCCTCCTCCTCCTCCTCCTCCATGACCAGTGTTAGGCTGCAGATGGCACCGGCGCACCACCCAAAGGTCTTCTCTAATAGCACAGGAAGCCTTTGGGGACCTTCTTGCCGCAGTAGTTGAGGAGCAAGCTGAGGCTGACGGGGATGTTGAGCTTGAGCCCCAGAACGTTGCCCTTGAGGGCGGTGCACAGGCACACGGCGGCCTCGAGGTCGACGACACCCTGCAGCAGCGAGCAGCAGGGCTGCTTGGGCGGCGTGCCCAGCGTCACGTTGAGCAAGCCGCGGAGGACGTTGGCGCAGATGCCGAGCTTCAGCGCATCCCTCGGGCACTTGGCCCCCGTCAGCGACGGTAGGTTCTGCTCCTGCGGCACCGTCAGCTGGTGGCGCGGCAGCGGGCGAGGCCGATGCTCCGGTGGCTTGCCGTTGCTGGCGGCCGTGGCGAGGTGGGAGAAGAGAAGGTTGAGGGTGAGGAGGAGGGCGAGCGACACCGAGAGCTTGGAGGCCATGGCTTCGCGAGGGGGAAGCAGAGCGTGGAAAGTGTTGCTAACTCATGGCACCGCTGCGGTACTGTTTATACGTGAAGGGGCGTCAGAGGAAGGCCATGATTGAAGGCGGGTCGTTGAGGGGGTTTGTATGGTTGTGGAAGCGGAGAAGCGCATGCTCGGCAAGTGGACAGGGTGACGGCCGGGGAGAAGATGAGACGGCGGCACGCTTTGGAGGTTTACGTGCCGCGGTTCAAGTCAACGTTGCTTCGTTGTTGCACTGCTGTGCAGCCATGGGGGATAGATGCGTCCATTCCTACCTCCTGTTCTCGAGAGCATTAATGCAAACACATTATGTGCATGTACAGTCATCACAACAGTGAAGCATCGATCAAAACTGAGAATTCAAGCTGCTAATTACATACCGCTGTGCTTTCTGGTCAATAGCATATGTAAGAATAGGAAACAGAAAAGCTTGATGTAGTTGCCATTTTGTAGTTCCCATTGATGACAATGCAGCACAGAAGAAAGAGATAACATTTATGGAACAACAAATGGTTCTCTCATGGCTACATATTGGGAAGAAGAACAGAGAAGAAGCAGCGGAGGCATCAGCCAAGAAGATCACCATCATCTGGACTCCATCAGTACGTAGAGGGGTTTGCCATTCAACCTTTCGCGGCCCTGCACATATATGTCACACATTTCCACAGTCAATCCAATGCCAGGTTATGATCTCGAGCTCAGTTCATCTACAAAGCTACTTCAGTTCGTTGCGATTATGATCTCGTTTAGTATATCAGAAATCTCGGAGAAGGGAATTTGCAGAAATACATCTATAGATCCTACCGTGGTTTATTTCCATTAAGCTTAACTGTAGTTGTAAATGCTGATAAATATATTGGTTTATTCATCATAAAAGCATCCAAAAATAGTTCTTGAATTTTTTTTTTTCTCGAAAAGAAAGAAAATTCTACCATAAATTGTCAAAAAGCAGGAGAAAACAGTGTTATGTGCTGCAATAATATGATAAAAATTTAACATCAGGGTAAAACCAGCATGCCCCTGCAAAGTTTTTCGCTAGGATTGCAGCCAAAAAAAGTCACTAAAAAGATCAAGATCCTATAATGGAATTCAACGGTAAAAACAATTGGGAGGAACAAATAAGAACCAAAAACTTGAAGCAGGTACTGATATTTAAAGGCACGCCCATGTTGAAAAGTGATAACATGTCACACACACCTTCAATTCTGGTAGTTCAATAACGCATGCGCATTCGACCACCTCAGCCCCAGCCCGCTCTAAGGTTAAGAAGAAAGGAATCAAAAACAATTAAAAAAAACCAAGGACAGTAGAAGAAGCAATACCGATACGAAAATGAAGTAGTGTTCGGCACCAACAAATATCACTATTCTCGTGAAAATTGAGGGTAAATGCATTGTACCAGACAGTGCAACAGAAAACTGCAAAAGATAGAGAATTATTCAACATACATTTTCACCTTTGCTAGCATCATCTGCTAATTGGATCTTGGTACAATCACTAAACTGGCCCTAGTTAGGAAATAATTCCAACAAGGAACCACAAGGGATAGACATCAAACTATTGCGGATTACATCATATGGATAGAAATACTGTATCTTAGGCACCATCTGCCAAAGGAACTCACCAGACATGCAGACCTCTAAACCACTCATACAACAGATATCATCCAACAAAGACAACTAAGATTGCGCTTATTAATGACCCAACTTCCAAGATATAGCATTCTCATTGTCTTTATCATTTATAGTCCAATTGTTATCAAATCTTTAACTCTGTCAATCCATCTAAAAGATGAAACAGATAGATGGGACAAGAATTATTTATATAATATGTGCTAATTTTTCTACGGTTGATCAAGGAAATTACAAGATTCAGACATCCTACAAATAGTCCTCTTAATTAGATTATTACAAGAATCTAAATGTTGGATAGAAATATGATCAGATCAGCATCATTTTGATGTAAAGTCAAAATGTGAAAACACTGCAAAGTGCAAACATATTGCATAAAACCGAAGTGCAATCATATTTATGGCTGCATAAAATGAAAACCAGAATTATACTGAATGACAAGGTTAAATATGTAGATAGGACATAAGCAATAAAAACTGACTAATTCAAATTTGTACAAACCAAGTAAATTCATAGCAGCACGAAGAGTTCCTCCAGTTGCTACCAAATCATCAACAACCAAAGCACGATCACAAGGTTGGATTGCCCCGACATGCATTTCAAGACAGTCAGTTCCATATTCCAGAACATACTTTTCCGAAATGACTTCACCTACACATTTGCATATGGAGAAATTGAGCCAACCCATATAAGAGCTTAGGATAAATTCAATCCATTACCTGATGGCCATAAATTATAAATTTAACAAAAAAAAACTTGAAGTTTATTTCTGCAATGTAATCCATTTCCAAGAAAGGAGAATGTCATAAATTTGATTATGTAAGAATGTTACAAATTAGCAATGCCTAAATAAATAAATAGCGAGAATGTGAACATGTATGCATGATCTAGCTGCTCCCATACCAAGATAATGTGGTTGCATACCTTATCTGTGTCATGGTCCCATCTGGGGATCTGGGGCAAATAATTGAACTAGTTTGGATTTAGTTTTAACAAAGTATGATTTATAATGGCAAGAAAACCATTCTGTCAGATACTGGTGAATGTATTCAACAATCAAATTTGATATCCCACAAAAAGAAACAAAAGAAACAGAGATCATTAGAACTAACTATTCCCAAAATCTCAAATCCATCGGATCTTGCATTTCATTTCACCGTTCTCTTTTTCTACTTCCAAGAAATACAATTGAGCGTTTTATCCTTTTTTGTTCACTGGATGCTATACAACTCATTATCTAATACATTAGTTCTTATTAATAGTTTATGAACAGCACAAAAAACATTCCATCAAACATTGGTGTTATTATACAACAATCAAATTTTATATCACTGCAAAGAAATAATAATTACAGAACATAAACACTAAATAATATTAAAATCTCTTTTCCATTTAATACATCTTCGATTTTGTTTCACTGCCATAATTTTCTACAGCCAAGAAATGGCATTGAGATTAACTTTTTTCTGTTCACAATATGTTATATGAACACACTATTACCAAATTTGTAATCAAGAAGAATTCAAACAGATGGATTTTGTTTACTTAACACTTCACATGTATTTCACTTGTCAAAACTGATAGTAAAATATGTTTGATTAACTGAGAGAATGAAGTACCTGGTAATTTTCTTGGCTTTCTCAAAGGAACAAATTTTGCTCCAATCGCTAAAGCAATTGGTGGACCAAAAATAAAACCTCTGGCTTCAATTCCTGTCAAAATCGAGCAAACCTTCCATCACAATGACACCGGAGAACTGTAAAATTTACCAATAAGATGTCCTATGTACAATGAAAAATCAAATAGCATGTATCAAAATCCAACAGAATGCTTAAAAAAAATAAAACAAAAAATTATAGTAAAGGAAAAGCAATTAGATGTTAAGTCAACAATGATTAAATCTAAAAGTCACCCTTTGCAATCTTCCATTGAAGCAAATATATCATTAAACAAGCAAAAGACCCCACAATGTACAAGACGAAGACCAAAGGCATAGATCAAAGGGGTCGAAAATAGGTAAATCAAGATATAAATATATAGCAAAATTAGAAAAAAAATTTAACACTGTTTAAAAGTTCACACAAAAATTAATGGCAATTTCAGTAGTACAACAATTGCCTACTATGTAACTTGCTGCTATGTAACCCTTAAGAAAGGGTATACATGCTAATACAATTGATCAAGTTATTATATAAAAGTCCTACCCAGTCAAGTTATTTTCTCACTTTTATTTACCTACATCAATGGTTAACACATTAAATGAAATCTTAAACAGTGCTTGATATACCATGCAAAACAGTATGAAAGGAGTACATACCAGTTTGCTAGCTGTGCAAGCTGAATGATAGGTCAAGTATCAACCAGTAAAGCTTATGTATCCCTCATGTTGTATCAACTGACAAGAGTCAATACCAGTCAATATTTGACCTATACCGATTCGTCGAAGGACAAAAACCACCGGTCATCATGATATGGATGCCCATGGTCTTGACCACATAAAGTTTCATATCTTCTTCAAAAGTGCATAAAACACCAAATTCAAGCCAGTCTTAACCACATAAAGTTATGCCCATGCAGGGTCTTCACCACATAAAGTTGCATATCATGTTCAAAAGTGCACAGAACATAAAATTCAAGCCAGTCATATCAAGTCATTTATAAGCTGTTTTCTATTAGATAACCAAACCTGACAAAAGCAGTTCCACCAGTGTGACCTGATTATACCATAATCAACATTTGCTATACCACCCAAAAACAGTATGGTACGGGAGGTACATACTAGTCCAGGCGAGGGTCAATACACGGACCACCTCGTTTTAAACGGTCCTATTAAATTAATAGAAAATTCAAAGAAATGATGGGACCCCTGTCCAAATCAGTGTTAAAAGAAAAAAAAAGAAAATTAGGACTCATGAACCCGAGCCCTCTTATCGCATAAGATGCAACCGCCTCGTCATTGCGGCTTCACCATCACATAAGATGTCATCACCTCATCATCACAAACACGAGCCTTCTTCACACAAAAGATGCCAGCACCTCACCATCACCATTGCCGCTGCCACTTCAACAATACTGTTGCCTCGCCACTGCTGCTTTACCTCTACCACTGCTTCCCAGGTATGATACCACTAATCTTTTCCTCCTCTCCTTTCTTCTTCTTCTTCCACTTCTTCCTCTTCTTCCGTCTTCCTTCCTTCCTCCTATGTTCCTCCACCACCCTTTCCTCTCCTTTTTTTTCCATGCCGAATCTCTAGTATGCACCGGTATAGACCAGTATGTACCATTCCACCAAATTGTCAAAAGAAGTCTAGTACCCAAAAAGGCAATCCTTGGTCATAACATTATATATTTGCACAAGAAAAAAGATCGATTGTCAAAATTTCATAGATATTTTTTAACATCAAGACATGAATGTACAATATGTTAAAGAACTAGCAATATGTTTTGTAATTTATCTGTTAGCTTTGATATTTCTGATAGTCTATCAATTGAAACATTAAATATGCTTAAGAGGGCATGAAGCACACTAGTGGGATTAAATGAGGTTATCAGATTAGCGGTGCACAAAATGAAACAATAAAGGGAAAATAACTATCACTAGATATATTTAACTAAAACTAACAGATATATTTGAAACAATAAAAGGTATTAAATTGCTCTAATTGTATTGAACTCAAATAGGGTTCCCTGAAGGAAATTGACCACAAAACCAATCCCAAATAATAGGGACCTGGTAGAAACTTTATCATTGTCGTTCTCTGATGTGTACACGAATCTTAATATGTTTCATTTATCAGTTTCATGGAAGGTAAAAGCATAACAGCTCACTAACAATCACCAACAGATGCACATATAAAACCTCATCAAAATTTCATCATAAAATGGAGCTCATGTTAAATCTCCATGTCCTGCAACTGCAGACCAATATGAAATAAATTCAGAAACAGAAAAAAACAAGATTTCCAGGTCGTTTTAAACCAATATACTCCAAATGCATCAGGGAGACAATAAATTCTGTTCATTTCTGCAATCATAGCCATATAAACCAAATCGAAACAGTAAAGGAAACGCACATACAGAACAGAGAAACAGAATGTATAGGCCCGTCAAAGTTCAAACAATAGTCATTGTTTCACAAAATTACAACAGAGATTGGACCAATGTTGTCGTCATGGCGAGGACCTCAACGAAATATTTGGAAAAAGAGACTCATGGTAGACCGCGGCTTACAGATAGCCCATGATAACATGGCCACTGAGAAGGCAATGCAGTCAAAGAATGAATCCCTACCCACTGCAAAAAGGTGCCCAAGGAAACAAAAAGCCTTACCTAATTTCTCTAATGGAAATGATGAAACGGAGAAGACGTTTCTGTTCCAAAGTCTACCATACTGTAATTGGTTAAAAGATGAAGGCCCCACAACCGACACGTTCACAACAAGCATCGACGCGAGAAAAGAATGAAGCCGAGAACAATCCACCGTAGAGATAATATACACTTATATTGGTAACAAAATTCAAAGATTAGAAGGATGCATTTGTCATTGTTGGAAGAACTCACCAGCCACAACGGAGATATTCTTCCCCGAGTACCGCTCCACGAACAAGTCCACCGTGTTCTTGAACGCTTTTGGATCGAGCAGCAGCGTCGTGATGTCTTGAAACATAATTCCTACGATTCGTTCATGCAACAGTTGCAGTAAGATTAAGAAAGGGAGAAGAAAAGGCAATTGCTCATCAAAATTTGAGCTTGTTGGAAGAAAAGAAGCAGATAACTAAAACAAGGAGGGATGCGGGGAGGGTTGACGAGAGCATAAGCATCGAAACTCTTGCTTTTGTGGGTTAGGGGGCTGAGAGCAAGAAACATTGGTGTAAAAAAATCATATCTTTACGATGAATACAGTAGCAAGGAAATCACATACGAAGAAATAGACGAGCATGGATCCAGCGGGAGAGATCGAGCGCGCGAGGGGAAGTGGGCTCGGCGATCTTTTTTCATAAAGATCAGATTATTTTCTCAAGAATCAGTAAAAGAATCAAGAAAAAGCGAAAGGCGAAAGAAAACATGAGAGGAGGAGCAAGCAGGAAACTTGGAACGAAAAAAAGGAGGGACCTTTCTTGGGGAAATCGGGGACGACGCGGATGGATGCGGCTATTCCTTGGATGCGAGGGTCCTGCTCCTTATCCTCGCCACACGCCATCCCTACGAGCTCCAATCTCTTATCTCTAAGAGGATCAATGATTCAGAAGCAAGCAAGAGAGACGGCCGAGAAGAAGGCAGAGCCGAGAACAAGAGAACTATATGTATGTATATATATATATATATATACACATACATATATATGCAAGCGGGGAGCGGAAGAGTTGTTGAAAGGGAAGAAGCGCGCCGCACGAGAAAAAGAGTCGCTTAAAGCAAATGAGAGGTGGAGGGAATCGTCTCGAGAAGTAAGAAGAGAGATTTGGTTGGGACTTTATACGTGCTCGCCGTGCCTTTTTGTTGGCCTTCTCCTCCTCCTCGTCTCTCTCACTCGCTATGCTCTATAGGCCGTAATCGAGAGGGTATCACGAGGGAGATCTCCCCCCGTCTCTCTCTCGCTCTGTCTACTCCCTCTCCTCTGTCTCAATCTCTCGCTCTCTCTCTCTCTCTCTCTCTCTCTCTCTCTCTCTCTCAGATCACTCTGTTCGCTCTCCGTTCCAACTTTTCTCGATGCGAGCACTACCTATTCATTCAGAAGCTCCCGTTTCGGGTCTCGTGATATCGCACTTAGTATTTATTGCCCATATGTTAAATATATAAATTATTGAACGATTTTTTTAAAAAATTATATTTTAAGTATTTCACAATCGATGCCTCTTATTTTATTTTTAATAATAATTTAAATTTAGAAAATACTCAAACCGTCTCTCAAAAAAAAAATATCTATTATAATATTTTGATCATCACAATAAAAATATTATCAGGCTTGTTGTAATATATTGTAAATAATCTAGATAAAAATAAATATAATATCAATCAAATAAATTATAGGCTTAAAAATACAATAGTATAATGATCTATGAGCTATGATATTTATTGTATTTTTAGTACTTCAATAAAACATTATAAACTCTATTGAAAAGTTTGAAAATTGATTTTTTTTTTTAAACGAACGGAATGTTTTAGTAAAAAAACTTCTTCAGGGGAATTTTGGGTATTTTAAAATTAAGGGTATTATTAAGAAAAATCAAACGATGATATATCTTTTAGAAAAATCCAAAGTATGGGTATTTTCTAGAAAAATCATCCAAAATTAATATGGATGAATTTCCCAACAAAATGGTTAGTTTTGGTTTTTCTTCTTGCTTTTTTTTTTTTTGCGAAACACTTTTTTAACTTTCCATTTTTTTTTTACTCATGAAAAGATAAACTTATTCGCACATTTTTATTTTTTTATTTTTTTTCTTGGCTTGGTTTGGTCACTTTAGATCGATTCAAATAAATTCAAAGTAGCTCTAAAATTTTTAATGTGATAATTTTTAAATTTATTATAAATATAAACGTGTGAAATAAATGAAATACATGTGAACATAAACTTTAGATATTGCTATTTTAATACAATATTTTATAACAATATATATACATCATTTTTAACTAATATTTTTAAAAATATTTATATATACTTAGATACTATTTTTAGAATATGTACTTGAATTATACATTTTTTGCCTTCTATAATATTTATATAATTTATATTTAATTTTTATATTATTATAATATTTTTTTTCATTAATTTGGTCTGGTTTAATTCATTAGACCAATTCTTATTGCATTTAACTCGACCAAAGAAAAGATCGATTTTAAATAAATATATATAGGATGAAAGATTGTTAAGTATAGATGTTCTTTCGAATTTAAAAAGTATGGGCATTCAATGAGAAAAACTAAAAAAAAAATATTTTTTGAAAAAAATAAAAACCAATGGTTTTTTTCGAAATACATCCTATATCAAATATACAAGTATTATTATCCTTCTACAACTATATATATATATATATAGTACCTTATGGAGTATAATTCATGATCAATATAAGGATGACAATGAGTCTAATATTTACGATCATTTGATTCAGATTTAAGATAGGTTTAGATACTTAATTAAGTCTAGAAACATTTATTTCTCCTTTTTACAGTTTGGCCCGTATAATTTTTCAACCTCAGGTTGTCATAAATATGCTGTCAGAGAAGACAAACACAGATGAAGGATGAGAATGTTGCCATGGTGGCAATGATAGCCATGATATTATTGGTCTCATATTAAGCTAGAGTGCGAGTTACTGTCATTGAGGTGGTGGACCAATTTAACATCATCATAACAGTCATCAAATGTTGATGCTTTGTCCATATTTTGTCCAAATAATACACCATTGAACTAGTTTTTTTCATGTTCAATAACAACAACTGGAGCTGGGAAGACACATCCATGCATTTGATTTGAATGTTCCTTGCTTGATGATCACCATGCATTTGATTTAAATATCGGATTGCTTGCTAATAATTCTCAGTGGATTGCATCAAACCCTCAGAAATTTAGATTTGATGGAGTCCAACCCAAAAACATTCAACCACTCAAGCTTGTAGTAAAAAAATAACTCATAATCATTATTATTTAATAATGGGATAGAAACAAATAAGTTACTCATAAATTTCATCCTATTTGATCTGGATCCAATGCTTGCATTTCTATCCACTTTCTTTCCAATTCCAATAAAAGGATATTTAAACTCATTGTAATTAGGATCCAAAAAAATCAAGTTATTACCACACTTAACCAGACACCAACAAAGAATTATACAAGACACCTGAAAATAAATGGAAGAAAGAAAAACCGTCACCCTCTCTCTCTCTCTCTGCATCTATGAACCTAAATCTCTCTCAAAGACACCCATGTACAAATTCAACTCTCATAAACTGCAGTTTCAAGTTTCAACCCTAGGGAACGAGGGCTGATCCTCTAGGGAACACCCCACCTTGCAATCCACCTATCTGCTCGTGTTACCCCATGACCTGCACCCTTACCTGGCACCTTGGTCCCTTGCCAAGCACCAACACACCGCATTTTCCAGGAACAGAGCCAGAACCTGAGTGCCACCAATGAAGAGTGGGCCATGTGTCAGCAGTTGACCCTCTGGATTTGCCTTGGGGACCAAAAGGACGAGACACTCCTACTATATCTTACTTGCCTTACTACTACTAATCACTGTCAGGAAAACATAGTAAGAATGAAGCTGGAGGTGTAAACATGAAGTCAAAGGCAGTAAAGTAACACACTTCAGGAATCAGCAAAACCTCCTCTCTGTTCCATAAGTAGTATGAACAGTTGTTGTTCGGTGGACAATTGTAATGAGCGCCGCAAAAGCTTCGAAAGCATCTCAAAAAGACAAGGACAACTTTGGAGTTAGAGGAAAAGGAAGGTGGACAAGATACGGCAACATCTAGTTTAGATCCTCGAGAGCATGCCTAAATATATTTTCTTCGACTTGATGACAGAAGGTGATGACAAAGCCTGGCAGCCTAATCTCCTCATCCGAGAGGGACAAGTCAGTGAGCGTTGTTCGGCGGATGATGTGATGCAGATGCTAGGAGAGCTAATCAAACTTGGCCGCTGCCTTCAACCTCTTATACCACGGAACCAAGTGTGCCGTTTTGCATTGGGTCTTCCGAGTTCCATCCGACATCCAAAGATATTTTTCTATGCACCACAACTCCATTTTGTCACATTGTTCATGTCCCATCACCACCAAAACAATGGATACATGATCGATCGATGAAATTGGAGACAGCAACCTTCTGAGTCCAACATTAGGTTGCATGAATTCTACAGGTCCCAGGTTCTTGTTTCTCGATTGCCTAAGGAGATAGAAAACTAGAACAATCTATCATGTCATATGTAAGATTTAATCAGTAGAGACAAAACAAAGGTAAGTATTTGTACAGAAGCGGAAGGAAAACATACATAATCGAGAAACTATCAATGCTCGACATCTATCGAATATGTGCATGCTATGTACTTGAAAGGAAGAATGAGTAGCGATATGCTTAAATGCTCGATGTATGCAATCAATACAGATTCAGTGCTTCTTTCTTACCTCACCAATCTGATTCAAGCATCGAAGGAGATCTTCTTGTCTTGATGGCTTGGCCTCCTCGAGAAGATCGAATGCGACTTAGATCGAATGCTCCGGTTGTAGTACAATGGCATGATCATCCATCGAACCTTGTAGAAAAGCAAACCATGGAGCTCACTGATACAACTTTATGACTCCGATGCATCACTCCTAATAATACGAGCCAATTATTGGGTCTGATACAATCATACAAACAGTTAGCAGGCAAACTGGCAAAGGGCTTACAGCAGATGCCTGGGACGCCATAACACAACGCCAACTCTCATCTGTCCATCAGAGCATGCAAGAAGAAGACGACGACGGCCAGAGCAAGAACAGCCAGCTGTTAAAAGCGAACTCAGCCAGCTACACAACAAGCATGGGACTGTTGGAGCAAGTCGATGGCGTCAAGCTGCTCAACTCTGACTGCGACGTCGGCTCGTGATCCACGGGTGGGCTTGCTGCGATCGGATATGAAATCTGCGCGATTGAACTGGATCGATCATCCACCCATGGAAGATGAGCCGCGGGCTCATCGATGCCATCGCCTCCCTACCCCCATGGAATGGCACCGAGGAGAGACGGAAGCGGCACCGGCGCCGTTCAATCTCGATAATGTAGGCCACGTCGATGCAGTAGTGGCAGCCCATGTAACTAACATCTGTTATTATAATCAATTTATTTGAAAAATAATTAATTTTTACACTTGAGTTATTATAATGTAACCTAATAATCAATTTTATAATGAACCTAATAATCAATTTTCTTTATTTACACTTAAGTTATATTTGGATTATACTCGATGATAGATATAACCTAAAATAACTTATTTGAAAAATAAAATATCCTAAATTAACATACAAGTGACAAAAGTGATAATTATATGCAATAAAGTGTTTACATTAATAATCAAAATATTAAAGGCGATATAAGAATTAATAGTCATGTTCCAATTGTATTAGTCGACGAATCCATATTACTGATATAAGACAATGTGAAGGGTGATATATAGTTAATTTGATAAAATAAAATATAAATAAATATATACAAAATTATAATCAATAATACTCGATAACGTCAACATCAACATTGCTATAAACGAACTTATATATCAAAATTTTATATTTTATCTATTATAAAACTAATCCATAAAGAACATCTCAAAAATACAATTCGGAGTTATAGCTTCAACATATATAAATTCTTCGTAG
The DNA here is from genome assembly GCA_023547065.1 of Musa troglodytarum. Lineage (NCBI taxonomy): Eukaryota > Viridiplantae > Streptophyta > Magnoliopsida > Zingiberales > Musaceae > Musa > Musa troglodytarum. Next base: position 52,252,564 of record CP097504.1, read on the forward strand.
TTGAAAACCCCCAAAATTAAAGTAACATCACTGGGTTAAACTTGAGTATGATACTACTAAATGTAAAAATGAATCTTTCTATCCAATAATACAAAATAGATTAACAGTTAAAAATTCCAAGGATATTAGTTAGATGATGACAAGGTGTTCAACACAACAATGATAAACCTCGTGGGAAATGGAAATCAAGTCAACTCGACTCTTAACACTAGATTCAAAAAATAAAAATAAAAATCCTGATATATTTAGTGTCACTTTATATAATTTTTTTAGATTTTTTGAGTTATTAATGGATGAAATAAGATATTCTTATATTAAATTTGTGATCCATATACCTCGAGTATAACTTGAGAATAACTCAGGTATAAACATCTTTCATTTTCTTCAAACATACTCAAACTTTTTTAAAATTATAATAATATATTTTTAATAGCTATTTTTTTGAATAATTAATTAATGAAAAAGAGGATTTGATATTAAATCTATGATATAGTATAACTCAAGTGTAACTCAAGTAAGAATACATCCAATTATTCTCAAACTTAAACTTTTTCAACTCTATAATATCATGTTCTAATATGTTTTTATTAATTTATATTTTTTATTTTAAGTCAATAAGTGATCAAATAGGAGATTTTTTTTATAACTATCATATTATTTCTAAAAGTATAAGATCCTAAGTTACTGTTTATCTAATATTTCTGAAGATTTGGACGCTCAGCAGGATATCAATTATTTCAAATCATAGAACATGATATATAATCATGTTTTGACATCTATGTTTGCACCAATGTATAATATTGATAACTATGCTTATATTTATATACCTGTCTCTTTATTTGCATGCTCATTTATATTGATCTCAACAAGTAAAATGAAACAATTTAAATAGTTTCAAGAATTTAAATAATTGATTTAATTAATTTAATTTCTCAATCTTACAAAGTTTTGAAAAACACATCAACAATAGTATTAAAAATCGATGATGTAATGTCGTCGTTGATGAAAATATTACACGTTTATAATCAAAGTCGAGAAGAGATAGGTTATTGGGAGGAATTAATATTGGTTTTTGTTATTGGATGAAACAAACACTTAAAAATCTTTTCTAATATTAATTAGGAGCCTCATTATAAGTTTTTAAGGTTTCATAAAATGATTTGTTTGAAAGTTTGGATTGTTTTAGATGACAAAATGTAAGATTATATTTGAAAATAAGTTTACATCACAAAAAAATTGTACCTTAGAGACTCAACCATATTTTTTTATATATTCTTAAAAAAAACATTTTTTGTAATTTTAAATCAAAAAATAAAAAAAGAGATATCAGTGAGGTGTAATATTCTCAAATCAAATTACACTATAATTCTATCTAAAAATAATGTATATGGCATAGTTAAGTGTGGTTGGGTTACGATCGGAAATTATTGGAAAAGTTCCTTTCTTTTTTTTTTTTTGGCTGCTTTTTCATATTTTCTAAAGGGCATTCTCATTTACTGTAATCCTTAAAATGCACAATGATGAGATATTCTGATGAAGGTAACAAAATTACTGTATTTTTATTTAATTATTTTTGTTTCTAATCTAATAAGGATACATATTTCAAATCATACATTGTAGATGAGCTGAGAGATATCGCGTTCATAGTCAATTTACCTTACTTAGATATCAAAAATATTATAACTGATAGTGAAAATATAATAGAGGGATTAGATCAGTTTATACCATGAATTGATCTACAAATCTATTTTACGATAATTAGGAGATATTTTTAAGGAAGATCAAAAAGGTATATCTTAATGTAAGATTTTAGTATATTTGCAAATTAAGTTTAGATCAATTTATACTATGAATCAATGTCTGTAACATCATATCGTACCGAAGTTTCGACACTTCTTTGATACGATACGATATCGAATACCGAACGGTATATTTCGTTGTATCTTTCGATATATATATTTTATAATTATAAATATTATATATATAATAATTATATATTTTCGAGCAACGTCAAGTGTTATAAGAGTTAGGATAATTAGGACTTACGAGATGTTTTGGAGAAATATCAAAATGGTATATCTTAAAAAATAAAATATAAGATTTTTCCTATAAATTCGCGCTCGGGAGGGCGACAAGCACACGCAATTGCCACCAAGCACACCTTCGCCACCCGTAACCTCGCTTCCATGCCCCCCTCGGTCGCTGCCGCGCCGGCGGCTTTCAGCCGCGTGGCCGTCATCGGCGCCGGAGCCGCCGGTCTCGTTGCCGCTCGCGAGCTCCGCCGTGAGGGTCTCCGCGTCGTCGTCTTCGAGCGCGACGCCGCCATCGGGGGCACCTGGGTGTACACCCCCGCCACCGAGTCCGACCCCTTGGGCCTCGACCCCGGCCGCGGCATCGTCCAGACCAGCCTCTACGAATCGCTCCGCACCAACCTCCCCCGCGAGTGCATGGGCTTCCTCGACTACCCCTTCTCCTCCCGCCGCGCCCCCGATGGCGGCGACACCCGGCGGTTCCCTGGACACCGCGAGGTGCTCCGATACCTCCAGGATTTTGCTAGGGATTTCGACCTCTACGGGCTAATCCGGTTCCACAGGGAGGTGGAGACGGTGGAGAGGGATCGTGATGGGAGGTGGCAAGTGGATTCGAGGAGCGTTGACGAAGCGGGTGGCGATGGGGGCGACGAAAGTGAGGCCTTTGATGGCGTGGTTGTTTGCAATGGTCACTTCACCGAGCCGCGTATCGCGGAGATTCCCGGTATTTATTATCCTTGTGTACCTATATCTCGGCGTTATAGTCTCAATTCAAAGCTTTGTGGGCTTTTGATTCCTAACATGTATGGATTTTTATTTTTCTTTTGACTTAGAAGCTTAATTAATTGAATGGCTAATGGCTTTAAGAAAAATAAAAATCTAGATCTCAACCTAATCATTTAATAATTCTTTTCCCCTACAATACCAATCTTGGATGTTGCTTTACTTCAGTTAGGGTTCTTGGTGCTAATAGGATCAGCGGATGGCTTCATCATATTTTTAGATAATCTTCTTTCTTATATGAGTGTGAGCATTGTTCATCTTGTAAACTTGACTTGACAGTTAAAAACATTGCATTGCTGCCTTTATGACTTAGAGCTCATTGTTGATTTGAATCTCCTAACTATAGAACTTCTATGGGGATGCACTAGACTATAAATATTGGTAAATTTGGTGAATTCTTGAATGTGAGGCAGACATTGTCTCTTCTCCAAAATCTTTGAACAAATGGCATACTAAATTTAGAAAAAAAATGTATTGCAACTAAGATCAAGTTCAAGGATGCAACTGGGATATATTTTGTTGTCAGCAACTCAGCAACTCCACATGCAGCATCACAGTAATTTTGGTTGCCTAAATGCAACCGTCTTACTCTCTTTTCGTTCTTGCTTCCTTCTCTTGAGAATGCAGACAGATAAACTATTTGATTTCCTATGCATTACAGAGTTCGTGATTGTTAATTAAGAAGACAGAAAAAAAGTAGTGTTGTGAAGGGTTGGATAAATGAAAGAAACATGATGCACCTGAGGCAGAGAAGACAATTGTTCTTCCGCTTCATTGTCATCGTCGTCTTCTTTATCTTCTTCTTCTTCTTCTTTGTCGTCGTCATGTTATCTTCTTTATCTTCTTCTTCTTCTTCGCTAACATGTTAATCATGCGTCCACTGACCAAAAGTTCAAGTTTAACATCCAAGAGACCCTAAATTCTTATCTTATAATTAGAATTTTGGAACAACAACTCAACACCTCATATCAAGAATCTGAAAAGAAAGCAGCAGGATATGCTGCATTTCTCTCAGGCATGCAACATGTCCAATTTCACCAGATGTATTTTGGTAGCGGCCTAACATTTTGCTAACCTTATAAATACTTCAGTTGGTATATCCACACTAAAACTTGGTTTACTGTGTTCATTGATTGCTAAAACACTTTATCAGAACTCATCAGCTTTTCTTTTATGCGTATTACTAGAATTTTAAGTATTTAGTTACCTTCCTATATCAAGGCCACACATTAAAATGATGTTCAAGTGACTGTTAATGCTTTGCATGTGTCAGTATGTGTTTCAGAGCTACATGGGTCTGCATATACAGTCTTCATACCGTTATTATATTAAATATGCATCCTCATGAAGTCACATTTGAATGGTATGAAGTGGGTAGTGCTTGATTTGGTTAAATTCAGTTTTCATATTAAATTACTTTGGAAATTGTCATTCTAGTGAGAACACATTTCTTAAATAAATTTTCCTGGTTCCTTCCGCATCTTGAATATCTTTGCATAGAGGAATGACAATTTGTAATTTATGTACTGGATTCATGCAGTCCTTGTTTTAAGGTTGTTAACGAAATTAGTTCCAAAGTAAAATTGCCATGACCGAAGTAAATATCTGCCTTTTCCTTGCCTTGACCTTTTTTCTTTTGTTCTGTAACTTCTGTCACATTTCGCGGTAAGTTTAATGTCTAATGTGAAGGTTCTTTTGGCATACATTTGTTTATCCATTCATACGCAATGTCCTCTAGCTCTAGGATTCAATGTGTCATGATCTATTTTACTTTCTAAATAAATCTTCCTGATTTTGTGTAGGAAGGTTTTTATGGTGATGTATCTCTTCCAAGTAGATGAATCAGGATGATTATGATGCTTTGATTGTTTGGATTACAAAAAATGTTGAATTTTATATTGTTGAACCAAGTAGAAACATGGTTATCTTCTCAAATAGCTCTTAACTTTCTAATCTTTGAGCAGCGATTGTCTTCTTCCATTACAATTTCTTTTTATTGTTGCAATTTCCTGTTTCTGCTGGATGTTGATTGTGTATGTATATGTTTCAGGCATCGATGCGTGGCCTGGGAAGCAATTGCACAGCCACAATTATCGTGTCCCTGAGCCATTTACTGATCAAGTATGCATTTAGTTAATATTTCTTATATGTTTGTTGAGCAGAATCTTTTTTTAAAAATGTCACTAATAATTCTTGCAAAGTTCTAGCTGTCAAATTAATTGCTCTGGTCTAATTTAGAGTCTTCTGGTCTTGTACAGGTGGTGTTGATAATTGGGAGTGCTGCTAGTGCTGTCGACATTTCAAGGGATATTGTTAGATATGCTAAAGAAGTTCATATTTCAAATAGATCCCTGCCTGATGAACCTCCAAGAAAGCAACCTGGCCATGACAACATGTGGCTTCATTCTATGGTAGAAGCTCTTTCTTCTTGATAAAATAAGAATAGACCGAGATTTCCATCTAAATAAAGTACTAATATCAGGAAATTTTGTTACAGATTGCAAGCACCCATAGTGATGGCACTGTGGTATTTCAAGATGGGAGCTCTGTCCAAGTTGATGTCATTATACACTGCACGGGGTACGCATATCAACTACCACTGTATATTTTGAGCACCATTTTTGTCAATTAGATAATGGATATGAACTATCTTTAACATTTCACAACACCAGAAGAGTTTTCAAGCATATATATTATGTAGAAATTCATAATTTGGATTTTTTTTTTGGTTTATATCATTTTTCAAGAAGCGAGAGATGATCTTTGTTGTTTCTTTGTTTATTCTCATTCTTTCCATCCGTAGTTTATGCATGCATGCATGCTGCTGGAATAATTTTGATATTTATCTTGAGAAATTATTTTTATGAAACAACTGTCTTTTTTGTTTGAAAAAATATTAGAGGAAATTCATGCATAAAAAGGATCAAGTCGTGTGCTTTCATTGTTTTGCTCCGAGGAGTTGTTACAGAAAAGATGATGTTGACAGTTCCAAGAACTGTCTTCTTATTTTCAATTTCTGTTCTTCTGAAGTTATACGTACAAGCTGCAGGGACATGTATGCTTGCTTTGATGTGCAAAATAACCTAGGAGAAACTAAAACTTCCAGTGGTAAACGGAACATCTGAACTGCATATAAGGTACAGAACTCATATACTCGGAGAGCGGTCTGAAGTAATGAAAATTTGCCTGGTTTTATCTAAATTACATGTTCATACTTCATAGATGAACTGACCATGTAACTTGAACTCAATTTCTGTATCTTCAAGCAATTCCATGAGGTCTTTGTCAAATGCATTGTGAAAATGTGACATGTTCGGCAACAACAATGTTTTTCAGGTACAATTACCATTTTCCATTTCTTAAAACAAATGGTATCATCACCGTCGATGACAACTGTGTCGGCCCGCTATATAAGCATGTTTTCCCCCCATCACATGCTCCAAGCCTCGCTTTCATTGGAATACCTTGGAAGGTTTGTTTCCATAAGTTGTTCTTTTTCCTCAATAACTTCGATTTGAGATGCTATCTTGCTTTAGTGTACTCATAACCGTAAAACCAGGTAGCTCCTTTCCTGATGTTTGAGCTTCAAAGCAAGTGGGTAGCAGGCGTTCTATCAAGACGAATCTCACTTCCAACCAAAGAGGAAATGTTGGAAGATGTCAAAGCCTGGTACTCACAACTCGAATCTGCTGGATGGCCCAAGAGATACACTCATAACATGTCAAACAAACAGGTACTTCATTTGTTCATTTACCAAATTTTGCCTTCCGAACTGTCACGCACTTAGCAAGAATTGTCTAAGTGGTGAGGCACCCTTGCGGCAAGCCACCGACTTAGCTGAAGTTGCCTAAGTCAAGAATCGCCTTCGCGCCCACTTCGATCGGACTTAGCTTGGATTGCCTAAGTCTTGAGGCGCGACATCTTGGCGTCCATAAGGGGTCACCGTTGCAACCTCGTCTGAGTCCCGTGGGACTCGCCAAAAGAGAAGTTGATTAGTTGAACGAGCGACGGACAAGTCCCGACGTCTCGCGAAGAGGAAGCTTTACAAGCAATTGAGCGAGCACTTGGAGCGCGAAAGCATAGAAAGAGAGGAGGAAAACAAGGACTTTAGAGGGTGAATGAGCGAGTCCGCAAAACAACTACTCCCCAGTGCGGGCGGGCAGAGTTTCCGTCGATTGGCGTGCAAACTTGTGAAAGTGTTCAACGCCCGACACTATACTGAAGCCCCATCCACCATGTGCCACCCGGAAGTTCCAGGTCTGAAATGGTGACAAAAATCTCGTGGCCTCACGGAAATCAGCCAGCGCATACCTAAAAACGGAGCTGTTTTTGGATGTCGAGGCGAATGAAGCGATCGTTCTGCTGGCCGCTGTTTTCTGCATATTTACATGGAAAACACACAAAACATGGCAAAGCAGCGAGGATGTGTACAAGCATGGGCAAGCGACGAGCGGGCGTTGAACGCAAGTTCTGCATTGTCGACGACCGTTCGTGACAGAACGGAAAAAAAAGAGAGAGATGCAAAATGTCATGAGAAGAAACTAATCGACTCTAATCTTATTTTCCTTTATATGAAGAAGTTGTTGTAAAGCTTTAAAATTCTCATGCTATCTAATAAATCTTATATTCTATTAGCAGCCTTCATCGAATTTTTGGTCATACCATGAATTAACATAGGCAGAGCTGTCCGTCATTAACCCCAAATCGTCATGACATCAAGGCTTATTATTACTGTTGTTGTTGATTACATTGGAATTAAATGAGAAATTATAGCTACAAGTTGCAATTGGCCACAACAAAGTGATCTTGTGAGCATCAGAAAAAGGCAGAGCAGGAAAGCCTATCACTCCTCATCAGGTCTAATGAATGTTTCGGTCTGGATTCTGCAGTTTGAGTATCATGATTGGCTTGCGAAGCAATGCGAGTTGCCTCCTGTGGCAGAATGGAGGAACCTGATGTATGAAGCCGCAGGGAAGAACAGAGTAGCCCGCCCAGAGAGCTATCGCGATGAATGGGACGACGACCATTTAATTTCACAAGCAGAGGAAGATTTTAGAAAGTTCTCATATCACATTCATCTGTAAGTTCTGTATATTTATTCATGTCACGCAGATTCGAGTGCTTATTGTTGTTGGATTACGTTTTAGAGCAAGGAAACTCATGCTCTGAGAAAAAAATTCTTCTCAAAGCTCTCATGACAGCCGACATTGTGTTCCTCTTTACTTAAAGTTTTGCATTATTTTTTGCTTTCTTTTACTCTCACAATATCACAATATTCATTTTTTTAATTATTACTGTGATCGAACGTAGATAAATCCATAATTATTAGAATAAAAAAAATTTATTTCTAATTGCACAAGTGATAAGTCTTAGATTCGATTCTACATGTAACACGATCAAAATAAAACAGGCAATCATTAAGTGTATTTAACCAAAACTAAGGCATTCTCCCAAGATTTAACAAAAAAAAAAAAAAAAAAGATGTATGCTTTCTTGGTTCCGAAGGCCAGCGGGCCGTATGGAACGCAGGATTCTTTCGAGGATAGGCTGCTGCCTCTTGGTCACTACGGTGCAACTTACAAGTTGCGGTTGCAACCCTTTTCAAATCCTGTTGATCCTCGGAATGGTCTTGTCCGAGATGTAAGAGTTCATCGAACAAATGCTCGATGTAAGGGAATAGAGTTTACAACTCCATTAAGGAGCACAGTTTTCAGAGGAGGGGGAGGGCGATCCATATCACTAGATGTCGGCCGCCTTTGGCAACGACGACGCGGCGGTGGCAGTCGGCACAGATCTTTCCGCCACCACCCGCCCCTTCGATGACGGCTACCTCCAGCGCTTCTCCTCCTTCGCCCCCGGCGGCGGCAGTATTCCGGCCTCCTCCGACGAGACGGCGAATTCTTCACCCTGAGCCCGACCAGATGCAGCGCGAGGAGGGATTCATCCTTTGGGAGTGGCGCCGGCGATGGGATTTCCTTGTAGATCCGATCATAAGTCGATTCGGTATGGCCCTTCCTCGCGTCATTTTGTTGAGATCTCGTCTCTTTGATTCGTACATTATATCTCCCTTTCTAGTTATTCTTTGAAGGTCAATTGATCTTAGCTTTTGGTGGGCCAATAATATTTGCTTGATCGGTAGCGAGGAATGTGAAAAGAAATGTGCACCCATTGAAAAGTTCTGGGCTAATTACTAGCTGGCCCCTTTTAGCATTAGTGCCCAACTTTTAAAAGTTTGGAATCCCTCCAAGTTTGAAGTTGCTACAATTTATTTCATTTTGAACAACATCATCTATTTCTTTGACCGAATCCTCTGCACGTGAGATCGCGTGCCGAATTGATGATTATGTGAAGAGTAAAACCATTATTTCACTTTTTAAGCTATCGGTTCGCTTTGAATGGCCCCTGGGGGCAACGGTGAGGCCACCAAAGGCACATGCCCATGACGGGTGTGGTGGTGGCGGCGATCGCCGACACCGGTTGGGGTCCATCAACCGGAGATCTGATCCATGAGCACTCCACTTAAAGCTTTTTCTGTATTGTTTTACCCCGTAATGTGAGATGTGATCATATGATCTTTTGGCAACGTGATAGATCACACAGAGAGAGAAGAGAGGCCTTCACTTCACTGTCAATGCCAATGCCAGCTTGTAGGAATGGATGATACTAATGTTGTGTTTGTGTTGGAGAAGAGACAGGAGAAAGGAGTGTGAGTGAGTGTGAGAGAGAGAGGTCTTTAGTTCACTGTCAGTACCAGCTCGTAGGTATGGATGATGGCAGCATTGAGAGAGAGAGAGAGTAGCTATGGATGATGAAACTAGCGTTGTGTGTTTGTGATTGAAAGGGAACACAGGCTTGCAGCTGGGATTGTGGGTTGTCTTTAGATGAAAGAAGGGGCTTCAAATGATTAGATCTGTAAACTTTGGAGACTTGGAAGCTTTCGCTGTAAATTAGCTTAATTTGAGGTGGTCTGCAGCATGAGCAGAAGGAAGAAGAACACAAACGGAAGATGAAGAAGAAAACAAACATGAAATAAGAGATGGGCATGTGGAAGGTGCTGCGCTACCTCAACCTTGGGAGCGAGAGATGGCTCTGGAGGTCCACCGAGGTCACCGATGAGACTACCTACAAGGTAATTTGGGCTGGGAAGGAGGAGCTCTTGTCCTCGAAACAAAGGCGGACAGCAAGGACCGACCTGTTGATAGTGTTCATGAAGCTAAGAGATGAAGATGGCATGCTTTGTCCAGGTTTGTACAAACTCCGTGGTCCTGAACTCCACCGTGGGTCAATCAAAGCCAACCAATGGTTTAACAGGTGAAATGACAGTATTGCCCTTAACATAATTGTCAATTCAGCACGTGATGTCACGTGCAGAGGATTCTGTGAAAGAAACATGCTGTGTTGTTAAGAATGAAATAATAAATTGTATCAATTTTGAAACGATAGAGACCCCATTGTAACCTTTAAAAGTCCAAAGGCCCTAATGCTAAAAAGGGTCAAGTACAATAAAAAATATATAATTAGCCCAAAAGTTCATTGCAATTTATGAGCAACAATGACAATTTGGTACGCAAACCTATTCTTGGACCTCTTTGGGTTGTTGGAGATAGTGAGCATCATGGTTACCAAATATCCTTGGTGGCAGTAGATGGTGGAGTAATCTTGATAACCCAAGGCAACAGCCCACTCTCCTGTTTAGTATCTTGAACAATGTCTTTATATTATGTCAGTTGCATATTGAGTTAGCCAATGAACATACGTTGTTAGATCCATAGCTTATCGAATAATGAGGGTTTTTATGTTTCATAATTTATGAGATTAGCATAACTATTTTACAAGGTACTATAGATTGTAAAATCTGTCCGAGCTCCGTTGATATGTAGGTCCTCATGATATATGAACATATGCTACAGTGTAAGGATACGCATGTTTACATTTGACGAGAACTTGATTTGCCTCCTAGGCACCGGCAAGACAACTTCCTATAATGAGGATTTTTATGTTTCATAATTTATCGAATTATCAAATAATGAGGGTTTTTATGTTTCATAATTTTATGAGATTAGCATAACTATTTTGCAAGGTACTGTAGATTGTAAAATCTGTCCTAGTTCTGTTGATACGTAGGTCCTCATGATATATGGACATATGCTACAGTGTAAGGATACGTATGTTTACATTTGACAAGAACTTGATTTGCCTCTTAGGCACCACCAAGGCAACTTCCTACAACATTGGTAGGAATATGAGTCATATTTAATGTAGATGTCTTTCGAGATATAATACTGAAGGATAATGACATGGTTGTTGAGATTCTAAAATGTGGTGTGGAGTATATGATGTATTGATGAAAGAAAGTTGTCAAGATGTGCCCCTTTTCCCTTTCTCTTCATTTTTATTTCTTTGATCAACAAGATTTAGGAGTCCATTGTCCATAAATTTTCTGGTAAGAGTCGTGTAGGACCTTGAAAGGATACAATTACAGAGACAAAAAAAAAAAGAAAAAGAACCGAGTTATTTTGATTTCCATTGTCTACTGAAAAAGTTTAGAATTTGGAACTGTTTTTTATTGTTGTGTTTGCACTCATTTTCTTTTGGTTAGTATGTGATTCCTCTTTGACTAGTTCTCTGAAATACTGGTGCCATCAGGCTACCTCTTGTTAGAACCATCATAAAGTTTTTTTTTTCAAGAAAATGTGTTTCTTACCATTGTAAGACTTTTTGTAGTTTTAGGATCACAGTTGGCTTGCATAATTTGATAACCTAAAACCTCATCATCCTGTTAATAAGGCTGTCATTACTTTGAAGTTTACCACTTAAGTTAGATATATTTACTTTCCTGTGACGCTTACTTTTTAAGTATATAAGAACTGATTAGTGGTCCAAATAATACATTTTGTTTGGAATAATCCAGATCTCGATCAGCCTAGGGCTAAGGACACACAAACCATCTAATTCACATGTAATTGGAAAAAAACATGTAATACCCATTTAATCAGGTCGGGTTGTACTAAGGATGATGACATGGCTAAGCTGTCCCCATCAACCTACTTGCACTCTGAGCTCGACATGGACAACAATAAAAGTAATCTAGTAATGACATGGTTAAGACTTGATATGATATGATAGACTCTAATTGGACAATGGCAGGTCTAACCTGATCATTATAATCATCTCGACTTGGGTCATCATGTCAATTCCCTAAACATGGTCCTAACTTAAATCAAAAATCTCATGCTGAGGTTGTGTTGTGTGAAGAGTTGGTACTCCTTATTGTGATCTGTCTTAGTTTTTCCCGTTGGTAAAGCTTGACAGTTTTAAATGATTTGTTGCACATGCAGCCAAAATGCCGTCCTCCTTGAGGAGGAGAGGAAGGAAAAGGAATGTCGAAATCAAATTATTTGCTGAAGCTGAACAATACAAGCAAGCTTTCTATGAGAGAGGGAAATTGAACTGTGAGACAAACAAGTTGCAAAACAGAGAAAGGGAGAAGGTAACTAATTCTAATCGGCCCTGTCATGCATTGCATCGACTTGCATCAAAAACTTGTGATACAAAATCTTCCTTTAAGCAATACCACTTTTGTTTATTGCTAGCTATACCTCTCCAACCGGGAGAAGTTCCACACAAATGCCGATAAACGATACTGGAGAGCAATTGCTAAGCTTTAACCAATGAGATAGCCAACATCGAGAAGAGAGGGAAGAAAGAGGAGCAGAAGCCTTCATTCGTTGTGATCCACAGACCAAAGCCTGGAAAGCCCACTGATCTCTCGACGATGTGCCAGATTTTGGTAAAGTTGAAGCACACTCCCACACCACCTGCCTCTTCACCAGCCAAAGATGTTGCTGCAGCCGATGAGATCTCTGTGACAGAAGGGCAACCAGTCAAACCAGAGGTAGCTGCAACTGCTCGATCCTCGCATGCAACTATTCGATATTTATACATCGAATGATTTCGGACCACACCGGCATCCACTAGTATCAGGGAGTACTGCACTCCGTCGGTTGTCATACCTTTTGCTAAACCGGTTCACGGGGAATCAGGTTTGTCATACATTGCTCATCAGATATGTTGATAAACTTTCAACCGTCGGCTTTTCTGTCTCAGGTTCATATGAAGTTGGACGTGCCGCAGTTGCAATGGAGTTCTGGTGATGGCAATGCAATTTGTGGTCTGTAATATCTAATTAGACCATGTATACTGGCTGCTGTTAGCAAAAGAGCTGAACGTTCGAGTCCTAGTACTCGTTGTGGGAGTAAAAAGGCTTGAAGTCCATCCGAGTTGAAGCGAGGGAGAACCGGAAGCCTTTCCAAGATTAGATGTTGCAATCTATCATGTTGCCAAACGATGTTTCTTTCGACCGAACAAGACAGATGTGAGAAGATAGGCATCAATCACCAAGTGACGTGTGGATCAAATTACCGTTATAGTTATTTATTTAAGTGTTTTTGTTACCCCATTATTATATTTCTTATCTCGTCTTTTCTTTCACCCTTTAAACATGGACGACACTCTCATTGAGCATATTTTGTTATTGAGATATATATATATATATATATATAATAATAATAATAGATAATTTGTGATATTATCCAATTATAATATTTTTGAAAGAATTTGTATTTTTTATTATTAGATCAAAACATTATAATCTTTACTAAAAAAAAATAATACAATTGATATGATGAAAAAAGACATTATAACTCGTTTTCAAATATTTTTATGGAGTATATATATATATATATATATATATTTCTAAAAGATGATTTTATCTATTGCATTCGCCCTTGATCTTCTTCGTGCTTGTCATCCCTACCATGTTATTCTCATTATCTTCATCGTCACCTAGGAGGAGAGGCCCACAAGCGATGGCGAGGGTGCACAAGTTCCTTCAGGGTCATGAGTAAGGATAGTGACGATGATTTGCTTCATCGTGCCTATCGTAAACCTTAGTAAAGAGGGTCATGAGTAAGGATGGTGAGGATGATTTATGATCAAAATCACACCGACAATAAAAGACAAGAGAATGATAAATGAGCATAATCATACAATGACTAATGGGTTATGCAGATAGTTGAATGGAGACGATGACTAAGGACAGAAGCCGCCAATGATAATGATAAATGAGAGTGATAGGCAAGGGGTAGAGACATTGGTTGGTGTTCGTGGGATTGAGACAAAGCTAAAATAATCTTTTAGGGAAAAAAAATACTGTATGAAATTTTTTAAAAATAGGAGCTCAATTTATCAAAATTAAATATTTTTTTTGAGAATTTATATATTTTCAAGGTCATTTAAGTGAAAAATGTATTATGATAATAAATAGCGCTATAGGGATTCTTTTTCCGAGAAATAAGCCTAATATATATATATTCGCAGACAAAAAGCCACCACTTACCTCTTTTCACTCACGATATTAACCAAGAAAGAAGTCCGAGTCATCCCTCTTGCCGTCTTCGTCGTTGCTTTGGCGGTCTCTTTCCTTCTTTATCCACCCGAAACCGTCCCATTTCCCTACAACTATACGCCCACAAGGTCCAGATCTTGGAAGCCGCCGCCGTCTCCACCACGGTGATTCCTGTCTACCTCACGCCCCAAGACTTTCTCCACCCCCCTCCCCCCTTCTCCCTCCAATCGCTATAATAAATGACCTAAGCGTTCCCCTCACCGCCTCCTCTATCCCGCATGAGCACCCCCGCATCAACCCCTCCCCCGCCCCCTCCACCTCCTCCTCCTCCTCCTCCTCTTCCTTCGCTGCCCAAAGACCCGCCGCCGGAGACGGACCAGACCCCGCCGAAGGATGGCGGCGCCGCTGGAGCCGGCGGCGCGAGAGAGGGCCGGGCTTCCGAGGGCGATGCGGGTGTCGAGGTGGAGAGCGGAGTAGAGAAGAAGGCCGAGGAGGGAGATCACCCGATGGACGGCGGAGACGCGCCCCCGCCGCCTCCCCCTGCGACCGTGTTCCGGATTAGGCTCAAGCAGCCCCCGTCCAGCCTTCGTCATAAGATGAGCGTCCCGGAGCTCTGCCGCAACTTCAGGTGTGCTTCTTATCCTTCAGTTCCGTGCCCATCCTTCTTGGAATCTTAATTCGAGGCGAACAATGGAATCCCACAAAGTGTTTGAAGCTTTTTGGTGGAAAGAATCGAATACTTGGTTGGTTTTCTAGCGGAAATTTTGGTTCCATTAGGGACCGTAGATCGTTCGGTGCCTAGTCTCGATAATTGATGCGGGGTTTTTTTGCTTCTGCTGCATATATGCATACACATTCTTTTACGGAATTTAGCCTCGAAAAAGCATTATCACGAGCCTAAGTTGTTACGTTTCTTTTGGTTTTGTTGGACAGTGCAGTTGCTTGGTGCGGGCATCTGAATGCTATTGCTTGCGCATCGGAGACATGCGCTAGAATACCAAGGTCATCTTTCTCTTTTAGTTACCAATGATTCAAGTTTTCATTTCTGTCATGCCATGTGGAACTAGTTTGAAGTGCTCGTTGGATTTTTAAAGGCCTAAGATGGACTCCAGCATCAAAAGGTCTCCTAAGAATTATTGTCTGTCGTGGATGCAAACCATCCAATCAGGCTTGTAATGTGTCAAAAATTGTTAGTCGAAACCTAAATTTTAGTCTAAGTTTAATTGAAGACTCCAGAAAAGTTTCTTATTTTACTCCTTTTTTTTTTCCGTGGTTTAAAATTGTGTTGCCTCATGAGTTTCATCTGGTCATGATCTGTCAATAGTAGATTGGTGGAAATGCATCTATTTCTGCCATACCCTTGTATGCTTCTACACTTTGCTTGCAATTTCTGCTTCATCCTTCAACACCATTTGTGCTGGTAGCTACTGCAAAGTGTTTCCTCTTTACATACTGTACAAGTTCTTCAAAGAATGTCTTGTTTAACAAGCTTTACATAATTCGTTCTTTATGGTACTTTGTTTTTCAGCAAAAAACTCACTAGCCAAGTAACGAGTACAAAACATTCCTTGACCTTAGGTAACTAGTAGGAAGCAGCCTTACTCACCTAGCTAGCTCATCAACTTATGATGTGAGACCACTCAGGAATCACATGGATGAATGGGAAGTAAGGGGTTATTGTGGAATGCTAGGCATAAGCATACATATAACTGCACGAGCTGTTATTCTGGAAGTATTTGTTTATTTTTTCACTTTTATTATTGTTATTTAGTATTTAATCAGAAAGCTTCAATTAATAATTTATATTTCTTCTTCATGTTTTGATTTATATATAGACGTCAGTTACTACTTTTAACTTTCATGTCAAATTATCTTCATGTAGACACTGACCTGTTTCTTGTCCTAACATATGCTGTCTTTGTATTTAACTCATTAATATACTCTCTCTTATCCAAAGTTATTCTGCCATCAGCTTACTGGTTGTTATCTATTTCAGTTCTACTACAAATCCTCCATTTTGGATTCCAATACACATTGTCAACCCTGAGCGACCCACAGAATGTGCTGTTTTCAATGTCAAAGCTGGTAAATGGTACTATCACTCTGTACTTCCGGAATATCCGTAGTGTTTTGATTATGGTTCAGAATAATGATATTGAGGGACCGATAGATTACCATAAACTCGTGACTTCTTTGTATCTAAAAGATACTTGCTGAATTGCTGCATGAAACCTTGAAATTTGAAGATTGTTTGTGTAATTCAAATTTGTGATCAAACATTTTCTTTTGTCTCCTTTTGACTCTCACATTCTCACATCTAACATACACATTTGTGTTCTTTATTTTTCTTTGTTTCCTTCATTTTTGATGTTTCACTTCTTTCATACTTTCATATTTTTCATTTAGTAAAAAGCTTGGCTCTCACTTAGAGTGATGAAAACTGTTTTGCATTAATCTTAGCTAGCACAATTATGTATCTTGTTTGGTGGGCTGATACATATTTGTATTTGTTTTTTAAATTTTATTTTTTTGAACCCCTGAGTCTTTCGATGTATTCATTGATATATTACAGGTTACCATGAAATAGCAAAGATTTGACATTTATAATGAGAATTTTCTTTTAAAATTGTGTACACAGTGCTACACTGGTTACTGTTGATGCTGAGTTTCTAGTGTGTTATTAACACAACTACGTATAGGGATATATGACATTCTTATAGGTTTTGATCTTCTTTGTTTTGTTGTCATGAAGTGATAAAAGAGGGACTTTTGATTACTGTGATAGCCAACTTCCACAGAGAATGGAGGTATCTAGAATTTTCATAGGATTTTAATATTGAAAATCCTGATACAGAATTTGTTAAAACAGGAAAATAATTTTGACCAACAGAATGTTTCCGAAGAATTATGTGCAGATGTGCCTGGGCCTTCTTTTCTTATTGGAGTTAGTGGACAAAACCATATTTTGTGTGACATGGTTTTTTTGCTTTCAGAATTTTGGTTTTAAGAGGATTCTAAAATTCCTCAGAAGCATGGTTACTAGTTTGAGTTCCGATTGTGTTGTATCATAGTTATACAGTATCATGAGGGTCATTGTCATGTGGATGGTGCTCCAATACAACTATGGCACATGTTAGGAAGAATGCAAGAGGATCTTATGCCGAGTTAAAAATTTAAATTTTACTATCACATGATCATCACTTCATATGTCAGTCTGTCATAAGGTTCACAAATCTAGATTGGACATAGGGTGAGACATTTGGGATTGGCAGCACTGAATCAGCTGAGAAATACTTTAGCAATAAGACAGTTAAAAATCATAAAATAGCTAAAATTAGAAAAAAGTGAAAATAAACATTATATATGCCACAATATTTCTTTACTTTTGTTGTTCCATAGGCTTTTAATAAAGAAGGTAAATTAATTATAAAAGATAATACTGAAAAAAATAATGGAGAACAATAGATTAAAAAAACATTCTTTACTAATTATGAAAATAACTATCAGACATGTTTCTTTCCATGGGGTTGTGGGTATTATTAATTTTTAAAAAAACCCAAATAAAGATTGTGATGCTGAATAGACCTGGGTAACTTATTTTTCCAAGTTGCCACTTGCCACATCTCAAGTGGGTGCTACAGAAGCAAATACCAACAACACCAATCTCTCAATTAAATAGCAAATTAAGAAAATTTACTTCATGATTTCTTGCATCTTTATTTTTTTATTTGTTGCTGGCAGAATTTAATGAAATTATCAATGTTGTTTAGTTTATGCCATTTTAATTGTTCGTTAGTTCTCCAAAGAAAATTTTGTATACATGTATGCACTAAGCTGGTACCAATCTTGAGGCAATGATATTGGTCTATCTTGGTGTATATTGTTTATTGACAGATTCTCCACGGGATTCAGTTCAGTTTATTGAATGGTCTCCTAGATCCTGCCCTCGTGCCTTATTGGTGGCAAATTTTCATGGAAGGATCACAATATGGACTCAACCTTCTCAAGTAAGGACTTAGACCAGCACTGTTATTATCCTCCTGGTACTTCTATGAATGTAAAATAAAACCAATAGCCTTTGTGCAAATGCTTCCTCTGTGTCTTCTCTCCTTTTTATAAGTGAATTCAAGATGTGTAGTATAATTGCAACATATAAAATTGCATTTATTTTTTTCTTTTCCTTTAACTGCTGAAACCTTGCATTCTTGTTATTGTTACAGGATGAAAATTGTTTTTTATTTGAAAATGAAAATTTGTACTTTGTGTCCATTTGTTTATTAGCTTACTTCATCATATTTTTGTTTCTATGGTTTTTTGTATAATGTTTTGTTCAATATTACAGGGCCCAGTGAACCTTGTACGAGATGCTAGTTGTTGGCATTGTGGCTATGAATGGAAACAAGATCATGCTGTTGTAACCAAATGGTTGTCAGGGCTGAATCCAGTGTGTGGCTCATATATTCTCCTTTGATTGTTTTGCATTTTAACTATGATACCTGGTTCATTTTTCATTGTTGTTATTAGTTATGATCACGCATTATGGATTACAGGTTGCTATTATTAGTTATTTTAGCTAAATGATCATAGCAAAGGTTATCCTTTTGAACACTGATGGCTATCACGTGATACACACTTTGATGGAGGAGACTTGTGGAAGAAATATCGGCCATTTTTTGTGTATGTAATTAGGACAGCATGATGTTTGGGTTAGTATCATACTTATTGCATTTCTGGAGATACAGATTAATGGTAAACAAAAGAAAAGAAACCTGATAGCTGACTATTAACATGCTATAAAATGTTGTAGACATTAAGTGGCTGTGACCCAGTTCATGTGATAATCTGCCTGGTTAGGCATTTTTTTTAAAGTCTGCATTAGTAAAAATCTAGCCTGATCATGACTGTTGACAATTGTTAAATTGTCATTGAATTGAAGCCAAGCTTAAATAATTTGATATTTTTGTTAAAATCAAAAGTAAATCATTGAACTTTTAACGTATCTTGGTGGTGTCTTTTACTGTCAATTTGGTCTCTTTAATCGCTCATCTATGTATCAAGCACGAGCTTAAAGAAAATGGTTGTAATTAAATTGTCATATATGATAGGAGAGTTTTTGAATATCACAGGTAGTATCCTCCGATGCTGTCTTAGCTCCTATATAGTCAGAAAGAAGAAAGGCATGATTTTGCTTGAAAGTCTCCATTATATGTGGTTTTGCAGCCAACCTCCTTTGCCCTTTTGGCATTCCAAGTCTGAAATCTGTCTAAGGAAGCCTGTGCAACCCTCTGCTACCTTTTGGGAAAAATTCTGCTCAACTTATCCTTTTTCTTGTTGATATGGGAGCAAACAGAATGATCGGGACAACAAACATCTATCCCTTTTGTAGTTTGTTGGAGGACAGCTTGTGTGGGGAATCTTTGGCACACACATAGACTGCTTATTCTTACCTAGCTTTTGATTATGGTGCTCATCTTTCCTCATTCACATATCAAATGCAGATTTGCATATTTTTTATAGTTGGTGCTGCTGCACATGCAACAGTTTTCTGGTAAGGGACTAAGTCCAACTATTTGAGACAATGCTAGAGTTAACTGTGCAGTTTTTGGTAAGGGGCTAAATTCAATGACTTGATACAATGTTATGAGTACACCTGTTCTGATGACTCCTGCAAAATACATGAACTGTCTCATAAATCCTGTAAATAAGTCCACTGAATGGATGAGACTTTCTACGTATGCCAGATCATACTGTTGCCACAAATACCTCCACAAAGCAAGTGCGAAATCTGTCTGTGCCGTTCTTTGTCAGATGTTTTGTGATGTTCCGGCAACGTACTGATGTGGTACATATGGTTTGCGCCCATGGCATGCCTATAGAGACATGCATGGTTATGTTGTTAGTTCTTCTGGAAAAAGGGTTTAAACAACATGACATTGTGGTACAGGCTAAAGTATTTGTGGCGTGTACTATATCCTACTACATGCAGTTTGGTGGCCCCCTTGATATCCTTTTCCTGGTTCCTTTGAGCAAAATCATATTATTTGATCATGCAGAGACAAAGTGACATTGATATGTTGATACTGAAATAATTCTGCCTACATGTCACCATCACCAACAAATATCATCCCATACTATCAGCATTGACATATAGTTTCGATAATGAATACATGGTTTAGGTTGCCTCGCTGTTCTTTACTTTTGAGTGTTTTTTTTTAATTTTTCATAAGGTTTACCTGCATCTTTATTGGAAGATAACTTGTCATAACAACTTTCAGGATTTTTTTGTCTTATTCTTACTAATTTTGCTGGCTTATCACTTGTGATTAGTTAAATGAACTCTCAATTAAATGAATAAGGATAACTCTTCTTCTGCTTGGTTTGTCTGAGTGTTGGTTCCTTGGTTTCAGTATCGATCACTTCCTTCAAATTCAAGTACCTTGGCCAGCACAAAGTCAACCTTTGAGGAAAAGTTTCTTTCACAACAGTCTCAAAATTCAGGTTACAACTATAAGTTGAATAGATGTTTGAACTGTCTTTTGAATTTCTCTTATTTTCACTTTTTGTTGCAGTGAGGTGGCCATCTTTTCTTTGTGTTTGCTCAGTTTTTTCATCTGGCTCTATCCAACTTCACTGGGCACAGTGCCCTCCTGCACAAAATGATGCAGAACCAAAATGGTTTTCTACAAGCAAAGGGCTGTTAGGAGCAGGACCCAGTGGCATAATGGCTGCTGATGCTATTATTACAGAATCTGGAACTATGCATGTGGCTGGAGTCCCACTTGTAAATCCATCTACAGTTGTTGTCTGGGAGGTTATGCCAGGCCCTGGAAATGGTTTCCAAGCTACGGCAAAGATAAATACTGGGTGTGCTGTTCCTCCATCTTTAAACCCCCCATCTTGGAAAGGTTATGCACCTTTATCTGCATACTTGTTTAGTTTGCAGGAGTATTTTATTTCTGAAGAAAAACAGGGAAAAAGGCTAACAGATCATGAGATCAATGAGGTTGCCTCACTTCATTGCTCACCTGTTTCAAACTTTTCTGCCTATGTGAGTCCCGAGGCTGCAGCACAGTCTGCTGCAACCACTACATGGGGATCCGGAGTTACCGCAGTTGCTTTTGACCCCACTCGGGGAGGATCTGTCATCACTGTGGTAATTGTTGAAGGTAATTTCCTATTACCCTTTGGCGTTAAATACAAGATTTCTACAAAATGATTCAAATCTTTTGTTTGTTAGATACTGCAAAAAGACTTTGCAGTAAACAATTTTTGACTACGATAGTGCAAAATGACCAGAATAACTACAAGTCACACTCATCTGGGTACATGGTTACAACAATTAAAACATATTCTTTTATTGTTTTTTGATTGTCCAGTTTAAAAGAATTTTGGTTTGCTTAGACTTTGGCATTCTTTTTTCTGGTATTTGTGGTTTAAGTGGGCAGTTAGATTTAGTCTACAGGCTCTACACATCCTTTTTCCCTAGCGAATGACTGCACTTATTCTTTTTTATTGTCTCCAATATGTGAGTTTATTTAATAAATAATTTTCTTGTAGGGCAGTATATGTCACCTTATGATCCAGATGAAGGGCCTTCAATTACAGGATGGAGGGTCCAGTGTTGGGAATCTTCACTTCAACCTGTTGTTCTTCATCCAATATTTGGAAATCCTGCTTCTAGTTTTGGTGGGCAACCACCTATGCAGACAGTGTGGTTAACTAGAGTTAATAAAAGCATTCCACCAACAGACGATTTAAGGAACCCTCAAACCTGTTCTGGCAAGCCAATGATATCTGATGAACTAAACTTGTCAGACTCTAGTGTTGAGAGAGCGAATAGGCTCAGCTTTGATCCCTATGATCTCCCAAACGATGTTAGACAGTTAGCTCAAATTGTGTATTCTGCTCATGGAGGAGAGGTTGCTGTTGCATTTCTTAGGGGTGGAGTACACGTATTTTCTGGTGCAAACTTCAATCCTGTTGATAGTTATCATATAAATGTGGGTTCAACCATTGCTGCACCTGCTTTCTCATCCACCAGCTGCTGTTTAGCCTCTGTTTGGCATGACACAATCAAGGACCGGACAATACTGAAGATAATTCGTGTTCTTCCCCCTGCTATTGGTAGCTCACAATCTAAAGTCAACTCAGCTACTTGGGAACGAGCTATTGCTGATAGGTAGATGAGGCAGCAGTTTTCTCATTCTAGCAATTTTTCTATTGCTTAAATGTGAACTACGTATGTTTTATCACTAACTTTATCTTGTGCAGGTTTTGGTGGAGTCTTTTAGTCGGGGTTGATTGGTGGGATGCCGTTGGCTGCACACAAAGTGCTGCTGAGGATGGTATTGGTAGGCAACTTCTCTTTCCTTTGTCGAGCACAAATGATTCAAAGCACATTCACACTTCCTTGTAGTGCTTAATATTCAACAAAAGCCTTATGATGATCTTTCCTGTGTTTAAGTGTCTCTTAATAGTGTGATCGCTGTCTTGGATGCGGACTTCCATTCTCTACCATCTATTCAACACAGGCAGCAACATGGTCCTGTATGTATTCTTTACTTTGTCATAAGTAAATTTTTAGATGACATGATTAGCTAATATCTTGTTCCTGAATCCATTGAACTTTTTTTGTCATCTTCGAACAAAGTTTTGAAATCTGCTCCAGCTGACATGGCTTGTTGAACCTGCATCTGTTGGTATTTATATCTGTGGATTTACAAAACCCTTATATATTTAAGGCCATTGGCTTAGCCAGTGGGATTGTTTGAAGTCTGCCTTGGTTAACACTTAACACCTTGACCTGTCTGATTGCCAACTTAAACTTGAAATAATTAACTGGAGCATACCAGCTGTGCTAATATCTCAATTGTTTTGTTGTTTCTACTTTCTAAAAATTTGAGGACAGTTGAAATTTAGTTTTCTTTGGCTCTTTGAATGACTATATATTGGCTTTTCTGGCATGCGAGAGGGGCTAGCGCACCAACTTGGAAATATTGCTTGAAGAATTAGCTGTATGGTTTATAAGTCTTTCAGATTTGTTACATTAGTATGGATTACTTGAATTACCATTCTGAGATGATTGGATTCAACTGTGAAACAATCTCCTTTATACATAGGAATGAGGAAGCCTGAGATCGATGCAACAAACTGGTTGATGTAAACTATGTTTTAGTTGTCATCTAAATGTGCAGATTAGTTATGCAATCAAGTGTGTTGTGTTTAATGCTTTAATCTCATTGTCACCTTGATTTTGGCCATATTGAGATGTGAAATACTCTTTGCCTCTTGATCAGTATCTATTATTTTGCAGAACCTTGATAGGATAAAATGCAGGCTTTTGGAAGGTACAAATGCTCAAGATGTTAGAGCACTTGTATTGGATATGCAAGCAAGATTATTACTGGACATGTTGGGTAAGGGAATTGAATCTGCTCTTATAAATCCTGCAACCTTGTTACCTGAGCCTTGGCAAGCATCCGGTGAGACATTATCTGGCATTGATGCTGACAAAATGGTTGTTGAGCAAGCTTTGGTTCCAAGCATACAGGTTTGCCTTGTTCTTGAGAGTCTCCATGAATTTTCGAAGATCATGGTTTTGCTTGCTTCAAAAAGAAAACAGATTTTGACAAAAGCTGAAACCCTGATATTTTGAAGGGATGTCATGTACGCCAGTGATTCAGCCTAGTATATTGTTCTTTCCTGTAGATCTAAGGAAATTGCATGCCTTCATTCAAATTTTGGGTCAGAGTTTCCCAATTCATCCTGCAAAGATTTGTTATCCTATCTTTTACATGATACTTGCTCTTCTATTTTATACCCTCATCAACTTTTTTCCAGTTTGGGGCTGACAGGAAGGATAGTCATGTTTGCACGTGTTGCTAGTGATTTTATGCGTCTCTCTCCCTCAAATTGTTTCCTATGTATTGAAGATCTTGGACCATTTCCTTTTGGGCCTTGTATTAACCTGACAACTGCAACTTTTATTTTTATTTTTGTTTTTGTTTTTTTCCTTTATGCTGATCCCTTTAGGATGGGTCTGCTGGCCTGTTAAATTGAAGCAATTTCTGAGTTTTAACCTTGGTTAAGCTCGGTCTCGTCCAGTCCTGGTCAATTTGTCCAGAACTTAAATATTGGGGAAAACAAAAGAAACATAAAGAAGAAAAAAGAAAAATCACTGGTGAGCCTGTGTACCTTAGTGTGATGAGGGTCTTGTTCATGTGTGCCCAAGTTGAGATTAGGTTGTGTAATATCCTTTTAATTCGATACTTTTTTGGCAAAATTATGCTCAGGGACGTTATCAATTGATAATTTTGGCTTTCTGATGGACCTGCTCTCCTGCCAATTTATTGTCTATATTTTAGTTCTGAATAGAGAAATTATAAGAAAAACAAAAGGATGATGGTCTTTGCAAAAATATAAGCATGTGTATATATACACAGGATTATCCGTTCAAGATAATTATTGAGTGCCTGGTAGTGAAGATATATTGGTGGTATTTTCTGAAAGTGTTTACCCCACTTGCTCCTATTTCTATGGCATTTTTTTGTGCAGCTAAATGATCACTATGTATACATGTGGGCTTATTGACTTATCTAATCATGCTAGTCAACAGACTGGGTGAAGTTTACCACACTAACTGGCCGTAGGATTTTGAGTTATTTTCTGTTAAGACTTAGTAGTTGCATTGTTTATACTAGTATTCCAACATATTGTTTTTTCAACTTTACTAGGTTACAGTATGTGTCCACAAGATCCTAGTTGCTCAATGGTAATTATGAGCTGCTGTGTCATGTGCAAGGTGTCATAAGTAGGAGAATAAGCAGATCAGTGGAGGCAAAATTATGCTATTTCATGGATATGATATAGCGTTGGTGCCTCTTTGCACAAAAAGGAGAGTGAGAAGAGAGAGGACAGGGACCACAAATGAGATTTCTATCCAACCTCTCTTTTAAGAATGCTAGTGTTTACTTTTTCACTTTGAGTTTTTTTTTTCTCCCTTTGTTGGCATTCTCTTTTTCACCATTCTGTTGCTTGTTCAATTTTCTCATACTTCAGGAGTTGATTATAGATTTTATGATAGTATAGTCCCTGGATAATCCCATTATTGGTACTTCATCCCTCATGGCATCTTCTGGTAACAGTTTGGTGTTTTCTTAACCAAGAAATTCTTAAAATAGTATATATGGGGCATAGTAAAAAGGATGCTCGGTTGTGATTCTGTGAATGCTAGCAAATTTCTACTTTCATAGTCAACCGTATTTTTTTTTTTTTTAATCTTGAGTATGTTAAAATGCTTGTTGAGGAATTGTTTATTTTTAAACAGGAATTTTTCAGCTGTAGAAGTGGTGAACATCTCTATCTTGTTGTCGTCGATTTCAGCTTGATATAACCTAGAGCTAATGGTTACTATACACTTTTTGTTTTTGTGCCATTACATGTTCCAGGCATATGTCGATGCTGTCCTTGATCTAGCTTCACATTTCATCACACGCTTGCGTCGTTATGCTAGTTTTTGTCGTACTTTGGCTAGTCATGCAGTTGGAGCTTCCTCTGGTGCTAGTGGTGCACGTAGTATGGTGGCAAGTCCCACCCACAGTTCTACCTCTGCAACAAGTCAGGGTCAGTTTGCTAAATTTTGATATAGTTGATAGACTTTATAGGGTTATGCATATTAAATAACCTGAAGTCTCATCACGCTAGCATCTTCTTTTTGTAGTTATTCTTATCTAGCACTAGTGCAACCAGAAACTAGAAAATGTATCTGCACAAAAAAATCATGTTCTGCAGCACAATGATGCAACTGAATTTTGTAGTGCATGGTATTTTCTTTGCTCTTCTGTAACAACTCAGTCGTGTTAAAATCTGTTCGCAATGTTGACTTGCTCCAATACATGTTTCACTTTGTTGAGCTTTTGATCTCCACTGGCATGCGTTATATAGAGGTAGGATTCATAACCACACTGCTGAAATATGAACCATGTGTACAGGCAACTTCTGCATTAGCTTAGCGTGGTGCTATGGGTGCAACAGTTGATGAGTGTCTCTACATTATCCATATTTACATTGTGTAATCTACGACATCCACCTGTATCTCTGTAAAGATGTTGCACTTTGCTTCTAGAGAAATTAGGATTTCTAACTGAGATGTTATAACAACTTATTTTGGACATATTCAAAATTATATTTGATGGTCCAAGGCTGCTTCTGTTGATTGATGATTTGCATTCAGTTTGTTTTTAACTGTCTTTTACACTGATAATCATGAAGGATAAGTTGCATATTCCTGCAGTGTGCTGCTAGTGGAGAAGTGATTTTTGCGTAGGATGCATTTCAGATCTTCATTAGTATTATGTTTCTCATGAACTGTATATGATGTGTTTTAAATTTTGTGAAATATGATTTTTTTTTTGTCTCTTAGAACGAGCTGAAGTTGTATTCTTGACTCTTCTATGCCAAATCTATAATGTATCTTTTTTTGACAAATTTCTGCATGCCAAATCTATAATCTATCATGATTATCAGTGTCTTTTACACTGATAATCATGAAGGATAAGTTGCATGTTTCTTCAGTGTGCTGCTACTGGTGAAGTGATTTTTGCCGAAGGACGCATTTCAGATCTTCATTAGTATTATGTTTTGCATGAGCTGCACATGATATATGTTTTAAATTTTGTGGAATATGATTTTTTTTCCCTATCTTTTTGAATGAGCTGAAGTTGTATTCTTGACTCTTCTGTTCTATGCCAAATCTATAATGTATCTTTTTTGACAAATTTCTGCATGTTCCAATGCCATATAATCTAGGCTCCCAAAGTGGAGTTCCAAGTGCAAGTGGAAATTCTCAAATGCAAGCATGGGTTCAAGGTGCCATTGCTAAAATCAGCAACAATGCTGATGGAGGATCCTCGACTGCTCAAAATCCGATCAGTGGGCCATCTTCCTTCATGCCCATTAGCATCAATACTGGGACTTTTCCTGGAACACCTGCCGTCAGGCTTATTGGAGACTGCCATTTTCTTCACAGGCTGTGCCAGTTGTTGCTTTTCTGTCTAATATTCCGCCGAAGGCAGTCACCACGTTTTATAGGAAACTTTCAGAAGAACCCAGACTCTAGCTTGCAGAAAGCTCAGCCTGTTTTTAATGGAAAAGTAGATGATAGCAGTGCAATCTCCAGACCAACTATTGGAGTTGCAAAAACTGAAGAAGGCCAGGTAGTTAGGTCCGGACAATTGATTGTTGGAGCAAAGGGGCTTGAAGAAGGGTGTACCAACAAGTCTGTAAGGTTTGGTTCTGGTAATGCAGGGCAAGGCTACACATCGGAGGAGGTATATATAAATGTGTGTGTGTGTGTGTTTTTTTTTTTGTGTACAATTATTTACCATCTGGATAGATATCATTTTCCATGGGCAATTCTAGGTTGTCGAATGTAGATAATGTGAATGTGTTGCAGTTATAATATGTAGCATGAATCACTTGACCTGCTGAATTTGTCGTTACTACACGAGTTAAAACTAGAGGAAACAGATGCCTTCTTTGACCTTGATGAACATTGAAAGCTTTATTTTACGTTTTTTCTTCAAAAACGCTATGTTACTTATTAATGCCATATGAAGCAAGCATTTGAGGAATAACTGTTGTCAGCAGACCTCCATATGCTACCACCTTCATTTTCCTTATCTTCCCCTAAAATTTTTAATTAAAAACATGAAATCCCAGAAATGGATTAGCGAAATCAATGACCGATTAGAGTCTATCAGGAAAGAAGTGAAGGCTATTCTCTTCCAGTTTTTTCGAGTTAAAGATGTACCATGTGTGATTGCCTTGATTAAAGCACTTTCCTGCAGGTGAAGGTACTCTTTCTCATTCTGGTAGATCTCTGTCGAAGAACAGCTGCCCTTCAGCACCCACTGCCTGCTTCTCAGGTTGGTGCAAGCAATATAATCATACGGTTACACTATATTGATGGGAACTATACTGTGCTACCTGAAGTTGTTGAAGCATCACTTGGCCCACACATGCAGGTGCGTCATAGATATGGGAACGAGGTTCTTTGTCAGTGCCTTTACTGTTTATAGGCGGATGGCATATCTTGTTGCGACTTGCTATACACTATATTTGCCAAACCTAGGAGATCTGTCTCTGTTAATTTAAGGTTATGGCTCACTGCAGATACCACAGTTGCACTGTTCTTAGGCAGAGGAATTCTACAGAATTGTCTTTTGTCTTTGTAGTTCTTTTTCCTGTACCTCTATGCTATAGCTGCAAAATCGGGCCCACACTGTAATTTATGTGCTTGCAATTTGTAGAATATGCCTCGTCCCAGGGGAGCTGATGCTGCTGGGCTATTACTTCGTGAGCTAGAATTACACCCTCCAGCTGAAGACTGGCATAGACGGAATATGTTTGGTGGTCCCTGGTCAGATCCAGATGATCTTGGTCCTTTGGATAACACACTGAAACCTAAGCTAGGTGGTTCTTTGAGATCCTCTGTAACTAATTTCATAGAAGGTCACAATGACTATTCAGGAGCCCAGGGCCTCTGGCCGAGGAAGCGTAGGTCCTCCGAGAGGGATGCAGCATTTGGATTGAAGACCTCCGTGGGCCTTGGATCTTATCTGGGTATTATGGGATCTCGAAGGGATGTCATTACAGCTGTTTGGAAAACCGGTCTTGGAGGAGCATGGTACAAGGTTTGTTTTTCGCATTCCTCTCTTTGCAATTTGCTTTTGTTCCTCCTCTACTATTGTGCTCGTTTGGGCAACTTTAAACGCAAAAGTTTTGTTCAACTACCAGCATAAATTAACAAAATTATCTGCATGTTTTTTGAGGATTTTTGGAACCTCGTTTTCCCTTGTGTCATCAAGAAACAAATCCCTCTCTATCTTCCTCTATGGCAGTAGGTTTTCCTTGATGGAATATGCCTTTATTTTAGTAAACCATGTTTATTGTTATTGTAGCGTTGCTTTTGATGGTAAAAATCTGAATACGAGGCATGCATTTTTTTCCAAAAAGGTAGTCAATGTTCTGTTTCTTTGTCTAGAGGTAACTGTGCAACATAGAACATGCATTGTAAGTTCTACCAGAGAAGGGAAGCTAGTATTGATGAACACATAATTCAGTATTCATCATCTCTAATCAAAATCTAGCGGTTGGTCTTTTAAATAAAAACAATCTTGAAGTGAATGATTTATCTGTTATTTTCAGTATAATTAAATGTAGCAAATACCCTTTGTTGGTATCGCATTCCTGCATTCTGGCTTCTTTGCTTGTCATACAATTATGATCGCTCTTGCAGTGCATAAGATGTTTGCGTCAGACCTGTGCATTTGCGCAACCTGGTGATCCCAATCCTCAGAACGAACGTGAAGCATGGTGGATCAGCCGTTGGGCTCACGGCTGTCCGATGTGCGGTGGCACATGGGTCCGAGTAGTGTAGTTGGGGAAGCTTCCTTCTTTTCGCCTGTTCTGCCTGGCTAACTGATGCACCAAAACTGCGCCATTGTTCGTGTCAATCCGGAGGGGGTAAAATACGGTCATGTGTAATGTCAGCAATCTTCCTTGTACCTTGAGGTCCTTGACCATTGTTCACGATGAGTTTTCTTTTTCTTTATGGCTTCACACCCAATTTAAGCTTTGGACACGTCCTTAGCCTGTTCGATTTGTAATCTGATGTAAAGGCAGCGGGTTCTGGAGATTGCTACCCTTTGATTACTAATCCCGGTTCTTGAAGGATGCATTCACCCATGTATCAATGTTTTTGTCTCAATGCGAATTTGCCTGTGATGATAAATGCACTTATTTTGCAAAATCAGTGCCACATTTCAGAATTGATTCGAGATGACAAAATGAGTATATATAGTGTTTTGGCCACATTATCTTGTTTTTTTTTTCTTTATCTTGAGTGAAAAAGAAAATATATCGGTACCATGTTCCTCTTTTACGATATTTATGTATGATTGAGGATAAGATGATGTACATTGAACCTTGTTAAATCTTGCATGGGTAGGATTTTTATTTTTCCTAAGATGAACAAAAACTAACTAAAATACACAATGTAAGCAGCTCGTCGATAATGATTTGAAATCAACATTGTTCGTAAATCCTATTTGATGATGAGCTTCGTGTAAAGTGCCCAGCTAGATCCCACCTAAGGTTTGGCTAATGATTTCTATAGTGATCGATCGTATTCACAGCATCTCATATTATTATTATTATTATATAGAATCTTGTCTCAATTTGTACAGGCACGTGGGACGGAGCCACGCAATGTCGGGTTGAGATTGGCATTCGACGTTATTTCTGACACATACACGTCGGCGTCGTGGGTTGAGTCACACACAGACTCTATCAGTGCCACAACGAGAGCCACACTGCCTTCTCTTATCGACCGTAAACGTGACGGCACGATAAGCGCACCTTCGGCTCCTCCGCCTCTCTCTCTCTCTCTCTCTCGCGCAGTGGTTGCATGTGGTGCTTCTCTTTTATTATTATTATTATTATTATTATCATCATCATCATCATCATTCATGAAAACAGCTGTACAGCACACGTGATGCGTGCACATGTAATTTGGAATGTAGAGTTGATCACCACATGCACGTCTTCTTAACATATATACGACGCCCGACTTATCAGGTGACACCGTCGTTTCTTATGCTGAGGTATCCGTCGATTTTACTTTGGACGGCCATGATCGATGCCACTCTCATCGATGAATTTTTTTTTTTTTTTGTGTGTGGAAAAAATGGGTGTAATTATGAATACAATTGAGTATATTTAAAATGGTATTTAGGGGCGTAAATATCCCAAACGGCGCAGCGGAGGACGAGGAGGAGCCCACCGGCGGGCCCCCACCTTCACCGCGGACGACGGCGACCTCTCGCACTGGCGTCAACGGTGCGGTGTCATCGCATCACGTGGTGGTGGGGGCGTCGGTCTCGTTAGCCCTTCGATTTAATCTCGAATTGATTAAGAAAAATAAAAGATCAAACATCCCTTCAAACGATGAATTTGCTGCTCTCGACAACTTAATAAAGAATTACTTAGAGGATTATTTTGACAAAAATTGAAAACTAAAATAGATGGGTTCGGAACCGAAACAAATCCCCTTTTAAATTCTAATTCTAAATTCGATAGAATCAACCGGTCGACTCCGGAAGAACTCGGTCGGAGCCGTCCACCTGTGCAACGCTTTTGTTCCTTCGAAATGTGGAAGCATTAATCCCACCGCATCGAGTCGACGCCGCACCGAGCAAACCAGCAGTGACGTGGGACGGCAGCTCGAGCTTTTAAGTGAAAGTGTCCGAGTTGAACGACGCATGTGGGGCCGCCGCTTCAATGATGTGATGGCGTGGCGTTGCGGTACGGCTCGACGCCCACTCATGTGAGATGGGGCCCGCTTCGAAAGGGACAGATCTAACTTATGAGATTGCCTACTCTTTTCTTTTTTGTTGTGTCCAAATAAAAATAAGAATAAAATACGCAACCCCATCCTCGAAGAGTCTCGTACGTGCGAGAGGGAGGAAGGAATCTGTAGGACCAAGCGTTGGCTACTAAATAAAACAAGAAGCTGGTGGTCGTCCGGTGCCATCACCGTCTTCTTCTGTGACATGAAGCGACTCCTAAAGCTCAGCAGATGGAGAGACATGCACGCTTGGTTTCTTCTGCATGCTGCCCTCTTTCTCGGCCAGCCGTCCATGCTCCGAAGCAGGCTCGAATCATTGAGATGCTGCTGGAGCAAAGCTCCATCGAGTCCCTGTAAGCATGCGGCCTCTTTTGAGCTACAAGCCAACTCTTCTGCTCTCTTCTTTCTTCGCCATCTATGCTATCTATGCATAGCTTGTCGAGTATGCATGCAACCTTTTCCGAGCTACATTCTCGCAGATCTTTCGAACAGTCTTCTTCCTTCTTGACGAGTTATTCCTGTGCTAATGGATCCTCCTCCGAAGAGGATTCTGGAAGCGTTTCCGCTGCTGCACCATCATCATCGTCTCCTTTCCTCCCTTAGTTCCCATCTTATGCGATCACTGCATCGCCATGTTTGAGGTGTCGATTTGCTTTTGTAAATAGATATATATACGGAACCGGAAATAAGTAGATGGTGGGAAACGAGACTTTGTACGATTCGTGGGGATCCGATCGGAGACCGGGGGCAACCCGTGTTCCGTAGGACGGATCCCGGCCCCAGCCGGTCACCCCCATCTCCTATTTATGGAACCCGCGTCGTCTCCTCTTCCTCCCACCACCGATCGCTTCTCTACGCCTTGCTTCGGACTGTTGGCTTGGGGGTTACATTTGGGTTGGGGTTCGGTTTTTCCAGTGCATGGCAGTGAGCTTGGTGTCGAATGAGGTGTCGGACCTCTGCATCGGGAAGCCAGCGTTGAAATCGCTGCCGCTCTCCGCCGCCGTCGTCGGCGACGCCCTCTTCGCCCTCAGGAGAAGCGGCGAGCCCCACCTTGCCGTGCTCTCCGCAGACCGGGACGCGCCGGACAAGAAGGCCGTCACCGGGAAGCTCTGCGTTGCGGACGTCATCTGCTACCTCTGCTCCGACGGCAACCTCGAGTCGCCGACCGTTGCGCTCGAGCGGCCCGTCTCCGTCCTCCTTTCCAAGGACTCCGGCCTCGTCCGCCAAGTTGAGCCGCAGTTCAGGTACCCTTTCGTCCCTCTTAAAACGCCTTCTTCTTTGGGTTGATTTAGAAACCTCCTTCCTGTCGTACCAAAAAAAAAAACTTGAATCTTTGTCAGTTTTCGTGGTATTGTAAATAAGAAATCGAGAGAAAGCCGTCTCCTTTCTGCAGTATGAAAGCCAAAGATTCGATTTTTACCTTTCTGTGGAATTTCATTCGCAGCGTATTGGAAGCTCTCGATTTGATCCTCGACGGAGCGCAGAACCTTGTGGTCCCCATTGGCTCCGTCGGCCGGAAGAAGCTCCACCACGGCGGTGGCGGCGCCACCGTCGAACACTGCTGGCTGACACATGAGGACTTCGTCCGCTACTTCCTTAACTCCATCGCCGTCTTCTCCCCCGTTGCCACGCTCTCCATCGATGCCGTCGGCCTCGTCCGCTCCGCCGCCGCCCTCACCGTCCGCCACGACGAGCCCGGACTCGCCCTCCTCCCCGTCCTCCGCCGCGCTCTCTCCGAACAGGCCGCGGTCGCCGTTGTCACCGACGACGGCCGACTGCTGGGCGAGATCTCCCCCTTGGCTCTTTCTGCCTGCGACCTCATGGCCGCGACCTTGGCTGCCGGCGTCGCAACCCTCACGGCAGGCGACCTCATGGCCTTCGTCGACCACTATGGCTCGCCACCGGAGTCCCTCGTCCGCGCAATTAGAGCAGGACTGAAGGAGAAGGGGTTGCAGGAGATGCTTGAACTAATGGAAGACGTGTTGTCCTCGTTCTCCCACTCGTCCTCGTCGCCGTCGGCCTCCTCGTCCTCGTCCTCCGACGAGGAGTGGAGCGGGGGAAGGCGGCCGAGGAGGCTGAGGTCGAGGAGCTTCTCCATGGGGAGGAGATCGGAGGAGCCGGAGGTGTGCCACCCCGGGAACTCGCTGGTGGCCGCAATAGTCCAGGCGCTGGCGCGCCGGGTGAGCTATCTGTGGGTCGTCGACGAAGTCGACTATAGCCTCATCGGCATCGTCACGTTTGCCGACATGCTGAGGGTTTTCCGAGAGCAGCTGCAGCCATCTGTCTAAGATCTCCAGAGGTGTTTAGGAGTTGCATGCTGTTTACCTTTGTGCTTTGAATGTATCGAGTCTGTCATTGGACTTTAGACTGTCGCTGCTTCGTTCTGCCTGTGTATGTGATTGTTGCTTCACCTGAGATGCATCTCTGCAGATCCTTCCAGCCATTTCACGCATCCGAAATGGTGAAGGATGCTTGCTGTATCTGATGTTGCCGGCCCTTTCTGAGACGAAGGCCACAAAAGCCCACCATGTCGACCTTTCATAACCATCAGCTGTTACTGTGCTGCATCACAGGCAGAGAGAAAAGAAAAGCAGGTAAACGCCATAGATCCAAAAGCTCACAAGCTGGAATAAAAAAAAGGAAGCAGTCGATGGACGTAGCTCAACCCATGCAACAACAGCAAGTAAAGAAATGCGTGCGTCCATCTCCGTGGGAAGATGACAGCCTGCTGCATTGTTTGTTTAAAGGATAGCAGCGTGCAGTGTGCTGCTTGCTGGAGGGAGAACAAAGATCAAAAGAGTCTAATGGCAGATAGAGTTTTTGAATCTTAACGTTGCAGTCAAATTCACACGTAAAACCAAGAACATGCGCCTCGCCAAGCATTGACCCATCGGCTGATGGAAAAGAAGTATGTACTACTTGGACTGCACACCACAACAAAATTTAATGGTTCAAAGCATTCGGAAATCGATGATTCAAATTAGACCCAAACTCAGAAATATATTCTCAAAAGGCCGTTCACAATTAGAAGATTATTTCAAAAGAATTGATGTCATGATCCAGCACTCGTAATTGTCCACTACATCTTAATGTGCACAAGGCTGTTTTAGCTACATGGTTTTGACTCGTATGGATCGGTTTCAGCTTGAATTCAATGTTTGGCCACAATCCATCCAATGCTTGTAGCTTAAATGAGATTTGGCCACGATCCATCCAATACTTGTCTCCGTTGCTTTCATTTTGAAATCACATTGTCCATCTTGGGTAAAGTATGCAGCGAGACCATTTTAGCTTTAGGTAAGTGACGAATATTAGATTTTGTCTCAGATTTTGCTATCAACAGTCAAGATGTTTACCAACTAAGCTGGTTGATAACTTTGTTGTAGCATATAATCATGTTTATAACCTTCTATTGCAACCAAACCTTAATCCTTCGATAGGGGCTATTGTTGAGGCAAATCAACAAGCATTTTGCAAGCAAGAACATTGGAGATTACTACAAAGAGCGATTACAAGATCTTGAGAGACATAAATTCACCTTATCACAAAGTTAGCTAGAATTGTCTAAGTTTTGAGACACCCTTGTGTTATTCATGTGCAAAGGGTTAGGCTAGTTGTGACATTGCTTAAGTTCCAAAGGACTTTAAAAAGAGCAAATTGATTGGTTCAAAAATGAGTGATGCACAAGTCCTGACGTCTTGCGGAGAGGACAACTTTACAAGCAATTCAACAAATACTTAGTACCCAAAAGAGAAAAGAAATAAATGAGAAAATAAGGATTTTCGAAGACAAACGAATAGTCGTAAGTCCGCAAACAATTGCTTGCTATGCATTGGGCAAGTTGACAAGTTTCTATAAACTTAATATGCGAACTTATGAATCTGATCAACACTTAATGCTACCACAAACGTCTATCCAACTATATGCCACTCGAAGGGTTTATGAGTGCTAAGATGGTTGACGTTTTGTTTTGCACCACAACACGTTGTAAATAGGTCATTCTACAATAATTTTGCCCACGTTTGTGGGCGATCACTCTGTAGTCCTGTAAACTATTTCTGTTCATAATTTTCAAGCAAAAACACATAAAAACAAGATAAAATATGATACCAAATATATGTACAAGTAAACAAAAACAACAAACATTCCGTCGGCATGGATGTTATGGTTGCACGACGATCGTTGTGACAACCTAGTATTTTGAGGAAAAAGGCTCGATTTAAATGGGCTCCTCTTCTAATTTTGATTGATTTTAGTACTCGTTTTTTTTTGCATGAGTTACGTGCAGCGACAGCAGGTGACTAGAGAGGTAAGGACGGTGCCCGTCTCCATTCCCCCCTCTTCAACATTCTGTCGAACACCATCAAGAAAGGCTATTTGCCATAACAGTGGAACAACATCAAGGCTATCCGCCAGAACACCATCAAAAAGAAGAAGAAAACTTGCCTCTTGGTTATAGTAGGATGGTGCCATTGCACACGGTGGAATAGTTCTCGATGCCAACAGATTGGAGCTATGAGCAGCGCTTGAACCAGTGGGGGAAAGAGAGATGAACGGAAAAGTAGATAGTTTGGGAATGACGCGTTGTGTGTTTTAGATAACCTCGACTCGAGCGGGTCAATGGTAGACGGACCCAAAGTGACGGAGTACTGGCCTTAAGATAAAGCTCAAATCAAACAGTTTTAAACGGTGAGAAAAAGCATGTTAAGTTAGTCATCAAGGGCATATTTTAGTTTGAGCATAAAGGATTTATTTAGACTTTTTTCATATTTTCATAATTTTCACACTTAAAAAATTTGTCTTGGCAAATAGTCTATTTCAGCAAAGTTTTCAAAGGAGAAAAAACAGAACCCAAAGGATTGAGAATCCAAACCAAAATGACTTTGCATAGTTTTGTCAACCAAAAATGGGTGAAAGAGACATCCCACAGGTTTGCATGAGCAACATGAGGAAGATAAAACACAACAGAAAATTTTGATATGCTATTTTGATTAAAGAAAGTAGACCATAAACATTGAGGGATATTAAGGGATCCCAAGATCATCATGCCTGAAAATATTATTCAACATTTGTAATAGCTCCAAAACAAATTGTCAATCACTTGAGCCACCTATTAGCATCAAAATAAACTTGGAAGTGTTCATATACAACAAAAATGAATTAGGTAAGAACACAGAATACTATCTGTAAGGACAATTGTGCTATTTCTAGAACAACCAAATAAATAATAATGGTTATCATGCTTGGATCATATGGTGATGGCATTGGTCAATTGAATAATAAAATAAGTGACAAATTGGAGACAATATTAGCTGTGAGCTTCTAATGATTACCTTAAGGAGTTCAAGAAAGATATATAATATTGGGGTGGAAGAGGAGGCAAAGCCTGCCTTAATCCTTCCACAGAGGTCAGTGGAAGAGCTTGGCTAATCTACTAGAATCTTCTTATCCACCATGGATGGGACCCAACACATCTTTTGCTTCTCCAACACTCTCCTTCTGCCAACTCAACTTGGTTTTCCATGAAGAATATCTTTGTCTCCAAATGATTCTTCACCTCTCGTTCAATCTCATTGACAACTACATGTTGATTTCACATAACATATGTAAGCTGTGTATAATTACTTAATTAATTAATTTGATGATTATACATTATGAACACTCAATATTTTTATCCTATAAAATTTTAAAAAAAATATCAACAAAGATCAAATTTCATCATCATCACTTACTCTCACAAACAAAAAATAAATATTACTATATATTTTATTAAATCATTTTGGATATAAATAGTAAGGTAGGTTTGTCAAACACATCATACATTAACATTTGATCTGCACCCTTTTATTTAAATGGCAGAAGTATACAATGAGGTGCATCAAAATGCCACGTGGGCAATGTGGGCATACCTCCCACCAACTTGTGTTGATCGGATAATGTATTGAAATCAATATCAAATTGAGATCTTAAACCTTAAATTCATATCTTATGAAAAATGTAGCCTATATTTAATTAGCTTCAAACGTTATAAAAAATGGTAATGGACGGGATCGCCCGTGAAAGTGTCCAGGGTGACTTGGCCTGGAGCTGCAGGCCCCACGTGGCAGGGTTCGGAAGTCCACCGTGGGGTGGCGGGGGAAACCCGAATCCACTGATTGAAGGCACCCGGTTTTGGGCACCGCGTTTCCGAGGCCCCACGCCGTGGCATTTTCGTGGTTTCCTTCCTTTTCCAGGGCCCAATTCTCTCCGTTAGATAAGAGTACAGGGCCGTGACGGAGACGATTGCGTAGCATTGCCGAGTTCCAATTGCACGAGAAAATTCTGCATCTATTCCGAGCAAATCGAGCACTTTATTTTCTATTATTAAGAACATTTATCTGTATTAAAAATAGGAAAAAATTATATTCCATTATCCGACTCACCCACTCTATCGGTGGCCGCCGTCCCACCTTACGGCGGACCCCACCCGTGGCTAAATCACTCAACGCGAATATTTCTTCCACGTTTTGGGAATCACTGGCCTGTTTACTTGCCTTACGATTGGTTGCTGTGGGGGCGAGATGCGGGTCCGGGTCTCTGTGTCCAATAACAAGGCAGGTGGACAACTTAGAGGCTTAGTTCCTTTCGTCTCTCTGTGTTGTGGTCAACCAACATAAAATAACGAAGAGGGTGGCGCACTAAAATATCTGTTGTCAGTAGATAAGGACACGGCACCGTTTCCTTGCATCACCCATAAACCCGCACCCGCCGCGGGGCCGGCTGCAACAACCTTGCGGGCCCCACGTCTGTCGACCATTCGCGGGAGCGTCTCGAGTCTACCCATTACGCCGAATTTATCGCCTTTGCCCGAATCCAGAAGCGCCCACGGGCGTCCGTCCCCGTCCACGTGGCGCTTGTCCGTCGTCCTGCCCTCCTTTTTCCCCCTTCCCCTTCTCTCTCGCTCTCTCTCTCTCGTCTCTTCTAAGCAACCTACAGATCAACGCTTGCAGAGTGCAGCAGAGTGATCAAAGGAGGCAACTTTCCTTTTTTGTATTCTTACGGCTCCCAAAGAGAAGAGGAAGGTGGGGGGGTAGAGAGGAAGAGGAGGAGGAGGATGAGGAAAAGAGAAGAAGAATAAGAAGAAGAAGAGGAGGAGGTTTAGGATTCGGGGTTTTAGAGGAGGAACTTTTAGGGTTTCGATTCCTTTGGATGATTGGAAGGAGGAGATGTTGTCCGGTGGTTCCATGCGGAAATCATTCAAGGACTCACTGAAGGTTCTTGAAGCTGACATACAGCACGCAAACACTTTGTATGTGCTGCTACTCTCTTCTTTCTCTTTGTTCTTTTGATAGGGTACTGGGGATTTAATTTCTTAATCAGCGTTTGGTTGTGCTGTGGTTGAATTGGGTTTCTGATAGACTATTGGGTGTTAGAGTAATCTGTGGGCTTTTGATGTTCCTGATGATGGTCTGAGAATTAGAAAAAGGATAATTTTTTCTATCAGGTACATTTAATTGACTTTAAGAGCTTGCCAAATTTTCTTGTCTTTTCTTTTTATCATGGTTTAGCGATTGGTAACTGAAGAACTTACGAGGGTTTGGTGTTACAGATAGTCTTTTGTGGTGTGATTTCTTGAGGGGGCCTTTTTATGCTTGTAGTTTATACAAATTTGGCTTTTGGGGTTATGCAATTGCTATCTTAAATAAGAAAAGCAGAGTGGAAAGGGTTACTGTTTTTTTGTTGTAATTGTGTGATTGAGACTTAAATGTGGTCTAGTAATCAGGAAAAGCGGGTTGATTTACCAGTTCATCTTCTTCATACTTTTATTGAGAAGAAGATTTAAGAGGCTAGGATTGTTTAAGCTACTTTTTTGCTATCATGTTATGTTCCTCCTCTCGTATCTGTCGATGCTTCTCGATTGGAATAACTATTTTCTAGTTAAGTAGGATGAAGCAGGTCTGTCGTGGTTTTTGTTATTTTAATGCATTCCGAATCCTTCATCGCGATTTGCAGGGCTTCAGATTTCCCTACAGACTATGATGGTGCATGCCTTCAAATGCGAATGTCATACAGTCCAGCTGCCCATTTGTTTCTTTTTCTTGTGCAATGGACAGATTGTAGTCTTGCTGGGGTACTTGGGCTCCTCAGAATTATGATATATAAGGTATCTAAATGTTTTGCAAATGCTGTAGACGTGCCACTGGGATTTCTTTTGTTCATTAGAGAACTCTGAGTTGTGCAGGTTCACATTGATGGATCAACAACCATGTCAACTCATGAAAGAAAAGCTAGCATTAAAGAGTTCTATGGTAGGTTCATTGCACTGAAGTTTGGCAATTGCTTTTCTCTCATCGGTGATTGTTAATTTTCTTGTGTTTTTTTTCTCCCTTTTGGTACTCATCTGCAGCTGTAATTTTTCCCTCCTTGCTTCAACTACAAAAAGGTATATCTGATATGGAAGACAAAAAACAAAAGGCAGTATGCTTGGAGAGATACAGACGAAGAGATGACAATGAACGGAAGCAGTTCTCTGAAATAGATGCTGAAAGAGAAGAGGAATGTGGGATTTGCATGGAGATGAACAGCAAAATTGTATTGCCCAATTGCAGCCACGTGATGTGTATGAAATGCTACAGAGAATGGTACAAATCTTTTCTATTCAGAATTTTACTAGTTTTTTGCTGTAAGCTTATGTTTTGTTGTGGTGTCTATTGTTCCATCAATAAACGCCTTTTCTATTTCAACTTGAGCCTGCAAAACAATGCAATAATGTGAAGCCTTTAAATTGCCTCTAGGATGTTTGTGAACTTAACTTTGCGGGACATAATTGATGGTAAATGCAAAAAGGAAAAAACACATGCCTTAAGTGTTCTAGTTGACACTGCAAGAAAAAAATATTAGGTAATTTTCCAGGGAGGATCTAATCTTCGATTGCTTGGCAGTAAGAAACGGAACTTTATAACGTTGAAGGGTTTCAAATGCTTCCTCTACTAAGCTTAGTGGCTTTTTTAGAAAATAATCAGTTGTGCAGCATAGTGACTGGTCGATGTCCTAGTGTAATGTAAACGAATCACATTGCAAGGTCAGCTGTTGAATCAAAGTGAGGAATTATGGATAAGTAACCTGACTATTTCTTGTTTAGTAGACATGCCATTGTAACACTTTATGCAAACCTTGAAGTTTGATAACTCAATTGAGAAGGAGCTCAATCAGAAAATTGTAACACCAAATGTATGATGTACTCGTTAAGCAGCTTAACTTTGTAAATTAGGATTCAGATTTAAGCTGGATCAGGTATTAAAGTGGCAGTTGGTTAGCTCTGGTGGATTACAGATGTCAAAAGGTAATCATGTTAGACAGATTCATAAAGTATCTATCTTACTAGAACATGATAAGAGGATGTGTCATTTGTTTGGTTGAATGAATGAAATGGGAAGTAGTGCTTCTGGGGGTTTTACATGGTCACTTCGTATGCCTGCAACTCAAGGTAAATGCGGATAGACTGCAGCAAGTCTTTTTACATTCACAGGATTGTTTGGCATGATAAGGTCGGGTGAACAGTTAAAGAGTGTCACCACTAATGCATGTTTTTCGGATTCAAGGTAAAGAAGGTGCTATCGAAGAGCTGTTTAACTTATTTAATTGAACTTCACTTAAGCAAAAATAAAGAGACAATAGTAGTTCAAGCATGAGGTTTAAAGGTTTGAAATGGTGTCAGCAGCAATTGGTCCTCGTTGTGAACTAATTACAGTAACGATGAATGTTATACCTGTTTATTCACTTGTATGAACAACTCTTATATCTCACAAGTGCACTTCCTATCATTGAGCTTAAATGTGGACCTTGAGGTTTTTCTGCTGTCTTAGTTCTCAATTATGAGGTCATATGAAGACCTAAGGAAATGATTTGTCATTGCAGGAACTCAAGATCACAGTCATGTCCCTTCTGTCGTGATAGCCTCAAGAGAGTAGACTCTGGCGATTTATGGGTATACGTGGATCACAGAGATGTAGTTGACATGGCAATGCTGTTGCGTGACAACATCAGACGCCTAATCATGTACATAAAAAAGTTGCCAGTGGTCGTTCCGGAGTCCGTCATCGATGCTTATGATTCTCACGTTAGGTGATGTAGAAAAGCATGTGGTCAACTTCCACGGATTCCTTAACTCCGCCAGCTGTTTGCTCAATTAGCTTAATTAATTTGTGCGTTGGATATCATTCTGATTCATGGTTGGGAGCTGCTGCTAATTTTTAAGCGGCCTATGGACTTCAGAAGCTATGTTGGGAGGCATCCATCGGGCAACTTCAGCACTATGTAAATGTCTGTACAGTTAGTCAACTTGAAAGTTATGAACCATTTCAGTGTCAGCACAGTAAGCACTAACTGGTGCCAATGCCGGTGCTTAAGCTATTTCTAGCTATTGTAGTATGTGGCTCGCATTGTGGATGGTAACTCTTCTCAGTTAAAAGAGAACATTCTGGTCTGGGATAAATGGTCATCTGTAATGCTGTTGTGCTGCATTTGCTGTCGCTACATATTGAAGTGGTATGTTGCAGCTTTAGAAGGGAGTTGCGCGAGGTTTATTTTTCTTGTCTTCATTGTGGTTTGCAGTATTTGCTTCTTAATGGATCGATCTAGATGGGTTCAGTTGTCTTTTATGATCAAGGAACCTGTCGTTTGCAGTGAGTGGTATTACATGGTAAATTGGTGGAGGAAGATGAAGGCGCAGCTGGAAATTGAAAGCTGCATGTTTAAGGTCAGCATTCAAAGAACTCTCATGTCAAGGTGGTGGCCATTTGTGGATCTGTCGTAGTGCCGAGACATGAGAAGCCGGGTGTGGTGGAGCTGCCGCTCAGGTGTTCGACGCATTGTTGAAGTGGGCATTGTCGGTATCTGTACTTTCAACCAGTGGCAAGAAGCCACTTCGACAATGCGTAGAACACCAGTTTGTCTTCTTGGAACTCTTTCTTGAGGCTGAAGTATAACGATTCTGATAATAGTAATAAGAGTTGTAATGACGTTGATAATAACAACAGCGATATTAAAATAGGAGCTTTATGGCAACCCACGACGACTCCGTTTCGGCTGCCCTTTTCTTGTAGCGCGCGTCCTTTCTCCGACTCGAGGCTTTCTTTTTGGCTTCTCTTCCAATTGCTCCTGTAGCGGCACGACCGGCAGCGCGAGACGAAACCCGGCGTCGTGAGATCCGGGAGCGGGCGGCGCAGATGGCGTCGGAGGATGACTCCCGGAGCATGGTGTCGACCTACGGGAAGCTGGAAGGGGTGGCGATGTGGGTAGGCGCGAGCGTGGTGTCCGCCTTCTTCGCCTCCCTTGAGCGCTGCTCCTGCATCAACCTCAGCACCACCGAGGACGACGGCGACGACCTCGAGGAGGCCAAGGACCGCCCCCTCATGCTCACAAAGCCCGTCCTCCACGACGAGGAGAATCCCAAACCTTCCTCCCTCTGATCCAGTCAACTCCCTCGTCATCACCGTGGAACCCTAAATCCTTGAAATCGTTCGGTTCGTGGCATCGTCGATCTCGATATGTTTCTTGTTTCTCTCTCGTGTCGTGTGTTTGCTCTTTTTAACTCTCCGTGTGTTGATCCATGCGTTTCTTTCGTACCAGTGGAGATCTGAGTTCGCCTTAGAAACCTGATCTTTGGAAGTGACGATCATCAAAATATTGTGTTTCCTTGTCGTGATACGGTGCCTCGATGCTTTCTTGCTCATCTTGTCATGGCCAGGTTTTGATTTCTTGTGATTCTTGTTGCATATGCACGTAGAGCTTGTCCAAATACTACTTCTTCCCGGTGTCAGATTTTTAGGAAGGTGCCGATCCAAATGTTTTGGATCAAGATTCAGCTGAAACAAATCGTATGTTTTGCCGATGTTGCTTTGATTTGATTTCTTGCAGTTCTTCTTGGTGTGTGCATTTCATTTTCCCTGAAACAAGAATCCTTTTCTTGGTCGAATGGCTGCTTGATGTTTGCTTTTTTTGTATTAGATTATAGGAAAATGAGACAAATGCATTGCTGGGATTTAGCGTGATGCACCTTGGGACCGTACCTTAGATCTATTCTTCCTTTCCATGGTGAAGTGCATATCATCTTTGACTCTTAGAATACCAAGTAAGCTTCTTCTCCCTCTATTTCAAGAATGCTTTGGAGGACTGGAGCAGGGGACTGAATGGTTGACTTTAATTTTGCTTCCATTAACTTTGTGATACATCTTTATGTTCCATTAACTTTAATTTGCCGTAGGTCAACAAATAACCAGAAGAGCATGATCTAGGAACAGCCATAGCAGTAAAAGTAACAATACTCAAAAGAACATGATTTAGGCATAGCCACAAAAATATAAGTAACAAATGATTTCTATCAAACATGTAAACAAGAAGGAATGCCAAATTTGGTTTTTTGGTGTCATGTAAGTATGACATTTTTTTGTTTTGGAGACTGACTCATTCATTTGATAGAAACCCTGATTAATCGTAATAGACAATCATTCATTTATCCCCCCACATCTGATGTGGGACTAAATCTTCATCGGTATGGTCCAAACCAATGCGGAATCCAGAATGTGAGAATCAATATTCTTCTGCAAGTATTGTAATCCAATGGGAGAATTAATCCACTAATTAATTTGATAGTTTTGAAATCATAGGGTCCAAAATTCTTAAGTACAAGTTAATGGTAGCAGAATCATCAAGTCAATTTATCTCTCCACATCTAATGTGGAATTTTATTTATGGATACAAAAAGAATTACGTTGATACTTCCACATATTACGAGTAATGTAGGAGGCATCCCTTTTTCCCTAGGGATCATGAAATTTAATATGAATTTAGGGTAAAGGGGGCTTTTCCTAGTTTGATATTTAGTTGCTAAATTTAGTAATGTTTTATTATTTTTTTCTTATTTATTGCTATTATGCACCACTTGTGTCATGACATGGCATAACTTGTCTATCAACTCTATTTTGGCCTAAGTCACTAGCCAAAATGTTTGAA
Organism: Musa troglodytarum; assembly: GCA_023547065.1. Lineage (NCBI taxonomy): Eukaryota > Viridiplantae > Streptophyta > Magnoliopsida > Zingiberales > Musaceae > Musa > Musa troglodytarum. The sequence goes on from CP097504.1 coordinate 52,297,184, forward strand.
CCCACGCATCATGCCACAATACTAGATTGGCCTTGATATCAAATGTCACGACCTCGCCTGATGGGAGAACTGCCCTACTAACTTCGTTGAACTTGAACCATTAGCTCAAAAATGCTTAATTAAACTTAATAATAGCACCCACATCAGACTTTTATCGACTCAATAAGTAAATCTTGGTTTTATCGACTTCCTATGTGGAACTACTTGGGATGCTACAATTTTTTTTTTCTATTTGGTACGAGAAAATCAAAGCCAATCAATATTATTTTTTGCCACATCATTTTGACTTTCTTGTACCAAATGGAAAAGGTCAAACGGTATGAATCCTTGGCTGAATCACCGGCACCCGTATGTTTGAGCTGGTTGCAGGGTTTGGTAAGGTTTCATGGGAACCGTCAAGAAAGTTGGGTTTGCTGGAACAGTATTGAAGAGCTTGCTATTGTTACCATGATTGAACATTCTGTGAAGCAAACTTGTTAAGAAAAAGAGGAGACGCTCATTAGTTGGTGTAGCTGAAACAATGGATTGCTGCTAGTTGATATCATTTTCCGCAAATAACAGAATGCAAAGCCTTTAGTTTCATTTTATGCCCATTACAACTTCAATATTGTTCTGAAGTTAAATACTGGCCTAGTTGTTTCACTTAGACATGGCCTTTGCTATAGATATTCACATCTATTTTCTGTTTATCATTTCTTCTTATTTAACACAAATCAAGATCATTTCTGTTTAGTTGATTGTATTTTCTTTATAGTGGGGGGTTTGTTTTTTTTTTTTAGTTTACACTTCTGTTCTTTGTTAGTGTAATCTGCCTGCTAGAAAAGCAGGATTTGCAGTATATGCAGGGGTAAGTTTATAAACCGAAGTGGATGAGCTATAGGCAAATTCCAATCCTACCCTAGATTTTTTGCTAATCAACTTTGTAAAATTTAACCAATACTAAAATCAAGTTTACATCTGCAAGCATTGATAGAGAAACAATAGGGCTTTACTTTGCCAGCCTGATGTAAAATGTTAGTGGGAAAAGTTACTCTTGACATTACTGAAGAAACAGAAATTAGAACATGCATAGCAAGTATTGCTTCCTTTTTTTTTCTTTTATTTTGCTCAATTATTTGTTTTGTTTTCCTAGCGACTATCTTTTATCAGGTCAGGAAATCCGGATGCCTAAACAGCACTGTTGCTCGCAAAATCTTGGGTACCTCCATTTGGTTTGTTTTCTGCATGCACCAAATTGGGCAAAATAAAAAGTGGCATGTTTGATGAGAGGTTTAATGGACGTGGAGAAACTGGAGGTGGTGTTAAGATAATTAATCTATTAGGCCTTTTTGATTCACTGGTTTATGAGAAAAGAAGCAAGAAGAGGAAGACAAAAAAGGATGGAGCACATCGGGAAAACATCAGAAATCAAAGCGCACAATTCAATTCCTCTTGATACCAGTCGTCCCAGGTGAAGACGTCAAACAAAGAACCAGAATGGACCTGGAACAAGTCCGCCCTTTTTTTATTTCTCGCTCGCTCGCTCGCTCCTGCGCGGGGTCAGATGGGCTGCTCCGCCGCGTTCTGCTTCATCAGAGCCGCCTGGATCACGTGGCTGTAGCTCCCCTTCTCCATGAACAACCGAGCAAAATGGTGCTTGCAGTAAAGGATGCCGTTGAGCGCCGCACAGGACGAAGGCGTGAGGGTGCAGCCTCCCACGGAGCACTTGAAGCAGGTCTTGTGGTACGACTCTCCCTCCATGGTCAGCTGCCACAACAAGCAGTACGTGTGGTTAGACGGCCCACGTCTCTCGTCATCAACACTCGGCGATCGAGGTGGGGGGGCAGGGATCATACCGTCTCCAGGGGGTATGCCGTTTTCTTGCAGCTCGCACATTTGTCCTGAGTTCCGCTGAACATGGAGGAGAACTTGCTTGGCGTTTTAGACTGGCAATAATAATAAGACATGGCCCATGTCATAATACTTGGTTCAAACATCAGCGAGGAAAGAAGGAAAAAAAAAAAAAAAACATCTATGTCGGCTTACCAGTTCATTCCTCTCTCCACCCTTCGTCCCTGAGGATCACGAAGCAATCAGCGGCTGGATTTTTCGGATCCGAGAATAACAATGGCAATCACCTACCTGTGGGGAACTTTTTGGTGAAGGTGCCGGTCTCCTTGAACAGCTGCTCGAAATGAGGCTTGCAGTAGAGGACGCCCTCCATGGAAGAGTAGTTGCACATCTATGCACGGAGGGAGGCAAGGCACGGCGGCATTCCATGACACGGCGAAGAGAAGGGTTATTGGAACAGTACGTATGTGTGCATTACACATTATGTTTTGCGGACATCGAAGGAGAGTGTGTGTACCGAGAGAGTCCCATTGCAGTGGCTGCATCTGAAGCAGGACTTGTGATAGATGACTCCATCGGCGGACAAGAGGTCTATGAAATGGACGGTCTTCTCGCATGCCTTGCACTTGTCGAGGGTGCCGCTGAAAGACATTCTGAAGAGCCCAAAAGTCCAAACCTGGGAACCGCGAAGGTAGGCAAAGGAGGAGGAGAGAAGGAGAAGACGCGGCCACCCAACACCGATGAACTAGAGATCACCCTGATGCATTAATCTCGTAAGAAAGACAGGTGGACTAGAACATGGATGTGGGTGGTGGAGGAGCTTCTGCGTCCCTCTCGTTCTCGGATGAAGATGATAAGAAGACGGGCCACCGAGCCGAGAGAGGAGGAGGAGGCGGTTGAGGGCTAATTTACACCGAAACGTGGGAGCAGGGGAGGAAAGATAGGAGAGTAAAGCGGAGGGATGTAAGCTTAAATCCACAGGATCAAGTCAAGCCGGTGAGGCAAGGGCGGGGGCGTCGTCGTAATCCACGCTGTCGACGCCCGAGTACGTGGGAAGAAGTCGACAACCACTCAAGAATTAATTGCCTGATAGAAGGGAAGCTTAAATCTCTCTCTCTCTCTCTCTCTTGTTCTATTTTTTTTTCTTTTCTTCTCTTTTTGAACTGATCTAATCTGATTCCATAAAACCCCGCCTCCTCCTCCTCCTTTATCGTTTCATTCTTTCGTCTTGTTTCCTCTTATATTTTTTTTAAAAATAAAAAACAAATAATCTTTTTAAAATATTTCAAAAGTTAAAAAAATACGAGCATGTTTACAAATTATGTGTGGGTGTGGATTTATAAGCATAAAGTATTTTGGACAAAGTTCATCATAATATACTCAATTTTAAACTTACATTTCGAAACATGTAAATTTAAAAACTAATACTTCTAAAATCTTTCAAATACTTCGTACATAAGCACGAATGTATATGTTCGAACTATTTTAGACAAAGTTTACCGTGATACATTCAATTCGAACTAAAATACACTCGACTGTAAAATTCATATACCTTCTAAACGATCTTAAACTTTCACGATTCCATTAGAACATAATTTTAATTTAAAAAATATTAATTTTAAAATTTTAAGATAAATATAACATCATTTTATATCAACTCGTTATTATTATTATTATTATTATTTTGATAGATTATGTGAATGAGTTCACTTCATTTTCAAGCACAACGAGAGCTTTTGTGGGTCAATCGTGAGGAAAATGTGAGAGAGGAGGAGGAGCACCACTATGTTTATGCTTCAAATCCTATGATTCGATTTGTGTTCTAAAATACAATTATATTTTGCATGAAAGAGAAGCTGCATATAAATTCGTTTTGCTATCTGCGGCATTTGCAAAGGAAACTATGTGGGTATTGTCGCCTTCTGCTTCGATTTCCGCAACGTTTTTGTGCGATGGAAGCGAAGTACTCCATCTTTTGCAGGCAGACACGCTTCCGACTCGTTGATCTCAGCCTTCGGTAGGCCAGCCGATGCTTCTCCTTCCTGCTAATCGTCGGACGGAGTTTGTCGTTCTCAGCAACGTTTCCTCGTGGATGAACTCGCACCATGAAGCCATCAATGCTACGCTTCCTTAGAGGAGGCAGCAGCAGCAGCAGCAGCAGCAGCAAGGTGGAGGCCATGGCGCCGTCGGTGACGAGCCGCGCCGACAAGGTGGAGGCGTGGTTTCCACGTCATGCATGAGAGAGGTGGGAAGCAGCCGACGGGTGGTGGCGCGGTGGGAGACGAAGAGGAGGTGGCGTGGAGGTTGGGGATGGCAAAAAGCTTTAAGATTCGTCTGCTGACGACCTCGCCAGTTTCGAAGGGGGCTAGTTTCTGGTCACCGTCAGTGAGGGTAAGGTCCGGTTATTTAAGAAGTTTGAGGCCAAAATAAATTTTTTGTGACCAATTCGTCATCGAATGGGTACATGGTAAGCTCACTATCGGTATCGGTACCCGCGTTTTCGTTGGTTGGATCGGGCCGGGTCATGGTCATCGAGCTTGGCCCGATATAGCTATATTTAGATCCGCGGTGGGAGACGAAGAGGAGGTGGCGTGGTTGATGGGGATGGCTAGAAGCTTTAAGATTCGTGAGCTGGCGATCTCGCCAGTTTCTGGTCACCGTCGGTGAGGGTAAGGTCGGCTTATTTAAGAAGTTTGAGGCCAAAATAAATTTTTTGTGACCAATTCGTCATCGAATGGGTACATGGTAAGCTCACCACCGGTATCGGTACCCGCGTTTTCGTTGGTTGGATCGGGCCGGGTCATGGTCATCGAGCTGGGCCCGATATAACTATGCTTAGATCCGCTCTAGATGCCGGTCACCGTAGGTGGAAATAAGGACGGAGATATCGGACGGTTTTGGAGCCAAAAAATTATTTTCGGGCCATTTTGCGAAGAGACAGGTCGACGGTAAGGGTACCGAAAGTATGTGTACCCACATTTTGATGGGTTGGGCCGGCTCAACCGTTTCCGAATCGAAGAGGCGGATTCCGGCCCAGACCAGCTTGGTTTGCTCTATGTGGGTTCAATTCACAACCAAACGAACCAACCCGGCTGGTTCATTACTCGGCCGATCTCAAAGTACGTGAATTCTCTCATTTCTTTAGATAACACAGCAGTAATTTTGAGAACGAACAGCTGCAGCAAACACAAGTAGTGAACTCATTCATTCTTTCCCATGGAAGAGAGCAACAATTCTGTTGACTTTTAACCTCTAATTTACATATGAAATAATAACCAAAACTCGGCTTTTACGATTCCTCGATACTTCCATAAAGAGGTAATAATAGTCCATCACATATATATATATATATAGATAGATAGAGAGAGAGAGAGAGAGAGAGAGAGAGAGAGAGAGAGAGAGAGGCTAATTGCAGCAGCATAATAATAGGCAATGCATGATACCAAGTGCGGAGAGCAGGAAGCAAAGTTGGCGCTTATAGAGCTCGGCCTTTGACAATGTCGAGGCTCATCTCACTGGGGTCGGTCGCTTGCAGCTCCACCTGTATCCCATCGAGCTCCCTCTTGAACCTGTCCTTGGAGCTGGCGTAGAGCATCTTGCTCCTCACCCTCGAGGTATCAGGTGCCCTGCGCGCAAGCAATGAGTTATCGGAATGGTGAAGCTCCCTGCCTCTGGGATGAGCGGAGTGAGGTCTCGTCGATTACCAGGATATGAAGAAGATCTTGCTCTTCTGGCAGTGCTCGTCGGTGACGAAGTCGAAGTCGAAGACGGCATAGCGGCATTCGTCGGCCGGCAAGGAGGCGGTGAAGTCGTCGTAGGTCTCGTCGGGTTGGCCCAGCTTCTCCACCATCACCTGCTGTATCTTCTCGTCGATCTTGAAGACGATGAACCGGTAGTTCCTCTTCGCCTTCAGGTCCAAGAACTTGAGCTTGCACTCGTCGTGCACCGCCATTCCCGAGGCCGAATTCGCCTTTGCATCCCACCCGCCGCACACATTAATCACCGTCGAGGAAGACAAGATGGATCAAGACATATTACACAGCAAACATCTAAAGATCTAAAGACTGTATGCACATGCAACTCAGAGAGACAGAGACAGAGACAGAGACAGGGGGGGGCTCACCATGGCTTCTCTTGGCTGGAGAGGAGAGGAGAGAGCTGGCCAGTGAAGATTGAGAAAGGAGGAGGAAAAAGGAAGGTGAAAGGGATTAAAGGGGGAGGAGAGGAAGGAGAGTTGTCCTTGTAACGAGGAGGCCTCGAGGCTTGTGAGGGGGACACGGGAGGGAGGAGAGGATTTGACGGAGCCTCGAGGGGCCGACGACCTCATCAAAGCACTTGCATGCCGACACGTCGTAGCTATCGCTTAATTTTGGTTTTCCGGCCCGTTGACCGAGCAATTCTAATACCTTTTAATTTCCATTTCTGATTCCATCGAATCCACCACAGCATTGGGTAAAGGAGTAAAACATCAACTGAAGCCATGCCTTGATTCAGCATTTTATAATTTTAGAATATTATTTATACTTTTTTCCAGTGCTACTAAATGACTAAAAAAGACTAAACCATTAAATACTTTTTATTAACATTCTATATATCTTCAAGACAATCTCCTCGATCAATACAGCTCAACATAATGCCTAACTGAACATATTGGAAGAATTCCTACTCCAAAAGCATTTCTCATCAGACAAGAACACGAGCGAAATATATCAATGAGACAACATGACCTTGATTAATTTGGTTGCATTGAGAGGGATAAGAATACAAGTAGTAAGACGGTTGAGGATACATTGCACAAGCATAACCAAAATTTTCCCTCACCGCAAAGGTATTCGATATCTATAACGACGGCCTCAATATCATGACACCACCCAAAAATGTGACAGTTCCATGTCGATCCATCAGCATCTGGAATGCATCGCTGTCATCAGGAACCTGCTTCTTTGGTTTTACGATATCACCACCTCGAAGAAGAAGAATACCATGTCGATCCATTAGCACCCAGATAGAATCAGTCATCCGAAAAAATTAACAATTTTGGGACCCTGCTTCTTTGGTTTGGCATGTGTGTTCTTTAGAGTCTTGCCCGTCCCTACACCAGACGCTGAGTTTGCATTGGAGATGTCATCCTTCTTGCCGCCTAAGATACTTTCTTCCATAAAATCATCGTCAAGATCATCTCCACTGAAACGAATTTTTTGATGTTCGTTGGGTTTGCCCACTGAAACTAATGAACGAGGAGCGCTGTCAGTAAATTCAGATGTAAATAGATGATAACAGCATCTTCACCAAATTCAGCATGATCACCTTCATTTTGTGAACAATGTTGTACATTGGCTACTATTTCAATTCTTAACAAACTTATGTACGTTCTAATAAAGACAATATTTATGTGCAGCTATCAAATAGGCCTAACTAGCTGACTTGATCGACAGTAAGAAAATTAGATCTTACGTGTGATTCAATCACAACCGGAGCTCGTCTTGCTGTTGCATGTATAGGTACACCAACAACCTACAAAACAAGATATCTGACCTAGAGCATAATATCCCTTATATCATGCATTCATGAAGCAACTGAGATATTCCTGAAAACGTTGGTTGCTCTCATAAATCGTTATCATCTCTCCGTTAAGTAAAGGTCAATTGATTTCCTCTCACATAGCCAACCGTGACAAATCAGTATCTTGTCTGCACAAACTCCTTATCATAGAGGAATGTCAATTCCTTCCCAAATTTCTTCTTTTTTAGTACCAGATGATGATTAAGTTAATATCCTAAATTCCCATACCATCCATAGGGGAGAATGTTGAAGGTACGGAGATGTCCATCAGACAGCACATAGAAGTGTTTGCCTAAACCTCAAAATGTGTACTATGATATCTTCACCAATAGAGCAGCTTGTCGCTAAGTTTCATGTGTATTTTTTATCCCTAAAAAATGTGCAAATTTCATAATATCAGAAAGCAAACACCAACAACCTTTTGGAGATAAATGCTGATGTAACTATAATAAGTTAAAAAGGCCTCAACCACAAGAAATTTACATTAAATTAACAACCTAGAAAAAAAAACAAGAATGGATACATATGCTGTAAAGTTTAAAAACCTTGCAATTAACACTTTGAAGTTGCAAATATAACATATTCTCTCCTTGAAATATTGTAAAATACTCATTTGACCTTTGAGAATATATGATCTCACAGTATCATTCATGAAAACAATAGAAGGAATAATGACCATGTCATGAGGCACATGTATAATATTGAAAACATGCAGTGACATATGATACTCCAAAACTATAGGATACCTAAGAAATTCCGGTTACAATCAAAAGCAGTAGAGTTCCCCAACTAGTAGGATACAGAGAAAGGTATAGAGATTTCATTTCATAGAAGGAACAAAAAAGCATCTAACGTTCTGTTATTGTAGGTTATTCTAGCATAGAGTAAGTGAACAACAGGACTTACAAAATTTCTGCTGTCCTGTGGAAGTGTCCAAAGATTTACTGCCTTTGTTTGGACAGTGCTTGGCTAAATGGGTTACTTCACCACATATCCTACATGAACCACCCTAATAAAAAGTAAACCAACACTAATCAACTTGGAATCTACCATGAATAATTAAAAATAAAGAAAATACGTTGTGTTACATGAAACAACAAGAAGCATCAAAAGATAACCAAAAGAGTAAAACGTGCATAAATCTCTAAAAAGAAGAAGCCACAATTATGTTAAAAGGACACACATAACTTCTACCCTGCTTAAACATGTTTGCCCTCTTCTATCCAACATAAATCACTAAATTTGTTGAATTTCAGCAGCAGATAATGAAATCAAGAACTTCAACAACCAAAGCATTCAAACAAAACCAAATTGTGCACATTTTCTGCAAAGAAAAGAAAATAGCCAAACAATGAACCAGAAAATGTCTTTTTTCTCAAAAAACATTAAAATGGATGTGGAATATAACTTCTAGGAAAGCCTTTCGAGTGACTACACTTCGGACATGATAAACCGAGCTTGCTTAACACCACCTAAATTTCACAACATCAAGTTTTAACAACTAATGTTTAACATACGTTCTTTCTTAAACTGAAATGTGATTCCATCCACGGGCTTTGACTTCCATCCATCTAATGAATCTTCAATACACGGTTGACAAAATTTGTTCTCTTTTATGAACAATAAAATTGACAAAGACCAACTAAGTTGCTAAAGGTAAGCAAACATCTGTGATGATATCACACATGTAAAAGATGTAGTGGTACATGACTGTCACTATATGCATGTAAATAAGAAGGGTCTAAATTATAATTAAACAAAAAATTTGGGCAACAAAAATTACCGAAAGAGGGAACACATAACAAGAAATGACTTGTATGATTTTGGAAAACATGGAAATTGATACTCTAGAGGAGCCAACAAAAGGTGAACCAGAAGTTGTGAAGAATCATGACCAAGACCACCAGTTTCATGTATCCACATGCATTCCCAAAATCCAAAAACAGAATGGGAAGAATAAACTTGAATATATGGCAATAAGACAAAATATTTTGCTAGAATATCACAGAGAAATTAAAAATAAAAACAAGAGCCAAACAAGAATCCACCAAACAGAAACTTAGTTAAGAAACACCTACACTCATAAACATACTGAATAAGATGAATGAAACAAATGAATGCCCATGAGAACAGACTATTTTGAATAACAAATTTAGTTCTTTCTTAAGATATTCTGTTACTGTCATCAGCAAATGCCACAGAAAATTATACACAACAGCATCAATGTCAATGTGATAGTTTTGCTGTAAGAATAAGGGGATAACTTGATGAAAATGAATATGTAAAAGTTGGTTTCCATGGTATAATGGTGCAGAGAGAGTGCTCAAGAGAAAATTATGTTCATAATTTTTAAGTGCAACAAAGGTCATCAAAAATTTTTTGAGGAAAGAGTGCTCATGATGGCATGATCTTCTTTGTAAATGGTCACCAATGCACGAATCTCTGGCAAAAATATAATATGAATTCTGCTGCCAAATTGACTTGAGTCACAATGACCCTACTGTGTTAATAGATTTAATTTCTCACTCAGCTAGTTAGGTCACTCTTTCATTACATGTGAAAGGTCCATCCATCATGAATCACATAACACAATAGCAGCTTAAGGTCGAGTTTTCATAAAGAATGTCCATGCTCTCATAGGCCTCTAAGAATCTAGAAAGTCCATGTATACAAATACTAACACTCCAAGATTTAAAAAACAGTAAGTGATAGGACATGAAAATACATTATGTAATTAAGTGATAGGACATGAAAATACATTAAGTGATAGGACATGAAAATACATTAAGTGATAGGACATGATAGGACATGAAAATACATGCTCAAAGTCACAGTTTGGTGAATCATCATCACACAATTTCAAAGGCATGCTAGCATATCTGAATGTAATTATTTTAAAAGAAAGCCAATTTTTTTTAATAATATCCACATAGGAAATAATTACTGCAACAACATGGAAAGATACTTAGATCCAATTTCTGTTACAGTTCAGTCAGGCAAAAAATATGAAGATTTAAGAAGTTATCAAGGTCAATTCCGTGATAGATTTTCAGTACTTGAAAGTTGAAAGCTCGAAGCCACAAATCACAGCCAAGATAGTTAATTCTTCTAGTTAAGAAACTAATATGTTATCCTGTGTTTGCAAGACTTGTAAAGCAAAACAAATCATTCTCCACCACAATATGACCGAACTTGTGATAATCAATGGTTAAAATGTCATTACGTGATAGCATGTGACACAATAATGGTAAAAAAGTATTCATTTTTCCCTTCCATAAAAGAGTAAACATACCTTTGGATAGACTCCATGTGTGTTATTTGGACAATTCTTACTTAAGTGTCCAAGTTCTTTACAGATAAAGCAGCTTGCAAATTTAGTTCCCCCTGCAATTTCAAGAATTCCAAAGAAAGAACACTAAATGAAAACTGGAAATACTATTAATATAATATAGCCATGGACAAATTCCTATGACATTCAAGTCTTTCCATATTTTTAACTAAATAAATAAAGAGAACATAGATGACTTTCAGGGTTGTATATAACAGCCAACATAAAATTCTGTCAAAACAAATATAAACATAGATCTTGCTCAATACATGTCAAAGCTAGGTCAGCACCTAATAAAACCAATGCAGCCAAATGCTTTGACAACAAAGTGGGTTAATAACTGATAAGCCAATTGAAAGTGGTCTGTCGCATTGACATCCATACATGGTGATAATTAAGCAATAATTTCATATTGTTCTATATTGTGCAGGCTTACCTTTAATATCATAGGCTTGGACTAACTCAGGAAACAGGAATACTTTTAATTAAGGGATTAGAATTCCTTTATACGACAAGTAAAAAGAAGGTTATCACAATTTGATTACAAGAAATAATTTGGATAGCAGAGAAGTCACATGAAAATTAAACATACTAAATACAAACTTTGGTCTGCAGAGAAAAAAAAAACAAAGATGTAGGAACAGCATTAAATATCATTGTCGATAAAAATTATAAATATATATAGAAATAAATTTTTTTGGTGTCAAATTATTATTAAAATCTCTGGGGAAAAGTAGAAGCTCAACATGTTATCACCAAAAGCTACTCCAATAGGATATGATGACCAGATCAGATATGAATATTGGTAAGATTTGAATAGAGTGATACGGAAAGTTAAATGGACACATAAATAATGACTAATCAACGAGGCAATTTTAAGGAGTGGATAAAAGTTAGGACAGCCAATTGCACAAGTTAGGGAAGGTCAATGTGCATTGTCTTAATCATGCAATTTGAATGGTTCTTTCGATAGCTTGAATGCTAGTAACTTAAGTTGCACGGGAGCAATCTTATCATTGTGCTGTGCCTCACTCTCTAGAAGGAAGTTATGAAGTTAAAATAAAATACATATATGTAGCAAAAGAACATGCCATAAAGTTTGGTCAACATGTAAAAACAATGAGATACTTAAATGTTTAATTTAACAAGAAAAAAGGAATAAAAATGTTGTCATTAGTTCCCAAAAATTAAGAACGAATAAAAATCTAGGTAAAAAAAAGAAGAGTTCTTACAAAACATAGTAGGATTAAAGAAAAACACAGAAGTAAATTTTACAATTACTTGACATTTTGTAGATAGCTTAGTAAATAAAAAAGCAAAAAACTTGGACAAGGGAGGCAAAGGACAGAAAATTAAAAATAGTTCATTTGCAGGACCTTATGGTAAATATTTAAGTTTAAAGTGCTTGCAAAATTAAAGGGTAACTCAGCTGATTAGTTACTTTTAAGAAAACATCTAGATTAGAAAACAGAATTGATACCAATTTAACAACAACAGAGGAGGAGCTACAGGAAGTGGGTTAGACATATTCAAAGATGACCTATGAAGGCCCCAGTAGAATGAGGTAAACTAACTAAAAGAGGAAAGTCCCCAGAATAATTTGACATCCTAGCCAAAGAAGAGAAAAGAACCATATTCAAGGAATATGGACCACAAAGCCTCATTTGTTGGTCCCACTGCGGCTTGTTCAATACTGTTAGGATAAGTGAAAAAGATGACAGCATATTTTGCTAGAAATAACAACAAATTTTGCTTGTAATCCAATGAGCAATGACATAAATCCAGCAATACATTCGTAATCGTCAACTAAAATAAAAGTGTTGTCCAACCATAAGGACTACTCATTATATTCCTGGAACACCTGAAATGATAAACCAAAGAAATTTTTGCTTGTAATCTGAAATGAATGATTGTCAATTTCTCTAGAAGGTTTCAAGTTTGACTGCACAGTCACTATAGTAAATCACATAAACTTTATGCATATTGGATTAAGTTAAAGCATGAACAATGTTCTATAGTTCCTTTGTGGCACGTTAAAGCATGCACATGGAATATGCAAAGAAACAGTCAGCGGATTACCATCTTTAAGTGGTAGTGAACACCTAGAAAGCGAATGCCCAACCTCTCCACAATTGTAGCACAACTTCTTCTTATTGGTATCAACACTTTTCTCTGGACAATTCTTAAGACTATGACCACGCTGCCGGCAAAGCAAGCAAATCTGAAGAACAACTGGAATTTATAATTTCTGACAGGCTAGAAGCCAGAAAAGGTACAGAACCACAATAAATCTTATTTGAAAGTGCACATGAGAATTTTTTCTCAAATCAAGCCACCGAATATGATTAAAACCATAGAAGCCACTATCACTCAAACACGCTGGCCAGTGCATTATCGAAATTATTAATGTTCAAATTCATAGAAGGGCAGTATGGTTTTCATGATTTACTAACATGAAATTTATGCAGAATCCACAAAAAACAAGTTCCAAAAGCAACAAGTTGGGTTAACCTGTTCAACACGTTTTCCAGAAGCTAGTCACATAGTAAGAATATACACCACCTATCTCAGCTCCAGCATCAAAAAACACCAGAGAAGTCAAAGCTAATCCAGTTCACCATAAATTAAAGGATATGCGGGCAAACATATGATTGAAAACATTGTCTGCATATGACATGTATGGACATGGATATAAACCAGCCAACTAAAGTAAGTGTGTCCTTATGCCAAATAATTTGTGGCTGTATCTATATGACTGATTTGGTATCCATATGCTACTTGCATCTGTTGTCGTACTTAATAATGAAATCTGAATAAGGGTAGACATTTTGATGAATTCTGGGTCTTTTTAACCACCCATGCCTTTGATTATTAGTAACAGGAGAGTTGGTACATAATGTCACTGCCATCAACTTTCAGACATTTTGCCGAATTACGATTTTGTATTTATGAGTGCCAACCACAAGCAAAGATATTGGCTACTAAAGAACTTTTTTTTTTTTTTTCAACTGTAACCTAATAACTCCCTATCAAAAACAGAAGACAAAAAGCACAAAAGACCAAAACCCCAAAACTGAACCTCAATTCCAACAATAACATCAGAACAAGAACTATTGGATAAAAACAAAAGAAACCATCATACGATCGATTACAGGTCATATCTCCATTTCCATGTTCCAAAATCTACGAACAAGAAGACGACGTACCACGAGAAAAACGCCATCCCAAAGTCACCGCGATGAAAACAACGAAAGACACAAAAGGGAGGGCGAGCAATCAAGAAGCAAAACAGGACCTTTTTCTTCTCCCACATGGCTTTCTCGGGGCAGAGCTTGGCGATGTGATCGGTGGCCTTGCAGATAAAGCAGCTCTCGCCAGGGCGCATCCCGGGTACCCTGAGGGGGTGCTTCCTCGCAGCGGCGCCCCCGGTCTTCTTCCCTTTCTTGAAGGTTGCCTCCCCCTTCTTCTTCTTGAGACCCTTCTTCTTCTTCTTCTTCTCCTCCTCCTCCTTCGAGGTCGAGATAGATGAGTGTTCCGGCTTCGGATCGGAGGAGGGTTGGGGATTCGCCTCCTTGAACCGCTTCTTGGCCTCCTTTTGCCTCTTGCTCACCATCTTCCCCCTCGTCTCTCTCTTTGGAGTATGTCGGCGAGACGTCGCTGAGCGAAGCGGGGGGTTTAGTTAGGGTCTTAATGGACTGACCTTTACGAGTTACCCGACGCGTATCGGAAACTATCGGATACGGGTTCGAGTCCTAACCCGACCCGGAAGGCGTTGACCATCTGAAGATCGTTGACTTTTGATTTGGACTTGACCACCAACTAATTAGATCCCATCTGCGCAATTAAGATTTTTCTATAATATTGTAAGAGTTTCATACCAAATAAAAACGAACTAGTAATCAACGATCGTGCAGGTAAACTGTCACTGCTTCATCCAAACATAAATTCGAGATCTCACAAACAAATAAATTGGAGATCTCACGGATATAACTAATAAATAAAATACTTTATTGGCATTATTAAGATGACGGTTTTACAACTCACTCAGTGGTCAACCACAACAGGAGTAAAATGTATTTTTTGTTCTAACGATCGCAAGAAGTGAGTGTGGGTCCGCGTCTCGTTTTCTTTAATTCCGAATTTATTGTTGGATATCCATTTCTTTCTCTCTCTGTATACATGTGTACATATATATATAATAAATTGAATGCATATTCGATCCGATTCTGAAATCTATAGTAATAGATTACGGGCCCCACAAATGAGTTTTAAAAGGGTGAGCCACGTAAGATGAGAAAAGTTTTGGGGAAATTTTATAGGGTGACGGCCGACAGAAGTAGGGACAGAATTATATAGGAAAAAAAATATTCTATAGAAATTTTATTTTAAAAAAAGGCGCTAACAGTAAACTTCTCAAGTGGCCTTTTTTTTTTTTTTGAAAAAAATATATATATATATATATGTACATATATTTCATGTGCGGCGGAGCGGAGCCGGCCAAACTACGTTACTTTTGTCTTGTATACGAAGAAGAACACGCAGTCGCTCGCACAACCTCTGCAATCCGAATCGACGATGCTGGTGTAGTAGTATTCTCTTTGATTCTTAGAGTACTTCGCCGTCATATAGTTTCGCATCCTTCCAATCCGCTACCAGTGACATCTCCACTCATACATTGCCAGAATCTCGCCGAATTTCCACAAGAAACTGCAGAATAAATCCGTCTTCGCTTGCTTTTTTTATGATGCTTGCTTGAGACAATCTGTTCTACACAACGCTGTTGCATGTCTCAAGGTACGTCGGTCTTCTCCTCTCCGACTTGGTCCTGCTCTTGGATTTCTGTTATCTACAAAAAGGTCGAGTCTTTAATGAATGTCTCCGTGGAACTACGGGACAACATGGAAGTTTTTCCCCCATTCTTGTTGCACGGTGCTTCATTTCGTTTCTTTGAGTTGAAAATTGTGCCCTGTTTCTGTTTGATCAAATGACTCTGACAGCAGCATGCATTACTCGACTGGTTTCCGTGGGTTTTCTTTTGGTGTAGGCCGAAGATTTAATCAAGTCGGAAACTTTAATTGCTGGGTCACGGTTGAAGCAAGCTCACCTTTGTGGTAGTTCAGGTAGCTCTACTGAGATTTGTTGTGAGCTAGAGACTTTACCTTTTTCTCCTGAAATGTAGCATCAGAATGTGGAGGACATTGCATTCTTTACCAAAATGCCTAATCTACAGGATTTGCTCAATTGTGCAGACTCTGTTGTTCATGCTAATTTGGTATACACGTTTTGATTGCAGTTGTTGATGTCCCTAGTGGTTTCTGAAGTCGTCAAACCTGTCCAGAGATTAATCTGATTTGATTCTGCTACCCATTACTCATCAAGATGGCTTCTGCTTAAGGAGTTAATAATGGCATGTTCTCATGGATGTGCAAAAAATGATAAATCTTCAAGCAGATATCGGCGGGCTCATCTGGATGTTCAATCTTATGTGCCAAATAAAATTTCTCATCAGAAAGATGCCTCCAGAGCTCGTGCAAAGGGCAATGCCCGATCTGAGACCAGATCTCCCATCCAACGAGTAAGTACATCTGAGTTCATATCAGCTGTTGCTGGAATCTGGGATTACGTTGCAGATCCGGCGGTTTTCTACAGTGATGAAAGCTTGAAATATCATAACATTCATCAGAAAGAGAATATCATATGCTACGTGGACAGGCAAAGAAATCATAAACCAGCAACTGCAAAAAGTGAAAGCTTTTGCTATGGACCCAAATCTTTTAGCTCTTCATCATCTGCAGTAAGATCAAATTTTGAGGAATTAAAATGGATTAAGAAACAGTTACTGCTTCCTGCATGTAATAGATATGTAGGTCATTCTTTCATTCCAAAACATTTCTGGTTAAGTGGTTTTCTTCCACATGTAGGAAATGATAAGATGTCATGGAGCATGACTCCTACTGTTAAAGCCAAATTATATGAAAGGATAAATGAGAACTCTGCTTTGGAGGATCTGAAAGATGTTACAGGCTGCAGTTCTATTGGAAAAGGCGAGAAAACTCCAGTTCAAAAATCTGCCAGTCAGGATAAAGGAACTTACGTTATTGCCGAATGTAATGATACTTCTTCTGATCATTCATCGAACACAGTCGAGAAAGATCTGCAAATTCAGGGTTCTCATTGTTCAACATATTCACTTATGCCGATGACAATTAGAAAAGAAGCGGTTGCTGGATTAAGAAACTATGATTCTAACCTTCATTTGGGCTACAACTTTGATTTCCTAATTTCAACTGATTGCACATGTAAACAATGTCAACAAGCTATCAGAGTTGTCTCTTCTTCACTTACTGAGGTTTCAGAAGTCCTTTCTATACCCAATGATTATAACATTCACAAGAATGATAAAAGCTTTCCTCGGGAACTTATACATGAACAACAGTATACAATGAACGATTGGATCACAATACAAGATAAACTGAAAAAGGTATTTGCCAAGAACAGACATGCAATAGCAGGAGCATTGGCTGGAATCATGGTTAGTCTTTGTCTTCATCCTGTTGACACAGTTAAGACTATCATTCAGGCCGACAGCATGGGTCAAAAGTCGGTCTATTGCACACTCAAGAGAATCATATCAGAAAAAGGTAATGTTAATAGCCAAAATTTTGATCATTCTGTGCATTTGGGTTCAAAATATCAAGTATCTAACATTTGATGTTTTACATTCTATGGGTTTGAGGATTGTAGATAGAATCTTCCTGAAACTGCTTGTAGACTTTCCCGACAGGTTTATCAGGGCTATACCGTGGGATAGCTGCCAATATTGCTCCCTCAGCCCCAATTTCTGCCATTTATACCTTCACATACGAATCAGTTAAGGGAACTCTTCTACCTATTCTGCCAAAGGTGACACTTCTTTTTTCTTTTGTTAACTGTTATATTTTCTTAATTTTTACACATAATGGTTATTTGTTTCTATACTCTAACTGCTTATCCATATCCAGGAGTACCATTCTTTTGCTCACTGCTTTGCAGGTGGCTGCTCAAGTATAGCTACTTCTTTTGTCTTTACTCCCAGTGAACGTATAAAGCAACAGATGCAAGTGGGTTCACAGTATCAAAATTGCTGGTAATTTGTTTAGCCATATCCCACGGTTTTAAGTTGGTAATGAAGAATTACCTTTACATGTTATCTTGACTCTTGGATTCTGTGTTTTAAAAGAGGTGTTATGAAGAATTAGTTTCCTTTTTCTCTAGCCTCATTCTTTTCCAGCGTGACAAAGATTACTAATGAAGCATTTACTTTTGAAGGTTAACCTGATTCAACATATAATGGTGCAAGTTTGTCCTTTTGGTGCTATTAAAGCAAGTATGCCATTCATGTTACTCAATAAAAAAGGTACATAGACTTTTTAAAGATTAAGGACAAAAGAATAAAAGAAAAAATTAATGGTCATTCAGATTATACATATGGTTCCAAACCTTATAGATTACATAGATTTGAGTTAAGTAAATTAATCTTCATCAAATCTTCTAAGACACTGCTAAAATGGAACCTATTAATATGATGTTCATCAAGAATATCCAACTAGATCTGCTCATTTGTTTACTGACACCCATTTCGTAATTGGGTTCCCTTACTTGTTTTTTCTTCATGCTAAAATTTTAAAACTGAAACAATTGTAGATGATTAGGTTTCAGGCTCATTATGCTGGTATAATAAATTTTAGATCTGTAATACTCAATTCTGCCATGAATTACTAAATGATATGTCCTGAAGGATGTGAAATATGGCCCTATATATCTTAGAACACACGATACAATGTATTAGTTGCACAGAGTTACAAAATGGTCATTGTTTTGACTATTTACTTCTGAATCATATTTCAGAATCTCCTCCTTTTGTTATGTGTAAATATTTTGTGTTTGGAACTCAGAATATGGCCCTATATATCTTAGAACACACAACATAATGTATTAGTTGCACAGAGTTACAAAAAGGTTATTGTTTTGACTATTTACTTCTGAATCATATTTTGGATCCTTCTTTTGTTACTTGTAAATCTTGTGTTCGAATCTCGGAAATTCCATATAGAAACAACTGAAACTTAATTTCTTTTCGATCAGAAATGGGTTATTGAGTTTGATAGGGGATGACAAGATAACATGCCACAGCTATTACGTCAAAATAAAAATTTGATACCTACCAGCAAATAAATCACAATTTTTCTTACAATTTGATCGTTACAGTAATTTATCTTCCATTAGTTGACCTTAGTAAAGCAAATGATGGTATTTTAGCTTCAGAATTTTTATGTCCACAGGACCAAAGAGTCTGATATGTCTTATAGACTCATAATTCTAAGATTTTCTCTTTATCAAACTTCAACTAGAGATTGTTTTCACAGGAGTGCCTTTGTTGGCTGCCTTGAGAAGGGTGGGCTGCCTTCATTATATGCCGGGTGGAGGGCAGTTCTTTGTAGAAACATTCCACACTCCATTATCAAGGTGTGTTCTCCCATTCGGTTATCCTTGCAATTCAACTAGAAACATCAAAAAAGTTTATCGTTTTTTCTACTCAAATAACAAGTTCAGGCCTTAAAATTGCAGTTTTACACCTACGAAAGTTTGAAGCAGCTCACTGCAAAGCCTGAAGGAGGTCTTAGCACATTGCAAACTGTTAGTTATATCACATTCCTTTTTCTAGCATTATACAATTACTCATGTAACTTACCTGTGGAACTAATAATAAGAGGCTTTACTAGTTTCAAACTTAATTTTATATTTCCCTCAAAACCTTCTGGAAGGCTTGTGTTATTTATTTGATCCAACTCCAATGGAATTTATAACTTCTAAGCTGTCAGCATTGTCTAAAGTTAATTGATCTAAAGGGGTTTGAAAGAATGTTCAAACAAACTAAGAGGGAACTTGATTTTTAGGGTTTCATACATGATCCGAACCGACTAAAGAAAGCACTCTTATAAAAGCAACAAAAACATATTGCATAAATTTCGAATGATGAACACAACATTAAATATCACAAGTTTATCTTAATTGCTAACGAGGGCTACCTATGGATGCCCTCGTTGCTCCAATACTAAGAAATATAAAAACCGGAAGTGTGAGTATCAATTTAGAATATAGGGAAAAAAAGGTTATATGACTCGTTGCTTGTTTACTAAATATAGATTGAGATTTTGATCAAGGATCTCAAACACATAATTGGATTCATGCTTCTTACATGAAAGGAGTGACGACCCAACCTAACCTATAGCAACGTTTGCAATATTACCTGGTACCGTACAATACGGGTGGGTATTTCCCTAACTTACAACCTATCGGTATGTGGACCGACATCAATTGGATAGTATATCTGGTGTAAGAGTTGTACCATCTCGTACAAGGCCTATACCGAGTTGTAGCTTCTTTTTTTTTTCTTTCATTTTTTAGCTTTTCTTTTTCCAAAACTTGGTACATTGCCGCTCACTGACACTCGACACTCGGTCTAATGGTAAAATCCAGTATGATGTCGATTTGAGCCCTGATTGGTATGTTATCAGGACACAAAATTATGAACCTTGGCCTAGAAACTACAAGCCTGAGCAACTTACCATAACCATAGAGGAATTTGCAGTTCTACTTTTTTTTTTTTTATCAATACCATTGCATCTACAGGTTTCGGCCAGGTAATAATACATGATCTTGATTCATATTTTTGACACTCTCGTGTGTGGATGATAAAAGCTCAACCCAACACAGTGGAATATTAATCAAGGATATATTTTTATAAACGTAACCTGGTGAAGATTTGAAATTATGAACTTTTGCTTCAACACCATCTTTATTTTTTTACTACTCATTGCATTTGAAAGCTTAAGCCATTATATGAGACTTGATCTTGATTTATAATTTTTTACACTTTTAACACTACTGTTAGTCTGTTCTTTCTGACCAGGCTCCGTATCTAGAGCTCAACTTCAATTTAAGTATCACCCCTTTTATGCAACTCTCTACTGTGTATTCAATTGTTCTTGTAATTCGATGATTTGAGGAGTCTATCTGACTGCTGGAACTTTGTCATCTTTACAGCTATTATGCGGGGGACTTGCTGGATCTACTGCTGCTCTTTTTACGACACCCTTCGATGTGGTGAAGACAAAATTGCAGACGCAAGTGAGTTCTCCATGATAATTGATGTCGACCTTAGTCACAGATCATTTGCATGTACGATATGCCGAACTTGGGAGAAATCTGCATGATGATTTTTGCACTTCTGATGCGTTGTCTTCATTCAGGCTCCTGGAACTCTTCGGAAATATAATGGGGTTGGTCATGCGCTTCAAGAAATAGCTAGACAAGAAGGCTTGCAAGGCCTTTACAGGTAGAACGATGTGTGTTAATTCCCTAGTTGATGCTTGCGTGGTGCATGGAATTTTCTCCAAGTATATAGCACAAGTCATCCTCGCATATGAACCCTATTTTCTCGTCCGCTGCAAACGGCGTGGTAGTGTTGGTGGTCTAGATATGTTTGGTTGACATGTTGGCTCTTCATTTAAATCTGATCAAGTTTTTCTTCTCATTTTTTCAGAGGCTTGACTCCGAGATTAGCTATGTATGTCTCCCAAGGAGCTATATTCTTTGCGTCGTACGAGTTCCTCAAGGCGGTTTTTGCTTTGGAAGCTCCTCAATTACCTGCTCAGGTGATTCACAACAAACAAAGAGCTGACAATTCCACGTAAGCGATGAACAGACTGCAGATCTGAACTTCTTCGGCCTTGGCTAGTTAAGGATCCTCCATTGATGGACTTGTTTCTGGGGAATTAAATCAGAGGCAGTCCTGATAGATGACCATCGAGCATGATGATGGTGATGGTGTGGAAGACGGGTCACCAGGCCTCGCATCTGAAACCCGATGGTTTTAACTGCATCAAGCACTGGAATTGGTTTGCGTATGAAATAAAATCAGAGGGAAACCTCGATCGCTAGGTCATCGTTGATGGAAGTTAATGACAAAAGGATGCCGAGCCTTGTTTCTGGAATCGGAATTGACTTGATGGCAGTGGGATTG
This sequence comes from Musa troglodytarum, assembly GCA_023547065.1. NCBI lineage: Eukaryota > Viridiplantae > Streptophyta > Magnoliopsida > Zingiberales > Musaceae > Musa > Musa troglodytarum. The sequence goes on from CP097504.1 coordinate 52,318,969, forward strand.
TCTTAATAAGTACCAACGGCTGTTGAACTTGTTCTTGGTCATCACCACAATTCCTTTGTTTCTGAAGATGTCTAGTCGAATCCAACGCCTTCTCTACTCCTATGAGCATTCTTTCCACCATATGCCAGTTTTCCATAATAAATGTTCTTTATTATTATTATTATTATTATTATTATTATTATTTGCTTTCGCTAGATCTCATTGTTCCTATCGATTGCTGCTTGCTAGATCCAAGCGATGCAGCAAAATTTTCATCAGAGCATCACTTGCTGTTGCCCGTATCTAACCGTTACTTCCGGGTTTTGTTCCAGAGGCAATGTGATATGTTCCACGCACACAGCTCCTTTTGGTTCCTCCTCTCTCTCTGTTGCTCTACCCGTTTGTTTTATCCTTCAAAGAACTGTGCTTCCTATCCAGACCTGAATGGTAACTGACAGTTTAGAATGTTTACATGAAAGACAAGTGAAGAAAACATGTTTTGATTTCAGGATCCTACACAGATCTGATAAAAATATATCATTTAAAAATTTCGAATCCTCAGAGTCTTCTCTACAAATAATAATAAATCATAAATGGTGAGAATGACATTTCCATTATACCGACCATCTGTTATAATCTAAAGAAAATAACAAAGGCAGCTGCGATGCTCATAGATTGCTCAATCCTCCTACTAGTTCAGCCCATTATCGTCTCATATAAAGTTTTGTTGAAGAAAGAGAACTTGGAAAGGGGTGACTGCCATCAACGCTTGTCCTGTCAACCCATAATAGCCAATCCTATGATAATTATGTGGTATAAGAAGTGGGGAAATAAAAAGGTCATCACAAATCGAGGACTCGACAGTACATACACTGCCAAGTCTTTCACATGCGGCCTGGAAAACTACAAATTGGACCAGAACAAAACAAAATTACCATAGAAGAAATAATAATATCCAACAACATAGCAAATTATACAAGATTGGAACAGGGTGGCTTTCATGTATATAACTCGTGGAACAAATTATATCACCTAAAGGTTGAACATTTACCGGGGATGGTCACTCATCCTCTTGAAGGCACCTTGGTGGATCGTGCCCCTTGCAGCAGCACTTTAACTGGACTCCGGCTGTGGTTGGTTTAGAGTCTTGGCAAAATGGAGCACTCCACAAGAGCTTAAATAAAACTGAGCTGCAGCAAGTTAGGCAGATCAGACTGACGGCATCAGCTATCATCTAAAAATGTTATACACCCATTGAAAAGAAAAAGGCCAAGCAAAATTTTAAACTAGGTCGATTCAAAGAAGGTCCAAAGGGGGCAACAAAAGCCATTTCCGTCTTCTGGTAGAGGGCAAGGCTCATATGCTTGCAAGAAGCTCTCACATAAGCAATTGTCGCATCCATCAACTAGGCCACCTGCTTCCCCGTGAGATGGTTTTGGCAAGCAATGCAAGTATGGGCCAAGTTGGTCCTTCAACTCTTCTGGAAAAGGAGATACCCTTGCGTAGAATTTATGCAGAACAACTATCTCCTGTCCAATCCTGGAATACACAGAAAAAAAAAGCATCCACTTGTCAAAGAAGCTGACATTTATATCCAGAAAAGATGGAAAACAAAAAACTTTCCTGCCAAAGAGAACTTTTAGGCACAACACTTGAAAGAAAATACTGATGCAAGTACCTTTTTCATAACACACGTTCTTAGAAGCTCATATGCACAAGAAATAACAATACTTAAGCGTATCAATTTAAAAAGGATGAACCCAATGCATGAGGCTTTCATCCATATAGGTTTTTAGTGATGATCCATGCACCCGTCCTAGTTGGCTTTGTGAAATACTTTCAAGTGCATTTCCCATCATCAAAATCCTACCGATTTCTCTTCTCATGTATTGATAAACGTCTTACATTGGGTTACCACAGATCTCAAATGCTTAAGCTGCCAAGAAAGAGCCTTAATTGATCTCTCTCACAAGCAAGTTAGATTAGAATTGGCACGTAAAATTAAACCCAACTAAATGCTGCAAGCCAATCAAAGGGAAGGACATTGCTGAAATATTAATTGGACATCAAGTTAAATAAAGAGGGACAGATACCGATTCAAATTCACAACTTGCTCTGGTATCATGAAAATAATTTTATATTAAATTACCACAAACCCCAAAAGTTTAAGCTGTTAAGAAAGATATGGCCCTATAAAACTTGGAAAATTATTTGGATGGGGCATAAATGGTTGCTCAATAACTTTCAGTGTTTGTCCACACAACTTCTTGCAGAACCATCTTTACAAATTCAATTAAATATCTTCACTGTGTTTTTTTGTAACTCAACTTTTTGTGTGCTGTTAAGGGTGAGTCCTGCTTCCACAGTGACATTGCTCTTTAGAGACCTAGGAATCAGTGGTTCAAATCATGGAACCCTCTTAAGGTTCTGCATAGTGCAAGTTTCATGGACTTTTAACTCCTGTTCAATGATTTTTTTCTTCTATTTTCTAGGCAATCAAGGTGAGAAGCTCAAGTTCTACCCATGCCTCCAATGATGGGCGAATTACATATTATCCCATGTAATTAAACTTCTTTCCTTAAAAAAATTACATTGAAATCCCTATAGTTATGAAAGTGAAACATCTAAGTCTATTTACCTTAATGCTATCAGCTTTACTGACGGAAACACGACAACAATGGGTAAAAAGATCTTTTCAACGTTCTAGTTAGTGGTGACAGATGACGGCGGTGGTAGCAGACAATGACACTGCTGAGAGCCACGAGTGGCAATTGTGGATGAGGAGAGCGGTCCTTTTGTCGCTTGACAACTACGTCGACATCAACACAGATGCAGAGTGACCCTCATCTCTCGCCACCACTCTTCTCATCTACAGCAACCACCTATGGCTCCCAGCGATGCCATCGTCTGCTACCATCGACGTCATCCGCCATCACCAACTGAAACATCAAAATTACCTTTTTGCCCATTGTTTTTACGTTTCCATTGATAAGACCGACAAGGTTTGAGTAAATAAATCTAGATATTTCACATTCATAAGTATAAAGATTCCAATGTAATTTTTTTTAATTTAAAGATCAAAATACTAAAAAGGTCTAACTACAAGAGGTAATTTGTAATTAGCCCCTCAAATGATAGCCTAGAACATAAACCAAAGCTTGTAAGGTAGCGACTAGGGTCAAATAAGAGGTCCAGGATTTGGGTACACTAGATAGAATCAGGGAATTGGGATCAGCCAAAAACATGATTTGAAAATAAAAAAAAGGATAAAAGGAAAAATATGCATCCACTAATATGTTGAATTTTCAGTTATCTTTGGGAAAGAATGAAAAAGTAAACATTTTCATTTTAAGATTTTATTTTTTATTTTGAAATGCAAGAGCATAAATGTCACTAGACTGAGAGAGACGAGCTAGATGGTCCCTGCTGGTCACTGAGCACAAAAGCATGATGGAAAGGAACCTTAACTTCAGGGCTTTTCTCCCTTTTTCCCTTTCCATTAAGTCTCTAAGTTATAAGGAATATAAAAGCAGACTTCTAAAGAAATAAAAAGAATACAAAGATAAAAGAGAGCAAAATCAAAAGTAGAAAAACTGAAAAAATATAGTTACGATAGCATGGCAGGTATGTCTGTCCTGCTACAACATAAGACAAACGAAAAATAACAATCCCCTAATTACACATAACATGAAGCACAAAGAATTTAACAAGACCTGTGAACTTCTTAAGTGAACCATTAGAGTTCATCAAATTTGGAACGAGCCTTTTATCTTGTCCAAAAGACAAAATTTCTTGCATTCTTTCGGGCCAATCAGAATTTAGTCTCCTGGCAAAATCTTCCACTTCTCTGCATAAAACAAAACAGATAATAAGCTTTACACATTATTGAGGAAAAAGAAAAAATTGAAAGCATAGGATAGTCATACAGCAGACTTTTCCCACAAGAAAATATCATATTATTGACTTTAATAAAATATGTCATTCTAAAGATGAACCATCGGCAAAAGGATCACTATGCTTTTGATAAGTTTCAATTACATATTTGTTGTAACTTTACAGGTTAAGCCTGTGAGAAAGGTGGAACTTTACATGTTTCATAATTTGTATTATGTAGGGCTCATCTCCGTCTGATACATCCAATCTAGGATGGGAACTATAAAGTTAGCTCAGCTTGTACATTGAATTACAAAAAAAAAGTGATAAAAGGCGGCTGATAAAGACATCCCAAAAGCTTCTTGTTTTTTATATTAGGTAATATATGAGATAGAGAGAGACAGAGCATCACCACCTCAAATGTGCTTATGAAACCTTCTGGAAACCAGGTTTCAGGGACACGGATGCCAAAATCTCACTTGCAACCTAGTTTTATAAAACAAAAATATTACTCCCAAGCCAGAAATGGAATTTTTATCCAAGAATGTATATATTAAGATTGCCTATTTGGTCAAAACAACCAGTGGAACAGATCCTAGGGCTTCAACTTTAGTATTTTTCAAATGTCCAAGTGACCAGAACTACAATGACAAGGAACCACTTTACCAGGCTGGGTTCCTGTCGGCTCTTTCTAGGATAACCTAAATTTGTAAAATCTAGACAACCAGCTTAAATGGTCTTGATATGTGAAGATGGATTTTAATACCAAGACAAGGTGAAATAAACACTTGAAAATTTTTTATACCCACATCCTAATGACAATCTTTATAAATATTCAAAAAAATGTATCCACTTCTCAATGACCTTTTCAAGAAAATAACTAGCAGTATGTTAAAACATTAACAATTTTGCAATGGAAAAGGCACTTTCTTCTCAGCATTATAAATAATACCATGTTAATAAGAATAAGTATCTGACCATGAAAAGGCACAGATATAAATATGCTTATATAAGGCAGTTTAGAATTAAATATCAATTTCATACTAAAAATTCACCAACATAACACAACAGAAAATATGGATCAATCAAATTATCTTCAGAAGTAAACCAACAAACAAAATGTATAAATCAGTTTAACATAAACTAGTTTTCATAAACATAGCCTGTTAAATAAAATAAGAAATGAAACATCAGCAATCATGCAAAAAGACAAACAGCACTCGCCTATCAAGTTCTTCCTTCACTGCAGGATCTAACTCATCATCAATATCACCATCTTCAAATTCACCATTTGATGCAAAAGCATCTTCATCGTTCTCCTGTGCTTCTGAACTTTGACTTGGACTCGGAGAAAAAGTAGCATCCTTCTATATTCCAAACATCAATAAAATAATAGATTAAAACTATTAAATGATAATTGTATATCTCATCATCAAAAGAAAGCAAAGAAAACCAGTAACCTTCTTGTGCACTTTGGCAGGGTCATTTCTGGAAATATCTTTTGGTAGATCTTTCTTCTTCCTGTTCTTTTTCTTATTCTTAATAGCTTTGACTCCTTTAGAATCTGCCAAAAATGAAAAGGTCATAAGACAGCATTTTTAACACTTGATCTGAAGAAGTCATCAACATCACACTTCAAATGTTAACCTCAAACATGTTTTGCACAAATGAAATCAATTTCAGTAATTATTGGGACTTCAGGGGAGAAAGAAGCCACATAACAAAGCATTTCAAAGAATTAGATTTAACAAGGTGCAGTTACCATCCCTCCGACCTAAACCACTATGTTCTAGCAAGCAAACAACCAGTTTATGTAGAAAAAAAAGGTTAGATATAAAGGTTTCCACCAGAGCTCACAATAAAACCAATAACCAAGCCCTTTTTATTAAAATGGATAGGTTATGAGATGACAATAACTAGAATCCCAAGGAATATTTATGTTTAAACATGACTGAACCTGAGTAAGTGCATCATCACCATCATCAGAAACTTTATAGAACAGAAATCAAAGCAAAAAAAGGCATCAAGAAAAAAAAAAGAAAGAACTGTATGACTTGATCAACCTAACGTTCCCCAAAAGTTGGCGACTAAACCCCCAACCAAGACAAGTTTAAGAAAGAGGATTTGCAAAAAGCCCCTGAACATGCATCTAAAAGACCAGTATGAAATATGGATAATAAAATCGAGAAGAGATGTGGTTTTCGACTTTGGTGCAATTAAAGGTTCCTTGATAAAAAACTTAGATACCATAACAGGAGACAGATAAGCCATTTAAAAAACCAAAAAATAGTAAGAGACAAGTTCAAAAATTTATAAAGTGAAACTGAAGCAGATAGGGTTCTAATTCAAAAGCACAAGCGAGTCATAAATTGTGGCATTAGAAACAAAAATATAATGAAACTAGAGATCAGTCTCTGGAAACACCTTCATCTCCATTTATAAAAGATAAGATTTCATCAACTGAACGCTCATCTTTCTTCTCTTCCTTTTCTTCGGTGTTCTGAAACAAGTTTAAGTACCCTTTAGTGATAAATTTTAAAGTGTAAAAAAAAGCCATATAACAATTCACACAGAAGTTTTGACAGCAAAATATCTAAAACACATCTCCAGTGAGAAGATCAGGCATTTCTGAATTAAAAGAATAATCAAATCCAGGTGCTAAACTACCTTCAATTTCTGCCGCTCTTTTAATTCTTTTCGTTTTTTAGCATACAATCGATTGAGCAACCGAATTCGTGGATCATCATTCACATTTTTCAATGGCTCCAGCTTCTCTTCCTGATATAGGAACCCCATACACAGACTAAGTGCAAGAAGAAATAAGAACATGTAATTAAAAGAGAAAAAATTTACCTCAGTAAGATCATCTGGCAAATGAAACGTCTCCCGAATCTCTTCTGGTGTCTTCCCTTCTATCATTCGAGCAAGTGCTCGACTAGTAAGATCGACCAATGGCTTTAGTTGGAGGCTGTCTGCTGCAGAAGTCAACTCACATAGTCGTTTTGTGTCCATCCTGATGAATTTCTCATCAAAGGATTTCCGTTCCTACACATCATGTAGCAACAGTTAGAAAGCTATATGACACCTAATTATCCCCAACACCTACCCAACCCAACCTAATCCCTGGATTTGTTCCTGTTTAGATTACATGTGTCCTATTTGATGTAGGGGCATATTCGAAAAGGGAAATCATAGTCCTTGTGTCCAATTATGGCAGACTTCTAGCAGCTCAGAGATGATATCTGAATTTAGGGCCAATTATGATTTTTGTGGTTTAACAGGGATATGCATGTAAAACCAAAGATTTGAGAAGTATAGCCATTATTAATGCCTTTTGTGGGAAATGTATTTAGAAACACTGACAGGGAAATTCGGTGTAGCCAGTAAAAAAAGAAATAATATGACAAAAACCTTATTTGAGCGGCCTGGAACTTGATGAAATCGGCAATAATCAAATATCAAGCTGAGAATTGCCGGGTTGACACGTTCAGGTAAAGATATAGCATAGTTCTTAGAAGATCCCATCCCTGTCTGGAGGATCTCACGGTATATCATAGGACAAAACATTGCAACCTCCTCTTCAACTTGTTGAATAGACCCACCAGCACATTGGAGCCAGATAAATGACTTCATGACCTGTTATTACAAAAATTGTTAATCTTGTTATTTTTTGTCTTCACATTAATTAGCTTGATGAACAAACTAATATTTAAATAATTACTTCATAGGAAGTGTCAGATGTCACTAACATGATATAGAATGTGACTAAAACTGGACATAGACAAAAAAGAATACAAGAAAATCGATGGAACTAAAAATTCAGAGTGTCAAATATTGATTCCAAGGAACACAATAAAAGCTGTTAATTCAGTGACCATGGAGCACCAGTGAAAACTTCCAAAGAACAGGGACACCCAAAAAATAGTTATGACAATAAGACAAAAGAAATCTATTCTTTTACTAGAAAAATTCATGACAATGTCAAATATACCTCTGGCTTTATTATAGCCTTTTCGCTCTCTGACATCGGTGGAAACCTCTTTGCAAATGAGAAGAGAGAGAAAAATGAATGACAACAAAGTCACAAAAATGATCCACCAAGTTCAGAACTCCAATATTGGGCATTAATGAATGATTTACCCCAGCAACAAGACCTTTGATAATAGAGTAGATAGTAATTGTTTACAAAAATAACCCCACACAATACAATATATAACTTCAAGGACATATAACTCTGCATAACTTGCACGGATATACTCTTTAAGCATCAAAAAGGTGACCAATAGGAAAAAACCATGCTGATTAAATAGATTCTTCAATCACTTGTTTGGCCTATCAAGAGAAAAGAAATAACAGTTAGAAAGATGGATAAGGTCTGCCAGAAAGTAATAATAAAAATGGACACAAAGTACATAGGAAACATTAAAAACTTGCCAATCATCTACAGCAAAGTTCACTCTATTCTAAATTCAGTTCCTTATTTAACACCCTTAGTTTTAATAGAAAGAAATTCTTTGAAATCCATGAATCACACCTAGTGTACACCACAAATATCGTATTTATAATGCAGTAGAATCATACAAGGTCCATCATCAAAGAGTTGGCAGCACAAAGCAGGACACCATTCTATCAGACTCTAAAAGAACCACAGGAGCCCAACAATGACTAGTAATGTGGCACAATGCTGTAGAATAAGTCCACAACTCTCACTTTCAAGGTTTTCAGGTGAGAACAATGATGTTATGATGATCAGATGAATGTACAAATTTATGATAGACACCATTAGACATGCCAACTTTTACCAACTTCAACACAAGTTTGACATTGCCTGAACAAGCTTTTGGTGCAGGAAACAAAACATAGCAGCAAAGCAAATTTACTTTCCCAACCAACATGTTAGTGACAATGAGTATTTGAAATGACATCATGCTTACCTTGGAAAAGCAACAAAAAGAAAATCATTGCTATAAAATTATACCTATTAACAATTAATCAAAATCTAGACTAATCCCATTAGTTGCAACCACCCACAAGCTAAACCACAATTTAGCCAACAGATCCACACATCATTAGGCAAAGGCAACGTCTTCCAGAAAAGGTGGAACATGTAAGGACAGGTGGGAGGTCGAAGAAAAGGTGGAAACGTCATCCTGTTTCCATTTACAAATGTAAGAACAAAACATGATCCAGAAAAATACTGGCAAAGACAACACAATTCACTAATCAATCACCGAACAACATTGAAAGATCCACCTTTACCCCAAAGCTCTCATCTTAAAACCGCACAGATTCTCCCAAGACGCAAAGATTCAAACTACCTACGGTCTAGAAAAGAAGAAACCAAGGCGAAACCCAACAAATATTCCACATAAAAACGTATGGAGGACCAAAGAACCGCCCAACTCATAGTCCCATTTTCCCGATTCCAAGATAAAACAAAACAAGATCCCACTACCTGACACCAGAACGTCTCCCACGACCGCGCCCAAGAGCGAGCGAGTGGCGGGCTAGGGTTCACCGCGGCCGACTGCGAGCGAGGAACTTGATCCGAGGACGAAATGGACCGAGTGTGATGAATATTTGATCTCAAATTTAGGACTGGGGAAGCCGAATTCTAGGGTTTTGGAAGAAATTGGCCTCTTCAATTATCGGATGTCCTGTTCTCCCCCTCGGTTCCCGATTTGGGGGCGGGCGAACCAGACGATCTCTATCCTATGAATCTTACGCGCACGCAGCGGCAAAATGGGGGTGCCCCACTCCATATAACTCCCGACCTCGACCATGGGCGTGGCTCAACCTGATTGGTCTGCAGCTAGTGTGCCCAATTAGATCGGGTCAATTGGGTTCGATCAACTCGGCGGCCGAACAAATGAGCTTAACTCGACCCATCAAAACATTACAGTTGGATCGATCTGCGACTGGTACGTCAAAAGAGGTCGGAGACCATGGGCCCGATCGAACCAATTGAGCCGAATCTGGACCCAATTAGATCCGGTCAATTGGGTCAATCAAGGATTAGAATTGGCTCCGCATTCGACTCGCACCTAAAAATAGGTCAGATAATGGTCAACTGCAAACGTGACACGTCAATGTTTCCCGTAAATTTGTGACTCGGCAGCATGAAATTTGACATCATTGCATCACAAGAGAGTGCAAACTTGGACTCTTCAAACATATGGAGACATGTCTGCCAATGGAAACATTGACCATTTGATGGAGTAGTGTCGTGACAATGGAATTAGAAAATAAACATTTATTTCCAACATTTATGGAATGACAACTGGGTTGATGCAACAATGAAATGAATGAAAGGAAGGTAATAAACATTCTTACCTTCTCCACATTTCTTTGATCTAAAAGTCAAGCATGGAGTTCTTTTAGTGGTATGCCACCAAAATTGAAATTTATGTTTAGTCACCTAAATTTAAATTTAATTTACTTACATATATATTTTTATTAACTATTATTTGAAGTGGTTAATTTGATTTTGTTTAATAGAAGGATCGCATATATATATATATATATATATATACAAGGATAAATATTATTTTCACAAATCTGCAAGGACATATATGTAATAACACGGATATGCCCAAATTTGGACCCTGAATCATTGATTGTCCAGTAACGTCCAGTTGAATTGGAACGGCGAGCGAAGAAGCGAGAGAGAGAGAGAGAGAGAGATGTGGCCGTTCCACAGGCGAGGGCCGTCCGGCTTCTCCTCCTCCTCCACGGCCGAGGAAGTGACGGAGGGACTCGATGGGAGTGGCCTGACTGCCATTGTTACAGGTGATCCTCTGTTTACGGGATCACTCTCTTAAGCTCTCTGCTTCCCTGCCATTTACTCTCCAAGATTATGCTTCTCTTCCTTGGGCTTACTGCCGATGCTGGTAAAACTTGTTGCAAATATGCATACTTAATCATCTAGTTGCGATGAAGAGTTGCCAGTCTGTTTATTACTTCGTGCATCGAGGAAATAAGGGATGCACGGAGTATTTGGTCGGTGATCTTTTGTTTCTCGGTTAATTTTTACCCTTGTTTAGCAAGATTTCTTCTGTTTATGGGCAACTTTAGTGGTGTTGAATGAATGGGTTCACTTGGATTACAACTGTAGAATAGTGCCAATTTGGGATTACGGGTCGGCTTATTCATTTTCAGAAGACCGCTCTTTCGGGTGTTCCTTTCTTCTTCAGCCTGAAAAGAACTGCACTTAGTGGGGATTATAAGATCTCATGCTTCATTTTAGTTAGTTTGGAATGTTTGTGACAGCATATAAGCGAATTCACAAGTTTTCTGCATTCATCAACTAGGCCATTCGGTGTGTTTGGTGATGTACAAAAATATGAAATGCTTCCTATTGATTGTAGTACATTTTTCTTACCTTATGAAAAGTATGTAATGATAGGCATTTGATTGTTCTGCCATCCTAATGCTTGACATTGCATGTCACCGACTCAACTGCAGCTCATAGTTTGGTACTAAATCGTATGACAGGTATAGAAGACCACGTGTTGGCTTGTACTCTTTGTTAGAGAATAATGGGATCTTAAATTTATGTTTTCTTTGTGAACAAACCATAAATTTATGAGAGCAGTAACAGCTGGAATGATTAATTTCTACTATTTGGTTATGATAAACAAAATGTAAGCCTTTAGCATATTCCAAAAATATATATAACCGTGAACTTTATAATCATCTCAGCAATGTAAAAGTGTGTGGTAAACATCATGACTCTAGCTTTTGATCACCTGGCAACTATGTGATATATGCCAATCATTTGAACTTGGTATTCTGCTTTATAGAATGGTAGGACATGGAAAGACTTCTCCAGCTTAATTGAATGCCAACCATGTGATAAATAACTGAAGGTTTTAAAGTTTAAAACAAGTAGGGAACCAGCAAACATGGTGTGATATTACTCCTTCAAGGAAAAAAGGTGGCCACAATAACATGAAGGGAAAACTTGCAGAAAACTAACATAGGAATTCATGATTACTGACTCAAAGAGATTTGTATGTGTGGAAGAATTTGGTCATTCATTAGACAAATGGTGAGCTTATTATACAAAAATTTTGTGAGATTAATATTTCATCTTAATTACAGGAGCATCAAGTGGCATTGGTACTGAAACTGCACGTGTTCTGGCACTCCGTAGTGTTCACGTTGTTATGGGAGTGAGGAATTTATCTGCGGGCCATAATGTTAAAGAAGCAATCATTAAGGATATCCCCACTGCAAAAGTTGATGTCTTGGAGTTGGACCTGAGCTCAATGGCATCAGTAAAGAAATTCACTTCACAATTTGGCTTTCTAAATCTTCCACTAAACATCCTCATGTAACCAATCTCAAACATTCATGCTAATAAGCATAGAATTATAAGTGTATAATGGATGTACATTTTGGGTCTTCCTTTGAGTGTACTTCTGATCTGTTTTGCTACCTCTCAAACTCAGTTTAGGATGTCAGGAGATGACATGACATGTTTGCCTTTTCTCTTCAAGTAATAATGCAGGAATCCTCGCAACTCCCTTTATGTGTTCACATGATGGTATCGAGCTTCAGTTTGCAACAAACCACATAGGTGAGTTACATTGTTATTATATCACTTTTTATGAAAATGAATCGAAATCTGTTTTAAATACAAAAAGTAGTAGAATCTTCCATTATATACTGATAGCTATAAGATTTCGATACATAAATGTTTCTAATCCATCATCTTCAGAAACTATGGAACTCTAGTGATGCTAAGTGAATAATGTTTGTTTCTACGTGGAATTTGATCCATATCCCACTTTATATGACATCTTAACTTTTTAATAAGTTCTGATGTCAGCATTACAGCAATATTAATTGGCACCTCTATTGTTGCACTAATTTCCTTTGATGAAATACTAATTGTTGTCAAAGGAATTTTTTGTTGGTATATGTCTTATAATAGCCTTGTCTTCTTTGTAAAGTTCTTTATATCTTTCGTATGGTTTATATAATTATCTGCTAGAATTACTCTCTTTGATCTTTTTGTAATGAGAAGTGTAATCCTAGCAGAACAAGATCTTTGAGACATGCCTATACATGCTTTAAGGAATTCACTATGGTAAATTGATAAAATGTGTTTCTCATTATTCAGGTCATTTTCTTCTCACTCATCTTTTATTGGAAAAGATGAAGAATACAACATGCAATTTTAATGTTGAGGGCAGGATAGTCAATGTTTCATCTGAGGGACTTACCTTAAAGGCATTCGTTTCGACAAGATTAATGATAAATCAGGGTGAACTTTTTCAAATAATGATGTAAATTTAGAGTTTCCATTTTCCGACTTATGCTCAGTCAACTATCTAATTGTTAAGATCTTTTTTGTATCTTTATCTTTTATATCTATTCATGTGACACTAATATAGTTTTTTTCAGGTATTATTGTTATTTTGCTTATGGGCAATCAAAACTTGCTAATATTTTGCACGCAGTTGAGCTATCTAGACGTTTAAAGGTATTTCCTTATTTCTCTTGGATATCACAATATCTTGATTGAGTACATACAAATTTTAAAGAACTTTTTCTGTACAAGTGAGCATATTTAATTCTTTTTGGTACTTATTGCATAAAATATTTTTTTGACTTGAGTAGAGTTGCTTCCAGGAAGCAGAAGAAGCTACTCATGGAGACTGCAACAGTCAGCAAAGGAAAAACATAAAGTTAATATGTACAAGAAGGTAGGATAAGCTTCAGATATAGTTTAGAGGAGAGTAATTGAAAAAATATTAAATATTTGAATAATTATGTAGATGAGAAAATTATGTGATGTCAAAAACATATTTCAGGAACCTAATTACTATCCCAAACATTGCAAGCCCACAGGAATATTGAAATAAAATTCCCTCTATCAGATAAAAGAGGATGACTTTGTTGGTCCAATATGAATGAATTAGTACATTTTGATTACTTTTACTCATCCAAGTTGCTTCAGAAATTGTACAAAATAGTACAGTGAAGCATATGTTTACTAGACAAATGAGAAAGACAGTAACGCAATGCTCATATATTCAGATCAGATAAAATTACACCCCTTCCACCAATATATGAACCTTGAATAATCTAATTTTTAAATATTCTAGATGGAAGCAGATCTTTTTTCTTTTCAGATAGAAGTGGATATACCTAGATAGAATCATGAACTCATCAGATTGTAGTAAAAAAAGGTCTTCTGTGAATCACGGTTGGTACTAGATGATGTCTTGATATTTCCAAAAACTTTTCTCATGACTTTGAAGGAAGAGCAGCAAGCATTCAGCAGCTGTTCTAATTTTTCCAGTTTTATTCAATTCCTACTCCTGTACTGGTGGGTTTGAAAATCTCAACACTTATAATGCCATGATCTCATGGTGAATTTTTTGCTAAGAGAAGGTCAACTGACTGACTCAATGAAGATAATTATGTTCTATGAAAGGATTGTCCATGATGCAGTCTGAGTCAACCTGGAAAAATAACAAGCCTATGTTCTTAAGATTTTCCAATCAATGCCCATTTTTGAATAAGCCAGCAACAGAAATGGTTGGTGTAAACCATTGTTTTCTCTTTCATATTCTAGTTTCTTAATGTATTTGTTGTGGCATTATGATGTTGTTGCCTGAGTTTCCTACTTTATTTTAAACTATGCCATTCTTAACATGCATAATGACAGAAAATTCAAATTTTCATCATATTCCTAAGGTTTTTCTGCATGGATTGTTATTGTATTTGTCATAAAACAGTTATACCACCTTAGTAGTAATGCATCAAAACAACTACTACAAGCCACAAAGTCCCAACACTATTTAGGGCCAGTTGCATGGATCTTCTCTCGCCATTAGGTTCTATTGAGGGCAATATCAGTTGTCAAACAATTAGTTTAGCTCATGCTTGTTGTGAAATCCTTCTTAATGTTGATCTTAAGTTTTGGGAAAGGGGGATTGTATTAGGCAGATAAAATCCATCAGAAAATTTAGTTGGATCTTGTGTGAATTTAGCATTTGTGCATCATAAACCATTTGTGTGGATCATGCATTCATCATTAACAAGCTTCATTTGCATATGACATAAAGTGCATTTTGTACAGGAAGAAGGGGTGAATATAACAGCCAATTCACTACACCCAGGAATCATTGTCACTAATCTTTTCCGTCACCGTGGTTTTGTGAATGGTAATGTACAAAAAGTATTACAATGCTTGCATTTATATTTCCGTCACCATGGTTTATTTCTTCAGTGGTAATGTACATCTTTGACACATTTTTCTACAGTATAATGACAATATGACAGATGTGTGCATGAGTTTAGATATGTTCGTAAAAATGAACATGATTGGCTTTGAAGCCTCATCTTGCCAGTACTGAATGTGCCCTTTTTCTGTTGCAGCCATTTTGGGTACCGCTGGGAAGTTAGTGACGAAAAATGTTCATCAAGTGAGTCCTAATTCTGTTTGTTGCATGCATATTTTACATCATGAATAGCTAATAAGGTTAATCTGATTTTAACTACTAACTACTTGTAATTTTATATGGTACATATGTTTAATCTACTCATATAAGCCATATAGACCGTTAATGTGCTCATGAAACATTCTGAGTCACCATTTTAGTAATTCCTATTTCAAGAGCAGTAGGCCTGCGTACCATACGAACGGTTATATCTCATTCAGGTTATTTGTCTTTACAGTAATCCTTTAGTTTATAATATATGCCTTTGCAAACTGAGGTATGTGCAGTAGGCTTGATAATGAATGGCTTCTTAAGCTAGATCTACCTAAAAAATTAGTTTTTTTTTTTTTTGGCAAACTGGCCACAGCAGCAGCAATTTTGAAGTCACAAGTTTCTTCCAAGAAATTTCCATATTACCAAAGTATAATTTATATTATGGCTGATGTAAATATAGCAATTTCAAGCAATTTGGAAGTCTTTATTCCGAGAAATATGACGATTCCGGAACCATCGATTTTGGTTACCCAAAACCAGGAACCAGAACTGAATCACCCAGGTTTTGGTTCTGGAATCAGAATCGTCAATTCATGTTCTAGTTCTGGTTCGGGCAGTTTCGAATTTGATTCGAACCGTAATTTTTTATTATTTTTATTAAAAAAATTATAATTTTATTTCTACATTTTGAAAAATAGATGCATAATTATAATGAGTGTAATGACATAAAAAAAGTTGATACAAAAATAATAATAATATTATAAATTTTTTAATCAAACTAAAAGTGCCTCTATGAAAATTCAAACCTAAGTTACTTAGTTTTAAAGTTAAATATTTAATCACCATACCAAAAGCCCTATATGTAATGTATTTTTATTTTTTTTTCCTATTGGTTTGAAACCAAAATCGTCGGTTCTAGTTTCCCAAAATCAAGAATTGACACTGAACCACCTAGCATCATTTCTGGTTCGATTCAGAACCAGTGAACCATCAGGCCGGTTTGATTCCAGTTCGATCCAAATCGTAATCAGGTCTATCTACAAGTATTGTATGAATAGCAGAAAAAGTTATATGCCTGAGTATTGGATGGCTGAATAATGTTTTCCTTTTTTTCTCCTTTTTTTAAGGTGAACTTTTTTTGCTTCTTTAAACTAAACATTGTATATCATTGCATTATATTTGTAACCGAAATTGAAGCAAGCATTTTTAGCTGCAAAAAATATATCCTTTATAGTTGATAACATAATTGAAGCAAGTGTTTTGCTTCATTATGTTTGTGAAAAGATTGCTGATACTTTTAATACCGAGTATGTCATTGTTATACTTGTGCAGGGAGCGGCAACAACATGTTACCTGGCACTTCACCCGCAAGTAAACAGGGTGACAGAAAAATACTTCAGCAACAGCAATCTTGCCACCCCAAGTTCCAGAACCGCTGATGCAGATTTGGCCAGCAAATTGTGGGATCTCAGCATGGATATGATCTCATCTTGCCTTTGATTAAATCTATTATCCACGCAAGTCAACTTTCAATAATATTTATACTTATTGTTGACTATGGCCAGCAACAAGAAGGTATCATCAAATGCAAATCCAGGATTGCCCCTAATAATGAAGCATTATTAGCATGATCAACTATTTTTATTTAATGAGGCTCCTGTCACTGTAGCATCTAGGAGGTCAACCAGTCTTTGTAATGTGCTAATTGTTAATCCCTCAAAAGTCTCATGTTTGACTACCCAAAAGCAATTTGAGTCAGGGTTCTGGTTTGACCTTTCACAGTTTAGAACCAGTTATAAACAGAATGCTGACTTCCAATTAAGTTTACCTTATGAAAGATTTGAAATCGGTTCTTCGATGGTTTAGCCTCTTGCAATTTGTTGGGAAACAGCAAAATTGATCTGATCATTTACACAAATTTTCAGTCTTTTGATGGCAAACATAATAAGCTGAAGTTGGAACAGATTTAAGCACGTCTTCATGGTCTTATTATATATATATATATATACACACACACACACATTCTCTCTCTCTCTCTCTCTTAAGCTTTTTTTTTTTTACGAAGTAATTTTAAAAATAGGTATAGAAAAACCCAAAAGAAAGGTTTTCTCGAGAGAATATATATATAGAACATATTATATGTTCTGGTGAATGCAAGTAGATAGCTTTGTTTCTGGATTATGACAGAACTCTTCCTCCCATTGTGGACAGCCCTGATTTTGCCATTATGTCCAATGAGGTAACTTTGTATTTTTGCTTTACTTTGATGCAAACATCTAGTCATATCAACTTTATTCTTGATTTACCTTATTTCAGATGCGTGCTGTTGTCAAAAGTGCTTCTAAATACTTCCCCACTGCTATCATAAGCGGAAGGTCTTGTGAGAAGGTAAAGTTGTTCATTTGCTGAACACAAATTATTTTGAGAGAAATACTGAAGATAAATTATATGTATATAATAATGATACATGTTTTTTGCTCTCATGCTTATGACATTACAATCCTCTTTGTGCACAATATATATCCGTGTATTCTCCAGGTGTACAAATTTGTGAAGCTAACAGAACTCTATTATGCTGGTAGTCACGGTATGGATATCATGAGCCCAACAAGAAAACATAATTACGGTGATGGCCAAGCCAACTACACTGTTAAAAATGATGAGCTGGTGAGAGGATATCCCTTCGTTCCACTTTTGGATTTTGAAACTTTTTGTTGTCAGTTATTTTTAACTTCATTTTTCCACTTGGTAGCATAATCCAGTAACCTGAAAACGCTAGGTGGCTGATCCATGGATGGCTTCACTATAATGAATATTGCATTCTAATATAGGTCCATAAGATCAAACTTCAGGAGATGATTTATTAGGAAAATCGTCTTTCCAAAAGCTATATAAGATATAGTTAACATGGGCAAACTTAGCAATCCAGTTGAATACTATATTCCCTCCTCTCCTACAATATTATCAAAGTTGATGCTATCATCTATGTTTTTTTATTTTTCATTTTGTCAATCAAAATGGATGATGATGATAATGATACATCGTGCATGGGATCAATTACTATTTTTGTGTTTCTATCTTGATCATCTAAATTATTTCGAAATTACCAGCTTATATTATGTTACACCACTGTTTACTGAGAAAACCTTTGCATATTAGGGTAATGGGGTGCATCTCTTCCAGGCTCCAAGCGAGTTTCTACCTATTATCAGTGAGGTACTTGTTAAAGATTTTATTTGTTACATCATCTACCCCTATACATCACATGATAATTTAAGCTGATCAAAACAGGTTTGTAGCTCCCTGGTTAACATAACCAAGGATATCTTAGGGGCCAAAGTAGAATATAATAAATACTGTGTCTCTGTACATTACCGTCTCGTGGATGAGAAGGTAAGCCCTAACATCGCTCCATGGTTATGTTGTGCTAGGAAGCAAAACCTCTTGTCAGCTGCCTAACAAAATGGAGACTTTTTTGTCGTATTGGTTCTTAAATTGCAGCTTTGGCCTGACGTTGCTCGGCGTGTGGTCGACGAAAGCTGTTGATTGGAACCTGCTGTTTTAGAGATCCGTCCTGTGATTGATTGGAACAAGGGGAAAGCTGTTGAGTTCCTACTCAAATCCCTCGGTCTCAGTAACCATGACAATGTGCTTGCAATTCACATGGGAGATGACAAAACCGATGAGGACGCAGTTAAGGTAACCGACATTGTTGCATTACATGTAAAACTCGACAATGAATCATAGGAACTTCTGATGTATGTCGGCTCCCGTTACATGTACTCGAATCATGATTGATTCCAGGTGTTGAGGGACAGTAACCTTGGGGTTTGGCATCCTCGTCCACTCTCTCAGAGACCCCTCCGAGGTTATTTCTAGAATCCAGAATTCTTTTGAATTGGCAGTGAGTGAGCTCACTACTTTGCTGCAGATTGTAATCACGTTTAGCTTGCTATGAATTCTGTTGCAGGTAATGGAATCTCTGAAGTCTGGTGAAATGGAAGGAGGATGGTGCAACTGCTGCTCCATAGATCTTTTATAATATGCATTTACATATAGTTCTGGCTTAGTAGTCTGACGTGCCATATGGTGTCGAGCTGCCATTAAATGCCTGATGAACTCCGTTACACATCTTCGCTGGAGAGGAGATAAAATAATATCAAAAGATAATTATTTTTTGGATAAAATACCGATGGTTCCTCTCTTATTAATTTAAGAAGGGAACAATTATGGTTGATGTATGATGGATTGTTCTACATACACCAGAAGTTAAAAATCTAAATAAGCCAAGCTAGTAGTATACATCAACTAGGATTAAAAAAACAATAAAAATAATTAATCTTGATCCTTCTTCGATCGAGACTAATAGGTTTGTGCTTACCTGAGATTTGATTCCACGTGCAGGCAACGCCGGATCCGTCCACAGCGCAATCGAGGGAGACGTGCATCGCGCCGTACGGTCGGGTACGGCCCACCAGACCCCGACATTGTTGTCGGCTATGCTTTGTTGCCGCCGGGTTTAGATTCCGGAGGGATACGTCTCATCAGCCGACAACCTTCGGTGGTGCGCTGTGACTCGTCGCTCCGTTTTCATATATCGTACGTGTATCAACTCATCGTCGCTTCCATTAACTTTATTTTGTTGGGTGCAGGTGTGAACCGAGGCCGTCATCTTTTTTCTTTACTCGCTTTTTGACCGACGACAGCCAGCTTTTGTTGTGGATGAGAGGACGAGGGGTTGGCAACACGCAAAAGCACAATCATGGCCTCCTTTCATTTGTATCCATCCAGGCAAAGCGGGATTGTATGATTGAGGTTTTGGATGAGTTGTGCTCATCGTGTCGATGGGAAAATGACATGTAATGATCTCATTATTTCTCTTTCCTAAGCATCCTATTTTTCTTCTTTGTATTGACATTTCGTATCTCA
The DNA here is from genome assembly GCA_023547065.1 of Musa troglodytarum. Taxonomy (NCBI): domain Eukaryota; kingdom Viridiplantae; phylum Streptophyta; class Magnoliopsida; order Zingiberales; family Musaceae; genus Musa; species Musa troglodytarum. The sequence goes on from CP097504.1 coordinate 52,339,200, forward strand.
TAGCGAGCTTTGACTTCAATCTTCAGATGGATTTAAAATTTTGGAGAAAACTCATTCAAGCGCATTCATTGATGGAGCTCTTCTGTTACGTTGTAATTTATTGTAAGGTGTTTCAACTCATGGCTGACATCACCATCGTCATTTATGACGTGATTTTGTTTTCATAATCTCCGGTTAGCAGGCGATATTATCTCTAAAATTGATCTTTTAGAAGTATGACAAAGTCAAAATTAGATGTAAGTTAATCCTCGAATCAAAATGTTAACGTACTTAAACATTGAGTTATCAAAATAGAATTCTTGATGTGTCAAGGAAAAACTTATGAGCGAAATGATGTGGTACTCTTGAGGTGCTAGGGTGAGACCGGAAGAATGATATTAGATATTTATAATTCAGTTATTTAAATGCGTAAGTTAATAACGTTTCGAGATAAATGATAAAAAAATAAAGATAGTCAAGAGAAAGAAGTTCAAATTTTTTAACTGCTTATAATTAAAAAATATATTTTAAAAATAAAAAAATTATTCATTGAAAATACTTTAGGTTATAATGACAATGAACCTATAAAATTTAGGGGAGACAACCGAGATGATCAAAGTAGGGAAGAAGTCAATCCATCCAAATGGATTCTTGGGAAAATCAATGCCGTATCAAATTAACTTTTATCATTAACACGTTACATAAATTATGAATTTTTATGAAGTCAAATCAAATAATAATGATCGCCAATATCCCTAGGTTTTTTTTTATGTTACGTATGAAAAGGCTAATTCCAAAATAAAACGATGTAGGAACGACACTCATCCAAAAAATATATATATATATATATACATTAAATGAATTATTTTGTGATTGATTAAAAATTCAACTTTTTTTTTTTCTTCCGACCCCGCTCTCTCTAAATTCTAATTGTTCCAAATGCGAAAGAGGCAAAAAAAAAAAAAAAACCAATAAATAAATAATCCCGAAATATTAGTCGCCATCAACAGTGCCCGACCAAATCCAAAGAAGACCGCACCACAAACGACAAACCCAAATCTATCTACCGTGTACTCGCCCCCTTCCCTAATCCGCCTCTTTTATATGTCTCCTCCTCCTCCCCTCACGCTCGCCGAGAGAAGGAATGGATGTGTGAACGGAGTCTTTTCTCGGCGTCCTTGGGACATCAGTCGACTCCTTTGGCCGTCACGATGAAGAGATGCAGAGGAGGATTCAGGTTGGGCCGCCGTCTCGTGAGAATTTGGCGGCGCGTCTTCCGCCTCGAAGGTGGCTACCACCTCCGCCCCGGCCCCGCCCCCTCCTCGGCCATCTCCAACGCTCGCCGCCGGATCGAGAGCTCCGTGGTGGCCACGAGGCTCTTCGATTGGGGCCGGAGCCTCTCCCGCCGCCTCCGCCTCCGCCGCCGCGGCGAAGACCGGGCGCCGCTCCTGGAGGAGGATGCGTGGGGGCTGCCGCCCAAGGGGCACCTCGCGGTGTACGTCGGCGGGGGGCAGCCGCGGAGGTACGTGGTGCCGGTCATCTACTTCAACCACCCTTTGTTCGGGGAGCTGCTGCGGGAGGCGGAGGAGGAGTTCGGGTTCCACCACCCCGGCGGCATCACCATCCCCTGCCCTGCCGCCGAGTTCGAGCGCGTCCGGACCCGTATCGCTGCCGCCGGCTGCCGTCCCGCCGGAAGAGCAGCAGCAGATTCTTACCACTCTAAAGCAGCCTTTTTTACTCTCTCTCCTCTTCATTTCTGGTGTTGTTATTATCACATTAATTTCATGTATAATATCAAAAATATTATATCTGTCCCTCCAAACTTTGACAATTTATATATATATTTATGATCGAAAATGTATAATTAGTAAGTGCAATTACATAAAATATTTTTTAATAAATGTAACAACCAAATGATAATGGAAAAAAAAAATAAAGAGATAATTATCTTTTCTATCTTAATGATATTTTTAATTGATAAATTTTTAATGAATTTTTAGTTAGTGGTTAATCATAAATTAATCTCTATCTTTATTTTTTAAAAAATTATATTAGGATTCATATATTTATAAAAATAAAATATTTAATTTTATTTCTTCATGTTATCCTACTAAAAATACCGTATGGTTTATCATTGTGCATGTATTAATTTTATCTCACTTCCTTTTATTACTGAACATGTACGTTATTTCTCTTAACAAAATAGATGATGTAAAAAATAAATAAAAAATATTTTACTTTCATAAACCAAACCAATGTATAATTAGTTTAAAATGATAAAGATTTTAATAATGTATCACAAGATCCAAACATCATCTTCATTGTTTATCGTTTGTTAAAAAATTATAATATTAAAAAAATAAAAATCGATTGCCATATAAATCAATTAAATTACTCAAGTTCTTATCGTATAAGGAAGAAAGGATGATTAGAGCTATAAAAAAAGAAATAGTTAATTAGAAAAACAAAAAGTGACACGCCATCTTCGATCTATTTGTGTTGAAGAAAAGTCGGAGTAGGCACTTTTGACGGCTTCCCACCGCGACCAGATTCCAACATCGCCAACTTCGTTTCTACGTAGACAACCACAACTCTTCTTTTCTCCTCATGCAACGCCGTCTTCGGTTCCATTTGGGCTCTCGAGTTTGTGTTCTACGACATGCATGAGAGAGAGAGAGAGAGAGAGAGAGAGAGAGGTGCACGGAAGGTGAATGAGATAGCCTAATTGTAATGGTTGAACACGAGAAGCAACATATCAACGGGCACGTGCCATAACTTAGAATAATCAAAAGAATGCTCCTCTTTCAAAATTAAATAATAGTAAAAAAAAAAGCTCAGCTTTACTTATTATTGTTGTTGTTCTAATCAATGTTAAAATTAGATAAGTGATTTAATAATTTGTAACTCATAAGCTCCTAAAAGATATATGAATTATGAAAATACTGAATGATGTATGTAGCGACGATCAAATCTAATGTTGTGTTTTAGTTTTCACTCTTCTTCTTAGTTCTTCACCTCAACTCTTAATGTTGTGTTTTAGTTTTCACTCTTAATCCTATTTTTTCAACTCAACTCTCAATGTTTCTAAATCAACGATGATTCCGACGACATCTCAGTGTAAAAAAAATTCACTATATATTTGAAACAACTTTGATATTTAAATATCTTTAACGAGACATTCGAATAGATCAATATATTATTATTACACGAGTGATAAGTTTTACGTTCCAACACACACATATAAGTGTAATGTAATTTGATATATAATATATTTTTTTAAAAAAATTATATTTGAAGGTTATGGTTCATAGATATTTTTTAAAAAAAGTATTTTATTGTATTTGAACACTAATTGCATAAATAGTGTTGCGGAGATGGCATCTTCTAATGGATTGGATTGTTTTGTCGAAGGTTTGGCATGATGTTTCATCCTCGGTTGAGTGAGAGCGAACCGTCCATGATTGCATACATTAGCTAGACCATGCAACCTTCTCTCTCTCTACATCTCCATCTCCATCTACATCTCCATCAACCGTCCCACCACCTCACTGTTCGCCATTTGCTGAGCTCGACCGAGTACGATTACCTCTGTGAAAGAAAAGGAAGCTTTCTGTGTTTTACATAAGCTCGTAAAAATAGGTCGTGCATAAAATTGAATAATAAATATAATATAAGACTTTTTAGTTTGCATTTTTTTTTATTTCCAACAAAACCGTGCCGATAAAATAGTAAACGAAGGGCCCGATTTAGTGTTGGGCTTGGCCATTCGGCTTCGGAACCTTTTTTTTTTCTTTTTTCCTTTGAAAATTGAGGGAAAGATAATTATTTTCGAATAACTAGGTCATCGTTCTTTTCATGAACGATCATTGCGCTCTCATAACAATTTCGTTTGTTAAGTTTTTGATTTCTTGTACAATTACTTAGCTTTGTGTTTTCATTATTTTTGGTAGGTCAAGATGGTTCGCAAGGTTGCATAGTAATCGTTCATCGAATAACAATCGAAATGAGTCAAAATAATCTTATTTTCATGTATCGTGGGTTGATTTCTTCGAACCAACGATGCGTCCAAACCATCAATCATTTTTGAACTTATTTATTTCCAATATTGCATGGTGACGATAAATAAAGAATGCGCAATCTCATTTTTCTTTACGACAAATACAACAATAACATTCTATAAATTGTTCCCTTGTATTCTCTGTAATTTCATTGTATTTGTGCATGACTTCCTATAAGTTCATTATACATATTCTCTATAAATTCATTGTATTTGCGACCAAACGAGCAACTTCATCTTTATGAGTCTACCATAATGATTTTTTTAATATATTTTAACACAAATTTAATATATTCTAAGTATACGGGATGATTCCACGCAAACAAGATTTTGGTTAATTATTTCTCCATGCAAAGGTGTCGATATATTCTCAAATGTCTTCGTGACACCTCAACCATATAGGCGATTTGATAAGCTGCAAAATTCAAAAAATGAATTCATGCTCTTGAACTCATTTGGCATCGATCCTCTTCTTGAGGAAGACTGCAATAGCTTATTTCTCCTTTCCAAGTTGATCGGAGAACAATACGTCGATTTTTTTTCTCCTCGTCAAGTTGACAAATCTAATGATAATTTTTCTATGTTGATCTCTTTTATTCTCTACCCATTCTAAAAGATTTTTCGATAAATAAATCATACAGTAACCATAAGAAGTATCGAAAAATATACATCGAAAGGTTTTTTGGATTATGATCACTAGTTATTATCGATGACCGAGCTTCTCTCAAACTTTTGTTAGCTTCGATATGTATCATTCCAATGAATCTTTCGACCTCATCTCTAACGTAATTCTTGTGATGAGAAGACACCTAAAGTCATCTTCATGGCACAAAAAATACTTCCTAAATGGGTTGTGACGCATTAACACCAAATACCAAATACGTATTGTATGTATGATATATGTATCATACGTAACTAGTTAGACGTGCACCACATGACCAAAAAGACTTTACGAAATATCATTTCTGAATAATGTTTCATAGTCATAAATCTTTAGTTTTCTTATAAATAGTAACAACTTCAAATAAGACATGTTAAGATCACCTCGAAATAGGATTTTTTTTATACAATATAATAATCCGATTCGAAGTGTATTCATTGCTTGTTAAAAATTATTCTTGAATTTATTTTTCGATAGACACTCTACTTCATTTCGTATAGTTCTAATGTATTGATCAACAGTTGATACAATATATATCGAGTTATACCGACACATGATAAATGAGGGTAGGCGTACTAATGCATCGTTCGTACTAATTTTTTATTGGATTGATACGTATTACTCGCATCGAGCGATACGTTATAAAACGATGAATATTGATCTTGATTTAGTAAAGATACATGATTATTTCCTTGGGTCAGCATCACTAACCTATAAGGTTTTATCATTTATCTTTTTCATCGGATACCTTTTTCCTGAAACAAAATAAAAAAAAGGTTATAGTCTTTCTAAACATAATTTTTGCACTCTAAATACAATAATGACTTCCAAAGTATTATATATTTATGTTCCTTCAAAACTTAAATTTTATACCGTGTATAGACACCGACTTAGTTGTACTATGAATATAATTCTCTCAGGAATAGGGTTAACATAAGAGTACAATAATATTCAAACTTATCTCTATCTTTTAGTTGACATACTCAACAAAACATCTAAAATTATATCAAACAAAAGTAATATTACCCTGTTTTCTAACAAGTGTAATAGTATTTTATAGTATTTTTGGTGATTACGTTATGTCGTTGTAATTTGATGTAGATTTGATTCAGAACAAGAGAAATCCTTGTTAATAATGTTTCGAGAATTTAACAAACAAAGAAGTGTTTTTTTTTTGGTTGAGAATTTATCCAATTATAATTTATAATTTTAAATTTAGGATGAATTTCTTAGAAAGTACTCATATTATGAGTATTTTTCAATCAATACCCGTCTTTTAATTTTTTTTTCATACAGTAAGTACCTCTGATTAAAAAAATAATAATAATCTACTTCTCAAATTTTTGTTTTGTCTTAGTACAATGTTTTTGGTTTATTACAATATTCTGATCACCACAACAGAAATATTATAAGATTTATTTAAAAATATTATAAATAATCAAATGAAATTAAAGCACACTAGAAACCATTCGATACATCATGCTATCATTCAAATCGATATTTAAAATAGTTTAGGAACATGCCACCTAAATAGAAATAAAAGTGCTACAAAATTTGCTAAGAACGCCGTAAATAATTCAAATGAACTTCTAATCTCAGCTAAATTAACTATAAATCTGAAAAATACAATGCCCTGACGGTTTACAAGATGTCACTTGCAATATTTTTAATAATATTTTAATATCTTAATAAAGGCATTATAAATATTATTGAAATTAAAGAGCATTTTTTAAATTATGAATGCTGGTTAAAAAAAATAAAAATAACCAGAATATAAATATTATATATGGAAATTGCCATTGCACGGGTTCAATGAATGATGTAATTATGGTCGTAAGGTTACAACGCCGAGCGGTGGATCGTGTCCGGCTCCCCATGTCGCATGTTCCTCTCACGTGTCGGAGCCCCAGCCATCGTCACGATAGGTGGAGAAAGTGGGCGACAAAAAATACACAACGAATAAGAAAAATACTCACTATCAATCACACCCAATCGCTTCTCTCTTCCGACCCCGTCCCTTCTCCCGTAAAACCCCGCCCCGTCGCCCCCTCTCCCGTTCAACAAAGCTAGGGTTCGCCCCGATTCTGGTCCCGATCCATGGAGCCCCGGGATGGGGATCTCCAGGACGCCTACTTCCCCCATCCTTTCGACGACGCCGTCGTCCAGCAGACGCCGCCTCCGCCGGTGTCACCGGATGACGAGGAGGCCGACCAGGGAGACGCGCAGGTGGCCGGTGCCTACGAGATGGACGACTCCCAGCTCGTCAGCTCGCACTTCGCCCTTGCGTCCGCGTTCGAGCCGAGCCAGGAGGACGCCGCGGGGGAAGAGGCCCTGCCGATGAGCAAGCCGGCGGCGGCGGTGGAGACATCCGGCCCCGTGAAGCGGAAGCGCGGCCGCCCCCCGAAGGCTCACGGCGCCGGCAGGGCGCCGGTGCCGAAGAAGAAGAAGGAGGAGGAGGAAGTGTGTTTTATATGCTTCGATGGTGGTGATCTCGTGCTATGCGATCGTAGGTGGGTTTGCGTTGTTCTTCCCTCTCCTGGTGCTCTGTTTAGGGTTTCGAGGTTCATATTCTTCTTCGGTCTTAATCTGGCTCGATGCTGTAGGGGTTGTCCCAAGGTGTATCACCCGGCTTGCATTAACCGGGACGAGGCCTTCTTTCGTTCGCGTGCCCGCTGGAACTGTGGTAAGTCTACTCATTTGCTGTTATATTCGGTCTGCCATCGAGTTGTTTTTACCGGGGCATGTGGTAATTTCTTTTCTTTTCATCGAAAATCATAAAGATGCCATCGGAGGAGAAAAATGTTACCAGCAGCCTTCTGCATCATTTTTTATTTAGTTTTATCACCTTTCTCTTGGTGCTTTATTCATGTGAAGCAAGTTGACCTTTTTCATTGGTTTTTCTCTCTTGATCTTTGTAAATCTTTTTTGAATCAAGCAAATTGTTGGCTATGATAGTAAAGAATTATGGGGGATCGGATTACAATTTCAAATGCATTAGGAGGTTGGTTTTTGTAGCTTAATTTTGAGTGTATATTGTGGCTGCCTTGACGTAGTCTGAGGGTAACTTATGCTTGATTGGTTAATGACACACTGTTTTCTGCTTGTGCTGTTGCCATTCTGACTTTATTTTAGGTATCAATTTGGCATGAGATTTGGGAGCTTTGTTTTGTTTTTTTTGTTTTTGTCAAATGTGAAAATTGTCTAAAAGCTTCTTTTGCATAACCCAATGATTTCCAGTCATGTTTAAATGTTTGTTTGCCTCCGACTTGAGTTCCATTATGTTTAAATATTTGTTTGTCTTCAAGTTTTTTCAACTGTTTGTCACAACATAAATAAGTGCAAGCATGTTTTTTTGTTGCTTGCTTCAGTGTCTAGAGCTTGACTTTGAACACTATTAATCCTTGAACTGAAGGCCTCTTTGGAACTTAAATTTCGAGCTTGGTCTGTTTCCATTCAACCACATGACGGAAGTCATTAGTTTTGGCTGAACTACATTTTTGGGCCTTTGGTTAGAGCAAAATAAAAATCTTTTGGAGTGGTTAGAGGAGATAGTGAGTTGGTATTATGTGGTTTTCCAATAATAAATATGTTTTGAAACCTCAATGAAGCAGTAGCTGCTGTTATTACAGCTCCCAGTTCTTTTATTTTATTTGTTGAATCTTGTTTTGTTGTTAACACGTGCAGATTGATTTAGTTCTGACAATTGGTTGGTTTGTTGTGCATTGCAGGATGGCATATATGCAGCATCTGTCAAAAGGCTGCCACTTACATGTGTTTTACCTGTACATATTCTCTGTGCAAAGCTTGCATTAGAGAAGCTAGATTTTTTTGTGTTAGGGGCAACAAGGGATTCTGTGAGGCCTGCTATAGGACTATAATGTTGATAGAATCTAATGGACAAGAAAATGAGGAAAAGGTTTGCTTTTATCAAACACTTATGTTTTTGTTGTTTTTTAAGCATGTATTTTTGGTCCATACTTGGTGTTCATATGTCTTGTTTGATGCATCCAAATTAGCATACGGTAACTTGTAGGTGATAGTATGAACTGAATTGGACATCAATTTCCAGTATGTATCATTAGCTTAATTATGTAGGAAGGATGTTTGGATCTGCATTCATATGAGATGTTTGAAATATTGAAGGCTTTGGGTGATGATCTTATCTGAATACTGATGTCCAGAGATGGTGAAACAACTGAGTTTTAGTGGTGAAAGCCTGTTTTGAAATGAAGTTTTTGTTTTTGAAAATAGAGTTATTGAGGTTGTGAGATAAGACTGAGATAGACCTGATGCAAATGTTACCATTTGTTGTATTTGGAAGAAAGAAAGTGTGACCAGTTGAAAGACGGAACAGTGGTGCAGTTTGACAACTGCAGTAGGTCTGATTGCTCAGTATCTACACCTTGTTGGGCCTGGATTGAATTTGTTTACTTTTTCATGGGGAAACAGGATTGTAATAATGTTGAACAAGGTTTGGACAAGTTTTTATGCCTTTTGGAGGCTTAGTAGATGGTTCTCGATTTGGGAAAATAGGTAGAGGAGATTGAGACCCGCTAGGTAATCAAAAGAACAGAGCAAGGATGACTGTTGCAACTTATATAGTCTGTTCTTGGGTTAGTGCTACTAATAATGTCCCGAGTTTTGTTCTGGTATGTTGTTTTCTTTTTTCCAAGTTGCAGCTGACTTTAGCTGAAAAAATAATCGTGAAGAATATTAGTATTGTATTATTCTTTTTCTTGCTCCAGGATATCACTCAAGTATATCTCATACGGTCTTCGTTTACAGGTTAGGGTAGATTTTGATGATAAGAGTAGCTGGGAGTATTTGTTCAAAGTGTATTGGTTAACTCTTAAAGGAAAGCTATCAGTGACAATTGAAGAGCTACATAATGCTAAAAATCCATGGAAAGGATGTGATACTTCTATGTATAATGAGGAAACTTCTGATGAGTTATATAATGCTAATGATGACCAAGAAGCTAGCTCTGACAGCTCTTCAGGGCATCATGAAGGTAGCATTTCCTCACGTAAAAAAGTTCGAAAACGTTCTAAGAAATCTGCTGAAATTGAAGTTCGGGCCCAGCATGTTGATAGTGATAAGAAATCTTTGTCTGAAGACAGTAAATGGGCTTCACCAGTACTCTTAGAATTTGTAGCACACATGAAAAATGGTGATAAATCTGTTCTGTCTCAATTTGATGTTCAAGCCCTTTTGCTGGAGTACATAAAACGAAATAACCTTCGTGACCCTCGTAGGAAAAGTCAAATCATTTGTGATGCAAGACTCCAAAATATGTTTGGGAAACTACGTGTCGGACATTTTGAAATGTTAAAGCTTCTGGAATCACACTTTTTAATCAGAGAGGCTCCACAGATAGGTATGGATGATAACCAAGGGGGGCCTATAGATTCTGATTCTGGTCAAATTGATGCCGAAGAACACAACATGACAAGTATTGGTTCTGATAAGCGGCTGAAGACCCGCAAAAGAGTTGGGGAGAGAGAACTGCAGGCCAATCTTGATGAATATGCAGCAATCGATGCCCATAACATCAATCTGATTTATCTGCGTCGCAATTTAATGGAGGATCTTATTAATGATGACAATTTCAGCAAAAACATTGTTGGCTCTTTCGTGAGAATAAGGATTTCTGGTGCACGTCAAAAGCAAGATATGTATCGACTTGTTCAAATTATTGGTAAGGTTTTTCTATATTTTAGCATCCTTTCAGGTCATAGCTTTATGTCTCTAAAATCAATACTTCTTCTATACAGGCACACATGTGCTTGCAGAAAAATATAAATTGGGCAAGAAGACGACAGACATTGCACTGGAGATATTGAATTTAAACAAGACGGAAATCTTATCTATTGATTCCATCTCAAATCAGGATTTTACAGAGGTGGGAAACTGGTATATTTTGTGTTTTTCTCCTCATCGAGTTTGTTCAGCAATAGTATCTGTGTGGCATCGAGTTTGTTCAGCAATAGTATCTGTGTGGGTTTGAAATCTTTGGTGGATACCCTGTAAATCGGTATTGGTTTCTAGGCTATATGAAGTAGATTTCCCCTTCTCTATTTGGTGTCAGATATGCATTTTAAGGAATCATTGTAATATCTTTACTTAAGGTTGGTTATTTAAAACTAGAATTCTACACTTTAAAACCCATTGTTTGGTTGCAAGTCAGTCATTTTTAAAGCTCAGTATTTTGGTAAAATTGAGCAGTAAGAGCTATCTGACATGTGGGTACATATGTGCATACTTGTTGCAAGGTGGGTGATGGATTTTAGGTAACACTACCACAGAGATCTATAAATTGTAGTGATTCAAATGTTGACAGTGCCATCTTTCTTGCAAATTACATTGTCAAATATCCTTGACCTGCTTTCTTTCTGGCATTTTCATCAATTGGAATTTTGCTTTGCGATTTTCTTTTATTCTGATAATGTGTCTTATGTTTCTAGGAGGAATGCAGACGCTTGCGACAGAGCATCAAATGTGGCTTGATTAATAGGTTGACTGTGGTAAGATATAACATTCGAGCTAAATCCTTCAGTCCCCTTTTGGCTTCCTGATAAAGTCTCTGATCTACTTTTTTAAATATTCAACGTGTCAGGGGGATCTTTTAGAAAAAGCTCAGGTTCTCCAAGAAGTGAGAGTTAAAGATGTGAGTACATTACTAATACTTGTATTTACTTTATGAAAAATTTCCAAGTGTCACAAGTTGCGGATTTGACTTTGCTCACTCTATCGTTGCAGTGGTTAGAAAATGAGAAGTTACGACTCAGTCATCTTCGTGATCGAGCAAGTGAAACAGGCCGCAGAAAGGAATATCCTTTTAACTTAGATGCCCATGGTGATTTTGTTTTTTCACTTACATAACACAGTTTTTAAAAGAGTACATTACAATTTGCCTAGGCTTTTTGATGTCTGGAATCTTCCTGCTAGAAAAATTCATCTTTTGAGTTTGTGCTGAAGACATGTTGCTTGTGATTTTCCAAATATCATTATAATGAAGATCAATTTCTCCATATGATCAAGATAGTCCTGGTAGGCACATATAATCTGTGTTTTTTCTGTTCTGTGACTACATTGACTGCCTCTATGCAGGACTGTGGATTGAAATTGTTTTGTTTCTCATATATGTGATGCACTTGTATTGATAAGAACCATGATTTTTAGTTATATCTTGATGATGATATAAGTTCTGTGGGAGTTAAATTTGTGTATAATTACTGGCAAATGAACAGTAGGTTAATTTATTCAAGGTTGAAGAGAAATTGGTAATTAGGAGCCTGAACCCGAAGTATCTGATCATTTAGAAGATTTTTGGTGGAAAGAATGATCTCCCTGGTGTTCTGTGGTTGGAGATAAGGTTAGGGTTAAATATTTGATGATCTATCCAATTGCCTACTTTGTACATATTTTAGAAAGCCATGGTCTTTTAAGTTCAGGTGGAAAGAGAGGGATACTAATAAAAAAAATTTCTTAGGTCCAATCAGCTGAAAATTTCTGATTCTCAAGTTATGACTTTGACCAACAAAATCAGGAATTTCTTGTTGGTTCTGACACTCAATCCAGATTGGCTGCATGCTAAAGGTAGCACTAGCTAAATAAGGTCTGCTGCTGCTAAGTTAAATGGCCCCGGGATTGGCTGTTTCTGAAATATTCATTATGTAGTCTAATGCTGATTGAGTACAGTATGTTCTGGAAAAGGGATGAGAAAGCAGTAGATTGGAGTAGGAACTTTGTAAAATAAAGCCAAGGTACATGCGATCCACTAGAAAAACTACATTTTGAAATTCATATTTCTAATCATAGATTGTCGTTTTGCCTGTATTGGTACAAAATGGGCGCTTGGTACATATCGGTCTGGGCATAAGCAGAACCATTAAAACTGTCCCACTGCAACTAGGGGCGGTCCGCTCCGACCCATTAAAATGGTCCTTCTGCAACCCGTTTAATTAAAACTTGAGTGCTTGCATTTGCGAGTCTTCTTTGTACTCTACTGTCTCTTCTTCCTTTCTCTTCCTTCTTCTGCTCCTTCCTCCACCACCGCCTCTTCTTTCTTCCTCTTCCTCCAGTCCTTCCTTATCTTCCTTCTTTCTTTTCTCCTTTATCTTCTCCTCCTTCCTCTTGAAGTCACCAATATGTATCGGTGTATTGTGTCGATACACTAGTACCAACTCGTACGTACCAGTCTGACCATGTCATCAGTAAGGGTCCAGTACCTGAAACAACATTCCTTGGGTCTAATTTTGCACTTGTTTAGCTTCCTCAACAATCAGTAAGCAACATATTTCTAGTTCTAAATGGAGGAAAAAAAAAAACCTTCTATAGTTTCATGATTCTTATTAGATGATTTCTGACATTAATACTGTCAGTCAAATTAGAACTCACTATACTTGAAGATTATGAATTGCCACTACATTAACTCATCAATGATAGCAGTTTTGTCTTACTTGGAGAGCTTTTGTGGGAAAGCCGATTCATGCCATGTCATGCCCTGCCATGCTATTGCTCCTGCTGGCTATTTTGTAATGGTCAAGACCATCTTTTGGCCTGTTTCACTTAGTACTAGTGGTATGAGATACAATGTTGATTTGTATCATGTCCATAGCATACTGAAATTTATCATGTCGATAGCATACTGAAATTTACTGTGATGGCAATACTTATTAATTTTTGTTGCTTTACCTTAAATAATTACAGAATTTAACTAAAAATTTCATTAAATAATAAAAAACAATTCAAATACTTATATTATTTAATCTTAAGATTGAGTTACTCAAACCTTAAACTAGTGGAGTCGTCTTAAACTGAAGGTTGTCTAGGCTGCACTAGTCTCTTTTATATGCTGCTTCTATTTTCTTCTTCAGATGTTGTTGGGTTTAAAATATCCATATCAAATTGCTCGTTGGTCAATTCCATTGCACTTTGTTCTTTAGCTAGCTATTTCTTGCTTCAAGTTGTGTTTGCATCAGTGTGCAGATATATTAGACAGTTGCAAAATATTATTGACTGCTGGTTGTTCATACTTTGACCTATGCAGCTAACATGATCTATGAAGTTTGACTTGTTGCTAATAGTTGTGTCTAGATCTTTATAACTTTCTATATGTGGAATTCTCTCAATCATGGATTGAAATCTTGGTTTGACACTGGTTTTGGTAACCTATTGGACTATAATGATAGTAGTATACTGGGTGCTAGGCAGTATATTAATCATACCATTCAGTATTGCTGAATAGAACAATGAAGAAAATAAAAATGAATATTATTGTACTGATGTCAAGCTTATTTGTTGATAATGTTTCAAACCGGTACTTAGCAGGCTGATAAATATTAGTTTGTACCAACTGGATTTGAAGCCTTGCTTTCAATTGGTTTCTTGCAAGGAAAGTTAGCCTGTCAATTAGGCTGGCATGAGGTGATTGGAAATGTGGAGTTCAAAATTGAACTTTTGATGCAGCTGACTATCAAAGATTTTCACAAAGAATTATCTTTGGTATATAATGAAGATTTTTATGATCTTACAAACACAATCCATGATTAAACTAGAATTGTATGTGGATGTTACCCTCGACATATCACATTGCAGAAAAAGGCCCATGTAGCAGGCCCAAATAGTTGGACATTAGGGCTTGTTGTTGGTGGTGGTGTTGTGCCCAAAGAGTTGAATCTATGGGCTGACATGGAATACATTTTATTCCGTAATTACTATCCAGGTTAGATTTCCTCTGTTTAACAGAATTCTGTGGTGCTATTCTCAGAGAAAAAAAAGCTTGCCCATCTATTGCAAGGAAAAGAAGTTGAACTGATGATCCTCACAAGTATTTGAGGATTGTCTTACATCAATATCGGATGAAGATTATGTTTCCCAGAGCCACAGTCAGTCAATATTCATGGAAATAAGAATTATGTTACTTTAGACTTTCCCAGGAGTATATACTTCATTGATGCTTATTATTATTAACCACTTGGTTTTCTTGGTTGGTTGACAACTCCTAGAGATCAATGTAGCTCTCACAATCAAGGTTACCTTCTACATTCATAGCAGGTTTATTCTTGCTGTAGACTAGCTTTGAGAGTCAGTCTATAATCACATGAGGTTCCTAAGCTAGTCCCTTTTACCCAAATGGGCTTCTTTCGATCTATTGTCTAATCATGAGATGAATGACAATGGTGCCTCTTTTTCTTGTTTCTTGTTTCTGTTTAAGCATTGGTAGTTTAATGTTTCTTTTAATGAAGGTGATGAGTGTATTTTTGGAATCTACCTACTCAGGCATCCAGAAAAGAAAAGAACCATCTAAATGTTAACAGCAGTTGCATTTTCTGTCTCTTGTGTTCTGTGATATGACAAATAAATGGTTGTAAATGTTGCTTTCTTTTCCTGAATTGGAAGAATATTATCTCAGGACTGCTTTCGTAGTGAGATAAATTGTCATTGATGAACATAAAACATATAAAACTTACTGTTAAAGCTTCCTTAACTATTTCCCACGCTTAGAGAGTGCATAGAAAAGTTGCAGATTCTGAACAAACCTGAGGAATACCAGCGTAGAATTAGAGAAGTTCCAGAAATACATGTTGACACCCATATGGATCCAAATTATGAATCTCAAGAGGAAGAAGCGGATGCTAAAAAAGAAGGTATTTTACTTCTAGGTTATGGATGCACTTGCTCTTGCACCTCATATACCTTTTAGTCTGACAATAATATCTCATCTTTTATTATTGCAAATTGCTCCCATGCTTGCAGATAATTTTAACAGGTCAAGGGGGTCTTTATCTCGTAGGAAGGGAAAAGAGTTAATTTCTCTAGGCAGAAGAGGGTCCATCTCAAATTACCATTTGAATGATGCGACTAAAAGTTTGAGTACCAGTTGGACGTCAGGTACACAAACAGGAGGTGCAGAAGAAAAGGTAGAAACCATAGTTGCTCTAGGTGATAGGAAATGTGAAATATCACGGACTGAGAGTAATATTGGCTGGACAGACAGCTCGGGAACTCTGATGAATGGTAACAAACTTGTTACTGGTGTTGAACATCCATGCAGTGTTGCACCTGACACTATGATCTCCTCTCCTGGAGTTCCACAGCCATCAAATGTCAGCGAGAGTGATAAGGTGTGGCAGTATCAAGATCCTTCAGGAAAAATCCAGGGACCTTTTTCAATGTCACAGTTGCGCAAATGGAGTTCTACGGGTTACTTCCCACCAGACCTTAGGGTATGGGTAAAATCTCAAAAGCAAGAAGACTCTATGTTACTGGCCGATGTACTGCCAGAGTTCCTGAAAGACACACAACAGAAAGAACCTCAACTTACTAATTTTAGCCAGCCCACAAATTTTGTTGCTGAAGCAAATACAGGACATAACTGGGATATAGTTTCAAGAGGGAACACTAATCCAACATTTGTAGGTATCAAGCAAAACAACCACTGGAGCGCAAACCAGAATGATATTACCATGTCCATTGCTGGTTACAAAATGTCAAATGTTGATAGATGGGCTCCTCAGGCACCTAACTACATTGAACCAAGGAGGGAGTTGATGATAACTGAGGAAAGAAGGATCGGGATATCTCCAAGAGCTTGCGAATCAACAAAGGATACTACTGCTTGGTATGGCCAACACACAAGTCATAACAACCCAAGCACCAAAATTTCTGTTCCATTTGCTGGGAATCCATATGATACACCAGCCTACCAAGCTACTGGAGGGCAAGCAAGTAATGCTGAGGGATGGAACAGGAACCAGGAGCATGGAAGTTCATGGAGCTCATTTAGATCCAAGCTGACAAGACCTAGTGACCAGGGTTACGATGAGCAACATTCTAATTGGAGCTCTTTAGGCCAACATTCGCATCAAGTTTCTGCACAATACCAGCAAATCCAACCGGTGAGTTATTCCAAAAGACAATGGGTGAATGATGCACACAATCCACCTACTCCTACCCCACAGCCAAGTGGCATGGTCTGGACAAGGGACCGAGATCATCTGAGTGCATCTTCCGCAGCTGCTGCTATTTCTGTTCAATCAATGGGCTGTGGCTGGGAGGCTACTCCAAGTGCCGAGTTCAGTGAATTTGATCAGTTGGCCGCTGAGTCCATGGAAGGCAAGGCAACTGTTCCAGAAATGACTTCTGCTGGAGGCTGGGCCAAGACATCTTGTAATTTGCTTAACCAATCCGCAGCACCAAAGGTTTGGGGTTCAGGGTCCACTGCATCATTAGCAACCTCTGGTGCTAATCAGAATTTTGGCAAGGTGGACAATTTGGATGAACCATCATGGGCTAGTAAGCAGGAGAAGCCTTTTGAATCTAATGCAACTACTTTAAGTGGTTCCTTCATGAAAAAGAGCCATTTTTTTGAAAGCTCTTGTCCTAGTCCAACTCCAAGTAGTGAGAGGGATGACATACCTCTGTCCCAGATAGGTGAACCTGATCCCGACAATAAGTGGAATGAAGCGTCTGGAACTCCAGCTGCAGAAAGTGAGGCGATAGCTCCTGACACTGCAGTTCTTGCGTCCATGCCGTTAGATCCGAGTGTTCTTTCTGCTCAGGTAGTCAGATCCATGGATGAAGTGGCAGATCAAAGCACTGAGATCGAAGATTTGTCTCCTTTTTCTTCTGCAACAGAGAACAACCAACCTTCTCTTGCAGGAACAAGTGACAACCTGGGAAACCTTCCTTTAAGTGCTATACCTGCAGCTAAACCTGATGCGGTGGAGTCTGTTTCAGTTCGAGAATCAGATTCAATGGTGGGTTCCCATGTAGTGTCCAAACTGAAGGAAGCCAAGTATGACCTAGATGGTTTACATGCCAGTGTTTCATCTTCAGGCAGTGGACTAGATGAGAATCAAGTTAAAAATCCAGAATGCTTTTCTGGTTCTAAATGTGTCTTGGAAGATACAAAGTTGCCATCTCCAACGCCTGCTTCTGAGCCTTCTGGAGGGGTACTTGCTTTTGATTCTACTTCAGCAAAAAGCCAAAGTGACACATTGGGCTCATCTGATGTTTTTGTGTCACCGCTATCTCCAATCAGATCAGATCCATCTACGGGCCCTGCAGCATTTGGAAACCCTGCTTCCAGCATGGCTGAAGGTGCTTCTGACAAAGGTTGGACTCAAGGGAGTGCAAACATCATTTGGGGAATTTCTGGGCAACGACAGACAAGTACGGAAACAGGTTGGATGATGCCCAAGCAGAAAAGGACTAGTCCAAATACAAGTTGGGTGACACCAGCACAGGGAAATAGAGAAGAAAATTTAGGTTGGGTAACCCAAAGAAGCATGATCCCAAATGCTGGCTGGGGAGTACCCACCGCATCGAGCCCAGGTTCTAATTGGGAAGAAACCATGAAGGTGAACTCAGAAGCAGAGACCGGTTGGGGAGTGCCAGTAACTGGAAATATAAACTGGAGTCCACAGAAGCAACAGGGAAATGACGACACTGGTTGGGGAACAACACTCGGAAGTAACAACGCTGGCTGGAGTTCATCCGCCGGGTTTCATGACGTCTTGATCTCACAAAAGAGGCATGGTGGAGACAGGTACCACGGAGGTCATGGTGGTGGGAATAACCCACGAAACAAGACCTACATTGGAGGCGATGGAGGTGGAGGGTGGTCGCAACCACCTCCTAGAGGACAATGGCAAGGGCAAGGGCAAGGGCAAGGCCAAGGCCAAGGCCGTGGTCATGGCCAGCGAGGTGTGTGCAAGTTCCACGAGAGTGGACACTGCAAGAAGGGTGCATCATGTAAGTATCTGCATCGATAACATGGTGTAAGATTTTTGACCCTCTTTATTTTCTTCTCTTTTTTTTCTTTTTTTTTGTTTAAATGTCTACCTCTAACTTCCTCCCTCCCCCTCCCTGGTGTTGCTGCCCCATCAAAAGACTTTGCCTGTCTAAATTACATGAAATCAGAATGCATAATCTCAAGATCTTTGAGGTGTAGTCATCTATGTGAGCACTCTGTTTAGGTGGCTTTTATCTCTGTAAGCTACGGTAGGAGTCATTGAAACATGGCAGGAAAGGAAAGGCAGGGCAAGCCGAGATGATGATTAAATATGAATTTGACCCACTGATGGGGTTTCTTTTTTATATCTATACTCCTTTACTTGCATCTTCCTATGGTTCATCTATTTTAGCTTGAATAAAAGAATTTTGTTGTACAAGGATACACCAGAACTCTATGTTCTTTAATTTTTTAAAACGACATTTTCTCTAAAATTTTAAGTGTGTGCGACCCATCAAATGTTACCATGGTTTATTGCCTAATTCTGAGTTGGGGGATGCACATAAGAATTTTTTATTTCTTGTCTCACGTAAATATCACGCGAGTGCGATCCAATGACCCCGTCACGTAAATATCTCGGACTTTGATTACCATCCTTGCTCATTTTCTTTCTTCGGAGCTTATTTATTTGGTGGGCGAAAATGTTGTCCCCTTCGATGACGGCCCAATCAGACCCCGTCTCGTCTACGTTGATGGAGACGTGTCCCGAACGAAGGGGGTGTTCAATTGCCACTTTTGCCCTTCCATGATGCGAAATGACTTCTGCGTCCCCACCACTCACTGCTTGTGATGGATCCTACTGGGCAATTTGGCCAAGCTCAGGGGTATCTTGGTAAAGAAAAGTGATGAACCGGTCACGATGGTCTCCGGAGTCAACGTACAGTGACTCGGTCCAATTTCAACACATAAAATATATAAAAATAATAATTTTCCACCTCTTATCAAATACCAACAACATAATTTTTAGCCTAATAATTTCTCATCTTTCGCGTCTTGGATTCATATTCTCCCAACCAACTCTCCCATCCGCCGTTCAAAACAAGTCACGTACTGTATGATCCCTCCCAATGTTGACTCGGGATGCTTCGCAGTCAACCCGAGCGGCGGTCGGCTATAATGGTCATCCGCGAGAAGTTCGAACTCAGTAAAGCCAGTAGGAATCTACTTGGATCGAAGGCGGCTAAAATATTTACCATATAATCTCCAAAAAAAAAAAGAAAAATCGTTTCTTCTGTTGAACCGAAGCCTCATCGTTCCCGGAATCAAGTCAACGCAGCGGGAACTGCTTCCTGCCTGCTCGAACCACTGCGGTACAGCCTGACGCTCATTTGGCAGGCGTCGATTGGCCGAGATGCCAAGGGATATGGGCTGCTGGGGGATGACGGGCAGCGACGTCGCGTTGCTGCTTGTTTGCCATGCGTAGAAGCATCAACAAAGGCTAATTGTTTGCCAGGCGTGGAAAGGTCGTCTCATTGGTAGTAGAGGAAACGCTAGGTGGTCATTCCATGCGCCCACCACCAAACCCTCACCATCTCTTCGTCTTCTTTCCCCATTCGCGCTCTTCGGTCTTTTGCGTTTTCCGCAGGTAATTGGAAATAACCTCGCTTCATGGTGTTTTTGGTCGTCTTCTTGGTGTTGAGCGTGTGCGGTTTGCAGGTGGAGCCAGGGATGGAGGAGCCAATGAATTGCCCAAGGCCGGGGAGTCCGATGGGGCAGCAGCAGCAGCAGCAGCAGCCAAGCCGGGGAGTTTGGGAGGAGGATGTGGCTGTGGCGCTGGAAAGTGGAAGCCTTTGGGTGGAGGAGTTTGCAGTCGACGAGCTCCTCAACCTTGAGTTCATGGAGGAGGAGACGGAAGGAGGAGAGCAGGAGGGAGAGGTCAGAGACTTTGCAGAGCACAAGAAAGCAGAGGACTTGGACTCCAACACCAGCTCGTGCTCTGCTTCCTCTGCCACTTCGTCTCCCTCCTTTGAGCCGGCGCTGGCTCTCACTGGAATCGGTCTCCCGGTGAGCCGCCCCGTTCCTCTCTCGCCAAGAACGGGCAGGAACGAAGGAGATTGACTTGTTCTGAGTCTCTTTTCGCTTTCCTTTCTGCAGGCGCATGACGCCGAGGAGTTGGAGTGGGTTTCTCGCATCATGGACGACTCGCTGTGGGCGCCTCAAAGCCAGCAAGACGACACCGCAACCCAAACAGAGGACCGGCCGGCCGAAGGTCCCTCGTCGGTGAGCCCGGCGGTCTGTCTCCTCTCCACCCAAGCCATGGTTCCGGTCAAGGCCAAGCGGAGCAAGCGGTCACGGAGCGCCGCCCCCGTCGTCGCCTGGTCCTTGTCCGGGCCGCTCCTCTTCGTCGAATCCTCCACCGAATCCACCACCACCACGACCACCTCTTCCAGCTCCTCCTTCTCCTCCTCCGTGTCCCCTCGCTCGCCACCTTCCATCTCTTCCTGCCTCACGCACGACCACCCTTCCGCCACCGGCGACCAGAGCTTCTTCCTGTACGACAAGCAGAAGCCGAAGAAACGCGGCCGGAAACCCAAACCAGCCTCGTCAGCCGCCGCAGGCGAACGGCGGTGCACCCACTGCGGAGCCCAGCGGACGCCGCAGTGGAGGGGCGGTCCCCTCGGCGCCAAGACCCTATGCAACGCCTGCGGCGTCCGCTTCAAGTCCGGGCGCCTCCTCCCGGAGTACCGCCCGGCCTGCAGCCCCACCTTCGTCAACCACATCCACTCCAACTGCCACCGAAAGGTCCTCGAGATGCGCCGGAAGAAGGAGGCCGAGCTGCCTTCCCCCGCCGCCGCAGCGTCGCCGGTGCCTTTTCTGTAGGTCCGGTCACCCCCCTGTATCCGTACCTCTCTCTAGCATCAGTAATGTTTCTTTTATTAGGTGCTCTTCGGATTTAGAGCACAGTATTTTTCTCCAATTTCTGCAGGTGGTGAGCCTAAAGCAGTGCAATATTTCCATGGCTTTTGTGAGCTTTCATTAAACTTGTAGGGGGCATAAGAAATGGGCATCATTTTGTAACCTTATTCATTTAGGAATACAATATTAGGAATAGATTGGTAGGTAGATAGACATCATCTCTTCATGTACTCTATTTATTTCTACTAGTGGATTGAGAAGAAGAGTGCAATTTAATTTATTCATTGTAGTTCTCTATTTTATATATTTATTATGGTGGTGGCTAATTAATTTTGATTTATCTTTTGTCTGTTTATGAAATTATATATATATATATATATATTTATACACACACACGCACACACACCCATAATTTATAAGAGACTATGCTAATGAAAAATTTTATTTTATTTTATATATTTTACCAAGAGCATATGAAAAAACTCTCTTAACCCACTCCAACCTTCATGCTAATTCCATGAATTATCATCCCACATTCTTTTTAAAGTGTGAGATAATTATTTTGAGATTATAAAAAAAAAATACTTGATATATCGATAAATTTAAATGATATTAAAAAAATATATTATGTTATTAAACTTCACATGAGATGGACCCCAAAAGATATATTGAGATGTGACGTTGACGTTTACGAGGTCTTAGTTACTCTCTTTCTGAATGGATATGAAATTAAATATATTTATTATTATTATTTAAAAATTTTATTTAAATTTTTATTCTCTTCCGTATGAGATGTAGTAATTATATCAAGTGTGATTTATTTTACTAAAATAATATTAAGGACTCCTCTAACTAAAACTAAAATTGGTTCTAATCCGAAACCAACGTCCGACCTAAAATGGGAAGACATAAATCACACGGTTCATGTGATCTCCTTGCCGACAATGAGATATCTTTCGACCTAAATAGCACTTAAGAAGGCACTCTTAGGTTGTGTTCTTCATGTCCTTTCCATTTAAGAGCACCTTCTTTTTGCCATTTCCATGGCTTCTTTGCAAGAGTGGTGTAGTTGAATTCGGAGGCTTTGTTGGGGTTTAAAGACACTTCTCACTCGGTGGATTTGGTCCCTTTGGGGTAGTAAGTCATAGTGGGTGGGGTTGCACTTGCACCAACGCTACCGCGACACAATCCAACCCCTCGATCCCCACCCACCCAATTATTTTGTGTGTGTGGTTCATATGAATGAATAATAAAACTTTTTTATGCATAAATTTAGTTCAAAATTTGGAGAGCAAGGCACAATATATGATTATTATCTTAATTTCATTAGTCGCTTCGGTGCTTCGTGAAGTTTTATGATGATTTTATTCTTTAACTATTTTAGTCATTTATTAGTTGAATAATTATAACTTATTAAGCTGTTGAAAATGGATAAAGTGATCGATATAAAGAGACCAAAATATCTTCTCGGGGATAATTTAATTTTGATTATGCTATTTAATTACTAAAAATACTTCATCAAATCACAAGTAGAGTGATAATTTCGATCATATCTTAGGGTGGGAATCTTGATGATCATATAATATTTCACCTTACGACGCAATCGTAAGGTTTCAAATTCCTTCATCCCTCAATTTTTTTATTTTATTTAATTTTTTTTATTGATTTCGTGGTCATTTTATGCATTTGTTTCCATTTTTTTTTCTTTCTTACTCGTTCTTCTCTAATTCTTATACTAGAAGGCCAAATGTAATAAAAGGAAAAAAAACAATTGAGCTTCTTAGGAAAAGCTCATGTGACATCAAAGTCAATTAGGTTAGCAATCATGCTTGGTAGCTAACTATAATCCATACCAAGAAGAAGAAATGGTGATACCATTGAATAGCTTCAACCAGTAGGTGGGCCCACCCCACACACACACATCTCAGCCAACTTCTCTTGACCCCTTCACGAGGTTGGACTTCCACTGTGGATGTGGAAGTGGGTCAAACAAGATGGTGCTGGTCATCATGCCTCCTTCCATGTGTCAAGGGCCCACATGATGGAATGGAGAGAATTGTTCTTTTTATTTGTATAAATAAAGTATTTTTTTTGCTACAATACAAGGACTCAAGTATTTTTTTTCTTTAAATGAAAAATCAGACCATATATTAATGAAGTGTCTTCATCCCCCAAATAACATAGTTCATTAATTTGATGTACTTGAATTATTGACTTGGAATATTTGGACTCATATAGTAGTATTAATGGTATCACTAGTGATCCAAATTCCCATTCTAGGTTTTTAATACTATATCCATTCGGCCTTAGATACTCTAACATTTGAAGTGTGAAACTATATTAAAGCATTTTAGAATTGAAGTCTTTGATCAAATATATTTACAGGTTAATAGTAATAGACCTCATCTAATGTCATATATATTTACATGCTCAACTTGGAGTTCCAAGTGAAATGTCACTTGAGTACACCTAACAAGTGGCCATAAAAGAAATTACCTTCCATTAGGGATAAGATTTCAAATAACAGATACATGTCCCAATTTTTATTTTTATTTTTTGTTTGGTTTCAAAAACCATATGTTATTGACATATAAGAAATATATATATTGGAGGCAGTGGTGGGATAAGAAAATTGGCATGCTTCGTGATGTTGATATCCTCCTACCTCTTATTTAAGAGTCCATTTTTTGGGTGGAAGTTGAATTGACTCATTGTTGGCAAATGGATTGGTAGCTCAATAATTATTTTATTTTTTTTGATTTTAGATAATAGATTAATTTGGGTGTCGAAGGAATTTATTTAAAAACATTGTAGACATTTGAATTGACATCTTTTTTGTTTGATATTATCAAATCATTGAATATGCTAAGCTACAGTTTGAATCAAATTAAGCTGATTTAGTCATGTGAAACATTCGACCAAAAAAGGACCCAATATTATATACTTATAAGATTTAACAGGGGTTTCGGTCAGCGATCGAATTATGTTGACATCAACCTCATTAAAATATTAAAAAATATTATGTCCATATCATGGAATTTATTTTTAAATAATATATATATATTAGACTATAGTAATTAAGATTAGTTACTATTTTACTTAAAAAATTTTATTTTTATTTGACGACTGACTTTAGATGTTAAACGTGACATTTTCCACGTCAGCAGTATTTTATTAGCACATTAGATCTCAGACGAATCCGACAAATCGATTCTTATTTGAACTGTTAGTTGGAATCTGATCACCCACCAGATGACAAACGAGCATTCTTATCCAAATGGCCGAAGAAATGTGTAGACTTCGTGAAGCTTCGGCGGCTGGAACTTCCGCTGCAAACACCGGATGCAGACCTTGAGAAGGCTGTTTGACGGTGGAAGTCTGCAAATACAAGGAAGCTTCATCGATCATCACGGATAAGAGCAAGAAGACTGCAGGTAGACGTTGAACTGATAGAGAATTAATTATGTGGGAGAGTATAATCTTTCCAGAGCTGCAGAATAAGTATACCGATAGGCTACACTTTACGAGGGCCAAGGAGCTTAATTCAATCTGTGCATTCATTAATTTGAAAAAAAATAAGTAATCTTATGGTTATAACACTATATATATATATATATATATATATATATATATATATATATATATATATATATATACTAAAAACATCATATCTTCTTGGTGGGGTCAAAGTGATGAAAAATCATTTTCACCAAAGTGTTAAGTCTATTACGAAATATAAAACTATTCTCAAAAGAAATACAAGATAAAAACATATCAACAATCACGTAAGTTGATAAAAATATTTGAAAAAATCAGAGAAAATAATCTTCTATATTTGTGAAACATATACAAATATTAATAATTTGATAAAAATAATATTGACTCATTATAAAACTCATATATTAAAAAAATAATGATAATTCTTATACAAATATTAATAATTCTTATACAGTAAATAAAATTATGCATCAATTACATGTAACATAGTCATATAACAAAAACACACATCACACTCCATAATGTATTTTCTCAATAGCAGATGAAAATAAGATGGAATGGAGAGAATTCATATTGCACTTCCGATGATAATAGATGAAATGGTATTTTTCACCTCTCAAGTAGAGATACGTTCCTCCTAACAACAAATAAAAAAATCATCTAATTATTACATTTAACGACTCACTAATCCCCGAAGAGAATTATCTTACCTGTCCTCGATAGAAAGACGCAACCAATTATGATTATTCATTCATACATCTAATGAATAGTATGATAAAATATTATGAAAAAATATGCTTGATGCATGAGCTACTTTACTATATCGATTGATTAGAATTAAAAATATCTTTTAATTCATTCCATACATTCATTAATTTAAAAAATAAACAATCTCTCAGTTGTTAGACTACATCAAAGTGCTACAATCTCTTTATTTTATTTTGTTGTCAAGGTCGAACACATATCCGCAAATGACACTTTCGTATTTGGTTCTCTCGTTATATCTAATGTTAGGTATATCAATTATCCTAATCGTGTAAGATAATTGACTCATTAACTATGAATAATCCTTTCTACTTAATATTGTATTTATTCTAATATTGTTTATCATAACATGACTCGGTGAAATATCTTACTCCTTTAACTTGATATGTGTCTTATATGATTGAGTATACTTATACTAATAATACTAGACCCTATAAATTGAATCAACTATACTCTCATGACCAATATAAAAATTAATCAAAAAAATGCTATAATGATACAGAAGACCAAAATGTTATTTTTATCATTGCAAGAAGAAGTTGAGCTTCTTTAAAGTTTTCAATACTTGAGAAAACACATCATAATTCTGAATGAGAAAGTTTAAGCCCTTGTGCTATGTTAGCTCTTATAAGGATGGATCATGGTAAATATGTGTGGATGATTTTTTACGGTGACTATTGCTTAGCCAAAAGTCCATCCTCTTATCCAGCAAAGTTATAAATAAATAAGACTATTATTGACTATCGTTTTCATGTTTCATGTTTTATTGATTTTTCTGACCAACCATATTGTTTAAGATTGATCAGCTATCATCAAATCCGCATGATGGCTAAAGATGAATGGAAAACAAACTCTTGAACAAGTCAGCAATGCAGCAGATAAAGGGAAGGGAAGGAAAGGCATCATCAATGGCCACCTGCACTTCCTCCGACCGGCGGAGGCCGCCGAGGTCTTGGAACATGTGCACGAGAGGTCTTACGGAAGTCACCATGAAGCCAAAAACCTGAGGCAGGGGTAGGATTGGCGCCGAATAGAATACCTCCACCCCAGCATACAAACAATTTGATGGAGACTGAATGAGTAATGTACAGATCTACGCTTTGAGGGTTAATAGATCCTCCTCCTCCTCCTCGGAGAATTCATGGAGGAGGAACAGTGTACATAGTGGCCTTAGTAGAACCAAACCACAGCAATCGCAACGCTTAAAGCTTTATTACAGTAAGGCAGAGCGGCAGCATTTCTAGTAGTATACTGGTAACCATTCCTTGCCGTCGATGAAGTCTATGGTGATTAGAGGTGAAGCCTCTTCTTCGTTGAGTTGCTTCGACCAAGGAACTCGAAGAGTTGAGTTGCTCCCCGGACCTCGACAGTCGTACTCTCCGTACAGTAAATTGCTACAGCAGAGTATACACGAGTATCAACATCCACACTGTGACACACACACACAAGTAAATGATGCGAATGCTTACTCTGTGCTGCCAACATAACTCCAATTAGTCCACCCTGCAGCTGTGATGGTCCTGGAGAGATAAGTTTTGGCAAAGATGACACGAGAATGAGCCCCCTTTGCTCGACCAAGATACGCATCTCCCACCCCGTACACCTTGCCTTTGAGGAAGACAAAGCCACTGCTGTCGTCTGAAGACTGCCTGTTCTGAGCAGTGATGGAGCCAAGTATCTTGATTCTCTTGTCATGCAGCACAAATATCTCACAACTCTGCATTCGTTAACGAGGAAACAGTGAGTGCAACAAGATTGCATTGCATGCGCTGCGTAGGACAAAAAGAACACACACTTTCCTGGAATATAGACTGCCCACGGCCGAAGATGAAATCGATGTTGCCTTGGATGTAGCTACTCTCGTAGTAGTGTCGACCCTTGTAGTCGAACAGGGTATTGTGCGGGCTGTAGAAGGCGCAATGGTAGAATGCTACCTTATCTCCGGCCACCATGGTAGCGACCGACTGGTTATGTGGAGCGTCGGCAATGGCGATGAGGGCATCGTTCTGTCATGGACGCACCGATGTTAAATAACAGGGCATAGGAGAATCGAAGTGATGGGAATCGGGAAAGGCAACCTTGAAGCTAATGCCAAAGGCAACGAAGTTATCAGCCCAAACGGTGAAGGTGGCAGAGAGAGTGTTATTGGATGAGCTCTCATCCCACACGATCGCGGTCCTTCCTTTTCCATTTCCTCTGAGGAATATATACTGCTTCTCCTTTGGGATCACCACTTTCTCCCTGAAACAGCAACGACAACGCATGATGCAATGCTTGTCATTGCACATCTCCCTCCTGCACTCTGAAGAAAGCATGAAAACCCAAAGGCTCGTCGATGAAATTACATTACCTGTAGATGCCAGACCTGACATGGACGATGATCCAGTCTGAGTTATCCTTGGGGACCGCATCAATGGCGGCCTGCACCGTCCTGAATTCCTCGGAAGGACCCACAAGGATGGTCCTATTGGTTTTGATCTTGGAAGTGAGCAAGGGGCCATCGACGATGTCTTTGCTCTTGTGCGGGAGAACTCCTGCAAAGATGGAAGAAAGGAGGAGGAGGACGGAAGCAATTCTAGTCGACATCGGCATCGTTCACCACAGGTAAATTACTCACCCATTAACATAGGAAGGAGGAGGAAGAGGAGGAGGAGGAATTAAGACGAGGCTTGTTTGATGTTGTTTGGCTTTCGAAGGTCGGGAGGTAAACACGGAAGCAATTTAAAATGGAAAAGCCTCTCTTAGTCATTTATTGTTGACGGTTTAAGTTATCTCCATCAAATCAATATATATATATATAGCATATAATTAATTCTAAATGAAAAAAAAGGCTAATTAAATGGGATTTTTTTTTATTTTTCAAATAGAGTCAAAGATGTATTTGGGGTTTTTATAATGAGTGCGTTGAATCGTGCAATTATGGACAGAATCAGATATTTTGTTAATTTTTTTTCACCTTTGTATTCAAAAGATATCTATCTCCGAAAAAGAAAACAAAATCTAACTATAATGATAAGAAAATTAAGTAAAATATAACCATTAAAACAGTGAAGATTCAATTAAAAATGATTATTAGATGTTTATTAAAAACCTAATATCAATGATGCTGATTTGCTGACACTCATCAACACCGCCCCGACCACGAAGAGAGGGAGAGAGTAGGGACGGAGGCGGAAAAGGCAGGGGAAGAAGCGGAGGCATACCGATCGGAGACGAAGATGACCCCAGCAGGAAGCAATAAAGAAGAGCGTAGCTGAAAGTTGCTTTCCGGTCCTCGCATCCCTCACACAGGACCATGAGATCGCCGGAGTTGTAAGGCATCTCACGTTTGCAGCACCCTAACGCAAGATAGCAATTGACCGATGTATCTACAATTACCACAAAGCTAAAATCAAGAATAGGAAGAAGAAAGAGAGAAAGCAAGCAAGGCGTACACGGTGGTCAGGGGTGAAGGCCCCATCGGCCGCCTTGTACTCGAAGCGACAGAAGTGGTCGTCGGCGCCGACATTCTCCAGCTTGGTGTACTTCTTGAAGGCGTGGACGACGCGCTCGCACTCAATGGTGTGCGCGCTCTGCACGTCGAAGTGGCCGGACAGAATCAGCTCCTTGGCGCCGTGGAACTGCCGGCGGCCCCCCAGTCGGCTCCACGCGCACGTTGTTGAGATGGTCCGCCGCGATCTTCTCCACCGGTGCCACGAACGGCGGCTTCTCCGATTCCGCTGGCCGCATCAGCACGCAGTCACCCGCTGAACCCCCCAACGCACACAAAGATCATAAGAAGCCGAAACAGAGAAATGGATCGAAGGAGGACGCCATCCGCACACAAAATCCACAGAATACCTTTGACGACCTTGTTGTTGGTGCCTCTGATGGTGTCGGAGTCGAGATCCTTCCCGCCGGGCTTGGTCTTGACCACCAGGTACAACTTCCCGTCCGATATCAGCCAAACCACTCGTTCTGCTGCTGCGGTTATGGAGGCGGAAGGACCGTTTTGAATCCCCTGCTTTGTTGCTGGGCACAGAGAGTGAGGAGATGGACCGACGGAGGGTAAATGATACCCTAATCGAGGGGAGGGGAGGGGAGGGGAGAGAGCGCGCGATTCGATTCCGAGCAGTAGTGAGGTGGCATGAAGGACGGGAGGTTTTTAATTGCGTCACATATCCCCTGCAATTTCAGTGATTTTTTTTATTAATCCCCACTTAATTTAAGTGCAAAATTTAGAATGCCTAAATCCCCTTAATTTAACTACAAATTGCAGTATATCTGACATGCCTCTTATTTTTAAGAGCTTGAATTAAGACTTGTAATTTTCAATCAAACTATATTTTATTTTATTTTTCCCGTTGAGGATATATTATCTATCCTAAGATAAATTATAAATTTATTTAAATAAAAGATAAATTAAATTGGTATTGACAACCAATTATGTATCGTTGACCACGGCAGTCTTCGTTTCCCAGCTTCGCTTTCCAAAAATAACCGACACGCAGCTCACGTTTTGTGGCAAAGGAGTTGACCCGGTCCCGCGTCAGCAGCAAGCTTCTCTCTCCACACGCACGCCGCAAAAGTTTTAGGAAACGGTTGATGAGCCATTCAAAGAGCGGTGGACTTGCTCGGATTCCGAATTCCCCAAGGAAAAGGAAAGGGGCGCAAGAGAGAACTTGGTCGCCATGCCGAGCGTTCTCCGGCAGGCCATCGGCGCTATCAAGGACCAGACCAGCATCAGCATCGCCAAGTTCTCCAAGCGCTCCGCCAACCTCGAGGTTGCGGTCCTCAAAGTCACCTCCCACGACGAGGTCCCCATCGAGGAGCGCCACCTGACGGAGGTCCTCCTCCTCTCGGCGTCCTGCCCTTCCTCTGCCGCGACTTGTGTCCGTATCCTGTCCCGCCGCATCTCGCGCACCAGCAACTGGGTGGTCGCCCTCAAGTCCCTCGTCGTCGTCTTCCGCTTGCTTCGCAGCGGGGGATCCCAGTTCATCCACGAGGCTCTCGCGGCTCCCCAGGGCTCCCGCCGCCTCCTCGACCTCTCCAGCTTCCGCGACCACTCCGCCACCTCCAGTCCCTGGGACTACACTGCCTTCGTTCGCACCTTCGCCGTCTACCTCGATGCCCGCCTCCATTCGGCTCTCCTCGGCAAGCTCAGCAACCTTCGCGGCCGCCGTCCTTTGGTCGCTGCCAACCTATTCGCTAACATGAAGACGCCCCTCATCCTGGAACACATCGAGCACTGGCAGAGGCTCCTCGACCGTGCGATCGGCACCCGTCCCACCGGCCCCGCCAAGGCCAACCGCCTCATCCAGATCGCCCTTTACTTGGTCGTCTGCGAGACCTTCACCCTCTACCACGACATCTCCCACGGGTTGTCGCTGTTGCTCGACAACTTCTTCCACTTGCAACCTGAGTCACGTCTCAAGACATTCCAGGCATGCACGAAGGCACGTAAACAATTTGAAGAGCTCGAATCCTTCCACCATTTCTGCAGAAAGATCGGCGTCGGGAGGATGTCGGAGTACCCGAGGGTCCAGCAAATCTCAGCAACCCTCCTCAGAGCGTTAGAAGAGTTCCTCAAGAACCGTCCGAGTTCACTCGCCACCTCGCCCAACACCAAGCCCAAGTCATTTCCTCCTCTGCACCCGCCCACTTTGGAGCAGGAACCGGAGGATACGACGACAGCTCGCTGGCCACCGACTATGAGCGAGAGGGAATCGGACTGGCAGCTTCAACCCATCTCAAGCAGCATCAACATCAACAATGGAGGGAATTACGTGGCTAAGAGTCTAGTCCTGGTGGATGATCATCGGCACGCTGATACGGATTCTGATGGATGGGAGATCTTGCTCGCCAGGAGCTTGAACGACATGTCAAATGAAGCTAGTTTTATCGATCCTCCTGCACAGAGCTTTCTCAACTGGAGAGTTGCAGATCGAGCTGAGGACCTTCAGAACCCATTTCTCAGTAATCATGACAACAGAAGCCGTGTGATGATACCGCCACCCACGTTTTGCGCAAGGAAACCAAATGCAGAACAAGCATACCAGGGAATGGATCCTTTCAATGAGGCAGCATCGGGGGCTTATTCGTTGAGATCCGATGGTTCGATGAGGCAGCAACGGGTGCTTCGTGAGCAACACATGTGGATGCAACAGCAAAGCAAGATCATGGCGAAGAGATTGCCACGTTAAATTTGCTCGCAGCGTTCACTCCGATGTGGCATAGTGTCAGCCAAATAGGAATATAGAAGAACTGTTTTTCTAGGTAGACCAGCGTACGTTGGCTAAATAGGTGTTCTTGAGCGTAATGTCAACGCATTGACCAGAATATGTGATCTGTAAGTATTAATGGCTCAAGTCAAAGGCAGATTTATCTATATTTTTTTCGTTTTGTTTTCTAGAATGCATGAAAAATGCCGAAATCACCGAAAGATAAATGGACTCATATGAAAAGCAGATGATGACACATAAGACGAACATAAGATGGCATGAGCAAGTAGAAGAAGAGTACAGGCATCAGCATTGGCTTAGTTCGTTAACACACATTGCAGAACACGAGAAAACACAATCCAAATCCTTGCGATAAGCTTAGCCGGATCCTCCGAGAACTTTCTTGAGCTTCTTCACCTGCTCGTCGTCGAGGAAAGTGACCTTCTCCACCAGCGGAGAGGGCAAGCTGTTGGCAAAGAGCGCATATGCGGTGATCTGAAGCCCAGGGTTGGGGCTATTGAAGCTCACGAATGCGAGGGCGGGGAAGTCCCCGGCATTGATCTGGAAGTGAAGCTGGCCTGGAGGGAAGACCATGGTGTCTCCCTTGTTGAGCGTCGTGACGTAGACATTGTTGGCGGAGGAGATGAAGCCAGCGCAGAT
Organism: Musa troglodytarum; assembly: GCA_023547065.1. Lineage (NCBI taxonomy): Eukaryota > Viridiplantae > Streptophyta > Magnoliopsida > Zingiberales > Musaceae > Musa > Musa troglodytarum. The sequence goes on from CP097504.1 coordinate 52,371,677, forward strand.
GGTGCCTTCGATGACGACGAGCAGCTCGGAGCCACCGGGGTGGGTGTGAAGGGGGATGACGCCGCCGGGGGCGATGTCGAGGCGGGCGGCAGAAATGCCGAGTCCGTTAACGCCCGGGAACTGGCTGACGAAGGCTGGCGTCACGGCGGCCTTGATGAGGTTGGAAGTATCTCCGGGCATAGCGAGACCCGTGAAGACGAAGTCGTCGCAGGTGACTTGCGAGACTTCCTTGCAAGGGTAACCTGCGGGGGTATCAGAGAAGGAGAGGTCGCCGACGCAGAAGTCCTGCATAAGGCCATTGACAGCCGAGAGGAGGAGGAGGAGGGAGAGGAAGACGCACAGCGGAGTTGTTCTACCGTCGGCCATTCTGCTTTGCTCTTCTCTGACTTCAGCTTGGAGGGGGGTAATATAGAGGAGATGGAAAGCAGTGCAATGCAAGGGTTTCACGTGCATGGACATGCATTATTGAGCGGAAAGTTCACGTGAAGCCCCGTCGATCCTCAAACAAATATCTTAGATTTAGATGTACGAGGTCGAGATTCTTTTCATGATAAGGAATTCTTTTAACTCCATTATTTCTTCAAAAAAAAAATCCTAATAAAGAAGGATTTCTAAACTTTATAATCATCTTGTACATTGTTCTCACACAAACTCTGAAATATCTAATCTCTCAGCCTGTTTAAAAGTACATGCAATCGGAGGAGGGTTGGGTGAGTTAATGTAAATGATATGATGTCAACATCCGACCGACCCTTCATCACATGCGGGATGCGGTGATGGGACGAAGGCGGTAGAAGAAGAAGACAGTTTGACAGCTCTACGGGTCAATTCCACCAAACATCTTTTTGATATAACTCCAGCAGCGCTTCCCCTTCTCGCACGGCAAGGAAGGGGACCGGAGAAACCAACTTAAGAAGGTGGATTCCACACATGAACGGAAGACCTTCTCGTGGTCCGACGACTCGCTCTGTCAATGGTTGGCATATTCCAAGGATCTAATGAAGCATACATAACCAGGCTGAAGTTTCACCTCTTTTTGTGAGCACAGTCGGAGAAGAGAGAGGGTTTGGCTTTGTAAGCCATCCTGCAGCAGAAGCTTATCCAACGTGCTGTCCATGTCGACGAGTATCGAATGGGTTGGCAGCGAGAGGGTTTGCTGGTGCATGATTTCTTGATTTCACCTTCTGATCGGCGTGGTAAGAGGAGAAGTAATGCAAAGCGACTATGAAGATGTGTGAAGAAGAAGGGACAGACTCCTCGCTTGTGATGGAGGAGGAGTGGTCGTAGTTAGGGAGGACTTTTCAGTCATGTATGTTGAGGTCGACTCATATTCTCAATCTTTACAGAATGCTTAACGTAACAAAAAACTTTCTCGCTCTATTAGCCTCTTCTAATGATTTTTATTATTTTATTCAGCATCGAAGATATGCATAATGATCTACAAATAAAAATATTTCTTTTCAATTTATTGAATGACTGTATGCATTCACATCGACATTCTTATTTCGGTGATATGGTTTGTTGTTTAGTAATTCATCTATATGTTTTAATAGCTTAGGATCAATTTATAATTGACCAAATACTTTAGAATCGTTCCCTTCTCTCCGTAACGCTCTCGAGGGAAAGGAAATGGTCCAAATACTTTTTGTCCAGCTTGTAATGTCAATTGGTGAATCCCACGGGTTGCATCCAAATCATGGGCAGTAAGTAGGCTTAATTAGCATACATGACATGTGAGAAAAAAAACCAAAAATTTTCAACGATTCAAACAAATTCATACTGTTACGGATAAATTATAAATGATTTATTCGGTAAAATACTTATAAGTGTCCGGGTACCTTTTGATTTGTTATAGCTTGTAAAGCATGTAAAGGGTTTATCAATGATAAAATGTCTCATTTGAGTGAGTTTGACAGTCATTGTCATCTTGTACAGAAAGTTTATATCATATGGACACTTATACTAGATTTTGGTCTGTAGTGGACCAATCTTATATCTTTGTTGTGCAACCATTCTGAGCATGTGATGTCCATGATTGGAATTTACATTGTTTATAAAGTGTTTGCTGAAAGAGTGGCTTGTGGATCCCGTGTGAAGCACTTTCGTTGTCCCGTCTTCTCTTTTGTAGGTCCTTAGTGATCGTGGGAGGTCGGGGAGGCTGACCTTTGCGGATTGACACGCAATGGTGCCGCACGGCTTAGGCAAAACCAGCTAAGTCCGTGACAGATGGTATCAGAGTGGGACAAGCCCACTTAGAAACACTTAGCATGCAAACGTGGGGGACCTAGCGGGGCTGTGTTGAGGACAGCCAACATGCACGACCGTTTGGGAAACAGACTTGGAGTAGTAGGCGAAGGAGTCGCTCAGAGGAGCGGGCATCCGAGAATGACATTCATAAGAATGACCAACCCTTCGCGCAAGAGGCACCACGAGGACAAACAAGCTAAGAAGAATTTCGTAGCGCACAAAGGTCGGGATGGCTGAGTTCGAGCAGTGGCTCGACGTTGGCACCCAAACTTGACGGTGCTCGAGGCAAGCGGAGTGCTTGGCAAAGGATGAGACCGTGCAAGGCGGAGTGGGTTGTTCAACGATCGAAAGAGTTGTGCAAAGCTCACAGAGGTGAGGGGAGTTGCAAACTTAAAGAATTCGATACTCATGCAAGGCCTTGCATGTGGATGATGGATTATTCGTGGCCATCCCAAGGCGGCCGAAGGTCGACGCCATGGAGCATTAAAACTCTCTTCGGCATGTGCAGGATACTTTCGTAGGAGACGGAAGTGTGCAGCAGGTTCAGCATGTTGCTAGACCCAGAGGGGTGTAGTGCGAGCTGTATTGGCGAAGTGTCGCAATCTAGCAAGTACGTTTGCGAAGGCAGAATTGGGCATAGTTTGTTCAGTAAAGGCGGAGTAGTCCAAGGGGATGGTGGTCTCCAAAACTTCCAGAGGGAAGGATGTGAAGAGAGAAGTTGCTCCAACGGGGTAGATATCCAAGAGGGATAAGTCCCGGTTCTCAAGAGAGAGAATCATGTGCAATGAATCGCACCGGTTGAGGACTACCTCAAGGCAAAGCTCGATGGATCGAGTGAGCGGCGAGGAGTCATCGTATGATCTCACAAGCGGTAATGCGTTGGTCGACGCATAGCGAGATCAAGTGGGGGAGCGACCCAAGGCAACACAGAGTGAAGGCACACTTGGAGCCGATAAGGAGATCGGACTCAACAGAGGGTTGACTTGTGGAATGGTGGGCGCGTGGGCCACCATTAATGCAATGCAAATCGAGGAGCGGAGCAACTTGGGGGTAACTTGGTGATGTACCCAAGCCGCATGAAGGGAGTTAGCATAGAAGATAGAACATGGAGCGGAGGCTTGGAGCTTTCCTTAGACAGAGATCAAGGACATGGACTCTTGCAGAGATAAGAGTAGGATCATGTTGTTCCAGGGGTTCTTTGTTCTGATGGAGTAGACTCATCTTGCATGGTTGTAACATCCCTCGCATTCCTTGTTTCTAAATTTTCGTATAAGAGTTTAATAGCAAAGTTACTATCCATTTTAAATTTGATAGAAGAGTTTGAATGAAATTGAAAACCTATTTATAAGATGTAAGGATCTGTTTGTAAAATTCTGAGGACCTATTTGTAAAATTCGGAGGACTTAATTGTAAAAATATGTAACACAAGGACTAAATTGCAAAATGCACAAAATAACATATCCCACTGTTTAACACCCTCTGCCTTCATTGCTAAGGAAGCTGAGATGGCTGCATACGTGGAGAAGAAAGGGAGAGAAAGAGAGAAGAAGATAAGAAGAAGGAGAGAAGAAGAATTGGGGATTTAGTCTTTGGGCTCAATATTTTCTCATTGGGATCAAAATTGATCAAAGGCAAGTGTTCTAACCCTTCCTACAGTTAGTTTGATCCTTGTTCTCATCCTAATCCTGAAAATTTTAGAGGATTGAAGTTTAATAATGATTTTTCTGCAATTTATGCATCAAACAGTGAATCTGAGTTTCTTTTACAGATTCTGTCCTTTCTGCCTTATCATGTCTATAACTCTCTGTACTGAATTCGTATTTAAGCAAAATTAAATCCATCCGAAAGTATGCTTGTATATCTTCATTTTGAGACCAAGATGTATGAATTTGGAGTTCAATTTCCTATCTAAACTTCTGTTTGAATTGACCCTATAGAATCTGTAAAATAGAGATTCCGAGTTCTGACCTCTGGGCATTCTATCACTTGTAACTCTCTGTGAACAGATTCAATGGTGATAAATTAACCTTATTAGAAAGTAGACTCATAAGGCTTTCTGTTCATATATTATTTGAAATATTTGGAGTACAGACACCAACCGAAACGTCTGTTTTAGTCGACCCTATACATTCTGTAAAACAGAGATGATGTTTTCTGACCTGCTGTCACTAAATTACTTGTAACTTCCTGTGGAGACCTCTAATTCATACCAAACTTTGTTAATCCGAAATCTAGATTATTATATCTTTCAAATGACACTAATTTAGAGTGAATTGGAGCATATTTGGTTACTCAAACAATTCAGGAATTATACCTTTGAATTCTGCCAGAACCCGATTTTTGTCACGTTGCCTATTCTTGTTTTGTCCTTTTGTTGGAAACTGAATTCAGCTAAAGTCCTTCATTCAGTTGAGCTTTATACCATTGTTTCAAACCCTTGTATACACATGTCATTATGTTCATTTCAAATTTGAATGCATTGTGAAAGAATATGCTTGCATCGACTATTTTCATAAAGGCGCATGTATGTTTTATTGTTCCGCATGTGCTTCCGATATGTGTCAAATTATTGTTCATATGACCTTTGCCAGAAATGGTAAAGGGACTTATTTGGACCTTTGCCAGTAAATGGTAAAGGGTATTTGTGCATAGAGCCCGAGATGCTCTGCCCCCTCTATTCCTGGCTTCATCCGCACGTGGATGATGACTCTTCCAGACGTGGGAGATATTGTGTGAGATCCCACTGCACCCTCTGTGTTTTTGATATGATATCCAAAGCATTATTTGTGTTTATATGTGCGCTTTGATGATATGAAAGTGAATGATCGATTTGACATTCGAACTTTATTTGTTTGTTATTTTGATATGTTCTGAGAGATCACCCATGCACCTTTGATATGTTTCATACTATCCTATGTGTCATTGGATATGCTCCAACTTACCATTATCATCGTCTGATATGCTCTGATTATTCCTTACTCTATTTGTTATGAATTAAATAAGTTGAATAAGAGGATTTTCGTGATTCTGATATGATGATATATTTGTTTCCTCAGATCCGCCTTGCATTTTGATATCAAGCTTATTGAAAGCTATTCTCCTTCCCTATGGATATGTTAGTCACTTGCTGAAGCTTTGTCATGCTCACCCCGTTGTTATATAATATTTTCAAAGTTAGCTTATCGGACTGGATATTTTAAATCAATGAGGAAGGGAAAGCTAGAAGATTTTGGGTTGATCTGTAGTGGTTGAAATGTTTTGTTGTATAAGTTCATTTTGTGTTTAGTGAAATGTTGATGGTACCTCTGAACTTATATGTTTTGTATAGGTTGAAGGACCACTCACATTAGGATTTGTAATGTTAAGTTTAAATGGTATGATGATATGAACCTGTGGTAAATGTTAGTTTTGTAATTATATGGATTCCATCACTCATGGATTTTATGATGTGGATATTGTTTAGTTTGAGTTGGTTTTGGATTTCATGAATCTTGGAGTGATGTGGTATATGAATTATTAAATTGCACAGGGTTTATGAATTATGAGTTGTGGATGTGATTTACAACTTGAATGATCGTTAGTGTCCTCAAATATCGTTGTGGATCCTGGGAATGGTTTGTTGTTTGAATTTTAATATTATGAATTTTAAGACAGGGTCACACCTCCTGAATGTGATAATTTCAGGGGGGGCGTGACAATGGTGCCAAAGACGAAGGGAGCTTCGAGGCATATGTACCGGATCTCGGTGAAGCATTTGACGAAGGAACTAAGGCGACACAGTTTGCAGAGGCAAAGTAAGTGTCAGAAGGCCTTGGCACGGGGCAAGAGGACATAGAGGTAGTTACTCTTGAAGAATATGCCACAGTGTTGCTATTCGAGTTGCCATGAGGAAAGCTGCGCAGCTGAGATCAGTGCCGGGTAGCGCAGTCCCGTGATCTGACAATGGCGCACCAATTTCAGCTAAGTCAGGGGACTTCAGAGGAGCTGCTAGGCGATGGACTGTCCTAGAGCTAGGCTTCATCCGAGTGTGACCCGAGAGTGGGTGGACGAAGGTCGATTGCCAAAGAAGCGAACAGAATTGAAGGTGACGAAGGCCCTGCGATGTGTTGGCGGAGTCCACACATGGAGATATCGCAGTTCGAGTTCATACAAAGAAAGAAAGTTGCAGCATCAGCAAAGGCTTCGACGAGGACGTCGAAGGAATAAGTGGTGGAGAATGTCACGGACAAATTGTAAATGACTTGTTCGGTGAAATGCTTATGAGTGTCCGTGTACCTTTTGGTTTGTTATAGCTTATAAAGCATATAAAGGGCTTGCCAAAAGCTAAATGCCCCATTTGAGTGAGTTGGCAGCCATTGTCGGCTTGTACAGAAAGTTTGTGTCATGTGGACACTTGTATTAGATTTCGGTCTGTAGTGGACCAATCTTATACCTTTGTTGTGCAACCATTCTGAGCTTGTGATGTCCATGGTTGGAATTTGCATTGTTTATAAAGTGTTTGCTGAAAGAGTGGCTTGTGGATCCCGTGTGAAGCGCTTTTGTTGTCTCATCTTCTTTTTTGTAGGTCCTAAGGGATCGTGGGAGGTCGGGGAGGCTGACCTTTGTGGATTGACACGCAATGGTGCCGCACGGCTTAGGCAAAACCAGCTAAGTTCGTGACAGTACGTTGAAAACTTCATAGGATAAAATCACATTTCAATAAAAATCGATTTCGATTAAAGTGTAACAGGAACGTATTTAACTTGCAAGCATTTAGAGATGAAGAAATGGAACAGTAAGTGAATATGGTTTGCTGAAATGTAAATTACGAGAAAGCAAATGCAAACTGAATTTATAGTGGTTTGGTCATACGACCTACATCTACTCCTGATTCCTCTTCACTTGAAGTCATTGGCTTTTCACTAGTTGTTTTCCTTCCAACGGGCGAAGACAAGCCTCTTACAGCGCTCTCTCCTTTTGACGGGCTTAGGAGATAACCCATACAAGCATTCTCTCCTCTTTTTTAACTTGAAAATAAGGACTAGAGGAGGGGATTTCTAGAGATTTAAATAGAATTTCTCTACTTTCAAAGTGTATGTGCTTGTGTTATCAACCCGAGGATGGGAGAAGTTTTTATAGGCTTCAATCTGATTCAAACTTGGAGCCAAAAACCTTCCCATCCCGGGTTTACCGGGTATTGGCGGTACCACCATCTGACACACTGACATGGTTAGTGTACTGGGCGGTACCATCGCCCAGTACAACCTAGGGAGCTGGACCTAGGTGATGCCACCGCCATACAAGTCCAGCTCTTTTGGTTGGGCCTTAAACCTGACCCAAATCAGTCCAATATAGGGCCCAATTGGCCCCTATCAGGGTTATAGGATAAGTACTTAATTTTAACTCTAATTACGTGCTAACTATGGAATTAAAGATATTTCTTAAGCTAATACAAAGTTCGGCACTTCCTTCGACGAACTTCCAGTGGTCTTCCGATGAACCCTCGGACACCATTCTGTGGACTCCTGGCAAGCTCCTGGATTTCACGATGATCTTGGCGAGTTCCGACGAGCTTTTTCAGCAAGCTCCGATCTTTCTTGGCGAGCTCTGCGAACTTCCAATGAACCTTTCGGTGAACTTCTGAAAACTCTTCGGCAAGCTCCCTACTCATTCTTGGCCAGTTTCGACAGCAATCCCGATGAATCTTCAAACTTTCATCGAACTCTCGAACTCCCAACAATTCTATCGCACTTGCCTCCGGTACTTTGTTTCGCTTTATATCTTTATCGTTATCATAATTAATCCTGTACACTAAGTAAACCTTAGCTCTACTTTGATCTAGTCAGTTACACGAATCAACCTCCTGTTGCCCGGTACGTCATTGGTCGGCACTTCGTCCAGTTCTTCGATGCACCGTCCTCTCTTACGGCCTGTTGCCAAATCGACGGTTGATCTCTGCAACCCTGATCTCCTTGGCGCAACACCACACTTCTTGGCTCGATGCCCGATGTCCGAAGCCTTCTACCGATTGTCGACCGGACCTCTGACACGACATTCAATATACTGACGTGATCTCTTCTTGTGCAACGCTGATTCATCCTATGTCAACTGTCTAATCCTGATCGATAATAGACCTACGTCACTCAAAACACAGTTAGACAATAAAACACTATCAATTAGTTTCATCATCAAAATTCGAGACTCAGCACTAATGTCACTTCAAACATTAGATATTTGTTCTTGATATGGATCATTTCAATGATGACATGATTAGCCCGACTCGATTAAAGTTCACGTGTGCAAAAAAAAAATCTCTATCTTTGAAATCTCGAATGCTCATTCGGTGGTTGAGAGGGGATTCAGGCGTTCACTCTGTAGTCGATTTGTATGAAGATGGAGGTCGGATGAGTTTCCCAACTTAGTCTCTCCGATCCTTAAGTCAGCAATGACATGATTAGATATCAGACATAAAATATTAGCTCTTATGATGAATCATGTTCAAGCCCACATAGATTAACAAAAAATTATAATTAAAAGCTTAGAGTGAAAACTGAATCCGCAAGCGGTATAAAACTGAGTTGAATTGGGTGTCAATTAGATGGTTATCGACACCAATAGATCAAAATTAAAATTAAATCAAGTAAAAATATCTCAAGTTGGATATATTATCAAAGTAAATCTTGAAAGGAATATGTTTAATGCATTCGGAAGATGCCTAATGGGTCGAGCAGGAAGAGAAGGCTATCGATTGGCCTTCGTACATAATTGCTGCGTATATTAGTAGGTATTTTTGTACACAGGCGTGTTGAAAACTGTGTGATGTGTGGACATGAGTGAAGAGGGAGAAAATATACTCAGCTCCACTCATCAGAAGTATATGCTCTTGCTGCACTTTTGCTTTTCATCTTTTCTTCGGCAAACACTGATCAATTACATTCGGCTCCCGAAAAAGCTTAGTGTTTTTCTATTAGCATTCAGCTTTTTTTTGTTGATGTCACCCTTTAAGCCCTTCAGATTAGATTTAGGGATCGTAGTCTTTTCATCTGCCAACATAAAAACAATCCCCACCACCACTAAATTTAAAGACTATTGGCATCAACATCCAAGTTTGGATGTAATAGTATGGTGCTTCTTTAAACCTCTTTCAGCTTTGCCAGTGGACAAGCTAAACTTTTTCCTCATTAGTTATCAGCTTACTACTCGATAGGGATCATAGTCTTATCATCTCCAAGTGCAAAAACATTCCTCAGTTTCAGAATGAAGCTACCAAGATCCCATAAAATATAGTCTTATAAAGTTTGAAATGATGGAGTTGGTGAGCAAAAAGGATTTCATCCTACTATATGCTTGCTTTAGTTGACACAAGAAGGCACAAGAACATGGATCCAAGTCACCTACCATTACATCCTACCACATACCTCCAAGCCAAGAGACAAGAGCAGCATGCCATAGAAAGGGTTCTTCCAATAGCTAAGAATAAATAATAGAAAGATCAAGCTACATGAACATGAGGAATGGGGTGTGTTTGGAATCTTCTCCTTTCATCTCTTTTTTTTTTTGTTTTGTTGGATACTTTCCCACTTCACTTTTTTCAAGGAAGCATGCCTTTCTCATCCACTTTTCTCTTTGTAGTCCCTCATACACTTTAAGAGACTACCACCCCCACCTCTTTAGAAATGGTTTTACAAAAGAACCCCATCAAGCTAAAAGAAAGCACAGCCAAGAAAGATGGTGAAAGCTTGGAGAAAGGCCTCAAAGTTGATTACCAGTTCGACTTAGTATTTACCTGCAAATAGATTGAAGCAACATATGTTAAGGGCTCGAATCTAATGGTGCTTTGGACAACATGATGCACATGAACATTAAAATGAGAGCAGACCATAATTTCCAGCTTTTCTGAGGAAGGAAAGGAGGACTATTATGAGAGCAACTCCTGCTATGAGCCCAATGATAATTGCCAGTGTTTTCCCAGCCTCATCGTCTGAAGATAAAAGAAATCATCTGCATCAATTTGTTCTACATAAAAGTATTCACCAACTCCAACCTTCACAGCCTAAGTAGACTGCTAAAATTTGGTCATTATTGGCTCATCAAGAAACCCAAGCATTGTTTGTGCCATTGTTGGCAATACAAGATGGAATCATTATTGGCTCATCAAGAAAAGGTCGTGTTCCCTTGAAAGCCATGGAATTTATCTTTAAAGGATCACTAATGAATGAATCAAAATGCTTACAAGAGACATATTTGTTA